>VDFB02274714.1:10213870-10503727 GCA_007258455.2 Sequoia sempervirens
AAAATGATAAAACATTATTTACATAAATCTCCAAGATGAGTTGGCATGACCCATACAACATCTTCAATCATTCCATAAACTCCACTCACCCTTGAACTTGTGGTACACATCATTAACATGCCTTAGTCATCCTCAATAAAAGCATATCTTTGCAAAACAATTGAAACATATTTGTGATACTAGAAACAAGAAATATATTAATGTACTTCATACCTTAGATACTATGAGACATGTGGAGTGTCCACACAAGCTCATACAACTAAAATACACAATCTTCTGCTGGCGCAAGTATCCAAACATATATTTTGATGAAGATTAAGCATCTAAAACCAACTATATCACATTGTCACTTTGAAAATTGATCTTGTGGAGAACCAAATCACTTGAAACTTCAATGTAGCATACATTAGACATCAGTGGGTATGTCCTTAAAACTGCTTGACCAAAACTTCACATTTGGAGGAATGGGGAGCATTCCAACAAGCCTTTTGAACCACTTTGTTCTACCTTAACACAATTTGATACTCTATCACTTGTAACTTTCACTACAGAAGGAATATTGGCATGAAAACTTGGATATATCACCTTCACATCTCCATGAGCTTAACTTTTGAACTGAAAAACTAAATATTTCTCTGCTAAAGGATGCAAACCAAAATATTGCCTCTGCCTTAGAATATACACTATGAATGCCTCAAACAAAAAAATTTGCAACCTGTCACTAAGTGTGGTACACCAAACTAGAAAAATATCATTGTAGCCAACTTGAAAATACATCAAGAAATGTGTACCCACAACTGCATCATACTCAGGCCACAAAGTGACTACTAGCCTTCCACATTGTTGCAATGCCGACTTGCACCATTATATATCTTTGCACACTAGCAATATTTGGAGCATATACAATCTTAAGCACACTTTTGACATCAATGACAATCAAGCTTATCAAGTTACAATAGGTATCATGGGTCTTGTTGGTTCTTGAGTATTGTTTGTAGGAAATACGGGTAAAGGATAAAGGGTATTGTTGGCTTCAAGGTCAAGTATTATATTATTTAGGAATCCATTCATGATGGCTTCCTCTTGCCTCAAGATATCCTCAATTGGAAGATATGCTTTGGGAGATGGAGGAACACAGGTTTCATTAGTTGAAAAATTATCATCACCAAACACATAGGTGAACACATCAATCAAATATTTCAACGAATATAACATTTTACCAAACATTCAACCATTATGAAAAAGTGTTATGATGAGATATGTGCATTGAATTTGAGAAACATAGTGAACAAAAAACCAAATGCAGACCTCAACAAAATACCTTGAGAGATGTATGTCACAAAAGTCTAAGAAAAAGTTACCTAGTCAAGGGTAAAATGATGCCCTAGACTAGCAAGATAATTTGCAGATTTTAAATTTTTTATGTATGCTACTATGTTTAAGTATTCATTTTGTGATTGTGCAGATTGATAGTGAATAAATTTCTAGAATTTAACCAATTTGTATTTTTTCAATGTAAAATGCAAGTATGCAAACAATTTTCAACATGTGCAATTAATAAATGTAATTCAAAATGTAAATTTTAGATTGCAAAATGTAGACATTCGTTGATCCTAACTTGAGAAATTTGAAAATGAAAAGCTTGATGTCTTTTTGCAACAATAATAATGCACTTTTTCACTTTTTTTTGGTATATGCATATGCCTAAATGAATGCTCTAAACACTTTCAAATTTGATTTTAGATCCAATATGGCTTTATGCAGATTTCTAAATGCAATTAAGCTGAAGATCTAACTTATGGTGATTGAAACTAACCCTATTTGAACTTTGAGTGCAATATGCTATGCAAATTTTTATTTTATTTTTCAATGTTTTTTCATAAAATGATGAATTCCTAAATGATAAATGTAACCAAAACTATGATTAAACTTAGATCTAGGATGATATGCTTCATATTTTAGAAGTTATATAATGCAATTCACATCAGGTTCACCAAAAATTTTAAGAGGTGAACCAAGGATCTAAATGGATAGATCACTATAATAAACCTTTTCCAAAAAATGTGATGGGGAGAATCTAGACCCACGAGGATGTGTGATTGACTAACAACTTGAAAGGTAAATCAACCAAGCCTAGATCTAGATTCTCTTTGGTTGGAGGTGGGTGAGGTTGATGGATTGGAAAGCTAATGCAATGATGTAATTGAGAAATGTATGCAAATGCAATGTTTTGAGATGAATTTTGATAGACTAAAGACACACTGACAAGTTTAAGTTCTAGAAAAGCAACTTGGTAGATACTAATGTACCTGTGATTTGAATTTGAGTTGATTCCAGGTGGTCTAGGGTGCAAGGACGCCCTAGACTAGGGACTTGAAACTAAAAATTTCTTTCACAAGCCTCATGTACCTAGTCTATAGCTTCTTGCCTCTAGGTTTGGTTGTCGGATCTTCATCTTTTATTGAGATAATTTAGATTCAGTATCTTGTCAACTTGTAGGGTTTTGATGCATGAATGAGAAAATTGTCTTCAATCTTCTTTAGATCTACAACCTATACACACAAAGAGAGAGGAAGGGTTGTGTTATATAGGGGCTTGCCTCAGTCAAACCCCATGTTGGTTTTTCTACCTCCACAATGGAAAATTTGATTAAAAGTGAGTGTATCCTTTTGAGGGATAGAAGCTAAATGATAAACAAATGACGAATTGGCACTTTGTTGCAACTCACCACTCAAAACTAATCTCCTTGATGGACTAAAGGCGTGTTCATCACCTTCAAGGATTCCTTCTTGCTTGAATTGATTTTATTTGAAGACCTACATGTTGGATATTGTTGATTTGTGGTTTTCATTGATGTCAACACTATTGACATTAATGTCTTTAAGGTTGTATATGTCAAGGATATTGAGAAAATTGTAATAAAATAAGTTGCAAGTTGTTGGTGGTGCAGTGAAGTTTAGCATGGTAGCTAGCTCAGTATATTCATGATAAGAGGTTGTGGATTAAAGGGTTTGTTGAAAAATATATGTAGTTTATCCACATGAAGTTTCAAAGGTTCGCATGAAGATTTGATTGAGTTATGAGTATCTGTGTTTTGACAATTGTTCTGTTGCTTCAGTTGGTGTTCCTGAAAGAAGATGATGTGATTCTAGTAATTTGATTTGTTGTGGATGCTTCTGTGTTGATTCATGATGCTTGTGGATGTTTCTAGATCATGCCCTATCTGTGTTGTTGGTCCGCAATGATCATTGTGTTTGTGATTGGTGATTTTCTTTTGTGAGTTCATGTTTTTCATGATCATGGTCGACAAGGTGATTGTAGCGTGCTGCAGATCTTCGAGGCATAATTTTTTAAGGTGTTTCATATTTGAGGATGTTGTTTTGGGTCTTTACTATGTTTTTTCTAAAATTGTTTGGTACAGATTGATAACTGTTTATTGATTTGGGTCGACAGTTTGTACACGTTTTATATTTTTTTGGGCCGACATGTAGTTTATGTTATCCCTAGTTTTGGATATATATGATTGATTGTTTATACCATTTGAAGGTAGTGGTGTGCAATGTATGTTGAGTGTTGTGTGTGAATAATGTTCTAATCTTTCAAAAGCAGAAGTAAAGTGTGAAGAAGAGTGAGCAGAAGAAAGTGTTTATGTGCTTAACTGGAACTGTAATCAGGCATTAGAAGATGCTATTTTCTTAGTTCAAAATATTCTGGATGTAATCCAAATTTTACTGTAAGATAGTGACTCTTCCTTTGGGCAGTAAGCCTTTTGTATTTGAGCAGTGAGCTCTAAGTAGTGTGCTTAAATGCATGTGCATTCCCCATTTATAATTCTTTTATACTTTTAACATAGTATAATATTATGGATTAATCTCCATTGTGGTTTTTCCCCTAACAGGATTTCCACGTAAAAAATCTTGGTGTTATGTGTGTTTTTGATGTGGTGATGGTTTATGCTTTCATGTCTATTTATCAGATATGAGAATAAGTTTAATTTGTATAATTTTTGTGACAACTAATTCACCCCCTCCTCTTAGTTGTCTGCCCTTGTGTTGCCAACACTACATGCATTAGTACTAAAAAATGAAATGCACGCATAAACATGAACAAAAATCACATAAAGGTTAACATGACTTGGATGAAAAAATATTGCAATAATTCTGAAAATTCTTATCTTAGCTGCCCTTGGACTAATTTTTGAAGTATTCTTCTCAATAGTTTTTCTCAATATTTTCTTCATAATTAAAATTGTGAAAATGCTATGTATTTATATGAAATTAATCTCATTTCTTGAAAAATAAATCCTAATGGCTGACAATTGAAATTTGAATTTCAAATAATGAATTATCGACACCAACGTATTTAAATTTGGAGTGAAATTAAGAGGTCTAGGGCATAGGGTGTTCTAGACTAGATCCCTCCTTTTTCAAGATCTAAAGTGTCGGGGGAAAAATATTAAATGTATACTTTGATATTTCACATTTAAGTTTTTGATAAATGTTAAAATGGGACATGGAATGCATAATTTAGGAAATTAAGAGCACAATTAGGTCCAAACACATAGGGGGGAGAAAAACCTAGTGTGAAATTGTCAAAGGTGACAATTTATGATGCTACATGTGTATACTACTTGAGGAATATGTCTTGTCGTAAAAACATGAGCGGAAATTAGAAGAGGACCCTCAAATTGCACTCTATTAGGTATATTATACTACAAGATGATCTCTATTGGAGAAATAGGGATGTTTTGTTACTCAAATGTGTGAATGAAGAATAGACCACTAAAATTCTTGATGAAATGCACAGTAGATTTTGAGGACATTATATGGCCAAAACAACTGCAAATAAGATTTTGAGGTCTGGTTATTGGTGACCTACTTTGTTTGTTGATGCATAGAAAATGATAAGAAAATATGAGGTATGTCAAAGGTTTTCAAGAAATTTGAAGTATTCTGGTGGCTTACCATTAAGGACCTTGACTATAGAAGCCCATTTTCAGCAATGGCATATAGAATATATTGGAGAAATTATAAAAAAGTCTAGTGGTAGACATAAGTGGATTTTAGTAGCAACTAATTATGTCATAAAGTAATAGAAGCTATCCCTACTAGAAAAGGTTCTAGCAAAGTTGTGATAGATTTCATCATGGAACACATTATTATCAAATTTGGAGTCCCATTTAGGTTAATTACAAACAATGCTATGTGTTTCAAATATGAGGAATTCACAATTTTTTGCTATAAATATGGAATTGATCTCTCATATTCATCCCCATACCACCCACAAGGAAATGGACAAGAAGAATCAAGTAAAAAGATCTTAATGAAGACCATTAAGAGGGTCATAGGAAAGAACAAGAAATCCTAGGATGTTAAGCTCAAACTTTCCTTGTGGGCTGATAGAGTAACCATAAAAAAGGCTATTGGAAAGTCTCCTTAAGAATTAGTCTATTGGTTTCATGAAATAATTCCTATCGATAATTGTTGCCAATTTACAAGTTTATATAGGGCATGATGACGATATCAATGGTGTTATGGAAAACTGAATAAATCAACTCATAGAATTGGATGAATCTAGAAGGCTAGCACAAAAGACAAATCTTAAACAAGCCTAGTATCTTTTGAAAAAAAGGCATTAGACAAAAAAATTAAGATGGATGACATAGCCATGATGTGGAATGTTAGAATGCAAGAAAAGGGTAAAAATGGTAGATTTGATGCCCTCTGGATAGGTCCAATACTATTGTAAACACTCATGGTGGAAACTCAAATTTTTTTACAAAATGTGGATGACGATCTTTTGGAATTGCCAATGCATGGACAAGTCCTAAAACCCTACTTTTCTTAAGGTAGGTTTTATCCATGCACATTGTATATTTTTATAAATTTTGTATATAAATCTTGATTTTTGGTCATTTTTCATTTATTCTTCCCAAACATTCATAGATCATCACATTGTTTTTATAAAAAAATCATCCCCAACTAGAGCCATTGATAACATTGTTCCAAATTTTTGGCTCTTTTCCCATGTAAGCCTCTAAAACATTGCCAAACATTGTCATCCTTGCAAAAATATAAGAATAAGAAATAATGTATCAAGGCTTGAGAAAAACCCTAAACCCTAGATGGACCCTTGTGCTTTATTTATAATCTTTTGTTGACCACCTACCTCAGCCACTTGGCCCCTTAAGTTATTTCTTCGAGGCCCCTACTCTATTTTTCAACTGGCCCCATTTTCCTTGGCATTGACTGAGCTTGTTCTCCTCCATATGCTTATTAGTATTCATGTAACCTTTGACCCCTTTGTGCCCCACCAAACACATGGTACTATTTTACAACCTTTCCCCATTTCACAGACACTTTTCATTTATGTTATGTTTCCTTGTGATTGTACGAAATGGTTACACGTGTCCCCTTGAAGCTAACATGTCAATTTTCCTCACTCATCATAAGAAAAATTCTTACCCCTTTTCCTTTTGATCGTTGACTTTCCCTTAGGGTTATCAATCTCTTAAGTCATTTCACTAGAAACTTGATGTAGTACAAGGATGGGGGATCTTTTCAGACAACCGATCCAAGTAGTCATAACACTACATACACCCTCATTTCATAATTGTAAGCATATGCAAATAAAAACTCAATGTAAGTTATTTTCCATTCTTCCTCAACAACACTTGAGAAAATCAAATCTTCATTAATATTGAAAAATCCATTACAAAATTCATTTGAGAAATAAAAAATAAAAACATAGCTAACTCAAATCAGCCTCAAACACTTGCAAATTCACCTTTAAATTCTTTGCAACACTCAACTTGTTGCTGGTATCTTCCTCCATGACCTTTTCCTGCAACTTCACTATTGCACCCCTTCATTGATTTTTCTTCTTCTCAGCTCTTGGGCATTGAAATTCCTCATTTCTAGAGCTGCCCATTAATTATTGAAATTACTCTAGTATGGCCTCCAAAACCTCCTGCAATCCACTACCTTTATTTTGGAAAAAAAAAGAAGCATGCAAGAATGTAAATCACTGCTACATGTAATCTCTCCTGCAACATGTCTAGTGCCCAATTAATTTTCTATCAGCACATGGGCATTTTATTTTGAGCCCAATATTAATTCACAACATTAAATATTTTAAACTTCAACTTTGGGGAGTTGGATGTTTCCAATTTTCATTTTTTTGATTTTTAAGCAAATTAAATGTGCAACAAACAACACTACCAAACTACAAATTTTGAGCCAATAAATAAAATATTGGTTACAAATATTTGGCTCCAATACTTTCCCAAAGATAATATTTAAGCATTAAACTACCCAACCAAATTAATAAATAATTTTTTTTATGCCCAGAGTGTCCCCAAATCAAGTGTTGAAAGGCTACCTACAACAAGAAATTGCATAGAAAAAAAAAATTAAAATAAAATGTTTTTGGGGATGTAGGATTTCTTGGCACCCTTGGATGCTCCTGCATCAAACACCTAGGGTAAGAAGAATTGCTCCATGAGTTGGAACTCATGAAAATTTGAAGATTTTGTGTTTTTCCTTCAACCATCTTTCTTCCTTATCAACATGTTTCTTCTTCTTCACTATGCTTTAAATTTTTCTATCTCTTCCTTCATGTTACCTTTTTTTAGCTACAGCTCAAAATAGGTAGAGCTGAATTGCATTTATCATTAAGGGGCACATAGAGTTTCAAATTTTTCTGCTAAGTACGTGTCACCATAAGAAAATAAAATTACATTTGATTTTCAGTTTATTATGCAAAGTATTTATAATAGAAAATTAGACATTTGCATAACAAATGTTGCTTTATTCATATTGTAAAAAACAAAGTCCCACACAAGACGTGGGAGTAAATTAATTTGGTTTGTGTAATCAAATGATAGATACAAGAAAAGAATGTAAACTATACAACTGAAAATAACATAAGCATGTGATAGAGAGTGATTCGTCATTATTTGGAATAACGAATCATCTTTACATTAAAATCTTCAGTTGTTATGTTCTTCTTTCGAATTGATCCAACTCCAGGCTCCAAAAGCATCTACAAGTATGATGAAATGTGGTGTTAGAGATGGTATCTAAGAAATGAAAAATCATATCCTATCCTATGCCTACATTACCAACAGGAATATACTTTACATCCTTTCAAGCATATATCAGACGACTGAGTAATCAAATTGATATCACCGAAAGAAAATAGAATTCAATGGAAGCTTTCAGCTTCATTTATTTTGCTAAAATGTTTGTTTAAGTGTGCAAGTACAAGTATAATCATCATTCCAATCAACATATATGTGTATGAGTGGTGTGAAATGTGGCTCCCACAAGGGTTGAGCCCAACTCATAAATAGTGACATGGGACAACATTATGAAATAAAGTAATTATCATTCTCCATGAATAAATATTTGATCAAGCAACTTTATTTCAATTTGATGAAAACAGATTGAGCAAGTCATCTCTTGTTCATTATTTAAAATTATATTAAGAACAGTTACCAATCATTCATTGCAAAAGCTATCATCAATGATGGAATAGTAATCATGATCAAGTGCAAACTCAATGTAAACAGATGATGCAGATTAAGGTGTTTCTAAAATCAATCTGCCATCAGTAGTAAAACATGGTCATAAATGATGGTTACAGGCATAAGGATGCAAAGGTTCAAGGATGATCATCATGATAGCATGAATGCATAACTAGAGGGCAATAGATCAAAGCAAGTGTTGATAACACAATAAGCTATAGGTCTACAAGACTATAATAAGAGCATTGTTACATGAAAGAATCAAGAAAAGCATCATCCATAGATCAGAGGTATATGCTATCACCATTGTTTATCATTACATTCAATTGCCCACATAATAACATGAGCCATTGTTCTGAAGTTATAATGAGCCATTCATAACAAAAAGAGAGTTTTGTTTTTGTCACATATAAAGAATAGGAAGAGAAAATGGTTTTGAAAAATGATAGCCACATCATGTTATGACAGGAGGACAGTCAATAATCAAATGAAATTAGTCAAGTTTCCATGGTAAAGACAAATATCAACTATAACATGCAACTATTTAGGAACAAATCAAGGACAAGTTTTTTTTAAGAAATATCAGTACCACTACAAAAGTCAAAATTGTTGTGCTTTGAATGATCCCTTGATGTTGGTTCCAACTGTTAAATGAACTACTAATGGAACATATTAAAAAAAAATTCCAGCTAGTCTGGTAGAGCTATTTAATTTGTTGAATGGCCAAGTTTGATTCTCTTCTAATGGTATATGGTTTTCCAATACATTCACAGTTTGATGCTAACATAAAGAAAAAAATCAAAGCACGCATAGGATTCTAATGAAATTTATTGTAAGTACAGTGGTTGTCAACAGGACAAAAGGTTGTCAGACATTGCTACAACAAATTTAAGTGTCCCAATGATGAAAAGGAGGGAAGTGAAAAAAAGGTACCCAGAATGCTATGAAGGCCACAAATGGTAAAAGTACAAAAGACCCTCAAAATGATGAAAATGATATGCTAGAATACAAAGAATAGATTCAATTTTCATTATCTCTGTAAATGGACAAGAAAGAAAAGGAGAATACCCACATTTTTTTGGAAAGCAATAGAAACATAAAACCCGGTTCTCAAATACTCATATAAGCTTCAGAAATGTCTTCAATTCAGCCTCAGAGTGATGACACATCGATATAGAATGAAGATACAAAAAAGTGAATAAAAAATAATGGAGGGTTGAGCCATAAAAACCTGATAATACTTTCAAATTGGAGATAAATAACCAAATTTTTGACTGAGGATTACTTACCTTACTTTTTCCTTGAATAAGTCTTTAATAAATTTGATAGAAGCAACAAGGAATGGAAAAGTTCAAAGCCCAAGTTTTCTCCATGGCAGCATAGCTCCAACTGAAAGTAAAATTCATGGTGAATAATGCAAAATGATTAGAGTTTGGCCTCTTCTTCCCTTTTCTTTCCTATTCATAGGCTTGGTGACTTTTGGTGGGATCTTTTACGAATAAAAACAAAAATGATTTTGTTTTATTTCCTCGTGGACTCCAAATTTTACATCATGATATGGTCGCTGTATAATGTTAGGCCAGTGGTAAATGCTACCACTTAATTAAACATCAATATACCTGATGCTAAACATCAAATCATATGCATTGGTGGCCAATAAGCAAAAAATCAAATAATATGCCAAGTATGGTGCCAAATATGAAATGCATGGGTAGATATTAAGAATTGGGATAAGGGCTAGTCCTTATTAAATTTTAATATAATGTGTTGCATTAATACAATGTAAAGTTAGTTAATTAAATGATGAAGTATAAATCATTTAATTAATTTAACTATTTTAAAATGCAAACATTAATGTCAAGTTACCCCCAAATCATGCATGATCAATTTAAACAAGAGATGGAGTTCCAGTTCTCATGGGCGGATTGACAGAAACAAGATTATTTTTGCAAGCTTAAACCCCCTTTTTGAGGGATTTTTAGTTCAGTTTGGGTGCTCCATGGGTCAGTTACAGATTAACTGCTAGTTTGAGTCCGAGTTCACTCATTTTTGCATGAGTTTGGACCTTCTTTTTGGGGATTTTCTCTTCTACTTGGATTTCACATTGGAGATGCAGTTTTTCACTTTAGTTTTCATTTAGTTCCATTTTTGGCTGCTTTGTGCATACCTATTTTGTAAATATTGGAAAAAGTTAGTCTTTTTCCTCTAGTTCTTATTTTTTAGACTTTGCATTCTACAAAGAGAAATATTTTGTAACTCAGCTTTCAGTTTCAAATTAATATATAGCAACAGGTTTATAGGTTCAATTTATGTCATTTTTTGCAAAGATTCCTTTAATTTCAGTGAAGTCAAGTATCTACCTTATCACTATGTTGTTTTTATGAATGATTGGATGAGATTTTACTATGTTTTAATATCAGAACCTTTAAAATCATTTTCTCATTTATACTTTCATGCATTAAAAAATAGTGAAAGTCACAAGTCTTAGGTTGTGTACTGAAATAATCCTTTATTTTCATACTGTGAGAACTCAATTCTCCTTCAAATAAGTTTATTCAAGTCTTCCTCAGAATCATTTTTGTGATCAAACTATTAAATTTTTTTGTGTGGATAGATTTTCTGAGAATTATTGTGAGTCAGAGTTGCATGTTTTTATCAATTAGGTGCATCACCCATAGTTTACAGTTTTTAGTGCATTTATTTCAAGCCTTTTTACCCTTTTCCATTACAAGTTACCCAGTAATTAACCTGAAAATTTAATAGGAAGCTGACCTAGAACATTAAGGTTTACTTTCAAATAGGATACCCACAACCTAAAAGTAATCCAATGTTTCAATAGATTGCTGAATTTAATCATTAAAGCATTTCAGGTGCAATCTGTTTGACAACACTTCCTTCATATTCCCTCTCTTTCTTCCTCTCATGAAATTAATCTCTTTATAACTCAGATTCCTCCATGATTCATCTTCCAACTTTATTTCATCATCTTCATCATCTTGATGTAGTTCAACATTTAACTTGTTATTGTTGCACCTTACCAATTTTTCTACTTCACATTCTTTCACAATTTCATTCAAACAAAAATTAGCATCATCACCATCTTTAAAAAATGTAGAAAAATACCTCATCACCTCTTTTCCTTCCCCTTTTCTATTGTTGCAATATATTCTCCAGTTTTCTCATCTTCAATCATTACACATAAATCAAATTCATCAAAAAAATTACAAAATTTAGATTTTACCTCATCATCCATTGCTGCAACCTCCTCTTCTATGCATTCAACCTTCTTCTTTTCCACTTTAATGCCTTCAAATAAGAATATATTAGTTGCAACCTCTTTATTTTTATCATTTTCATCTATCATTTCTCCCTCAAATAATTTTTCTAATTTTCTTATCTCCTCTTTCAATAGGAGATTGTCTTCTTCTTCAATCTCTTTATCAAATATAGGACTATCCAAGTCCATTTTTTGAATTGTTGCAACTTCATCCACAACTTCATCTACCTCAAAAATAATATCCTTTCTTCCCCTTTTCACATCCAAAAATTCATTAATCTCTTTAATATCAAATCCTCTTTCACAAATATCATAAAAATGACCTTTTACTTATGTGTTTCCTTGTTTCTCTATTGCTGCAACTTCTTTTTCCATGCATGTGAATTTCTTGTTCTCCACTTTTATTCCTTCAACAAGACTTATACTAGCTACTACTTCTTTCTTTTTGTCATCATCTTCTTTATTCTTTGCTACACTTTTCTCTTCTTCATTGTCCTTGATTACAACTTCTTTTCTTTTCTTCATTTCCTACACACAAATCATTACTTTTAAACTTGTTATGAAACAAACAATTAAACTCAACTTCATCTATTTTTTGATCTTCTTCAACTATAACTTGCTTCTTCATTCCCAAGCTTTCCTTGAGGGCATCCAGTCTCACTTATATCTTATTCAACTCTGTAGTGAGCTTCTTTTCTCTCACTTTTTCTCAATACTCTTCCCAAAATAACATTCCCATAGGTCTTCCAATGACCCATCTTGTCTTCTTCTTCAAATAAATTTGATCAAACACTTTCCAACTCACACTACTATCCTCTACCAACAAAAATTTTGGAAGATGCTTCCTCTACCCACTCTCTCTCAGTGGAGGAACTCTACACCTTCTACCCAGCATTATCTTTGCTAGAGGATAGTAATCACCGACCCTCTTTCATTCCTGCAACAAACATACTTTCTCACAACTCTATCTCTTGTAGCTTCACCTTTTGACTCTTCACCAAAACAAACTCCTGCAACAAACTCATACTCAACACATCTCACGCCCCAACAAGATCAACCTTCTCTGATACAATTTGATGGAGTAAAAGGATGGGGGATCTTTTTAGACAATCCATCCAAGCAGCCATAACACTACATACACCCTCATTTCATAATTGTAAGCATATGAAAATAAAAACTCAATGTAAATTATTTTCTATTCTTCTTCAACAAAGTTTGAGAAAATAAAATCTTCATTAATATTGCAAGATCCCTTACAAAATTCATTTGAGAAATAAAAAATCAAAACATAGCTAACTCAAATCAGCCTTAAATGGCTGCAAATTCACCTCTAAATTATTTGCAACACTCAACTTGTTGTTGGTATCTTCCTCCACAACCTTTTTTCCTATAGCTTCATTGTTGCACCCCTTCATCAAGTTTTCTTCTTCTCAGCTCTTAGGCATTTAAATTCCTCATTTCTAGAGCTTCCCATTATTTATTAAAATTACTCCAATATGGCCTCCAAAACCTCTTGTAATCCACTACTTCTATTCTAGAAAAAAAAAAAAAAGCATGCAAGAATGTAACTCCTTGTTGCACCTAATCTCTCCTACAACATGGTTGGTGCCCAATTAGTTTTCTAGTAGCAAATGGGCATTTTATTTTTATCCCAATATTAATTTACAACATTAAATATTTTAAACTCCAACTTTGGGGAGTTGGTTTTTTCCAATTTTCATTTTTTGGATTTTTAAGCAAATTAAATGTGTAGCGAACAACACAACCAAACTATAGATTTTGAGCCAATAAATAAAATATTGATTACAAATATTTGGCTCCAATTCTTTCCCAAAGATAATATTTGGCATTAAACTACCCAACCAAATTAATAAATATTATTTTTATGCCTAGAGTGTCCCCAAATCAAGTGTTGAAAGGTTTCCTGCAACAAGAAACCACAAAGACAAAGAAAAATTAAAATAAAATGTTTTTGGGGGTGTAAGATTGCTCAACACCCCTGGATGCTCCTGCATCAAAGCCCTTTGGTTTTTGCATTACCAACCCCTATTTCTTAGTGTTTCAAGTTATTTTGGTTAATGCATGTGTGTTTTAAGCTCTTTAAGTTGTTTGGTGTCGAGTTCATTGAGTGGTCCTCATTTTTATCCCATTCAATGCCACATGTACTTATTTAATTGAATCACCCTAGATCTTTTTATTGCGGGACCTTTTATTTCCAAAAGGTAGTCCCTACGAGTGAGCAAAATGCCCTCCATGCGTTTGGGAGAGGGGTTGCTTTTTGTTTCACACAAAATTCTTATGTCACTGAAACATTTGAGAAAGCTTGGCTCTCTCTATGAGTTCCTAAAATCCTGCCACATGTTCCACCGCCATCACTTGTGTTATATCACAAGAATTAACATGTTCACATGAGCATGTTGTTTGTTCATCTAGCTTTCGCAAATCCTTGAAATGTTGACATGTGTCCTATGTTGTGGTAAATTAAAGGTGCCACTCTTTTCACGTAAGGAAAATCAAATGATCACGATAACCATTGTTTTCAAAAGATCAATAGTCCACATTCAAATTTGAAGAACAACTACTTCTAGGGTCTACCTTTGCACATACAAACATTAATGGTGAATTAAGCCTATACTTGATAATTTCCTTCTAAATATTGGCATAATCATGCTCATATTTACTCTCTAGACTGTAAAAATAATTGCAGAGTAAAGATTGTGTTGAATTCTTGCTCAACAAGGGTTTATAGAAGATTTTTCAGGGTTTGTTGCTACCATAAATTAGTAAGTGTTTTATTCCTTCATGTTGCTTTATTTATCTTTGAGAAGGGTTTCTTTTGGTCTATTAAAGAAGGTATTTGGAAATTGAAGCTTGAATAGGCCCTTGAATTAGTCAAATTGGGTAAAATTTAAGAATCTTGTAAAATCTATGAAAAACCCTAAGCCCTAATTTAGTAACCACAAAACCCTAACCCTAGTAATCATGGTTGGAACTTTGAGGAGTTAAAAGGAGTTTAAATGAAGATATAATGGCACAATTACCGAGATCATCAAAGAGACCTAGAGTTTCTTAGGGCTCTAGAATTTTGGCTAACAGAGTTATTGATAAAAATTATTGTTGCAAAGATGCCATATTTCCCATACATGGGTATACATTATTTAAATATGGGTTCAAAAAATATTTGGCTAACAAACCAATTTGCAACATATGGAGACTAGGGGTTGGAAGATTATTAGTACCCAACATGTCAATGTTGATTTGATTAGAGCCATAGAAAAGGCTTATAACACAAAAATTTATAGTAGAACAAGGGTTTTTTTTGCAAGCTTTGACATAAATTATGTTTGTGAAGTTTCTAATTTGGATAAGAATGCTCAATTACCAGTGGACCTTGGAGCACTCACAAGGGTTTATTAGAGACTGAGGGATAGCTATAGAGTTTAATTGCTACCTAGTTTTAGGCCTAGAGGGAAAAATAGAGAATTGAAAATATTTTCTAGGGCAGAGTTGGAGCTTTTCAACTATGATCATTTTGAAGAATACTTTGTCAAAAACTACTTTTCTTTGTGTCAATTTTTAGGGATGGACTGAAAGACTCAAATGTTAGTCAACATGTTAGTATTAACAGTTGGTATTCAAATTTGGGATATGAACAAACCTTATGATTTTGCAACCTTTATTTCTGATACAATTCATAAGGCCCTATGCAAAATTGGAGATAATGATGATATTTTTTATTTCAAATGGTATTATTTTCTTTGCCACATCCTACTTTTCAAGGGGAGAAAAAGATGGTATCCTCGAATGAAAATTAGATCTCATGATGCCCAAAAGAGGTTATTTTTTATGCAAGAATAGACCTACATATGGGATAGTAACTGTGACAAGTCTAATTACATCATCTTTAAGGAGATTTTTGTCAGAGAAATAATGAATATGGGCCAAAGAGTGGACGCGATATTGTAAGAGATAATTAGAATATTTCTTAGGCCAAAGGACCAACAACTAGAGTTAGGAGTTGACAACTAGGGTGACTAGTCTTCTACACAAATTTCATGGTGATTAGGGTTTATGGTGCCCCTATTGCACCTCATACTTTACCTAGGTTTGTGCTAGGTATAATTTCCTTTATGGAAATCATGTGGTAGCTCAATGACTTAGATAAGACTCATTTTATAAATTACAAAAAGCATGCAATTTTTCCCTCTACATTAATTTTTTTGGTAGCTCAATGAGTTAGATAAGACTCATTTTATAAATTACAAAAAGCATGTAATTTTTCCCTCTACATTATTTTTTTCTAACTTCCAAGTCACTACCGAAGAGGGTATGGAATTGTTATTGAATAAATTGATACCCTACATAATGAGGGTAGACAAAATAAGGAAGTGTGATCCTAAGCACTTCACTTATGATGCAAAAATAAGGTACAAATTGGTATCCTTTGTGCATGAATGTGACAAGGAGAAGAGAGAAATGGATTAAAATAAAAATTACTAAGGAAATAAGAAAGAAGGTTGATCCTTCTTATGAAGGTGCACACATAGAGATTTAGGACCCAGTCCTTAGAATCATAACAATGATTGGAAATGCAACCAATTTATTGGACAATGTACCTATGTTTGTGCCTCAAGTGGATAGACCTAGTCCCTCATTAAAGATGGAGGAACAACAAAGTCCTCAACAGGCAATCCACTGCAACAACAAAATTCTTGGTGGATTACCCTCTAGATGATGATGGTCTTCTAGATGATTCAAATATGAGACAAGTGATTCACCCACCATCAAGGGTTGTGTTGAAAGACCTTCTGGTGATAGGACTAATAAACTTTGAGATAGGTGGGAAAGTGGTGGATGATGTTGTTAGAATTGTGA
The DNA here is from genome assembly GCA_007258455.2 of Sequoia sempervirens. NCBI lineage: Eukaryota > Viridiplantae > Streptophyta > Pinopsida > Cupressales > Cupressaceae > Sequoia > Sequoia sempervirens. The sequence continues at coordinate 10,230,550 of VDFB02274714.1, forward strand.
AAAACATGAGCCACAAGATCACACATAAACAAAGACACCTTCCATGCAAGAGACCTACAAACAATATGTGCAATATTCCTCAATAAGAAAAAGGTACAAAATGAACCTCAAGAATCTTCAAGGAAAAAAAGATTCCTCAAAGATTGAGATTTCAAGAGTAAATCTTTAGAGAGATAATACAATGAAGGTTGAGTGCTATAGAGGAGCAACCCTAATAATTGCTCACTTTAGTTAATAGAAAAGCACTTAGTTAACTAAATAAAGAACTCATAAGTTTAGCTTAAGTGCATGAGAATAAATTAGACTAATAATTAATTGAAGGTTAATTAATTATTAGCTAATACTTGATTACTCTAACACCCCCCTTTAAGATAAACTTAGGGAGTAGCTAAAAACCCTAAAAAATAATGTATGATGGGTCTCGACAAACAAGGCCTAGTGAGGTACCCATGTACAAAAAAAAGATCTCTCAAAACTAGAGAAAAGGAAAAAACCACAGTGGGAGAAAAATCCTCTCCAAAAGAGAGAAAGGTGAATGAAGGACTGAAAAAACCTCCAAATCAAGGTGTGAAGGACTAAGAAGCCTCCAACCACACAATGTTCCAAAAAAGAGGAACATGTAGAACATCATAGAAGCACAAAGAAGTTGTAGACTGTTGTTGAATGAACTAATATAGTGCTAAAATGATGAACCTCCAAAAATAGGAATGCAATAGTCTCCATATGGTAAAAGATCCATCTCATCAAAATGCATGTAACCAGTCGCTAATGCATGCTGCATCTAAAAGTACATAGGAACAAGAACTAGATACGTAGATCACTCCAATGCAAAACCAAGGAAGAATTAGCACCAATAGTAGAAACCCCCCCATAATGCTGAAAAGGAAGAATCATGACAGGAACACTAAATCTATGTGAAACCAAGAAGTGCATGTAGGAGAAACAACCTGCTGATAAAAGGTTGTACAAACTGAGGCACACATGCATGCTGGAAAGAATCACTGGGATTCATCGATGTTGTGAAAGAGACACTCATTTGAAATAGGTGTGATGGAAAGCCAAAGGAAAAAATCAACCCCCCCATGACACTTTATATCATAGTGCGAATACAAAAGGCACAATAGGATAAGTAAATCCCCAAAAAATATACACCAGCAATGACACTTTATCTCAATGCATCTACAAAAAAGAATGTACATGAAAAATATGTCTACAATGCCCAAATAGGACAAAATATTGGAAATACATATAGAACAACCAAAAATGAGTCATCCCATACAAACAAAATTTTATAGGAACTAAAACGTCCAAGTAATTCACTAGAGTGTGAAAAAACAAAAAACTGAATAAAATGTACCTATAGAGAAATTTGGAAAAAGTGCATGGATGGATGTGAAGAGATCTAAAATATGGTTACAGCGCCGTTGGAAATGCAAAAAATAGAGAAACTAGTCAAAAGTTACAAGCTCGGGACTAAAAACAGTACCTCTGACTTCAACAGACTATAGAATGCACCAACAACAAAAAAAAAAGTGATGATATTGTAAGAGAGGGGGACCACCGAGTGCAAGACCCCAAGTCATAGAGGGTCAAGATGCGAGAGGTTTCCCTAACTTACCTCAGCTAAGTGTAGTGTTTAGGGTATGGGGATGAGAATGATGAAGATTATAGAACCCTACGACCACTCGTTAATCCCAAGTTTTAAGGTGGGGCTAGGTGAGTCAATTTTTAGGTCCAACTCTATGCCTCAGGGAGCTCTCTTCCCGAGGATGTCAGCATGGATTCTGGACGACAGCATGGCACACTGACATCTCAAAGGTGCGTTGTCATCCATACGGTCAGACAATTGCTGAGACAAGGTTGAACTCGCTAAAATGACTAACAACCTAGCTTAACAACTTTTAAGAGAACACAACACTATAAAATATGACAAGTACAAACGAAGGTGATAAAGTAGATATATCAAGGCTAAGGTGACGAAGACGATCTCATAGAAGAGCCTATTCACCAGCTAGCTCCACAAAGTGTGTCCACCTACACATAGCAAGAGAGAAAATGTTGGGTGGCTGTATACGGGCATGCCTCAGTCAGACCCCCATTTAGGTCTTCCCACCTCCACGAATAGCCAAGGAACAAGATAAAGAAGCAATGTAATGAAAAAAAATACAAGCACTACAAAAATAATACTATGCTACTCAACAAAGTGATAGAGGAGAGGAGAGGGAAGCTTACCACCTCCTCCAAGAGCCTTCAAGGTTGCTTGGGGGAGAAATAAGAAGAAATCAAGCCTCTACTGTAATGGTGTGGTTCCAAACGTGCTCTACTGAAGTGACAGAGTGTGATATTGCTGCAATGGAATGCTTGGATGCTTGGAGTGAATGTGTGAGTGCAAGAATGGCAACTTGATGTGTTGAAGAGTTCTTCCAACCTCCTCAATGCAAGTTCCAGGACTGAATATGAAGAAATGAGGAAGAAAACGGCCATATTCATGTCAGTTGGCCGAAGGAGGCGTTACAACTTCACTACCAATGGGAAGAGTAACACCTCTACTGGCTTAGTTTTAGGAATCTACCATGGACATAAGCATGCAACGTGGACATCTGCGCGCCATGCGGGAATCCCTGATAGAAACACCTCCACCAACACACAAAATAGGCTCTATGTGGACTACCAATAGCAGGCTCAAGTAAATTTAAGCCTCCAACTTTGGTTTTCTAAAGTGTATAAAGGAAAAAAGGGGAATTGCGCCTAGGGTGCAAATTTTCTCGTATACATTTTTCCCCCACTTTAGTGAGCATGATTACTAATGAGTTCTCAGTAAAGTAGATCAAGAAGAGAGTAGGGTTAGAAAAGTATACCTGAACCGTCAAGGAAGTAGACCGTGATTTGGCGAACCTGAAGATGTAGGGAAAACAAAGGGATCCATAGCTGCTCGAAACTATGCAGTTGGAACAACAAAGCACCTTACAAGCCCGTGAACCTACAAGGAGGCAACCCCCAAGATCTCTCACATGGAGGAAGCCCCAAGGAAGCGGAATCCATAGAGTTAGGAAGTGGCAACACGTCTACTCGCAGATAGAACATGTCAAAAGCAGCAATACGTCTACTCGTAGATAGAGCATATCAAAACTGGCAACACATCTACCTACACATAGAGCATTTCAAAAGTGGAAACATGTCTACCCATAGATAGAGTGTGTCTAAAGTGGCGACACATCTACCCATAGATAGAGCATGTCTAAAAGCGGTCAGTCACGCAGACCATAAAATTTTCAAAGGGGTCCCTCAAGAACCCTTCAAAAGGAGAGGGGGTCCACTGAAGGGATGTACTGTTTAAAAAGTAAAATCTAGTCAGGCTGCCCCCAAGCTAGACACAAAGACATGAATGGAACAAGTCTAGTCGGGCTGCCCCAAGGGTAGACATGAAAAATTCCATTCGTTGTAAAGGCTTTTGAAGAAAGGTTCCCTAGGGAACCCACTGTAAAGAAGAAGGGGGGTCTGCTCAAGGGACGCACAATTCAAAAGTAGCTGCTCATCTTAGAATGATTCGTCATCAAGGGATCCTTTTGAAAGATGTTCACTTCATCAAGGAATTTGAAAGGAAGGTCATGCCCTCATGTGAGAGGAAGTCAAAGCAGTTCCCACTTTAGAGGAAGGTCTTCAAATCCTTTCTTTACGAACCCGTGATGAAGGAAACACATTTTGTTAGGGTTCCAAGTTGAGAATGTGATTCTAAGGAAAAAAATTGAATACTTTCAAGAAAATATTTTTTGGCAACGAATACGTTTCTAGAAGTTGAAGCGTTGTCACACATAGGGGGGAAAACTCAAGCAAAGAAGAGTGAAAGATAAAGAGAAAGAAAAAGAATAAATGAGGACAAGGGGATCGGTTTAGTGAAGTTAGATCTGTTTAGCTCTTCATAATATTAAGTAGCAGTACAAGGTGAAGATCATGTTGACGGATCAAGAGTACCTGAAAACAAAGTAAAATACAGGTGGGTCCATGGAAGGGAAGCCTAGTTACAACACTTTGCATCGTCCCAATTTGTGAAAATAGGTACAAACATGGAAGAGAATGATGGGTACAAATGAAGAAGGTTTACATTACAAAAACCACAGCAGCCAGCACCAATAGAAATTGATAAAGGTCATCGAGCACACATAGCAGCATTAGTATGGGGAATTTATCACAAAAACACACACACAAGATCAAGAAAAGGGGACCTCCCCCTAACACTGATCATCCAAGAGGTTGTCCCCAATCTAGATCCTCATAAGGGGAGGGAGGATGAGCTTGCAAGGGTGGAATGTTAAGAGGAGGGACATCCGGGCCTCTTGCAACAAGGGCCAAGGAAGAGGGCCCCTCAAGGTCCTCTCCGCTGAGTTCTTGTGGAGTCAAGGTTAGTGATTTTGTGAAGATCACCAACAAGGCCGAGACTTCATCCATGGAATTAAACATGCATTCCACGAGAGCATCATGCTTATTCTCAGTGGATGGCACATGTTGTGCTTGAGGTTCACTACTAAGCTAGCTAAATGACTCGGGAGTGGTGACGAACTCAAGGGAAGTTGGGATTGGTTGTCACAAGGAAAAAATAGGTCATCACAGGGCCACCTTGCGAAGAAGGTGGGATCCTCCCATGTCCATTGTAAGAAGGACCAGCCTCTGCCTCCTTCCTAGGAGGAGATGAACTCCCCACAGACAAAGCTAGAGGTGCAAAGGAGGAGGAAAGAACTGCAACACATACGACCGAAGTGTTAACCATATCCATGAGCTTTGGGAAGGGCCAAATATTAAAAACAGACATTAGCAAAGGCATCTCTGCCGAAGGAGCGATAAACACCTATACCCATTTAGGGTTAGGCGCGTTTGTGCTTGCAATGGAAGTCAAGAGTGGATCAGCTTGAAGAGAAACAACAAGAAGGGAGAAAGGAGACATTGCAAGAGACAGGAGTGGTCATTCCTTCCTCCTTCTGTTGCAAGGTGGCCTACTCGGCCAGGAGAGCCTTTTTCTGGAACTTGCACTCACATGCAAGGTAGTTTCTATGACTCTTGGAGTTAAAAGTTAGAACTGCGGAAGAGTACGAGAGTTTCTGCTGGAACCATGGGTTATCCTGATGAGTCGTTTCGGGCAAGGCAGGTTCCTATCGGGAGGCGGGAGAGGCAAAAATGAGGAGTGAAGCATGAGGTCGACTCAAGGCCTCTCACTTGGGCCTCTTGGCTCACTCCTTAGGGGCAAGAGCAGTAGGAGGTTGTGGATCGAATTCTCTGTGAGAGCCTTTCTTTCTATTGTATAAGTAGTACCACGGTCCGTGAAATTCATTAGGGAAATCCACGATCCTAATCTTTGGTCTATGCCAAGGAGGCATCATCCGACTCAGAGGATAGCCACCAAGCTTGCTCATCCAGTACTCTTCCTAGGAAATGGGAGAGGATGGGGTAGTCCGGGAAAAGGTCATTTTCTCTTTACCTTGATGAGAAGGAGAGAGAGAGCTTCTATGGGATTCTCCTCCTTCAAGGAAGAGGGAGCAGACAAAATAGTCTTCTCTTTACCTTTACGGGAAGGAGAAGGGGCCGGCGTGGACTTCTCTTTCTCTTTTACAGGCTCCTTCATCTCATCTCAGGAAGAGGAGGTGACTGATTTTTCCACTACACAAAGGGTCATCCTTGGCTCCCCTTTACCCCCAATTTTATACTTCAAATAGTTTTTGTAAATTAGGTCTGTCCTTGGTGGAAGCGGACCAACCAGAGAGGGCCAAAAGTGATCCAATGAATACCCACCACGAGATACCAAAGGATGATATACGGTGTCATGTACTACATGCATGACACCCTCGTGGGAGAATTTTAGACACTTATGAATAACAGAGGCAACCCCATTCATGGAAGCTAGCCAAGGAATGCCTAGCTTCACTCTAAACAAGTCTGACTCTGGAATAACATCTAAGGCCGTGTCAACAGTCCTAGGTCCAACTAGGACAGACAGAGTGATCAAGCCATAAGGTCTTAGATTCATACCATCATGAGTACAGATGGTAGATCGTGTTTCTCCATACTTTTCTTGTTGTAATGAGTTCAATACTAATGTTTCTTTAGTAATAACATTCACATAGCTCGCGGGGTCTATCAAGACTCCCGTCACAATGTTACCATTGACGCGAGCGAGAATGTAGAGAGGTGAAGGCTTGTTGTTTAAGGGTAGATCTTGTGTTGTAAATGTAGTATCCAGAAAACTAGGTGTGGGTGGAACAGTAGAAGTTACCATGACCATGTTTACATAGGCCTTAGGTTGAGGAAAAAAATTAGTGGGATCGATAATCATGTTGGTAGAATGTGACGAAAATTGGTTCGTGTATATCCACAATCCCCTGTTAGCTTTCGCCACTAATTTTTTAGTGTTTTGTTTGTTCCCATCGAGGCGAATGGAACCGTCCTCAATGAGGTCTTGTATCTCATGATGCAACAACATGCAACGTTTGGTATCATGTCCGTTAACATGATGGTACTGACAGTAAGCACTCCCATCGTACCAATTAGGATAGGGTTCCCTAATAGGCTTAGGGACCGGCAGAGTTATGATCTTATCCTTCAACAACTTTTGCAAGATGGAAGTGTAAGATTCAAACAACTTAGTGAATTTCCAGTTGCGTTTGAGGTCATTGTTATCGATAGTGGCTACTACATTCGCAACGGCCTTACCTTTTCTAGAGATTGATGCAATGGATTTCCCTTCAGAACGGGAGTGCAAGGAAGATTCCCTGAACTGAGCAATTGTTTGTTGATATTCTCATAAAGCTGCACACAGATGCGAGAAAGAAGGATATTTCATCAAGGCAAACTTCTCTTGCCAAGGCCTTTGTAAGTTCCCTATGAACACCTTCTACATGTTAGAATCAGGTAGTTGATATGAGATTTGTGAAAGAAGTGCTTGATAACGTGCTATGAAATCAGTAATCTTCTCATTGTCTCCTTGCTTACATTGGACGAGATCTGAAAAGGTCATCTTTGGCCTGATGTTTGCTTGGAACTATCTAATGAATTGATTAACAATTTGGTCAAACAAGAAAATAGAATTATCAGGAAAGGAATAGTACCACTCGAGGGCTGTGTCCTTGAGAGATCAGGGAAACAACTTAGCCATCAAGGCATCATGATGGAAGAAGTTAGTACAGAGAGCGTTAAAGGGAGACACGTGCGTCTGTGGATCTACCTTACCACCAAACTTCTCAAATTTTGGAATCTCCATTCCCTAAGGGAAGGGAGTGTTTAAGATGGCAACCAACAATGGACTATATCAGAAGAAAGGTTGGAAAATAGGTTGGGAAAAGGCCTAGGAAAGACTCGCTAACTAACTCTGCATCTTACCCATATTCTGAAGTAGAGTATTCATAATAGGGTCATTAGAAGACAAAGGGCTAGAGGAACCCCCTCTAGAGCCACCGCCAATTCCACCTCAAGAACCACCACTGGTATGACTTCTGCCAGAGCCACTACCAGAGCCATTGCCACTAGTAGAGCCACCGCTAGAACCACCACCACAACCTTTGCTCGAACCACCTCCGCTATCGAATCCACTGCCACTACCAAAGCCTCCACCACTTATTCTGCCAAGACCCTCACCACCAAAGATGATAGAAGGGGTAAAGCTAAATCCCAACGAGACCTTATTTACCTTGATAGTTTTTGGTTGATTAGGGACGAAAGGGATATTAAAGGAAGGGACCGCATCGACCATGTAGATAGAGGTGGGAGGCATTGATACTCCTAGTTGTCTCTGGTGTTCTTCGAAGGTGACTCCTTGTGCAAAACTAGAGTTGCTTGAAGGGGTGCACATTTCAGTGATACCGAAGAGACTACTTAGAAGCTCTACGCCTATTCGGTCTTTATCCATCATATGTGTTGTACCCCAAAATTAAAATTTTTGTTACACTTAGACATTTTGAAAAAATGAGTAAAAGTCTTGATAAATTTGTCAAAAAGGTCAAAATTTGGGTGTGTGTCTTGCATGAGGGGTAAAAGCAGTGAAATTTTCAAAATATAATGATAAAGTGCACTTAGAGCGACCTAATCTATAAAACCAAATCTCATTTTTCACCCCTACTTTTAGGAAAACTTCTATTTTTAGAAATTTCCTAAAAATATTAACACTATGGGTTTTTGGGTTTCTTTTGGAAATGAATCATGGGTACTTTAAAAATAGAAAGTTGGTCCGTTGGGGTTCAAACTAATTTTTAGTTATTTCCAATACTTTACATATGGTGCATTTGAATCTCAAAAATGATTTTCACCCTAGTGGTCACATACCTTTTTCAAAAAGCTTGTATTAGGAGCTTTGAGGTCATCAATGGAGGTCAATCAGCTGTCGGACATCAGATTTGACACTCAAGCATTGAGCAATAGGTGAGTTGGTGAGCCAACACGAAGAACAAAGAAAGAAGGTGAAAATTGTGAAAAATATTCTAACACTACTTGTCATGGGCGCCCTAGGAGAGAATAGGCACCCATCTTTTTAGGGCATTACATGTTGAAATTAGGGTTTAAGCCTCCAAGAAAATTTTCTCAGTTTTCTTCCAGCTCCGCAACGAATCCAACGGTGCAATCATCAGATCATCCAATCATCCAGGATTCAAGATCAAACAGGGAGGATCAAAACATAAGTCATAATGAAAAACATGAAAATCATCAAAATTTGACTAAGTCTGGGAACTTTGGGTGCCCCTAGTGAAGAAGGGCACCCAACTTTTTGAAGGGGAAAATCTAGCAATTAGGATTTGCTAAAATGCTCAATCTCTCCAAAATTCAAATAGCTTCGTAGAGGATATCTTTGTCGGGACATTCAACTGGACGATTTCCAACAAATCTAGATCGAGCTCAGGGTATAGAATAAAGGTTCCAATGAGAAGAAGAAAATCAAATAAAATATTCTAAGTCTGGAGCAAATGGGTGCCCCAGAAGAAAATAGGTGCCCCAGCTTTTGGAGTATTAAATCTAACTTTTTAGTGAAGTTACTCCCAGAGAACCCCCTTCAAAATCTTCTCAACTTTGCGATAAGCCCAGCCATCAGCCAATCCGAGCTCCAGGTCACTAGATCTAATGAGATCATCTGTAGAAGAGAGTTGAAGAAATGTAAAAAATGGTTAAGTCTAGTGAGGTTGGGTGCCCTTGGAGAGAAAGGGCGCCCAAGGTTTTGAGCTCTGAAATGATGGAATTCACCAATGCAGCCTCCAAGATCACTTCATCAGATTCAGCCAAGCTCTCCAGTGAACCTTCCAGCCAGTCAATTGGATTCACGTAGCTCTTAGAATTAGAATCTCATTAGAAGATCAAAGGGAAAAGGAAGAACTTGAAAATCATAAAAATGGCTAACTCTGGACAAAATGGGTGCCCCTAGAGGAAATAGGCTCCCATGAATTTGAAGGCCTAAACGAAGTTTTTTGCTAGACGCCTCCAGAACGGTCTTTCCAAATTTAGTCAAGCTTCACAATGAATCATTCAACTCATCTGCCGGATCAACTGAACATCCATAAATCAGGATCAAACTAGGGGTCAAAATCGGAAAAGTTTGGCTTCGAGGAAAATGGTTAAGTCCTAGTAGTGGGCACCTCTGGCCAGAAGGCTCAGCTTTCCAGTACTATGGTAGGAAATTTTGAGTTCAAAATTTCAAATCATGAGATGAAGAGAATGTCCAAGTTCATTGAACAGCCCAATTTTAGGGTTTTGAAGATAAAAGAAAAAGAAAGTAGACCTATTTCAAACCCTAAGTCTATTTAACACCTTTCTTTCATGTAATTTTCATTACTGGGCGTATTATTAGAGGAGAATTTGGGCAGTGATTTGAGTTATTTCAGTTCAGAACTCGGTTGTTGGTTCTTGTTAAATTTTTTGACCGACGACATATTTTCTTTATACTTTTCATCCAAAGATCAAATTTTTTGAAGAAAGAGATAAGATATTAATTTTAGGTCATACAGGTTTTGTGACTCATTCATACGAAGAATTTTGAAATTCATCAAGTTACGTGATTTCCTTTATTTGCGTATACGTTAGAATCCTCGGTCATTCAATTTTTATCATACAGGTCTTCTAAGACAGGTCTTGAAAACCCCATGTATCTTTTTCAAACAAATTTAAATTTAAGGGTTGGGTACGCACCGATTGTATTGATCTTTTCAATTTGATCAAAATTTGATTCGACTCTAATTGTATTCTGAACAAAACCCAAGTGCTAGCTTTTTTCATGAAAATTTGAAGAGATTAGGGTTTGCTGCTTTTTCAATCTAGAATCAAAATTTTCAAAAACAGATGATCTAGGTTGTCTTGCAACGAAATTCTAAGCAAAACCCATATCTCAGAAAATTTTTCAAAAATTTGTCCGTTGGAGGAAGCAAAATCAGCATTCTAAAAATAGTAAATTGCTCAAAACTTGTCTGAACATAGGCAAGTTTACAGTCATTCTTCAAGGTTTTCGAAATGGAGTATGCTCCCAATGTTTTCAAGATTGAATTAGCTCTCTATTGTGATTACATCAAAACAGCTGAGGCGGACTTGCATCAGTGTTTGATCTACACGCTTTAGAGAGAACAAGAAACACTTCAATTAGAAACTTGGAACACTCTAGACTCCTCGTAGCAACATCTATTCCTATATCAGTTCAAAGTCTTGAGTTCGTAATTGCTTGCATCAAGTGTTATAATCTGACTACATGGAAGATCCAATTAGTTGATGGCAGATTGATTTGCAATTTGAAACCTGATGTGATCGAGAAACGTTTCTCCATTCCCCCTTGGCCTAAAAGTGTCACTATCTCAAAGGGAGAATGTGAAAGGATATGGGAGATGCATAAAGAAAAATACAACAAGAATATTGTATTGAAGTGAATGAAAGAAGAACATAAAACTCTGCCAAGTCACCTTGCCATGATGTCAGCAAGATTTGAAAAAGCGGCCAATGAGTTCAAAGATTTCCTGAGATCAATTGCAAATGGAGAGGATATCTTAAAAAAATGTAACTTTTCTATTGATGGGATAGATGCACCGAACCGGAACACAGTTTCCTGCTTTTTAGCGGATGTGATTGAGATTTGAAATGACTTTCATCTAGAAGCTTTCTTTCTGCTTTCTTTCTATTCTTGGTGCGATTCTTATCCATTCTTTGAAGAAGAGAAAGAAGATAAATGTAATAGTTGGTGTTTCCCGCTTTTCTTGCTTTCTTAGGTGTTAGATGTTATCTTCTTTGTAGATTAGAAATAAAGCGCTTCTTGAGCGACCTAGATTAATGACAAGGGTTTTGATTTCATCTAGGTTTCCTATATTAAAATTTTAGCTTCATTTTTGCTTGCTAGTGATAACAAAGCGTTGAGCCTGTTAATAGATTATTGTTATTCAGAGTATTTGTTCAGTTGTTTATGATAACAAATTATTTGAGTCTCTTTTTGCCAATAACAATTAGTTATTGTAATTGTTATTTCTATTGTGTAAGAACAAGTTTTGAAAGCTGCTGACTGAAAACATTTGGAGCATGTGATTAGTTATTTTTTGTTGGAGAAGTTTGAAATAAATCATGGCCTCTTTTTGCTGGTATAATGTCTCGAGATTTTTTGTTATTTATGTTATGATTTATGATCTGGTACAAACACATTGATGTGTGTAGATGTATGTTGAGAAAGATTTTATTGAAGCACTTTGTTAGAAAATCAACCTTGTTCATTTCTAGTTTCTCTTGCTCTGCATATTACTTGAGAAGTTAGAAACGCCTTTAGCTTAAGTTAGTCGTAGTTGAAGTTATTCAATCAGAAAATCTTAGCTATGGCATTTGTGTTTAATAAACCTTGTGCTCTAGCTAATCAAAAAGATAGGCAACTTAGTTTTTAGTTTACTTTCTTTCAACACCATCAACAAGAGGGAGCTTTCCCTCCTAATTTGAAGAGAATTTTTACTATGCATAGTTGTTTGTTTCAAATATGCATTCTAGAGGTGTGAATTTAAACACCAACAGTTTTCTGGCGCCCACCGTGGGGCATGAGGCATTAAACAACAAAGAAAGCTTAGGCTTTATGTCACGGGTATGAATCTCTAGCGTCCTACTGCTCCAGTTCAACAACCTGATCTTACACCTCCAGTTATCTAGCCAAATTTCTAGATAATTGCAGGAGACCAAGTAGACATCATCAGCAACCTAAAGAATTTCATCTTTGAGAAGAAGGAGACCCCTGCTCAGCAGAGAAACATTGTTGTTATTCTAGACGAGGAAGAGAAAGCCGATATTGCAGCTGAAAGACCAGTCTTTCCACCACCTGCGTGGGTCTAGACAATCCTGACATACATAGTCTATACAAGGAGGAGAGCAAGAAAAAATCCACTCTTCCAAGAAGAAGTTGATCCTTTCCTTCCACAGACACATCCTACAAAAGTTGGAGAGCCATCCAACACAGTTCCTGAATTCAACACCGTACCTGTGTTCGAGGAAGAACTCGAAGCAATGGGTGATAATAATAACAACAACCACAATTGCAATCGGAGAAGAGGTCCCCCACTTCCTTGGGGTGATCATATCGGACCTTTGGCCCTAGGAGAAAATCATGAATTACCTAAGGGGTCGAGAAAGAACTTTCCACAGTTCCAAGGTGATGGAAGTCAACATCTTGATGATCATCTTTTAGCCTTTTCAAAGGCTTGCGTTGTTCTGCATGTAGCTCATGAAGATATTGTTGTACGTCTCTTTGTTGAGACTCTCATGGGAGTTGCTGCCAAATTGTTCAATCACCTGGAGCTGGCTTGCATAACCAATTGGGATACTATGACCAAGAATTTTCTTGCAAGGTTCAAGCCAGTTGAAGATAGCCACCAGTTGTTTGCCCAACTCTCAAATTCAAAGGAGGATAACGAACCGATGAGGGAGTTCGTGGCAAGGTTTAACCACCTGGTCACTCATCTTTCATACACACTCAATCCATTACCTGAGATCATGTTAAGCAGTTTTGTCAATGCACTTCCAGCAGAGATAGCCTTTATCCTAAGATCAACTAACGAGATAGAACTGGAAGATTCACAACAAGGTGCCATAGAAATTGAAGACAACATGATCACTTCAGGAAAGATCAAAGGAGATGCCATGAGGCCTTTGGTTCAAAGTTCTATCGACCCATTACTTCAAAGGGTTTCCAATGAAGTAACTATTCTCAAGAGGCAATTTCCTATACATCATACACCTCTTGCTCAAGTTGGACCACCACCCGCCTTGCCTGTGCCATAGCCGTATCAAGCACCACAACAACCATATCAACCTCAATAGCCATACCAGCCAAGGAGAAATAACTTTCAGCCTTACAACAATTATAGGCCACGAGGGCCACCTCCACCAAGGCAAGTGGCTGACAATACACAAAATGTTGTGTTTTGTTCTTTTCATGATTCCACTGAACATACCAGCACCACTTGCTCTGAAAATGTCAGAATGAATGAGATAATGGGATATGTCAAAACTACGCCTGCACCAAGTTTCATACCAACCCCAAGTTTGAATGTTGTCTTACCTCAATTGGAACACTTTGATGGCGACTCTGCAACAAGCTACTTTGAAAGTGAACCCAATTTTGAAGATCAAGAAGAAGATTTCCATCAGTACTCTCTTGCAATAAATCCTGAGAATCACATCACTCCTGTGTTCACAAGAGCTCAGCATCTGAAGGCATAGAGAGAAGAAGAAGAAGAGAGACTGAAGGTACAAAAAGACAGAAAAAGGAAAAGAAGTATCTTCTACTTCTAATGTTAAGTCTTCTCAAGAGAACTTGAAAGCAGTAGCTGAAGAATTGTCCTCAGTAAATTTTGATATTGTAGATTCCTTGATGAAAAATAAAGTGCAGATTTCTCAGTTAGAGTATCTCCAAGATCATCCAGAACAAGTGGAACAACTTCTCAAATTTGTGAAGAAAGGACTTGTCAAGCAACCCACATTGTTCGAATCATCCGTTCCGGCGGAAGACAAGCCTAAGCCCTTCTATATTTCTCTGTATATAGGGGGTTACAAATTGAGCAATTGTATCATTGATTTTGAAGCTTCAGACAACATCATGCCTCTACAAGTGATGAATGCTCTAGGACTTTCGTGCACCAAGACAAGGGACAAATGTTACTCACTGGAGTCCAAGCCAATGTCGTTGGTCAGACAATTAAAGGATGCTCAAGTGAGGTTGGTAGCCTATCCTGAAAAGAAAATCATGATGACCATCCTAGTGGCAGACATTCCAACTAGCTATGGGATGCTATTGGGCAAAAGCTTTTGCAAAGACCTCGGTGGAGAGATTCAAATGGATTGGTCCTCTGCAAACATTCCATTGAAGAATGGAACTTTCAAGTTGGAACCAGAACCCAAGTCTTGATTTACGGTGGTGAAGTCTCAAGATCCTCAAGCTCAAGTTCTATATCAAGAAACGGGTCTTGGTACTTATGCCATGCTGTCAGAGATACTTGAAGAAATTCAAGAGATCGTGTGTACCGCAAAGAAATCAATAGAAGATCCTAAACTATGGACTTTGTAGTTTGATGGTAGTTGTTCTACTATTGGTTCAGGAGTGGGAGTTGTGATAAGTTCTCCTGAAGGATGCTTGTATCCATTTGCATACCGCTTGCAATTTGAATGTACGAACAACATGGTGGAATATGAGGCACTTTTACTAGGTCTCAAAAATGCAAAGGACATGGGTATTAAACATCTTAGGGTCGAAGGTGATGCGGAGCTCATTGTAAAGCAAGTTAGAGATCAATTTAGAGTGAAAGTAGATTGTCTTTGACACTATAGAAATAGGGTGTGGAATGCAATAGATTGGTTTGAAGCTTTTGATATTGAGTACATTCCACATCTAGAAAATAGCAGAGCAGATTCCCTCGCAGTGTCAGCCTCACTTTTCATGCCACATTCTGACTTCTGTCAAAATGCATTTTCCATTGAGTTAATATACATGCCAGCTATACCTGACAACTATAATAATTGGCAAGTCTTTAACGACAATGATCACATCAAGGAGTTTCTTGTTATGGGAGATAATTTCAAAGAATTGTTCTTTGAGGGTGGTTCATTTACTCATAGAGAAGCAGTAACAAAAGTCTTAGATGCGCCAAAGATTGTTGAAGACAAAGAAAGTCCAGAAGAACCAGATTCAAGCATAATCCAGTTGAAAGGAAATAAAATTCCCAAGGGCTTGGTTTCCTTGGAGAATATTTTTGATAGGAACGACAGATACATTAAAGATCAGAGAAACTCAAGTGAAAGAACCTTTTCCAAATATCAACAAATCAATATTGGAACAGTTGACAAGCCTAGACTTGTTAATCTGGGTACATGCTGCACTACAGAGGAAAGTGAGAGGTTCATCTCTTTGTTCAAGCAATACCGAGATGTGTTCGCCTGGTCATATGAAAATTTGAAAGTTTTTACACCAAGAGAATTGTCTCACACAATTCCTCTTCAACTTGAAGTGAAGCCCTTTAGGAAAAAGAAAAGACACTACAATCCGCAGATTCAAGATACCATTTATGCAGAAATCCAAAAGATGGTGAATGCAAAGATCATCTTTCTAATCCATCATTCCACCTAGGTGTCAAATATAGTTCCTGTGCACAAGAAGAATAGAGAAATTAGAATTTGCATAGATTTCAAGAACTTAAATCAATCATCGCTCAAGGATAATTATCCTTTTCCGATCATGGAGCACACCTTACAGATGGTTACCAGTTCAGAGATATTGTCCTTATTGGATGGTTTTTCTGGTTACAATCAAATTGCAGTAGCTGAGGAAGATTAGTATAAGACGACGTTCACAACCTCATGGGGTACATTTGCATATGAAAGAATTCCCTTCAGCCTCATCAACGCTGGTGCTACGTTTCAAAGATCCATGGATTTGGCATTTGGAGACTTGAGGAATAAAGTAACTATTGTCTATCTAGACAACCTCACTTTTTATCGAAGACATAAGGAGATCATTTTTCACATCGAGGGAAAGTCTTCGAGAGATGTAAATATCACAAAATATCATTGAATCCCAAAAATTCTATCTTTGCGGTGACGGAAGGCAAGTTGCTTGGCCACATCGTCTCCAAGGAGGGAACTCAAATTGACCTGAGCTGGGTTGAAGCTATCAAAAGTTTGTCTCTTCCAAGTAGAACAGGGGTACATTCTTTCTTTGGTAACGTAAATTTCATATGAAGATTTGTGCCAGATTTTTCTGAGTTGACTAAAGATATATCTGCTATGATGAAGAAGAAGACTATTTTCAAGTGGACGAAAGAAGGGAAGAAGGAATTTGTAGCAATAAAAGAAGCCATCAGTCGAGCTCCAGTGCTAGTCTATCCTAATTTTGAAGAGGATTTTATCCTTTATTGTTATTCATCAGAGCATACTCTGTCTGTCATTCTGACACAGAAGTTAAATGAAGAAAATGAGTCCCCAATAGTTTTCATGAGCTGCAGTTTCAAGGATAGTGAATCACAATACTCTTAGATTGAAAAGAATGCCTATGCAGTAGTTTGAGCGGTAAAGAACTTCAGATTTTATATCTTGAATTCACACACCATTGTATATGTCACAAATCCAACAATGAAAAACATGCTAACTCAGCAAGAGATGGGCTCGAAGAGAGGTAACTGGGTCATGAAAGTGCAAGAATACGACTTGGAGATCAAGCCAAACAAACTCGTCCGCAGGAGAGGTCTTTGTCAATTGATAGCAGAGGATGGTGATAAGAAGTTTCTAGCCAAAGGTATACCTAAAATTAAACACAAAGAAAAGGAGGACCTTCCAATGGTCTTACTAATCGAATCCTTAGGAGAGTGGTTTATTGAGATATGGTATTACCTAACTTATGGTGATTTCCCAAGTCACCTAAACAAGCAACAGAAAAGAACGCTAAAGCTAAAAGAAAAAAATTATGTAATCATCAACAACGTTCTGTACAAGCGAGGGATTGATAGAACCTTCTTGTTGTGTGTCACCAAGGATCAACAACGACATTTGTTAGAAGCTTTTCATAGTCAAGCATGTGGTGGTCACTTTTCTTCAAAGGTGACGGATTTCAAAATCTTGTGGGCATAGTTCTTTTGGCCGACCATGTTCTGAGATGCATATGAGTGGGTGCATAAATGTTAGTTGTGTCAGCATTTTGTTGGCAAGGCGAAGTTGGCAGCCGCTCCTCTCAAGCCAGTTGCTATAGACGCTCCATTTCAGCAATGGGGTTTAGATTTTATTGGTCCGATCAACCCACGATCCAACAAGGGGCATATTTATGTCCTTACAGCCACTGATTATTTCACTAAATGGGTTGAGGCCATTCCCACCAAGTGAGCTACGTCTGAAGTCATGTGTGAGTTCTTGAAGGAAAACATTGTCACGCGCTTTGGGGTGCCTCACAAAATTGTGATAGATAATGCAACATGTTTCTCATTCGAGGAGCTAATGGAGTTTTGTTTCGATCATAGTATCACTCTATCTCATTCATCATATTATTACCCCCAGGGTAATGGACAAGCTGAATCATTGAATAAGAACATTGTCACAATCATCCACAAGTTGGTTGATTCCAGTCAATGAACTTAGCACAAGAAACTCTATGATGCTCTCTAGGTCAACAGAATTACTTCGAAGAGAGCCATTGGTACCTCACCCTTTATCCTCCTATATGGTATGGAAGCAATGATACCTATCACGTTGGAGTTGTCCGCTTTGCAGCTGGCAACCGCAGTAGAAGATGGAGAATTCACAAATCCTATTCAAAAATGCATTATGTACCTGACAAAGCTTCAAGAAGAAAGGGTGGAGGTGGTGGATAGAATCACTCAGCACTAGGAGTGAGTGAAGAAAATTTTTGACAAGAAAGCTCACTAATGAGATTTCAAGGTTGGAGATCAGGTCCTCCTATGGGATAAGAGACATGAGCCCAAGGGAATGCACGACAAATTTGATTCCTTGTGGCTGGGACCTTTCGAGATTCACGAGCTCACAAGAGAGAACACCTATATTCTCTCGTGCTTGGATGGAAGTCTCCTCCCTCAACCACACAGTGGGCAGTACCTGAAGCACTTCATCCCTTCGGGGGTCAAGTAAGTCTTGTTAAATTTGTCAAAAAGGTCAAAATTTGGGTGTGCGTGTCTTGCATGAGTGGTAAAAACATGAAATTTTCAAAATTTGACGATCTGGGTTTGCTTAGAGTAGCCTAATCTACAAAACCTAGATCTCTATTTTTCACCCCTACTTTTTAGGAAAACTGCTATTTTTAGAAATTTCCTAAAAATAGTAACTTTTTCTAGGTTTTTCTAGGTTTCTTTTGAAACGAATACTGGCAAAAATTTCTAAAAATAGAAAGTTGGTCTGTTAGGGTTCAAAATGATTTTGATTGGCTCAAAATACTTCCATATCAGGCTGGTGCAGTCAGAATCTCAAAAAGATCAGTTTCGCCCTAGTGGGTCTATTATGCTTTTTCAGAAGTATATTAGGAGCTCTGAGGTCATCAATGGAGGTCAGTCAGCTGTCGGACGTTAGATTCGACACTCAAGCATTGAGCAGAAGGTGAGTTAGTGAGCCAACACGAAGAACAAAGAAAGAAGGTGAAAACTGTGAAAAATATTCTAACACTGCTTGTCATGGGCGCCCCAGGATAGAATAGGCACCCATCTTTTTAGGGCATTAAATGTTGAAATTAGGGTTTAAGCCTCTAAACAAAGTTGCTCAGTTTTCTTCCAGCTCCGCAATGAATCCAACTTTGCATTCATCGGATCATCTAGTCATCCAGGATTCGAGATCAAACAGGGAGGATCCAAACAGAAGTCATAATGAAAAACATAAAAATCATCAAAATTTGACTAAGTCTGGGAACATTGGGCACCCCTGGTGAAGAAGGGCACCCAACTTCTTGAAGGGGAAAATCCAGTAGTTAGGGTTTGCTAAAATGCTCAATCTCTCTGGAATTCAAACAACTTCACAGCATATATCTTTGTCAGGACATTCGACTG
Source organism: Sequoia sempervirens (assembly GCA_007258455.2). Classification (NCBI taxonomy): domain Eukaryota; kingdom Viridiplantae; phylum Streptophyta; class Pinopsida; order Cupressales; family Cupressaceae; genus Sequoia; species Sequoia sempervirens. The sequence goes on from VDFB02274714.1 coordinate 10,249,551, forward strand.
GCCGATTTCCAACAAATCCAGATCGAGCTCAGGGTATAGAATGAAGGTTCCAATGAGAAGAAGAAAATCAGATAAAATATTCTAAGTCTGGAGCAAATGGGTGCCCCAAAAGCAAATAGGCACCCAAGCTTTTGGAGTATTAAATCTAACTTTTTGGTGAAGTTGCTCCCAAATAACCCCTTTCAAAATATTCTCAGCTTCGCGATAAGCCCAACCATCAGCCAATCCGAGCTCCGCATCACCAGATCTGATGAGATCATCTGTAGAAGAGAGTTGATGAAGAAATGTAAAAAATGGTTTAAGTCTGGTGAGGTTGGGCGCGCCTGGAGAGAAAGGGCGCCCAAGGTTTTGAGCTCTGAAATGATGGAATTCACTTATGCAGCCTCCAAGATCACTTCGTCAGATTCAACCAAGCTATCTAGTGAACCTGTCAACTAGTCAATTGGATTCACGTAGCTCCCAGAATAAGAATTTCATCAGCAGATCAAAGCGAAAAGGAAGAACTTGAAAATCATAAAAATGGCTAACTCTGGACAAAATGGGCGCCTGGAGGAAATAGGCTCCCATGAATTTGAAGAACTAAATGAAGTTTTCGCTAAAGACGCCTCCAAAACGGTCTTCCCAGATTCAGTTGAGCTTCACAATGAATCATTCAGCTTGTTCGCCGGATCAACTGAACATCCAGAAATCAAGATCAAACTGGGGGTCAAAATGGAAGAAAAGTTGAGAAACTAAAAAAAATTGTTAAGTCTGAATGAAGTAGGCACCTCTAGCCAAGAAGGGCACCCAACTTTCAATGCCTTAGTGAAATTTTCAAAAATTTCAAAAATTTCAAAATCATGAGATGAAGAGAATGTCCAAGTTCATTGAACAAGCCAATTTTAGGATTTTGAAGATAAGAGCAAAACAAATCAGACCTATTTCAAACCCTAAGTTTATTTAACACCTCTCTTTCATGTAATTTTCATTATTTTTGTAGGTGTTATTCAAAGGAGAAAGTTGGAGCAACATATTTGAAGTTATATTTCATGATTCAAGAACTCAAGTTTGTTGGTTCTTCATTAATTTTTTCAGACCAGCAGCATAAGACCTTGCTTTTTCATGCTTTTTCATCCAGAAGATCAAATTTTTGAAGAAGGCCAAGATATTCAATTTTCAGTCATCTGGGTTTTATCAACTCATTCTTCTGAAGAAATTTTCAAGAAGTTCATCAAGTTGCAGCAGTTGCTTTTTATTTGTATGTTAGTGAAATCCTCAGTGCATTCAATTTTTGATCATCTGGGTCCTCTCAAATTAGTCTTTTAAAGAAAACCCATATCACAGTTTTTCAAGAAAATTTCAAATTTTAGGGTTAGCTACTTTCGATCAGCCATCAGTAGTTTTCAAATATGATCAACTGGGTTCATTTCTAATTGTATTCTAAACAAAACCCAAGTTTCAGCTTTTTTCGTGAAAAAATTAAAGAAATTAGGGTTTGCTTCTTTTTCAGTCTAGAATCAAAATTTTCAAAAATGGATGATTTGGGTTGTCTTGCAACAAAATTCTAAGCAAAACCCATATCTCAGAAATTTTTTCAAAAATTTGTCCATTGGAGGAAGAAAAATCAGCATTCTAAAAATAGTAAATTGCTCAAAACTTGTCTGAACATACACGAGTTTACAGTCATTCTTCAAGGTTTTCGAAATGGAGTATACTCTCAATGTTTTCAAGACTGAATTAGCTCTCTATCATGATTACATCAAAACAACATAGACAAACTTGCATCACATCAAGTCGGTGTTTGATCTACACACTTTAGAGAGCGCAGGCAACACTTCAATCAGAAACTGGGGACACTCTGGACTCCTTGCAGCAGTGTTTATTCCTATATTAGTTCAGAGTCTTGAGTTCGTAATCGCTTGCATCAAGCGTTATAATCCGGCTACAAGGGAGGTCCAGTTAGTTGATGGAAAATTGATTTGTAGTTTAAAACCTGATGTGATCGAGAAATGTTTCTCCATTCCCCCTTGGCCTGAAAGTGTCATTATCTCAAAGGGCGAATGTGAAAGGATATGGGAGATGCATAAAGAAAAATACAACAAGAAGATTGTATTGAAGTGAATGAAAGAAGAACATAAAACTCTACCAAGTCACCTTGCCATGATGTCAGCAAGATTTGAAAAAGCGGCCAATGAGTTCAAAGATTTCCTGAGATCAATTGCAAATGGAGAGGATATCTTAGAAAAACACAACTTTTTTATTGATGGGATAGATGCACCGAACCGGGACACAGTTTCCTGCTTTTTAGCATATGTGATTGAGATTTGAAATGGCTTTCATCTAGAAGCTTTCTTTCCACTTTCTTTCTATTCTTGGAGCGATTCTTATCCATTCTTTGAAGAAGAGAAAGAAGATAAATGTAATAGTTGGTGTTTCCTACTTTTCCTGCTTTCTTAGGTCTTAGATGTTATCTTCTTTCTAGATTTAGAAATAAAGCTTGCTTGCTGAGCAAGCCCTAGATTGTGAAAGCAAGGAGATTTTAGGTTTCCCTACTCCTCTTATTGCCTATAAATAAGAGCCTTTGCTCATTAGTTTTCTTTAACCATGCTAGTGATAACAAAATGTTGAGCCTATTGTGCGTTCTATTTGTTATTCAAGTGTTGTTCAATTGTTTTATGATAGCGAATTGTTGAGTCTCTTTTAGCCAAAAAGTAGTTATTGTAATTGTTGTTCCTATTGTGTAAGAACAAGTTTTGCAAGCCTCTTTAGCTACAAGCTCTTGTTCTAGGCATGTGATTAGTTATTTTTGTTTCAGAAGTTTGAGAAATAAAATCATGAGCCTCCTTTGCCTTGGTATAACGTCTCAGATTTCTATTATTTCTGTTATGCTTTTATGATCTTAATTTCAGCTTACATTGAAGTGTGTAGATGTATGTTGAGAAAGAGTTTATTGAAGCACTTTGTCATAAAATCAACCTTGTTCATTTCTAGTTTCTCTTGCTTTGTGTATTACTTGAGAAGTTAGAAACATATTTAGCTTATGTTAGTCGTAGTTGAAGTTCTTAAATCAGAAAATCTCAGCTGTGGCATTTGTGTTTAATAAACCTTGTGCTCTAGCTGATCAAAAAGATAGGCAACTTAGTTTTTAGTTTACTTTCATTCAACACCATCATCATGAGGGAGCTTCCCCTCCTAATTTGAAGAGAAATTTTATTGTGCATAGCTGTCCATTTCAAATACGCATTCCATAGGTGCGAATTTAAATGCCAACAATATGTTTTAGTTCACTAACAACCCGAGTGGCTCTAGCCATCTTCGGATTTCTTTCCAAATGATTTTCAAGGTCGTCCAACCCCTTTGTAAGGGCGGACACATATTCAACAGGGATTTGAACGGCCTCATGCTCGTCCACCGATGATGGTGTGGGGGATGCAGGAGGAGTGGGGATGTGATCAGTTTCGTCAGTGAATCCCATCTCACCCCTCGACCCCTGCTCCCGCGCAACCAAACTGACGGTGGGACCAGAGAAAAGGCCGGTAGAGATACCAAGTGAGACCTTCATTCTATCCATCGGGAGGTGTCGTACACTTCTCCTTACGATATGCCCAGAAGTTGTGGACTGGGTTGTGATGCTCATAAACCTTCACAAGGCTCGAGAACACAACAATCACTAAGCAACCGAGGGAAGCCTCAACACCAATAGATGAACAAACATTGGTTCATGTCGGGTTCACCAAAAATGTAAGAGAGTGGGACCACCGCGTGCAAGACCCCAGGTCACAGAGGGTCAAGATGTGAGAGGCTGCCCTAACTTACGTCAGCTAAGTGTAGTGTTTAGGGTATGGGGATGAGAATGATGAGGATTATAGAACCCTACGACCACTCGCCAATCCCAAGTTTTAAGGTGGGGCTAGGCGAGTCAGTTTTTAGGTCCAACTTTGCACCTCAGGGAGCTCTTTGCCTGAGGACGTCAGTGCGGATTCTGGATGACAGCGCAGCGCTCTGGCGTCTCAAAGGTGCGCTGTCGTCCGTATGGTCAAACAATAGCCGAGACAAGGTTGAACTCGCTAAAATGACTAACAACCTAGCTTAACAACTTTTAAGAGAACAAAACAACACTATAAAATATGAGAAGTATAAACGAAGGTGATAAAGTAGATATATCAAGGCTAACGTGACGAAGACAATCTCATAGAAGAGCCTATTTGCCAGCTAGGTCCACAAAGTGCGTCCACCAACACAGCAAGAGAGAAAATGTTGGGTGGCTGTATAGGGGCTTGCCTCAGTCAGGCCCCCGTTTAGGTGTTCCCACCTCCATGGATAGCCAAGGAACGAGATAAAGAAGCAATGTAATGAACAAGAATACAAACACTACAAAAATAGTACTATGCTACTCAACCAAGTGATAGAGGAGAGGAGAGGGAAGCTTACCACCTCCACCAAGAGCACTCAAGGCTACTTGGGGGAGAAATGAGAGGAACTCAAGCCTCTGTTGCAATGGTGTGGTCCCAAACGTACTCTATCATAGTGATAGAGTGTGATATTGTTGCAATGGAATGCTTGGATGCTTGGAGTGAATGTGTGAGTGCAAGAATGGCAACTTGATGTGTTGAGGAGTTCTTCCAACCTCCTCAATGCCAGTTCCATGACTGAATATGAAGAAATGAGGAAGAAAACGACCATATTCGTGTCGGTTGGCTGAAGGAGGCGTTACAACTTCACTATGAATGGGAAGAGTAACGCCTCTGTTGGCTTAGCTACAAGAATCTACTAGGGATGTAAGTGCACCGCGCGAGCGTCCTCAATAGAAATGCCTCCACCGACACGGAAAATAGGCTCCACATGGACCGCCAACAGCAGGCTCAAGTAAATTTAAGCCTCCAAATTTGGTTTTCTAAAGTGTATAAAGGAAAAAAGGGGAATTGCGCCTAGGGTGAAAATTCGCTCTTATACAAATACCCAAACCATTGTAAAGTTGGCGAAACCAACGTTTTGACGATATCTTGTTTTCTTGATTTTGACTCTATATGTCTAAGTTATGCCAAAAAGAAAAAAAATTGCTCTCTAAGGCTAAATGAAGGGCTAGGAGGGGGCAAGGGTTGTCTGTATGACTAATTTCATGCTAATGTTAGCATGATGTTAGTGGAATATTCGTGGGAATATTCCAAGCTTGAAAAAAATCTCCCCCTTAAAAAAGTAAAACAAATTTTTTTTGAGTTGCCAGAAAAATCAAATTGGCCAGAAAAACGTTGATGTCGCTAGAATAAGTTTTTTGCCACCTGGAAGAATTTGCATGGTGTTGGAAAAATTTGTGATGTTGGGGAAAATTTGGAGGTGGTCGAAAAACTCTTTGAAGGTGGCAAAAAAAATTTTGGTCGCTGGCAAAGCTAAAGCGACAACTGGATTTATTTTTGTGTGGCTGGAAAACTATGAAGACTGTCGCTAGGGTCTGTGTGGTCGTCGTCGGTGGCAATAAAGGCCGTCGGGAGACACACAGAGACCTCCAGCGGGTACATGGGCCCACAAGGCTTACAATTTGTAGGTACCCTGTGGGTACCAAAAATTAATGCCTCCCCCCACAAAAAACAAAAAGTTGCCCTTTTTTTTAATTTTAAAACTTTTATGAATTTTTTTTTTTTTGAAAAAAAGAAGAAATCATAAAATAAAGAAGCCGACCCTGTGCCTTGTTTTATTAATTTTTTTTTCAATCCGCATACACAGGGTTGTACGGGGACTGTACAAGTCCTATGCAACAATATTTTGCCTCAGATGCTCTCAATGTCGAAATAGGGCGAATTTATAGTCAAAATTCATGGAAACAACCTCCTGAATCCAATGGAGAGGTCCTTTTTGCGCCAAAATGCACTGAAAATGTAGCTACCCTCTGAATAAAAAAAAAGCAATCACTTCAAAGCCTCACAGATATGACCTTAGGAATCCAAATCAAGCCAAACAAAAGGAAAATATGACTTTCTCGACAACTCTGAATCCAACGGTGAGGTCGTTCTCATGCCAAAATGCACCAAAATAATGCCCACCTCCAATTTACAAAAAAACAAAGTGGATTCCAAATCTGACGCTTGTAACCCTTGTTGAAGAAAAAATCTCATAAATCGAGAAGGGGTTCGCTGGATTGAGGCTCTGATATCATTTTAGAATTGTGAAAAACATGAGCCACATGATCAAACAATGAACAAAGACACTTTCAACACAAGATATTTGCAAACAATATATGCAATATTCCTCAACAAGAAAAAGCTATAGAAGAACCTCAAGAATCTTCAAGGAAAACAAAAGTGTTATATAGGAGCAACCCTAATAATTGGTCACTTCAATTGACAAAAAAGAACTTGGTTAACTAAATAAAGAACTCTTAAGTTTAGCTTAAGTGCGTGAGAATAAATTAGACTAATAATTAATTATTAGCTAATGCATGATTACTCTAATAGATGTTAGAGCCCTAACATGTATTGAATTTATGTCAGATGATCAATTCATCACCACCAAAGAATTCAAAGACTTCCTCCAGAAGAATAAAGGTGAGGCTTTCAAGAAAAACATGGAGGAAGCAAAGACAAAAATAACAAAAGAAAATAAGGATGAAATTATTTCCCAAATATGGGTTGAGATCAATGTTGACTTGGAGAATTTGACCCCAAAAAAGGAAAGAGAAATTGTGAGAAAAATGTGGGTGTTTGTTGTTGGAGGGGTGGGATATATCATTGATACCATAAGAAGGCAAGAAGGTGACAACCCAGTGTTGTCTTATGAGGAACAAGAAGATGCATTTTATTTTGGGTTAGGTTTTAATACAAGGCATAAGACCTTGGTAATTTGGTCCATTTTTCTTGAAATAAATAAGCCCCAAGTGATCAATAATACAAATGAATTAATTGACAAATTGATTTTTAGAAGATGGGGGGATACCAGTGCATGGAAAGCAACAACGTTAATAGTGAACACAACTATGTTCACTGAAAAATTTGTGAGGAAATTAGAATCAGACCTAGCTAGAGTGAATTCTTTGAATTTGAAGCTTCAAGAGCAGGTTAATGTTGTTATAGGACTAATTCCACCTCCTTAAGTTGTGGTGGATGGTAAGGAAAGTCAAGATAAGATGGATCTGACTTTAGAGGTCAACAATTTGAAGGAGCTCAATGAGAGCAAGGAAAAGAAGAAAAATATGGAAAGGAAGGAAAAGATTTTAGAGGTTATGGATAGCCTATTAGGTCATGGGTTATCTTGCATCCTTGGTCATCTTGAGATTGCTTGGAAGGGATAAACACAATAACTAATATTCATGCTATCCATGTCTAAGTAAAAGTTTAGCTCAAGAGCCTTCAATATGTTTGAAGCCTTAAAATTCAATTAATTGGCAAGATGATTGATAGGGCTAATTTTGATATTAATGCTCCAAGTAATCTACTAGCCATTTTTGAAAACTCAAGTGCTTTTGAAGATAATTTGATTGTTTGTGAGAGTTTTCAAGTAGCTATGGAGCAATCCTTGGAATCTTTTGAAGAGCTGGAGAGGGGTATAATGCCCCAAAAAAATTAAGGATGGGGAGGTTAAGGATTACAAATCATGGAGGTTTTAATTCAATAGTATCTTGTTTGTCCTCCTAAGTGCCATTTTTGCAGATGATAACATAGACATGGAAAGTGCAATGTTGCAATGGATAGATTAAGAAAATTGGAAGTAGGTCTAATAAAGTTTTATGAGGCTACAAAGAGATGGGCAAATGAGGAATATTCTTCTCATCTAAATTATGTCAAGCAAATTCTAGCCTTTCCTTGGCATTCATAAAGTACCTTTGCAACATGGGTGGAGAAGTAAACTGACAAAATCATGCATCTACCCAATTTGTCTTATTATGCATATCAAAGGAGTATCTTTTGCAGTGGATTTTGCAACTATTTTGTCTTCCAATGTTATACCTTTTTGTCTTATTACAAGGTAGTTGTACCAATTTTGATTTGATCCTTTGAACAAGTTGTCAAATGAAAATGTGACATCTATTCATGGCTCTAAGCTTGTTTGCTCCCTTGTGTCTATAAAAGGAAATTCCAAGCCATTTTTGAGGATCTTGGATTTTTTTATAATTAGAAAGCTATGTCTTAGATTGGTTAGGTATTGTCTAGGTTTCTTGAGGAAAAAGAAGTGAATGCAAATGTCAATATCTCTATTTATCAATACACAAATTCAAAGATACATAATATATTTTGAAAAGGTTCAAAGGCAATTGTCTCCATTGTATATTTTACTTCTCTTATGAATGGAATTGACAAGGATCTTTTGGGGTTCATCTTTGCATTATGGTGCAATGAATGTTTATTTTGTTGCTTCTATTAAAGTAATAGATAATTTGCTATATTTGAAATATTGAGTCTTAAAATGTTTAGGGATTGTTAAGAAGAATTGAATATGAACCTAAACACATGAAATATTATTGTAATGCAATAATAAGTAGATTTTCATTGAATTTGTTTCCAGATTGTTGCTTAAAAAACATTTACATGATATTTTGACTCTGTTGCCAATGGTTTAAGGCACCAATCTAAGTGAAAATATTATTTACAAGTCCAAGGTCATTCAAAATGATAAAATCACTTAGAATTATTTTTTAGTTTGTTCTTAAATTATGTATATGTTCTCAAAGCTAGTATTACATAAGTCTCCAAGAATTTAGCCCATTCAAATAGATTTTCATGCATTCTTGGTGTATTTCATGAGAGCATGTTTGTTAAATCAATATCCTGATGTGAGTTAAGTAAAAATCCATTGATATTGTAAAGGGCCACCCCCTAGGTCTTGCAAAACTTAAAGTACAAAGGAGCACAACTGTAATAATTATCTCTTGTTTGTTGGCCACTAACTTGAGAGTCTTCATTATAAGAATGGGCTTATCTTTAGAGGCAATTAGACAAACAACTGGAAAATAAAAAACAAACTAACATACCAAAGAGGCTATGGGACCACATTAGTATAGATTTTTTTCTTGGGACTACCTCAAACACAAAGAGATAGTTCGAGAGTGTGGTGAATTGAGGAAAGTAGTCCAAAATTGAGAAAAGAAGGTTGTAAAATTGTAATGAATATTGAAATTATTATACTCTTATAGTTGCATATGAATAAACACTTAATTTATGTTATTGCATAATATTTTTCTTTTTCTTTTTGTTGGTTGAGCTACTTGATTTGGTGGTCTAATAAGACTCTTAAATCTCAATTGTGTTATGGAGAGTAGAAAATTTTCCAACCTAATCTTCTAACATTGGTCTAATGAACAATATGTGGACCCATGTTTTATATTCAAGCATGACTTGTACACTTACTAATCCATCAAAAGTGGGAAGTGATACTTTCCCAAAGCATGTTGTAAATCTTTCTAAATTGTCCAAAGTTAGTTAAGGCCTGGGCTTAGGTCTTGGCTCATTTATGAACTTCTTCATGGTCATAAAATGTATAAGATATTTCATTATGGATCTCATATTGTAGGGATTTGTATTCAACATAACAAGAGATATTATCCACCACCATATTTTAAACTTCTCTTTCAAGAACTTCCTCCCTATGAAGAAAAGTGGATTGGAAAGGTCGAACAACTAAACTAATGACAACCATATGAGTGTGGATGTGAGTGTGAATGGGATTATTGACCCAAAAAATGTTCCCTTCAACATTCTAATGTCTAGTCATGACCATATTATTCTACATAGTATGAAGCAATTGAGCCATGTCTATAAGGTGCACTTGTCCTTACACAAGTTTGTTAGGTCTTGCCTCTATTAAATATTCTTCTACCATGTTCTCTTGTCATATTTGTCTCTTCTAACTCAAATTTTAAAGATGAAAACTCAACATCTAGATTCTCAAGAAATTGAAACCTTTTTCTAACTTCCCTCAAATAATATTTGTTTGCACTATCATTGGGATGCATATGAAATTTAGTTTTACATGAAATGAAAATGATTAATTTTTAAAAATAGGCTAGCACAACCACTAGCTCTAATACTACTGCAATGTCATTAATAGGATAACTCAAATCCAGAAGAATTTTTTCAATCACTCAAATCTTAGCTCTTTCTAATAACCAAGTTCCCAATGTGCACAAGCTTGATAAGAGCATGCCAAGACTAGAACAAGAAAAATGGAATTCAACAATAAGATATCAGTGGTTAACTTACCAAATTACATTAGAAATAAAGTAATAGAATTGACTAATACCAAATTGACAGATAGTGATGTAAATTTTGATCAAGACAAACTAATTGAATACAAATGAAAATGCATTAATACCAAAACAATAGATTATATCATTTGATTTTGATACATGCCAAGCTGACAAATAATATATTGAAAATAAAATAGATCTAGTGGAAAAACTAACTAGGACTTACACTAATAGAAAGAATTTGGTGGTGAACCATCTAAGATCTTTAATAATTAAACAAACTACTAGCAATAGACCATCTAATTATTACAATATTATAAGAAAAACAAGTATTTAACTTCAATAATCAAACCTAGGTAATTGTTAAATAGTTATCCAACTTTTAAGAGAGAAGACATGTCAAATAGTTGGTATGAAATTGAAAACACAAATAATTAACTAGAATGGAAAGATGGAACCTTTAAATAGTCAAGTATGATGGAAATGTCAACATATCATTGCCGCATTAGCTAATAAAGTTGATATCTATCCAAAAAAATGATGAAAATTGTGATAAACCCATTTTGAAATAAACAACTAAAATGTGCTCTTATAGAATTCAAAAAATCACATTAGCCTTCCCCAAAATGGCATGGTTGGCATAGTGCAGATGATATGACAAGTCTAAAACTAAGCTACAAGGCAATCACAACCTTTATAAAGTGTTTGCTCACTCTAAAAATAAGTATTTGGCCCTTGTGGGAAAATGGTATGACCAAATTTCCAATCAAGATACCTTTGATTTCAATGCCCAACAAACTCTTATCCTCAACAAATTTACCACAAATTTGCAAGAGTATAGCCAAAATTAATGAAGTTTTTCAAATTCAAAACTAACTTTTACCGTATACAACTTGCATAACATTAACTTTTTTCTTGCATAGAATGGCCAAATGTTGAGTCATCGATAATATGCATTTTTCTTCAAAATGGTATGGCCTATAGATTAATATAATTCTCACCAAAATACTGAAAAAAAACATCAATGCTATTAAATCTTCTTCAATCCAAAAATTGAAACTATTAATTGAAAACATATAATAGAATATTGAAAATCATTGAAAACCTCACCAAATTGAAAACTAAAAACCTAAAAAATATTTATCTACTAGAGCACATCATCAACCCCTAAGTAGATCTACGTTGAAAGACCATGAGGGTTTCCGTCAAAACCAACAATACATAGAACTTTTATCTTCAAGGAAAAAGAACTCATGTCTATTCTTGGAAAATGAAATTGTTTGAATGAGTAAGAATACCCTTTTGGAAAAAAATTCTCTTTGTTGTAACTTTTTTTGGAAAAAAGCCTTTTTTTTTCTTAATTATTCCCTCAAAGCTATAAAAAAAATAGTAAAGTAATTTTTCACTTTTTTTTTTGTACATTGGGTCTAATGGTACTTCATCTAATCACTTATAATACACTTTTAAACAATTAAATATAAATAGTCTTTTAATGTATAGCTCAAAGTTACTTTTCAAAAACTTTATTAACTTCTCTTTTTCTACTACCCCATTAACCTACGGGAAAATTGCTAAAAAATAGATCAAGGGTCATCTATCTTTTGGGGAACAATTGTTATGTGCATGTTACATATGGAGTAAAAGAAGGGGATTAGAGACTATACAAGTGGTAGTTAAATAAGTACAAATAAAATCAAGATTGAGGGGAGGCCTAATCCAAACTTAGAAAGAGTAGTTGTGTATGAATTGTGATTTTAGTGCAAAAGTTGTTTGTTATCTTTTTTGATAGAAATTGGATGTATTTACCATGTTTTCTATTCTATGTTGTCTTGTGTTTGTACAACTCTAGTTTTGTGTGTTCAACAACAATAGTAGACCAAAATAAAATATCGTGTATGCCCTTTAACTTGAAAGTGTTTGAAGGTGTCTTCATCAATTTCGTATCATAGCATCTTAATAGAGAAGAGGGTAATTATAACACAAGAAAAAATAAGATAAGAGACAGAAAAAAACAAATAGAAGACCATCAAAAAGAGCTAGAAAAATTAGAGTATGAATTGGAGGATTTATGGTGGATGTTGGAGGAGTATGAGGCATGCTATAATAAGAAGGAAAAGAAAAAGAAATCTACATCAAAGGCATTGAAAAGTTCTAAGAAGCTAAAAGAGAATGGTGAGGATAAATCACCTTGTGAGAAAAAAACTATATTAAAAAAGAAAAGTCGTAGAATCAAGGATTAGCCAAAGGATATGATTGCTAGAATAGGGAAAGATTAAATCTCTTGGAAGGTTGGCAAAATTATTAATGGATAGAAGACCCTTAAATTTGATCTTCCACGAGTTTCAAAGAGTAGATATCGATGAATGGAATGAAAAAAGAGAGGATGAGTGAGATGAAGATTCTAAGTTGTGTTACTCCAAAGAAAAGGAAGGTATTGAAGATTATAGTGGAAGAGGAGAAGAGTTTGAGGACTATAACGAAGAAGAATGCAACTTGTCACACAAGTGGCCCAAGATGTTGTAGCAATGGAAGCTAACCACATTAGAGAAGATGCAACAAAGATAGAGATATTTGAGAGCCCCATTTGTGATCAAGCCTTATTGGGTTTATAAAACACAACCAACTAAAAACAACAATAGGAATGTCTAGAGACTCTTGTTATTGATGAAAAGGGAATAGAAGACCATCATCTTCTTGGAAAATAAATGAACATGAGTAAGGGAATAAGTAGGAAGCAAAACATATTTGTTGTGTACCATAGGAAGACAATACAAAAAAGGAGTTTGTCTTGTGAATGTCATACAAAGCTAGGAAACAAAAACCTCACAAAAGATGAATTGGAAAGCATGTCTAGATGACATAATACAAAGAACGAGGAAAATCACGTGGGACTTTTGTTTTTAATGGTTTAAGTGCAGATGCAACAAAAAGTGGTATGAGTGATGCAAAGAGCTATGACAATATTTAGTGGAGGACCTCTAAGCCTTCAAGGATTTGGGAAAAGAGAAAGAGAACCAATGGGTACAAGAGGAGGATCTTTGATCCAACAAGAGACTAAAAGCGAAAGAAGAAAAGATGTGATGATTTGTATAGAGATCTAATTTGGTCAAAGGGAATGTCATGGCTTGGTTTTTCAAGTCACAAGGTTTCTACCATCTAACCCAAACAAGGATGGTTCTACCATCTAACCCAAACTGTTACTTGAATGTTTGTTGTAGTAGCATCTTTGAATAGAAAACAATCTTGCGTCACCAAAAGAAATGTACAAGTTGAGTTCCTAAGTTTCTTAGTTTGTTAACTTTCTTAAAGTTTCTTTTAAACTCAATTAGCTTTAAACTAGGATGTTACAAAAATTTTGAAAGAAGCGCAGAATGATGTAAACCAAGTAATTCCTTAGAATCAAGAGGCGGTGCAAACTGTAATTGCTAATTTTAGAAGTATTTTGTTATGGCTCAATATACTGTTATATGCATACTACATATGGAGAGTTAAGAGTTAAATTAGGGATCAAAGATTGTAAAAGTGGTAGTTAGATTAGTGCAAATAAACTCGAGATTGGGAAGAGGCCTAATCCGAACTCAAAAAGAGTAGCTTTGTATGGATTGTGATTTTAATACAGAAGTTATTTGTTGTCTTTTTTGGATTGGATTTGTTTACCATGTTTTTCCATTCTATGTTTTGTTGTGTTTGTACAACTCTAGTTTTGTGTGTTCAACTACAGGAGTAGACCAGATCAGAGCAGTTTTTATGCCCTTTAATTTGCTGCTGCTTAAAGGTATCTGCATCAGAACCACAAAAGTGATGAAGAAACCTAATATGGATAAGATATGAATAAAAAAGTGTAAGATAAAGGGGTAAAAACAATGAAGAGGATGGTAGCAAAAACTAGAAGCTAGAGAGGGGAAGACAAAAAGAGAGATTAAAAACAGGGAAGCAAGGGAAAGAAGCATCGTGAAGGGAGAAAAAGATGGAAAATAAAGGCAAGAAGATCAGAGCTGCTAGCACATGGAGAGATGCAAAAAGAAAAGGGGAGCCAAAGTACGGTTGACTTGATTGTTTCTCAAAGTGGATAACGTGGATTGCCAAGAGAAGTTCACATTCCAACCTTCATCTCAATTGAGGTCATGCAGGTATCTGCTGATTTCTACAGCCTCCTTAACTCTCTTAATGAAGTTTTCTTCTTTAGCCAAGATTTCAGTAACTTTTTATGTGGTGTTTTGCATTAAGAACTGTTCAACAAGGATGATTTTTTCAATGCTCTCATGTTAATGTCAACACCATACTCTTTAATCTATATTGATAGAGTGAGTGCTTCTCCCCTGTACAGGTTGCATACAAGCATTCAATCTTATAAACTCTTGAAATATAAAGTTCTCAAAGGTCTTTGGTGGAAGGGATGAGACTTATTACAATGCTATGCAGCTTTAAATAACATCTACGTCCTTTCTTCTATACAAGATTTTGGAAATTTTCTTAGAAATGTCTTCAGCAACGAAGATATCCAAAGAGTATTATTTTGGGGATAGGGACAATGAAATTCTGAATCCTTATTGGTCTTGTTTGTGGCATTCATTTTTTAAATTTCGTCTTGACACATAGGGTACCCAATAGGGGAAACCAGAGAAATATAAAAAGCTCTACTTTACCTGCCAAAATTTTGTGTAGTTGTCAGAAAGCAGAGTTCATAATTAAAAGCAGCAAGCACTTCAATATTTCCTGCAGTTTGTGAATTTTCCTGGACTATGGAGTCATGGACCAAATTCAAAGCAAGGCCATCATCAAAGCCGATATAAGATAGCAACTCACTCGAACTAGCCCCCAAGAAACACAAGGCCAGGCTTGTGATCTCCTCCACCCGCCCGAATGACAGTTATCATGCACCAACAGTACTAGAGGTCCAAGTTCATACACTACAGTGAACAACACTGTTAGGCCAAAACAACACAAGCAATGATTCTGATAATACATAAAAGTTTATGTTTTACACAACAAAGTGATCTTATGCCACAATTTATACATAACTGAGAACCCAATGAAGCAAAAAAATCAACCCTGGATTTTATGTTGAAAAAACACAACCCAAAAGGGAGTGAGATTCATTTGTTGAGAAAGATTAGGTTACTAATAAGAAAGCCCAAGACGAGGCACCTGAATATAATCCACAAGTATGGGGGATCGAGATATCTAAGAGAATAATCTGAGTCTTCCAAAGCACATATGCCTGCAAAATGACTGGAATCTTAAAAATGGAGTTCTGCTAATTATCAATCAAGCTATGAGGAAAATGGCTATTCTCAGAGCTGTTATGAACTGACATAACTGATGCATAAGACATCCAACTCATCTTTAGAATATTTTGAGGACAAATATATATATAAGCATGAATGCCCAAGTTCTTAATTAATCAAAAAACTTCTATTTAGGCTCACAGGACGGCATAATAATGCACGTTCAATACCATTGCCAATTCTTCGGAAATTTTTAGTCTCTTTATGCTTCTCAAGACTATTCTGAAAGCACTACACATAAAATTTTTATTATTGCATGCATCACAAAAGAATGGAATCTATGTAGAACATGATCATGGATCAAATGTTGGCATTTGAACAGTGAATCCTGAAGCTGCCTCATAAATAAATCTAGGAAGAAAGTTCCTGTAAGGATCTTCTTCTCTCTTTCGTAGCAAATATGTTATTGCTGTTTCCACTTCACTCTTCACTTGTAAATACAAATTATTTGCATTAGCCTTGTCCTGAAGCTCATCCTTTCTCCCTTCAAATTAGATAAAAATGAATGTTAGTTTCAAATTTTAATTTTGTATACGCTGAACATAAAATTAAATAATTTACAACTAAATTTAGTTTTATTCTGAGGAACCGTAACTTAAATGTTGCACAGATTTGCATGGGCACCATGCAAAAGTTATTTACTTCCTTTCCAACTAAAGAGTGACACAATTCACATGTAATGTTTCAAAATTTAATATTATTTTTTAAGATTTTAAAAGAAAGTTAAGGGCTTGTGACAGGGCAGATTCACTAGTTCCTTGCAGAAGATCCAACCATTAATATTTGAGTATTCTTGGAGCAGAATCATGTGGTTTCCTATCTCATTATATTTAGTTGGGTAGCTAGAAAATAAAATCTAGATATCAAATGAGATTCACACTTTTATGTTTGGTTGGACAGATTGGACAGAGGAAGTTTTACATTATTAACATTAAACATCTTTTGCATTTAATCCTTGAAATTTGGGGTTCTTTATTCACCTTGGCCCAAGTGTGAGGATTAATATTTATATTTTAGGGTAATAACAAAGATAAATAATAACAAAACAATGATTCAAATGGTATCCGAATGTGATTATACACGAGGAAAATGCGAAAGGTTGTCAAATATAAATTCATTGTATATTATAAATATTGGTCTACATTAGGCCATAACTTGAGAGACAGTTCTAACTGCAGATAACATGTTTCAGATGTTTCAGACATTCTCTCTATGTATGGATTTAAATTCTGAACCCCTAATTTTTGATGCAATATTAGGGCCTACTGTTGACTGGACAATTTTTTGAAATTTTTATCCAAGTTCCAGATTCAAAGTCAGAATGTATGTAATTTTGAAAAGCACTCATAAAATTTATTCCCACTGCTTCACGTGTAACATAATGCTAGTGGGGGCAATCAATAGGCATTAGTTTTAGTTTCATGGTTACCTACTATTAGTTTGTTCCATTTGTGTTTGCTGCAAAACAATGGTAGACTTGGGTTGGATGAGTGATTGTTTAATACTGTTCAGTTGACACTATAAGCAAATGAAGATAGACAAATATTTTAACTGTGTAACATACTGAGCTCAGTCCAAGGAGGCAACGGTGAAGATTCTCTAGTTGCTATACTAGTCAACAAATCCTTGTGATGTATCATGTTCTCAATATGTAGATCAAATTTGGACCTGATGTGGCATTCTTAATTCATGACAGGTAGGGTTAATTCACAGTGGTATAATGTAGCAGGGACATCATCTTGTATTGGATTCAAGGCTGTGAATGCTCACAATTTTCATGGGCATAAGTTTGTTGATTGTGCTGTGATTCCATGACTGCAAATAGCATTGGATATCTCATAGAAATAGTAAAATAAGTACATCACCTGTGACAACATCTTGATTTGGCCATGGCAGAGTGTTGGAGGTAGCTTGTCAATGATGTAGGAGCTGTTAGAGTGTTACACCCCTATTGTATAGCTACTACTGCATAGGAAATACATTGTAATGTTTGAATCTTTCAAATGAATAAAACATATTGTTCTTGTTATCAAATGAATGTGTCCTATTTAAAATGATTGTCTCATTTGTTTGATACTTCTATTGATATAATTCTTGAATGAATGTGGCATATAAGTTATGGAATAATGTTATTCTAACTTTTTGTGATGTTTTATGTATACTGCCTTGTTTTGAGCATATGACTTCCATTGTCATGTCATAATGTGCAGGAAACAAGTTCATTCCTCCAGGTAGAGGAGAGATATCACTCAGGGAGGAGCTTGGTCGGGTAAACAGTAACGAGTACCAATTGAGCATACACACACATACTATAGACTGAGTAAGCTAAGTCAGTTTGTTAAGTGAAGGGTAAGTCATCCATAGGCTTGTTTGTTAACATTAGGAGTAGTATTGTCATGTCCCCTTCTCAGTGACATCTCTCGGAGCACAAGATTGGCCTATCATACGACCCTCGTAGGCTAATGGACTGGATAGAGGGTCATTTTGGAGCTTGGCTCAGCTTTAGTTGGCGGAGTTTGATCAATAGGCTTTCGTTTGGGCTCGATCGGAGACTTCTTGCAGAAGTTGCTATTTTTAGCAGTTCCTGGCAGGCAGCGTGGGACCCCTGCTATTTTTAGCAGTATGGCTTTGGCAGCGTTCAGAGTCACTTCAGTGTTCGTCAGCTTCAGACGGATCAGTCAGGAGAGTAACGAGGAAATATTAATATTTAATTGTATTAATTAAATATTAATTAATTGAAGATTATAATATAAAGTTATAATATTAAATTATAACTTAAGTGTAGGGGGTCGCCATCATAGAGAGGGGGCCAAATTGACATTTAAAATTATATTAAAATATTTGGCTGGGACTATTGAAATATTAAAAAGAATTAGAAGTGCGAATTTTAATGAAACCCTATTATTGAGGAAATCGCACTTTTGAGGTTATTAAGCTGTTGCATTGGGAATTGAGCCATTATGATGATTATTGATATTGAAAATTGATCAATGTTGATCTGAGCAAGAAGCTTTAGGGTTTCAAGTTCGAATTCCTTGGGGAACGAGCTATCTCCATCGGAAGCAATTCAGAGGGTGTGAAATAACCCCTGATTTATTGCCAGCAGAGGTTTCTTCATTCAGAGGAAATCATTGAGCTTCAAGGATTATTTATTTACAGAGTTTCAGAGAGTTTTATTCTTTCAGAAGACAACCATTCATCAAGGCGTACCTATTTTGGAGATCTAGAGAGTCATAGAGAAGGCCGTACAAATTCATTAATTGCTGTTTTCTGTCACAGCCGTACCTGTACCTGGCCGTACTGTACCAGCAAGCCGTCTTCTTCCTTCCAGAGCAAATCGCCTTTGGTATTCATCATCTGTGTTCATCTATTGAGGCGCCAACATCCAGAGAAGCACTGCGTGGTATTTGGCAGAGGAGAAAGTGAGCTATCATTGAGCCGTACCATCTCATTCTTCATCAAGGGCGGCTGAAATCAGGTTCTTTAGAATAAAAAAAAAAAAATCTATTGTTTTCTATTTGCATGCAACTGGATCTTATATGTATTCATCTCAGAAGAATAAATAATGGATTGTCTTCAGTATTTTATCTAAATACGATTGTTATCAAAGTTAGATAATTTTTATTGAATTTATTTCAATTATTGGCAAAAATCGCAATCTTCATTTATTGCTCAAAAAACTCAAAAACAAGCGCAAAAACCAAAATCCTTCAAAAAATTAGAAAAACAATCAGATCCGGAGAATAGGGGAAACTAGGGTTTCTACAAGTATCTACTTCTGAATGCATGAATAAGTGATGCTTGCCAGTGTAACTGTATGTGGAATAATGTTACTGGTTAAGAGGTGGGCATGTATATATATATATATATATATATATACACACATTATGTACACGTATCCATAAGTATATTCATGTCAATACAAACGTATGAGAGCAGATGGATATGCCATACGTGTGCATCAATATAAATACACTTATGAATACATATACATAGAGGAAAGTATACAAGCAAATATACATGTATACATACCCCCAACCACCCTGTTATATATACGTGAATATGGATAAATATTATGTTGACGTTACCTCGGAATCTACATATACATAGGTATGTATAATGAAAGTATGTTGACTGGCTCGCAGTATACGTACTTTGTAATTTAATATGTATATGCATATACATGTATATATGTAAAGGTAAATATAATTATATATTTAATATTATATCAAATATATATAATATAGTTTTTACAAAATATATATATATGTATATGAGATTATTTAAATTATTAAATTTAAATAAATATACATATATATATTATGTAAATTAAAGCTATACTATATATATATTTTAATATAATAAAATAAATATATAAATATATGTTATTAAATGGAATGGAAATCGAATAAAGTTTAAATGGCACTTTATTTTAATATCATAAAGTGAAGAAAAGAAATCGGAATTTGGAAAAGAGAGACATTATTTTCTCAAAGCTAAATATTTTCTTAAAACTATGGAGATTGATTTACTCCATGAAATAAAATATAATGTCTTTAAATTGAATCGAATGACCTTGGAAAATCACGCCATGCTTGAAATATTTCACTTCAAACTATAGGAAACTTTTGAAAATGAAAACAAAAGGAAATGAAGAATTCCCATGAAAGTGAAACACGCCTGTAGAAGCGCGCGACCAAGACCAGCATTGAAGCGCTGCTTGAATGGTGGCGACTATAGCCAGGGAAGTAGGAAGTGTGGACGCCATACAGTGAGGGACTTTTCTCTCTATTTATCATCATATATCTATACCTGTTGAATCACACCATTTCCTGTAGGTGTCACATTTCTGGATTTTTACCATGTACAAAATGAACTATTCTTCATCTGCTGTCACAAAAAGAGGTCGAATCTCCTCAAGGGTTTGCCACATTTCATGTTTGAATCATTCAAAAACCTTGCTGGCAGCTTGGACACCTTTAGAAGAGGGAATTGGTTGAGCAAGAAGCCTATATAAGAGCCGCTCAGCTCATTCTACTTCACACAGTTTTGGAATTCGAGTTTGCTCATTTTTTTAGGATTTCAAAGCATTTTCTGAGTATTCTTCATTAGCTGTGAGTGAGAGTTTTATTTGGCTGTGAGAGCATTCATCATATACTGAGAGCATTTATCGTATTCTGAAAGCATAAAATACATTGACAGAGAATCATTCTATCATTCACTATTTTTGAGTTTACAGTGAGGGGCTGAGTTATCTTTCAGCTGAGTTAGGAGTTCATTTTTTAGGAAGAGAGGTGGCTCGAAGTCTTTTGGCTGGAGGCTAAAAGTGCAACATACTCACTTTAGATCAGCATCTGTGGAAAGCTTATACCAGGCATGCTAATCTTCTTCATACTCTTGAACCAAATTCTAAATACCATTCTGAAATTAAATATGTGTGCTATTCTTCTTTTATACTTTAGGAGAGTTTCTAAATAAAAATCTTATTTCATATCATATGAATGAACAAGGATAGGAAGTGGTGGTAGTTCTATTCATTATACTTTAGAACGAATTTCTGAAAGAATGACTTCAAATGGTGCAAAATTTAAGAATTGCTTTTAGTTCTTTATACAGGAAGTAATTTGTGATATAGGAAGGGTATTGCATGTTTACTACTATTAGCTCTTGCTTGCATTAGTGAACAATTTACACTAGGTTCATAGATGCATTAAGGAGTAAGTTGCTTTATTTGCTATGAACTCCATATAAGGAGTGTATGTTTTCAAGTAGCTATTAAATACTAGGGAAGAAATGAGGGTGTTTAATAAGGTACCAATCACAAACAAGATAGTGGATTATCTTAGTCAAGTTAATGAAACTCCTAGGATAAAGATGTCCAGTTAAGAGAGATAACTGTGAGTACTTATTAAATTGTCCTCCTTTCTAGTAATTAGCTTGATGTAGGACGTCTAGAGTACGGACTACCCCGAATAGACCAACCTACGCGTAGAGTAAGGAAGCCTTGAGTCAAATTGACCCTGGCTAGTGCATGTGATAGATGACCTACGTTCTTTATTGAATGTAAACACTTTGGCCAAAGTAGTGTTAGGAACAACTTACACTTAGTTGTGGTACTACACTGTCAATTCACCGTGATCCCGAAATACATACTAGTTCAAGAGTTGTCGTATGCACAAAACCTAGATATGTAGGAACACAACACTATGCCCAGTTGGTAATCGTTAAAGGATACACCACCAATCTCTTCTTCTAAGGGAGGGCCGTTCATTGTAAAATGATCGTGCGGGGGACCGCATTATAAGTCCGTGGTTGGCGGAAAAATGCCCAAGTGATGTTTCTCCTCAACAATCAGCCGATGATCCAAGATTTGACAGGACGGACTCCTGGACCTTCTTACTTCTATTTGTGCCAAAAGCTTACGAGCTATGTATGTATCTTATTCTTCTTTACTTTGTAGTTTCTTTTGGAAAGAAATAGTTAAAGTTGCAAAATGATATATCATGTTTATGAAATTGAAAAGAAATTTTTTATTGAAATGGCATTGTTTTTACTTATTGTGGTTAAATTCAAAAGTTTTAAATTTGACGTACGGGTTTGGTCATCACATAGAGTAATCATGCATTAGCTAATAATTTATTACTCTTTAATTAATTATTAGTCTAATTTATTCTCATGCACTTAAGCTAAACTTAGAAGTTTTTTATTAAGTTAACTAAGTGTTTTTCTATGTTAATTGAAGTGAGCACTTATTAGGGTTGCTCCTTTATAGCACTCAACCCTCAGTGTGCTGTTGACTTTGGAGATTTATCTCTCAAACTCTCAACCATTGAGGACTCTTGTTTTTCCTTGAAGATTCTTGAGGTTCATTCTGTAGCTTTTTCTTGTTGAGGAATATTGCAATTCTTTGTTTGCAGATCTCTTGCGTGGAAGGTGTATTTGTTCGTTGTTTGATCCTATAGCTCGTGGTTTTGTGGTTTTTCACAATTCTAACATGGTATCAGAGCATAGATTCAACAAACCCCTTCTCGATTTATGAGGTATTTTCTTCAACTAGGGTTACAAGAGCAAATTTGAAATCTTCTTTGTTGTTTTTTGCTTTTTTGCTTTTTTTTGCTTTTTTTTAAAGAAAAAATAAAAAAATCCGCCACCTAGGATCATATGGGCAACTAGTGCCCAGCCCCTAAGGGGGCTAAAATTATTTTTTGTTTTTTTTGCAAAATAGGTAGAATTGGGAAAATGGGCATAACTTTTTGCTCAAGTATCGAAATTGGGCAAACAGGATATCGACGGAAAGCTGGTTCTGAGAACTATCCAATGGAGCTGGTTTATTTTTCTCTATTTTTGCTGCTGGTGCATTTTACAGCCTGTTTAAGTCAGGTGTTGTTTTCAGCCCCGACTCATAACTTTTGATCAATATCTCCGTTTTTTGAGATCCAGTGGCATTGAAACCGTCTTTCAGAGCTCTTCACAGCCATTCATGCATTTTTTCCAAATTGTTCTCTAGGTACATTTTATTCAGTTTTTTGTGTTTTCACACTTTGGTGAATTACTTGGACATCTTCCCTCCTAGAAACTTTTCGTTTGCATGGGATGACTCGTTTTTGGCTATTCTATAGGTATTTCTGGTTTTGTGTCCTATTTGGGCATTGTAGACATCTTTTTCATGCACATTTCTCTTATGTAGACGCATTGAGATAAAGTGCCATTCTGGTGTTTATTTTTTGGGGATTTTCCACATGTTGTAGTGCCTTTTGTAATCACACTATGATATAAAGTGCCATGGGGGGTTGATGTTTTCCTTTGGTTTGCCATCACACCCTTGTCAAGTGAGTGACCCTTCCACGACGACAATGAATCCCAGTGATTCTCGCCTCATGCATTTGTGCTTTAGTTTGCACACCCTTTTATTTGCAAGTTGTTTCTTCTACATGCACTTCTTGGTTTCACATAGTTTCAATGTACTTGTCATAGCTCTCCTTTTTCAACATTATGGGGGGGTTTCTACTGTTGGTGCTACTGCTTCCTTGGTTGTGCGTTGGAGTGATCTACGTATCTAGTTCTTGTTCCCATGTACTTTCAGATGTAGTGTATATCAATGGCTAGTTACATGCATTTCAGTGAGATGGATCTTTTACCATATGGACACTCTTGCGTTCCTATTTTTGGAGGTTCTTCATTTCAGCACTATATCAATCATCATTCGACAACAGTCTACAACTTCTTCATGCTTCTATGATGTTTCATGTTCCTCTTTTTCAGGACTTTCTTTTGGTTGGAGGATTCTGAATCCTTCACACCTTGATTTGGAGGCTTTTCAGTCCTTCATTCGCCTCTCTTTTGGAGAGGAGTTTTCTCCCATTGTGGTTTTCTCCTTTTCTCCAAATTTGAGAGATCTTTTGTTTGTACATGGGTACTTCACCAACCCTTGTTTGTCAGGACCCATCATGCATTCTATTTTTAGGGTTTTTAGCTACTCCCTAAGTTCATCTTAAAGGGGGGTGTTAAGAGTAATCATGCATTAGCTAATAATTAAATACTCTTTAATTAATTATTAGTCTAATTTATTCTCATGCACTTAAGCTAAACTTAGGAGTTCTTTATTAAGTTAGCTAAATGCATTTATATGTTAACTGAAGCGAGCACTTATTAGGGTTGCTCCTATATAGCACTCAACCCTCATTGTATTATTGACTCTGGAGATTTATCTCTCAAACTCTTAACCTTTGAGGACTCTTGTTTTTCCTTGAAGATTCTTGAGGTTTATTTTGTAGCTTTTTCTTGTTGAGGAATATTGCAATTCTTTATTTGCAAATCTCTTGCGTGGAAGGTTTATTTGTTCGTTGTTTGATCCTATGGCTCATGGTTTTGTGTTTTTTCACAATTCTAACAAAAGCAACTATGATGACTAAGATGGCATCATTAATAGTCACAGGGAAATTAGTTCCTATAATGCCATTGGAATATTCAAGTATTGTAATGTTACCAAGGAATATAGTTAGCATGAAGCATTAATGTGACAATATTGTGGCACCAAGTTTTACACAATTAGAGTGAAGTACACCCATGTGCCTAATATTGAGGACATTTGGGTTAATTGCACTAATGAATATGAAGCTCATAGAAGAAAACACAATCACATGACCTTAGATCAACTAATGATTTTCACTTTAGAGTGGGTACCACAACATTTGGTTGATTCAAGAAAAATAATATCTGCTCATTTTGTTCAACCAAGAGAGGATATACAAACTTTGTCACTTGTGAATTAGTCCATCAAAGATGGTATTTCAAAAGATTGGATGAACACCTTTGTTTTGGATAGATAAAAAAAAATCTTAGAGAGGAAGCTAGTAGTGCAAACAATGGTAATTCCAAGAGGAAAAAGATCAACATTGCCAGAGCAAAGTTTGTGCATTCTAGAAAAGAGAGCAATTCCTAGTATAGAAGATACCATAATTGAAAAACCCTATGAGTACTCATGAGTCAAAACTCAAGCCAAGTTACTAGCAAAAAAACTCAATTATCAAAAACTTGTGGCAATTCATGCACAAAATATTGCAGAATCTCGACAAAAATCGCATGTTATTTGCCAAAAACTCACCCAATGATGGCATAAAACATTTGACGTGATGTGCAAGTACAGATGGCCAAACTACTCGGCAATTACTCAATAGGCCCAATATTTTATTTTAGTTTTTCACTACAACTATGAGGGTTTCCAAACATCGTGACATGCAATTATGGAATTTGTGATTTTTAGTTTTTCACTACAATTGTGAGGGTTTTTCACTATGATTGAAAGGGTTTTTCACTATGATTGTAAGGGTTTTGCACTAAGAAATTGAAATGAATCCCAAGTCCTTGAATAAAGGTCATCCACCCCTCTTTTTCATCACAAAACCAACAATCATATGTGTTGATGTTTGCAGCGTCGGTCTCCACTTCTAGTGATCTCCTTGATGACAAGATAATAAATTAAATAATAGCTAAGGCTATTTAATTTATATATATAGCGATTGGATAAATTCAAAAGACACATAATTAATAATAAATGATGATTAATTATTGAAGATGGCCGACCTTCCTTGTAATCAATATTATTTGTAATTTCCTTGGTGGCCGACCTAGCTTTTATTTGTAATTATATTTTGGTGGCCGACCTTCTCCTTGAAGAGGTGCGACCTCTCTTGCACAATGTATATATAGAAGTTCATTCCTCCTCATTCAACAATCAATGAAGTTTGATCTCCTTCTTCATTCAAGTGCGAACTCCTCAAGAAGCTCATTCCTCCTCATTCAACAATCAATGAAGTTTGATCTCCTTCTTCATTCAAGTGCAAACTCCTCAAGAGAGAAGTGTGAATTCTTCTAAGTGCAGATAGAAGGTCAAGTAAGAGCAGATTACTTGTTTGTTGTTACACTCCTTGCTGGTATTGAATATTGGCCTTGTGTGCAGCCTCATTGTAAAGAGACTTGTTGCCATTACTTAAATATATAAGAGATATATTTGTTGCTGGGTTTTTCTCCCTCAAGAGGAGGGTTTTCCCAGGGTATCTGTTGTGTTATTGTGTCTGATTTTGAATTAATTTTCTGTGCATTAAATCTAATCATAAAAAAGAACATGGTATCAAAGTGGGTTTGAAGAAGATCTTGATCAGATTGTTATTACAGCGATACTCTTTACTCTCTTTCTCATCGTTGTTTACTTCTATCTCTTCGTCAAGATGGTGATCAGTCTTAAGCTTGAGGATAGACTTGAGGGAGCATCTAATTTCACGTCTTGGAGATTCAAAATTATGCTCACCTTGGAAGAAAGTGAATTGGTCGAGTTTGTGGAGAGCAAAGTCCCCGAACCTACTGATGAGGAAGAGAAGGTTCAATGGAAGAAGAAAGATATCAAGGCGAAGAAGATGTTAGTTGATTCCGTGAAGGATCATATTGTTCTTATTGTCTCCAAGTTGAAGACAGCAAGAGAGATGTTTAAAACTTTGGAGGAGTTGTACAAAATCAACAAGACAAGCTGGGCACTTGCATTAAAGCAACAACTTCATCATGTGAAGATGACGGAAGGAGAATCTGTCATCGCTTACTTCATGACTATCGGTCATTTTGTTGATGTCAATGATTTGACCATGCTTGCCCTTAATGGTCTTCCTTCATCTTGGGAGTCTTACATTCAAGGAATCAATGCAAGATCGAAACTTCCCAAGTTTGATCGTTTGAGGGTAGATTGTATTCAAGAAGAATCTAGGTTGGCTATGAGAGGTATTGGTCGAAGCTCTACAAATGAAGACACTCATGTTCTTTCCGCTCAATCCTCGAAGAAGAAAGGGAAAGGTGGAAAGAAAGGATATTTCAAGAGGAATAGAGATAAAGGAGCTGATGGTGCTCCCGCATTCAAGAAGAAGTGGGACCTCTCCAAAGTCCAATGTTTTCGTCGTGACAAGTTTGGTCACTATGGAAAAGATTGCCCAACCAAGCCTAATCAACATGCTTCATTTGTGGATGTGGATGAGATCTCTCCTCAAAAGGATTCTAGGGAATTTCTATTCTAAGCCATGGGCCTATGTTCAAGCCGTGAAGGTTGTGTGTTGATCTGTGCGCAAGAGCAGCGTATCTTACTACGTCCAGTATTTGCATCCATCATAATATTTAAAGAGATAAGTATTCTTTGTTTGTTGAGTTATATCATTTAGTTGGATCTTGTAATTAGTAAAGAGAGATAGTGGTTTCTCTTGAATTGTGTTCACTAGCATAAGATCCTTTGAAAATTTCATTTATTGCAAGTTATTTCATGCTGGTTGTGAAAAATTTTGAGTGACTCTAAAATAAAAGGAGAATTGCAATTTTGATGGTGATTAGTTGGTCACATCGATATCATTCTCTAATGCATGAACTGTGATAGAGCCTTGAACTCTTGGAGAGAGTTGGTTCTACATGCTAACTGCATAATGCATTCAAGAAATCTGTAGTTGTGCAAATTGTTTTTTGTGCTAAGTTTGGCACTCTTGAGAAGAGTAAAAGATGGAAGAAAGAGTTATATCAAAATTAAATAAAGATAAGTTTCTTTATCCCTTCATTCTGATCTTTTGATATATTTCTCTTTAGTTTGATTTATTTATTCATGTTTTAATATTGTTCATAAATTCTTAGGTATTCATGCTATAACCTGAGATAGTAAACCTTGTATGATTCTAGCCTTGTTATTTCTTTGGATAGTTATAAATTGTTAGTAATCTCTCTCTAAAATGCTTTCAGGACAATTCTAGGAGCAAGAAGGTGATGAGAGATTGCTTAGTGATGAAAAGCTTGAGGCATCTTGTGAGGAAGTCATGCCAACCAAAGAAATGATCAAGCGTGAAGTCACGGGACTGAATTGGTGGCTAGAGGGAGTTCACTTCCAGAAGAATTCTTTGCAATCTTTGAAGCAGGGATCAAGAGGGAGTTATGTGACTCACTGAGAAGAAGTGAAGGTTACAATGTTGCAAGGCCACGTGTTAAATCCTTGAAAGACCTCTTCAGCTGCTAAGATCAGAATTGCACAAAACAATCATCTGGATTTGATATTGCTAGGTCCGCAAACCTATTTAGAATACAGTGATCTGCAATGAGGTCGAGGAGGTCCACCTTGAATTCTCTATAGTACCAAAGGTGTGCACTGGAAAACACTTATCTAAGGCAGGCGTTGCAAGCAATCTTGGTTGATGAGGTCATAAGGTTGTTGCAAGTACTTAAAGATTCAGAGGGAGCCTATTGAACCTAAAGAAGATGGAAGTATACCATTGAGATTTGTTATGATGGATTGCAAATCCATGTCTACGCCTATGGAGACCAACTTGCACAAGTTGAAAGAGGTTGCAACTAGTTCAGATCTGGGGGATCCCACGATGTACAGGCAGTTGATTGGATTGTTGATATTATAGGAAATTTGTGGCAAATTTCTCTAAAATTGATTTTCCTATAACTTCATTGCAAAAGAAAGGAAAAAGGTTTGAATGGAATGAGAAGTGTCAAAAAACATTTGACCTTGTTGACATTTAAATTCACACCTCTGGAATGCGTATTTGAAACGGACAGCTATGCACAGTAAAACTGCTCTTCAAATTAGGAGGGGAAGCTCCCTCTTGCTGATGGTGTTGAAAGAAAGTAAACTAATAACTAAGTTGCCTATCTTTTTGATCAGCTTAGAGCACAAGGTTTATTAAACACAAACGCCGCAGCTGAGATTTTTTGATCTAAGAACTTCAACTACGACTAACTTAAACTAAAGATGTTTCTAACTTCTCAAGTAATACGCAGAGCAAGAGAAACTAGAAATGAACAAGGTTGATTCTGTGACAAAATGCTTCAATAAACTCTTTCTCAAAAAACATCTACACACTTCAATGTAAGCTGAAATCAAGATCATAAAAGCAGAACACAAATAATGGAAATCTGAGATGTTATATCAAGGCAAAGGAGGCTCATAATTTTATTACTCAAACTTTTGGAACAAAACTTACTTCTAACATGCCTGGAACAAGAAATTGCAGCTAAAGAGGCTTGCAATCTTGTTCTTACACAATAGGAACAACTATTACAATAACTCCTTGTTGGCTAAAAGAGACTCAACAATTTGCTATCACAAAACAATTGAACAACACTTGAATAACAAATATAAGGCACAATAGGCTCAGCGTTTTGTTATCACTAGCATGGTTAAAGAAAACTAATGAGCAAAGGCTCTTATTTATAGGCAAGCAGAGGAGTAGGGAACCCTAAAATCTCCTTGCTTTCACAATCTAGGGCTTGCTCAGCAAGCGAGCTTTATTTCTAAATCTAGAAAGAAGATAACATCTAACACCTAAGAAAACAGAAAAAGCGGGAAACGCCAACTATTACATTTATCTTTTTTCTCTTCTCAAAGAATGGATAAGAATTATTCCAAGAATAGAAAGAAAGCGGGAAGAAAGCTTCTAGAAGAAAGCTGCTTTAAAGCTCGATCACATCCGCTAGAAAATTAGAAATTGTGTCCCGGTTCGGTGCATCTATGCCATCAATAGAAAAACACCGCTTTTCTAGAATATCTTCACCATCTGCAACTGACCTAAGGAAATTTTCGACCTCATTGGCCGCTTTCTCAAACTTTGTTGACATCATCGAAATATGACTCATCCTCCTACCAATTGCATTGCAGTTGCGAACAACACTTTGAAATTGAACTTGCGCTTCATCAAGCTTGACGTAGGAACCATGTTCAAGACTGTATCGAGAAGGAATCTCTGTGACAAACTCACTGGTGAAAAGAAGAGCTTCAATCACCCTTTGTTTGTAGGCGATAAATTCCTCGAATATCCTCTCATAGGTTTTAACTTTGAAAACATGACTCTCTCTCCAAGCAAGGATCTGCCTCTTGTGTTCTTTTGAAACTGTTGAACCATAGGTTGCATCTAAATCAGCAATGATGATTTCATGCCTTGGTCTTATTCAACCAGTGATCGTTCAAACCCTTGGATACTTTGATGTAGCTCATGAGCGTTTTCTCTCAACTGAAACATCCGTGCCAAGATCTCCTTTCCTCTGACAATGAAACTCTCGATCCACTCCTGAGTCTCTTTCCCACAAATGACCAGCTATCTCAACTGATGATGATCAGCTGGTGTCTCTAAAATCTGGGGCAGCAACTGAGTTGCTTGTGAAGAACCATGGACAAGGTTAGAAATATAAAGCCTGAGCTGCTGGTTTTCAGCCTTGAGGGCTGCCTTGTCTTCTCCATCCTTGAGCACTCTTTCCTGAAGGTCTTCGGACACAACTCTAAATAGACTCACATCCGCATGTCTGGTATTTCTACCAAGATTAGCCTTGAGCATCACGAAGTCATCCATATTCACCTCATCCTTATTCTTATTTTTTGGGGGCAATGTAGTCTCCATGACTATCTCGCTATCAGGATTCCTAGCAAAGTGAACTTGCTTCTTTGCTTTCTTCTTAGGAGGTTCCTAATAGATGTTATCAAGATCATCAAAATTTACCTGATACGAAGGTCTTCTTCTCACCCTTCCCAAGGAGTTCTCAAGCCAAGACACGGTAGTATCTTTACTAACTTCCTTAGGAGGTACAATTGCAATTTCTTCATCATCTTCAATATCAAGGTTGATGTGAATCGGTAAAGGTTCTGTCAAAGGTACAGAAACATGTGTTAAAGGCGGCTCCTCTGCTTCTTTCTGAGCTAGGGGCTTGCGAGGAGGAGCTTCTGTTACAACTATAGGCTGCTCTTGTATGACTATGCCTGAGAAGTCTAACCTTCTTCTTACATTTTTATTTGATCTACTACCTTTGACACCTTCTTGAGACAAACTTTTTCCCTTCCCTTTTGATTGTGCTCTGGAGGAAGAGGGAATTGTCCTTGGCGGCTCTACTACTGGAATGGAGTTTTTCCTTTTAAGGATTAGGAAAACCTTGCTATGTTCAAGGACTTGTCTTGTCCTATCTTCGACTGAGAGGGATTCCTTATTAGCCCAATTAACTTGAGAAAGGGGCTGATCTTCAATTCGCTTCTGAGCATACATCGGGAGAAGCACATCTTCGTCATCATTTGATAACCCTTCTATGTCTTCATTTAAATAGTCTTTCATTTGGTGAAGAGTGAGTCTGCTGTAACTATGCCTCCGCACCTCAAAGTCATCTATACAATTAGCCCAAAAATCTTCAAGGGCGGATATATGAGCATAGTTTTTCTCAAGTCGGCCAGCATAGACACCATGAGGATCAAATGATCGTCTCTCGCTGTAAGCTTGAGGCCGAGTTTGTCTAACTCATCTCCCATTGTCTTAGCATCTGCAGCAGTCCTGCATGTATAGATTCCCAGCCCTAATGGAAAATTGAGGGAGGGTTTCTTTCTATTCCTCAAGACTATGTGGACATCGTGGGCCTGCCTTAAGAACTCCATGAAGATGACCTCGTCTGACGGATACCTTGGTAGCATGAGTGGGGCACCTGAATAGCCATAGACTCTGAGATAGGTGATAGTAGGAAATTGTATGAACCAATCTGCCCACTCCGCCATCGCTGCCCTGGCAATTGAAGAGATACGAACGTGCAATTCATTGTTCAGGTCCCGCATTGCGTACATCAAAAAAGCCTCGTTCACTCTCTTGTAGAGTTGCAGTGACTTCGTGAATTCCAACTGGGGATAGTAGTTGTATACATGCTGTATGCTCAATGATCCCTCAGTGTTCAACCCTCTGAATTGAACCTGATAGGCCACCAGGTAGACTAGGTAAGAAACCATATGGAACTCATGAAATTGGAAGTATTCTGTTATCTACTGATGTAGGCTGTCACTAATCAAGGTAGGCCAATCATAAAACTCGGTTTTCTTCAGGATGTGGGGTATGGCGTAAAACATCCAAGGCTGAAACTTGGTGGCATCTTCTGAGCCAGTTACCTTGTTGAGCAAGGTGATAATGATAGCAATCTCATCTTTGAATTCTCCTCGCCCGACGTTCTTAGGCAACGTCTTATGCTTCTCCTTCATCCACCTTTGCGCAATCTTCTTGCTATATTTGTCTTTGTGCATTTCCCATATCCTTTCACATTCACCCTTTCAGATAGTAACACTTTCAGGCCATGGGGGAATGGAAAAACACTTCTCGATCATATCAGGCTTCAAACTACAAATCAACCTGCCATCAACTAACTGAATCTCCCTTGTAGCCGGGTTGTAATGCTTGATGCAAGCGATTATGAACTCAAGACTCTGAACTGATATAGGGATAGACGCTGCTGCGAGGAGTCCAGAATGTCCCAGGTTCCTAATTGAGGTGTTGCCTGCGCTCTCCAAAGCGTGTAAAACAAACACCGGCTTGATATGATGCAAGTCTGTCTCAGCTGTTTTGATGTAATCATGATAGAGAGTTGATTTAGTCTTGAAAACATTGGGAGTGTACTCTATTTCGGAAACCTTGAAGAATGACTGTAAACTCGCCTAGGTTTAGACAAGTTTTGAGCAACTTACTATTTTTAGAATGCTGATTTTTTTCGCTCCAATGGACAAATTTTTTGAAAATTTTCTAAGATATGGGTTTTGCTCAGAATTTCGTTGGAAGACAACCCAGATCGTCCGTTTTCGAAAATTTTGATTTTATACTGAAAAAGCAGCAAACCCTAATTTCTTCAATTTTCACGAAAAAAGCTGGCACCTGGGTTTTGTTCAAAATATGATTAGAAATGGACCTAGTTGATTAGATTCGCAAAACCCTAATGATTGATCAAAAAAGAAGCTACCCTTAGAATTTGAAACTTTCTTGAAAAAAAGTTGTGATATGGGTTTTCTTCAGAAGACTGATTTGAGAGGACCCAGATGATTGAAAATTGAATGCACTGAGGATTTCACTGACATGCAAATAAAAAGCAGCTGCTGCAACTTGATGAAGTTCTTGAAAATTTCTTCAGAAGAATGTGGTGATAAGACCCAAATGTCTGAAAATTTGAAAACCTTGGCCTTCTCCTTAAAAACTTTGATCTTTTGGATGAAAAAGCATGAAAAAGCAAGGGTTTATGTTGCTGATCTAAAAAATTTGATGAATAACCAGCAAACTGAGCTCTTGAATCTTGAAAAATTTCTTCAAACTTGCTGCTCCAACTTTCTCCTTTGAATGCTACCTGCAAAAATAATGAAAATTACATGAAAGAGAGGTGTTAAATAGACTTAGGGTTTTGAAATAGGTTTGCTTTCATCCTCAAAACCCTAAAAATCTTTGTTCATTGAACTTAGACGTCCTCATCTCCTTGCAATTTTGAAATTTCTTGAAAATTTTGCAAATTTCTCTAAGGCATGAGAAATTGGGCGCCCTTCTTGGCTAGGGGCGCCCACTTCAAGTAGTGTTAGCCATTTTTTTGATATTTTCAACTTCTCACAACTTTGACCCCCTACTTTGACCTTGATTTCCGGCTTGCAGACTAATCTAATGAGTGAGCTGAAGGATTCATTGCAGAGCCTGACCCTTTCTGAGAAGATTGTTCTAGAGGCATCTTTGGCTAAAAACTTCATTTTGACCTTCGAGTTCATGGGAGCCTTTCTCTTCCAGGGGCGCCCATTTTGTCCAGAGTTAGCCATTTTTATGATTTTCAATTTCTTCATTAACTCCTCTTCTACAGATGATCTTGTCGAATCTGGTGATCCGGGCATCGGATTGACTGATGATTATGCTCGTTGCGAAGCTGAGAAGATCTTAAGAGAGGTCTTCTGGGAGAAACTTCATCAAACAGTGAGTTTTAAACCTTCAAAATCTTGGGCGCCCTTTTTGGCTGGGGGCGCCCAAGTTCACTATACTTAGTCATTTTTCATAAATTTTCACCTTGCTTCTAAATTCTGAAACTTCACTCTTGTTTCACCCTATGTTCAGCCTCTTGTATCTGGAGACTGCAACCTCCGATTGACGTGTTGGATATCTTGTTGGAGAGCCTGATAAACTGTGAAGAAATCATGTTAGAGCCACATATGCAAATTCATCTGTTTTGCCCCTTGAAATCTTGGGCGCCTCTTCTCTCCTGGGGCGCCCAAACCTTCCAGACTTGGTCATTTTCATCTGATTTTCATCTTCAAGTTTGAAACCTTCATTTTGTATATACCACTTTGCTCTGAATCTATTGGAGATTGGGTAGTCGGATGCTTTGCCGGAGACAGGCGTTGTGGAGCTGGCTGAATACTGAAGAGATCGAGCACATTCACAAACCCTAACCGTTGAGTTAGGTGCTCCAAAAAGCCGGGGGCCCTTCTTCACCAAGGGCGCCCAAAGTTCTCATACTTAGTCAAATTTTGATAATATTCATGTTTTTCATTCTGACTTTTGTTTGGCTCCTCCCTATTCGGCCTCGAATCCTGAATGACTGGATAATCTGATGACTACACCGTTGGATTCGTTGCGGAGCTAGCAAAGAACTGAGCAACTTTGATTGGAAGCGTAAACCCTAATTTCAACTTTTAGTGCCCTAAAAAGATGAGCGCCTATTCTCTCCTGGGGCGCCCAAGTCAACTAGTGTTAGAAACTTTTCACAATTTTCACCTTCTTCGTTCTTCGTGCTTGCTCACCAACTCGCCTTCTGCTCACCAACTCACCTTCTGTTGAACACCGAAATGTTGAATCTGACGCCTAGCAGCTGACTGACCTCCATTGATGACCTCGGAGCTCCTGATATGCTTCTGAAAAAGTAAAATAGACCCACTAGGGCAAAACTGATTATTTTGAGATTTTGACTGCACCAGCTTGATACGGAAGTATTTTGAGCCAATCAAAATCAGTTTGAACCTTATCGGGCCAACTTTCTATTTTTAGAAAGTTTTGCCAGTATCCGTTTCCAAAGAAACCCAGAAAAACCCAAAACAAGTTACTATTTTTAGAAAATTTCTAAAAATAGCAGTTTCCTAAAAAATAGGGATGAAAAATTGAGATCTGGGTTTTGTAGATTAAGCTTCCCTGAGCAGACCCAGATTGTCAGATTTTGAAAATTTTGCGTTTTAACCCCTCATGCAAGACATGCACACCCAAATTTTGACCTTTTTGACTGATTTAACAAGACTTTTACTCATTTCTTCAAAATATCTAAGTGTAACAAAAAAAAACTAATTTTGGGGTACAACAGACCTACTCAAAGAGAAGTTAACTACTACACCTATTCTTAAGATACCTGATCCTGAAGGAAATTTCATAGTCATAACTGATGCATGTGGAGAAGGATTAGGTGGCGTATTAATGCAAGATGGAAAAGTGATTGCTTATGAATCCAGAAAGCTTAAGCCATATGAAATGAATTATGCTTCGCATGATTTAGAGTTGGCAGCTATAGTTCATGCTTTGCAAATGTGGAGGCATTATTTGCTTGGGAGACCCTTTGAACTTAAAACTGATCATAATGGTTTAAAGTATCTTTTTACTCAGCCAAATCTAAATGCCAAGAAAAGAAGATGGTTAGAGTTAATAGTTCATTATGACTTTAACATTAATTATATCAAAGGAAAAGAAAATTGGGTAGCTGATGTGTTAAGTTGAAGACGCCATATCTCTTCGATAGTAGCAATTCATACCGATTTTAAGGAGCAAGTACTTCAGAAATGCAAAGATGATGAATACTATTTGCAAGTTAAGCAAGCACTGAAAGAGGATCCACAAGATCCCAAATATGAAGGTTTGCAATATGAATCCAATGGATTGTTAAGGTACAAGGGTAGAGTGTATGTACCTAATGACAAAGAGTTAAGAAATCTGGTATGGAAGGAAGTTCATGAAGCACCTTATTCTAGTCATCCTGGACTGACGAAAATGATGGTAGATGTAAAACCCTTATATTTCTGGAAAGGAATGAAAAGAGATGCAGCGAACTTTGTAGCAAGTTGTCTTGAGTGTCAAAGGGTAAAAGCTGAACATCATCATCCTGCAGGACTATTATATCCTCATGAAATACCAGAGTGGAAGTGGCAAGTAATTAGTATGGATTTTGTACAAGGATTGCCTATGTCTAGGAATAGACATAATGCCATACTAGTGGTAGTGGATAGGTTGACAAAAGTGGCACAATTTATACCGGGAAATTTAACTGATGGAGCGCCAGTTATTGACAAAAAGTTTGTACAAGAAGTATTCAGGTTGCATGGAATTCCTGAGAAGATTATATCTGATAGCGATGCAAGAATTACTTCTAGATTTTGGCAAACTTTGTTTTCTGCACTTGGGACACAGTTAAATATAAGTTCAGCATATCATCCGAAAATGGATGGGCAGACGGAAAGGGTAAAT
Organism: Sequoia sempervirens; assembly: GCA_007258455.2. Lineage (NCBI taxonomy): Eukaryota > Viridiplantae > Streptophyta > Pinopsida > Cupressales > Cupressaceae > Sequoia > Sequoia sempervirens. Next base: position 10,285,769 of record VDFB02274714.1, read on the forward strand.
CAAATATTAGAGGACCTACTTAGGGTATATTGCATGGATCAGCAATATAAGTGGGAGGAATACTTACCCTTGGTCAAGTTTGCTTATAATAACCCATATCATTCTACTGTAGGAATAGCTCCATTTGAAGCTCTATATGGTTGTAAGTGTCGAACTCCGATAAGTTGGGATAAACTTGAGGATCGAATAAGTCTTGGACCTGAAATGTTAGTTGAAATGGATGAGCAAATGAAGGTTATTAAGAAAAGGTTAGCAAAAGCTAACAGTCGACAGAAAAGCTATGCAGATGCCAAGAGAGTGCCCAGAAATTTTGCCATAGGTGACAAGGTACTTTTGAGAGTCAAACCTCCTAAGAGTTCCATCAAGTTTGGAAAATCTTCTAAGTTGTCTCCTCGTTATGTAGGCCCCTTTGAAGTCCTTGAGGAAATTAACCCTATAGCTTACCATATCGCCTTACCACCTGCTCTTGCCAAAATGCATAGTCTTCCATGTGTCCTATCTTAAAAATGCATCCCAGGAGATAGTCATGTTATTGATTGGACTTCTTTATAGGTAAAGGATCCCAGAGTAATAACTCTCGAACCCGTAAAGGTGCTGGAGGTGCGTAAACTTCATTTACGCAATAGGGATGTCACTCAATGCAAAGTTCAGTGGGATCAGTACACGGTGGATTCAGCAACGTGGGAAGATTATGAAGAAATTGTGCGGAAGTTTCCAAATTATCTCAAAGCTTTTGAGAATAATGAATAAAATTTATGTATTTGACTTTTTATGTTTGAAATAATACCTTAAGTCATCGGGGACGATGATTCATAAGGGGGGGAGTATGTTACACCCTGATTGTATAGCTACTGAGTTATTAGTACTGCATAGGGATTATGTGTTTGTAAAGACAATTTTATGAATGAATAAGATATGATAAACCTTGTTATCAATATGAGTTTTGTACATTAATGATTGTCTCATTTTTATGTTGTTCAATTGATGTTAATCATGGTGAAAATGTGCATTATGAGGTTAATGTATAATGTTGTTATATATTGTGAAGTTTATATATACTGTTATTGTTGTGAGCATTTGATTGTCGTGAGTTTATGACGATGGATGCAGGTATGTGAATCGTTCCTCCAAGCGAAGGGGAAATATCACTTGGGAGAGGGGCTTGGTTGTTTAACTAGTAATGTTAATCAGTTGAGCATACACACACATCATTATGGAACCAAGTCAGATAAGTTAGTCTTGATAAGTCATCCATAGGCTTTAGGAGTCTAGTTTACTTCTTTATGCTTTGTGAGTGATAATTGTTTATTGTCCAACTTACTATATTGTGATCCTTGTATGGAAAATGTGATAGATATATGTTTAAGGTTGAGCGGGTACGTATACACATGTCTACATTGGGTACACGTATCTATATGTATAAACATATCGATACATACGTACATTAAGTAGATGGATATGCTCATACGTATGTGTCGACATGTATATACGCATACATACGTATACACAAAAGTATATATGGTTATATGCATGTATATACATACACACCCCACCTAATATCAGTGGTGAAAATAATATTTTAATATTATTGTCTAGGAAATTTATATATATATGTATGTATATATGTATATATATCAATGGAGCAATTATATTATATGATATATACATACATACATAAATACATGTGTAAATATATATATATATATTTATATATTTTATAGGGTATAAAATATATGTATTAAGGTAATATATGCATATATATAAATATATATATATACATTACGAAGGTAATGTCGAAAATATATATATATTTATACGTATAAATATATTAACACTTAATAAAAATACATATATTATAAAATATATAAATATATATAATTAAATATTTAAAGTGTAAATATTTATAAACTCCAAAGTGTAAATATTTATTAATTCAAAGTGTAAATATTATAAAACTCAAAGGTTATAAAATTAAAAGATTCAAATTTTTTAATATGAGCAAATTTAATAAAGCGAACTATTGGAAGAAAATAGTTGCTAGACTTAAAGGAAAATGTGAGTCTTCATAAAAGTATCGAGCTTCTTGTTTCAAAACATAAGGAAATAATATGAATTGAATAATTTGGAGGTAACATTTCAAATAAACCAAAAATAATTGCTGAGAGTTTTTCCCGTGAAATGGAGGAAAGCTTCAAACACAGCAAAAAAAATGGAGGAAAGTTTCAAAAGCTGGTGAAGAGGAAACGCCAGCCAGATGAAGTGTGTTGTAGCAATCTAAAACTTGACAAATTTGCAGCAAACATGAGTCATTCTCTGTTGTGCGCCAAAGGATGTTTTTCCTGTAAGTGGTGATTTTTGAGCTTTGAGTTGAATTAATTTGGTAATGCTGGCTCCAAGAGGGTCGAATCACTCCTTTTTATGATGATATAGGGTTTATAAGTCTACCAAGTAGCATTTGACTGAGTCTGGACGCCTTCTTGTCATTTTACATGCCCACAATGAAGGAATTTGTTGCAATTTCGGGCCTATAAATACACGCCCAGCCATTCTTTGTTTCACATCTTTCAGCAATTTGATTCTTGCGTTTTTAAGAGCTCCCATATCCATTATCTAAGTTGTGTTTTTCTCTATTGCTGCATTTTTCCTTTTTGTTGAGTGTGAGAAATACAAAAGCTTTACCAGCAATTGTCAATTTACTGTGCTAAATCCCTTTTAAGCTTTGAGAAGAGTGAATCCATAGTTGAGCGAACTTCTATTAGAAGAGTGCAATTTGTGAAGAGTGACTTAAAGAGATCACCACAGCTTGAGAAACTTGCAAAGCAATCACCTCCAATTGGAATTCTAGAACTTGCTGAAAGAGTGTCAAGAAGAGAAGTGCTGGGAGAAGGAGTTTAAAATACCAAGCATGAAATCTATTTTATTATAATTCTTAATTGAAATGCTGCATTCTCTTAGTCTTGTGTTTGATGTTTGCAAGTAGTTCAAGGATAATTAGAACTATCTTAATTAACTTTCATTGCATTTAAGGGCAAATGAATGAGGGAATTCATTGTATTTAAAGGGAAAATGTATAAGGGAAATCATTACAAGTAAGGGTAAATGCATAAGGGAATTCAATGCATTTTAATGGTAGATGAAATGAAGGACTTAAGGATAAAGGGGTTGTAAAAAGGGGATCAAATGTTTAAGGAGCTTAAGGGTAGCTTTACTTAACTTGCATTATATAAAGAAGGCTTTCTATATGCATTTGATTGAGTTTTGCATTTTTGTATTATCTTTGTATATGGAGAATACGTAGAGTAATTAATATCTACTAGGAGCGAAATTATGTCAAAACCAAGTATGGTCTCTAGCTTATGTTATTAGGTTAACTGTGACAAGCTAACACTCCTAGGATAAAGATTTCCTAAATTAGGAGTTAGGATATATGCCACTTGTTGACTGGCTCATTTCTGAGTAGACTAATTGAGGTAGGAAGTCTAGGGTAAACTGAACCCATTGAAGGACATAGCCTACGCATAGAGTAAGGTAGCCCAAAGTCAAATCGGCCCTGAGTAGTGTAAGTGATAGATGACTTACTCAATCGTTTACTGAACCAGAATACTATGGCCATAGTAATGTAATGTACCTACATCCTCTTAGATCGGGAGATGATTACATTGTCAGTTCACCGTGATCCAATAAGTACATGCTAGTTTGGGATTGTGGGATACAAGAATCTAGTTATGTAGGACACACCACTATGCTCAGTTGGTTAACAAAATCGGTTACTCAACCAATCCTTTCGACGAAGGGAGGGCCATTCATTGAAAAATGAATGTGCGGGGCACCGCATTATTAGTTCGTGGTTGGCGGAAAAGCACCCGAGTGATGTTTCTCCTCCATAGCAAACATCTGAAGAACCAAGATTTGAAAGGGAAGATCCTGGACCGTCTTACTACTATTTGTGCTGTAGAAACCCTAGTTTCCCCCTGATACTGATTCTGACTGAAGTTTTATGTTTTTCTGACGTTTTTGGGTTTTTGCAATTTTTGAGTTTTTGCATGAATAATAAAGATGGCGATTTTGAAAGGGATTACAAATAAATTCTATAAAAAATAATTCAACTCTGTAAATATCAAACCCTAGCACAAATACTGAAGCCAGTTCATATATTATTCTTTTGCAATGATTACAATGATGTTCCAGACACATGCAAGGTAAAAGGCAATAAAATATTGAAACCTGGTTTTGATACAGCATTAAATATTCTGATGAAGATGGTACGGCTGCAACCAATATGCTCTATCTCCCTCTGTCCAATGATTGCAGATGACTCCAGATTCCCAGGCGCCTCCACTGCTGATGATAGAAGTCCAATATGTAAGGCGTTTGGATCTTTTGAAGAATACGCCCAAAAAGGAATGGTACGGCCTGTACAGTACAGACTGGTACGGCTGTAACTGCAATTAATGACCTTGTACGGCTTCTCTTCCTAGTCTCCAGTATAACACAGAATATGCGCCTTGATGAATATACTGTCTCCTGGTTAAAACCTGATTTCTCCAGAACAAAGATGGCTCTTCTTTTTAATGGTACGGCCAGAATACTGAAGAGCACGGCCTTAGTACAGATTGCTGCAATAAATAAAAGTACGGCCTCCTGTGTAATCATTAGCCAGACTTTGATAATGGTGCGCTTTGACTGATATCTATTCTCTGGATGCAACCCTGATAGAAGCCCTGAAGATAATTAATTCTTTGAATCTCTGATGAAGAAAACTTCTGTGAAAACTCTGTAATTTCTTCTGGATGAAGAAATCTCACAACTGGCAGTAAATCAGGTGATATCTCACACCCTCTGAACTGATTCAATGGAGATGGCTCGTTCTCCAACGAATATCGAACTCAAACCCTAAGGTCTCCGTTCTCTGGCAAAGCCTGATCAATTTTCAATTCATAAAATATCATAATGGCACAATTCCCAAGGCAAAACCTCTTTATTGCTCAAAAGTGCGATTTCCTTAAAGATAGGGAATTTTAAATATTTGACTTTTTAATTCTTTTAATTTTTCAATAGTTCTCCGTCAAATAATTATAATAAATTATAATTATTAATTGGCCCCTTTCTGATGATGGGCGCACCCCTCAAGACAGATCACTTAAGTTATAATTTAATGTTATAACTGCATTATAATATTCAAATAATTAATATTTAGTGTACAATTAAATATTAATATCCTATCATTATTAAGCAATTAGACGATCGATCTTTGTGACAAGCGGAAGTGATTACGAATGTATAAGTCTTGCTAAAAATAGCGAGAGTCCATGGCCCTTGGAGGCTGCTAAAATAGCAATTACGCGAAGTCTCGATCAAGCCCAAGCCAATTGATCCTAGCGCAATCGGCCAGGCAAGCTTCCGGCTTGACCCTCAACACTCTATCGACCTCTGAGGTCTCTGATGAAGTAGGCACCACAGACTCAAGTGCTGGAGTCAAAATGGGGACATGGCCAGTCGGCCCTCCCAGTGTGACCCAAGCAATCTCCATACCAAGAAACTCCAATCCTCGGGAGGCCCAAAAGACAAACTATGTAATGTCCCACACATCTCGAACTGTCTCCTTTAGCATCAATAAAAACTCAACTGCGCAAGCTATCCCTGGATCCCAAACCCAGAGTGAAAGTCTGTCGTGACTGTCATCCTCAGACTGCCACTGCGCTCTACTGCCTCCAACTTCACCATGCTGAGAATAGTGAAGTAACCCAAAGGGACCCATCCAATACTCGGTGCCAAAGCTGTCGCCACCGGGATCCCAATACAATATGAAGCTACATCCATCCGTCATACAGAGATAAAACTCTAAACATCCTTACGAATCTCTCCACGTCACTCTGCTAAACCCTCATGGATGTGATGCTTGTCAAACCATCATGCCAGCTAACCATAATTAGAGCTTTGAAACCAGCCAATGCTATTATGGAAAAATCTACGACATGAAGTGCTCAGGGCCACTGTCAAATACATGTCGGCATAATTCTTAAAGCAGGATGCTGTCACATAAATGTAATACCAGGACAAAGGGGTCAAGTACTGCATGGCAGCCAAACCCCATCTTGTGAAGATGGTAACTCTGCACACAATAATGAATTACTCCCCTCAACTGTACCGAGAGATTCACCCTGTGCACAAGTATGGTGCATCGAATACAAATCATGTACAGGTGGATCAAAGGAAAAACTATAAGCACTCCTCACCGTGTACACCTCATTAAACTCCTCTGTGAGTCTTGTTTGGAATTGCGATGCACTGGAACAATCCCAAACACTACGATTATCACCCAACCAAGAACTAGCATCAAGAGTACGATCAGCCTCCAACTCGAAGAGTGGATTATCATAGACCAAACCACCATCAAATTCAAATAATGGATTGTTCACAAACTGCACAATCACTCCATCCTGATCTGAATCATCCATCTCTGAATCGCTGGAATAATAAAATGAATTGTACTCCTGACTTGGCTCAACTAGCTGCCGATCATAGTCAACTGCATCGGATGAAAAGATTGATTTGCTTCCAGGAGAGGAAAACAAATCATCACAAGTACCAATCTCCCAACTGGATGAGACTCTGAATATCTGCTGTGAAGATGGACAAGTATCGAGGGTTGTCATACAACTCTCCAGTGTATCAACAACCATGTCACAGGAACTATCAATGAACTGCCCTGCATCACCTATCACAGAACTAATGTCGAGAGGACTTGGTGCAACGCGTGGCTCACTGCAACTCTCATATAGTGTACTCACCCTATCTGTACCAACTGCTCCTGTGACCGTGCTGGATGTAACCTCATCCTCAACATCTCCCTCACTACTAAGTACCATGGGTGTATACTCCTCACCAACCGCTGCCATGGAAGACTGAACTATATCCAAAGGTGGTGAAGATTGTGCTAAACTCAACGCCACGGTAAGCTTCTCAATCTGTAACTGTGACTCTCGAAGAGCCAACTGGATGCTCTGCAATGAATCCATAGTCACCTCAAGCTCATGGGTGAGCTCATCGATTCGCTCCTCTTTTCCCTTCAATGCATCATAACAAATGCAATCCCACTCGAGAAGGAAATCCCTATCCGCAAGTAATTTTAGGTAGTTTTGTTTCATCGTTCCAACTGCTTCTCGGAGTGCATGTATCATTGCAAGGGAAAAACCACTATCACTGTGCTCATCTGTCGAAGAAGGACCCCAACTGTAGGTAGTCAACATCTGACGAGCAACGTCAAAATGCTCAAGGGCGGTAGCAATCATTGTGTCCTTCACTTGTAGTTGCCCAACCAAATGATGAGGATTCTGTAGCTTACGACCCCCATACAAGTTTTTCGGTTCACAATAAGCACTATGATATGACGCTGATCCGTCATCACTCACCTCATGATAAGCAGCATCATGTGTGCTTTCATCCATGCACACCTCAACATCTAAGGTACTACTGCTCTGTACCTCAAAGGATGGCTCAACTGGTACGGTAGAAGTCGCTGGTCTGACAATATCTTCACACGCTTCTACTCCAACAGTGACTGCATGCCCATCCAAAGCATGATCCTGGGATTCCATATCAACATATGAATCCTCTAGCTTGTTTTCAAAGGTCTGATCCGGAAAATCAGATTCACCATGACTTAAATTCTCAACGCCAACTGCATCACTCGTACCCAACTCTTGAGTCTCTTCATGCGACAACTCAATAGGAGTACTTTGCATGTGTGAAACCTCTGTTGTGTCATGCTCACGCGAAGTTTCGCCATTGCTGTCATAAAAATCAGAAGTGGCTTCAATAGTAGAAACTTCTTGAGTCACCTCCTGCAAAGACGATGTAGGTAAATTATTACCCCAAGCTGTGCTAGTGCTGTCTTGACTCAAATTAGCACGCTTATCAAATTCCTGTAATAAATTTCTGCCTACTTCATAGGGATTTGAAAATACCAAATCATTCTCATGAAGGATTGTATCACCCTTATGCGTAGATTCTCTATCCGTTCCAGACGTAAACAACTCACGAGCTATAGTCAGATATTTCTGTCTTGCAAACTCTGTCTTATGGCAAAGACTCGGGTGCAAATCCATGTAACTCATGAAAGGGAGTTCCTTTTTAATTTTCTGCGGTAGAATGCTATACTCCTGGAACATGCTAACCACTTCTCTTTCGGTGTTTTGTGGTGTTCTGTCAACGGTATTCCTTCCGCTGAACTCAGGTGGTACTAACTGCCACTCGTCGTTCGCTGTCCTAAAGGTACCAACGAACAAACCCTCATGCTGTTCACCTGCTATAGCCTCATCGGGCTCCTGTCTCGTGAAAGTGGGCCTAGTCGGCCTATCTGCTGTCCGTGACATTGTCCTAGGAGCTCTCCATGAACCTGCAACACTCCTGTCATCGTCACGATGTGGTGACGGTCTCCTCGGAGTATCCAGTCTCTGAAGTGCAACTGCCAACTGCTGTAATACACCATTTGACTGCCGTTGACTTGCACGAAGATCTCTGAGTGCATGCAAGACCTCTGCACGGCCCTGACCTCTGTTACTATGAAGAAACTCTGTTCTAACATTATCTGTTCTATCAGTCCTGTAATTCCTGTCAGTTCTGTCAGCCATGTTTCCGGCTGCCAGATCGAACCCTGTTGCCTGTCAACCAACGCTCACCTGAGAATAATACCTGGTAAAAACCCAAACTGTTCCGGCTGCAGAAGATGGCTAAACCCTCAGGATGGCAGGATTTAGCTCTGATACCACTGTAGAAACCCTAGTTTCCCCTAATTCTGAATCTGACAGTTTTTCCGATCTTTTCTGAAGTTTTTGAGTTTTGGACGTTTCTAGGGTTTTAAGCAATAAATGAAGAGTACGATTTTGCTAGAAAATAATAATAAATTCTATAAAAATCCTAGATAGCCAATATGCATAGAAAATACAAGGTATAATGAAGGCGTTTCTTTTATCATTCATATGAGCTCATTGCAACATGGATCTGCTAACATGCAAATGAGAATACACTTTTTTTTTATGATAAGAACCTGGTAAACAGCAGGCTGTAGATGAACAATAAGGTACGGCTGAGTTGGCTCCTCCCTTCTCCCTCCGTCTGGTAACCAAGGAATGTCCCAGTATGCTAGGCGCTTGAGTGAAAGCAGATAAATGATCAAAAGTGAAGGCGTCTCCTTGTGGCTGGAAGGTACGGCTGTGTGAAGAGTACGGCTGCAGCAGCTGGTATAAATGCAAATGTACGACTTCCTTTAAGTCAATATTTGAAACTCCAGAACTTTGTTAAATAGGTGCGCCCTGATAGAGATGTATCTTTTGAATAAAACCCTGGCAAAACCCTCTGAGATTTGAATCACTAAGAAGCTTGTAGAAGTACGGCCTGGTACAAAACCGTACGGCCTTTAAGACAGCAGCCAATAGCAATTAAAAAGTACGGCTCTTCCTTGAGCCTCCAGAACAACAATAGAATAGGCGCTTTGATGATTGTTTGTCTTCTGAATGGAACTCTGAATCAAAACTTTGTAAATGATTAACTTGTGAAGCTCTATAATTTCCTCTGTATGAAGAAATCTCACAACTGGCAGTAAATCAGGTGGTATCTCACACCCTCTGAATTGATTCAATGGAGATGGCTCATTCTCCAAGAATTTCGAACACAAACCCTAAGGTCTCCGTTCTCTGGCAAAGACTGGCTAATTTCCCATTCATAAAAAATGTCATAATGGCACAATTCCCAAGGCAAAACCTCTTTATTGCTCAAAAGTGCGATTTCCTTAAAGATAGGGAATTTTAAATATTTGACTTTTTAATTCTTTTAATTTTTCAATAGTTCTCCGTCAAATAATTATAATAAATTATAATTATTAATTGGCCCCTTTCTGATGATGGGCGCACCCCTCAAGACAGATCACTTAAGTTATAATTTAATATTATAACTTTACATTATAATCATTAAATAATTAATATTTAATTAATACAATTAAATATTAATATCTCGCTCATTATTAACCCGATGCTCGAGCCGTCTGATGCTGACGACAACGGAAGTGATTCTGAATGCCATAAGTCCATACTGCTAAAAATAGCAGGGGTCCCACGCTGACTGCCAGGAACTGCTAAAAATAGCAATTCTGCAAAAAGTCTCCGATCGAGCCCAAACGAAAGCCAATTGATCACAACTGCCAATCTGACGCTGAGCCAAGCTCCGAAACGACCCTCTAACCACCCTATCAGCCTATGAGGGTCTCCTGATAGGCCAAACTTACGAACTCTGATGCTCGTCAAAAATGGGGACATGACACCATAATTCATTGGCCTCTTTGGATCCGTCCTTGTCGACCTTCAGTTCTTTCATTATCCGCATCATATCCCGCCGAAGGGCCTGTACGGTTGCCGATTCATCGTCACTGTCCTCGGCACTCTCGTCGTCATCCCTCCTCTTTCCCTTCGAGGAAGTCCTATTTTCACTTTCAATATCCATCGCCCGATTGTATGCTTTGGTGTACGAGGATGGCGGTACTACTTTCATCTTTCGCCGAAGTGAGGGAATCAGTCCCTCAATGAACCATCGTTTCTTTAAACCATCGGCTGGCTGTGCCTCCAACTTCCCGATCAAGTCTTTCAACCTCCTGTTGTAGGTACGTACGTTTTCATGCTTCCCTTGTTTGGTATGATATATTTCAGTGACGATCTCACTATCGTCCCGCAGAAGTTTGAACTCCGCTTCAAAGTTTTGCTTTAGGACCCTCCATGTGGCTCTCTGTGCTTGATCCAGTTCCGAGTACCAGTCAATGGCACTGTCCCTGAGTGTTGCTGGAAATGCCTTTAGCCACTGGTCGGGGTCATCCTGCCCGCTGGCTATCCAGATAGTCTCGCATGTCTTGCAATGCCGTACGGGATCCTCAAAGCCATTCCCCATGAATTTCGGCAACTTTTGCTGATCCGGTTGAGCCATCTTCACCGGTTGACCTCCTTGTTGACCTCCTTGTGTTTTGGACCCGATTAGACTAGTGGATTCCTCGCTACGTCCCTGTGCGTCACCAGCACTCTCGGCCACGTACGAGTCACTGCCACGTCCTCCGTCAGCGTCCGCAACACCGTGGGTCTCCTCAGGATCTCGCCGATGCTCTCTCTGCCCTGGGGTCTTAAGCTCTGGCCTTCCCCTCCGTAACTCTGTGTCGTCGTCCGAGAGTGACAACTCTCGAAATCGTCTGATGCTACTATTCAATTCATCTTCATTGTCATAGAGGTTATATTTTTCTGTATATGGAGTGTTGAAGGGGTCTTCGTCCCTTCCTTCTATCAAACTGTGGTGCGTTCGTTCAATGGATGTGTCTATTCTTTGCAAATTTTCATATGTTCTTTTTATGCTCTGATTGATTTCAATTAAGTCCTCATCTAGTTCCTTACCGACTTGCCTTAGTCGTCTTCGCCGATTTTCTTGCTCTTGTAGCCTGAGTGATCGCCGAACTTGTTCTTCCGAAGTCCCATGCCCGTCAGGTACTCTATTCTTGTCTTTGTTCGGCCGTACGGGCATTTAGTTGTTCAAGCGATCATTGCTGGTTGCCGGAAGTGCGGCGCCGACTAGTATCCCGTTCTTCCTCTTCCCGTTTGTTTCGGTCTTCACAGCGTTGCACGATTTGTTGCCTTCGGCGCTCTCGGGCTTCCTCCTCTCGCAAGTCTTGCAGAATAATGAAATGGCGGGCCAGCAACCTGGGCATGCGGTTCAGAAGGTGGTTCACCTCGTCGTTCACTTCCAGCCAATCCCAGATGACTTCCTCAGGGATCTCCCGAACGAGGGATTCCCTACGTACGTGGTCACGGAGCGAGATTTTCCACAAATTTACCAAATCTTCTGTCAATGAGTCTTCTCGTTCCTCATTAGCATTTATAGGTTCTTCCGCTGGTTGACCCATTACGCTGCCATGGTGGATGATGCCCTAGTCCGTTCAGGCAACGGCGCCAAATGTTTGCCTACGGAATGGGATTCTAAACTCTACGTACTACTGGCAAACTTGTAATAAACAGAACATAGGATAAAACAGTAAACTGAAAGATATCATAGTAAAATGCCAAAAACTTTATTCATTCTCAGGAATATCATGTACAAAGAGTATCACAATGCTTACAGTATGATCATCGGCAACAAAAACTCATTCATTATTATCATAGCATAATAGCATCAATAGCAGCATCGCTTAATCCGACTATTCCCACCCGACTACATATAACGCTCGGCGGTGGTTAGACAACCAACCGACACGACGTTTCATAACATCATTACATTAACACTAATCTGAACATGTTTTGCCGAGAGTACATGACATTACATGACATTATTATTCTTTACTAACTATTGTTTTATTTGACAATTGCCGAGTATGACCGAGGCCGACTACGACCGAGGCCAACTACGGCCGACAACAAGTAAAACGACAACAAGTAAATTATCCGACTAAACAAAAATAAAATCATCAGCACTTCCAATAATACTCCCAGCTGTAGCAATAGGCCAAAATGAGCACACCCAACACCAAAGAACGCAACCAAACTGCCCAGACCTACAGATTAATTCCCAAACAGCCAATCTTGTCCATTTCCTAGTAATATGATCCACTCAGAACAACTGTAGCAGCACTCAGAGGGACTGATATGCACAGGGGCGAGATAGAATTAATTCATTTTAATTTTTTGGAGAGCTTCAATCTGCAGTCTAACTCCTGAAACCTGTTATCACAACTATGGTGCCAAATCCAAGCTAATTTGATGCACTAACAACCCTTAAAATCTGGCATCAAAACCAATATCACCTCCTTGTAGCTGGACGGCCTGCCTAGAGGGGCGATTGGCTCTAAAAAATGATTTCCAGCCCTTTAATTTCCGTTAAATGTTGCAATATGGTCGCCCAACATAGGAAATTCATTGGTGAAATACCCAAAATAAGAACTTCATTCAATTGAACAGCACAAACCAAAAAGGGGGATACAGTCTGTCCTTGCAATAGTATGGCCAGGTCTGAAACTGCTACAAACCCTTCCAAAATATACTCCAAAATGGCTCCAAAAATCATTACCAAACATTCCCAAAAATAAGCATATATCAAAATACCTTAAATAATTTCATGACTGAAAACTCCAATTTGCAACTCTGCAAAAACAATGGTGATTCCTAGGGTAGAATCACTCTAGACTAGCTAGGGATCGTCTCTCAGATCCGAAACTAGTGATTTGATGAGGGCTTTCTTCCTCAATCAATCCTTGGAAAAACCTGTTCACTATAGCAACATCTTGTTATGTGTGCAAACTTCAATGATGAAATGAGAGTCCAAAGCCCCATTATATAGAGTTGGAGGGAAAATGGTTGATTTTAAAAATTTAAATATTTTATTTTTTCCCTCAAAAGACCCCATTCAATTTTAAAAACATTTTAAGTCCCCCAAGCACTTTTCCCTAGGCATCCAACTTAGGGGAATAACCTTTTCACTTATAATATTTAACACTAAAGTAATATTTAAACATTACTTTATAACTTTAGTGTAAATATTAAAATAATTCCAACCATCATACAGAAAGCACCGACAGGACCTCTAAAACAAAAATTGATTGCACCAAGAAGCTACTAATGACAAGGGAAGATGTTGGGTGCCAAAATAGGGATTTATTAAAAATAGCCGTGTTCTCCAAAAAATGTAGAGAACAACCTAGATGGCCAAAAATGCAACAGAGAACATCAACACCATCCCGAGTACCAACTAAAGGCCAACACACCACTAGATGCTGAGAAAACTTGCTACTGAACTCTCCAAGAACCTTGGAGTCCCCTAACCACTTCCAATTAGCCTACGAGACTCTGGAATAGGCTAACTGACGCAACATCTGACTAGGCTTGAGAAGGGGACATTACATTCCCCCACAGATGCTGTGAAGAAGGATCCTATCTATGCCAATCTATTAAGTATTTGTCTTCCTCATTTAGAAAGATATGTACAAAACAATAAACTAGTCCACAATTAGAGTGGATAGATTTTTCATCACTGTCACATGAGACCAATTTGGTATATTAGACCCCCATATGTAAGTCCACAAGTGGATTGTTTTTCTATTTTATTGTTCAACCAGGTGAACAACCCTTACCCCTTCTAGATGTGAACTTGTACATTGTGTGTTGATCAAAAACTTTTAAGTTGAGGAAAGGTATTGACCATCGAAAGCCTTCCACATGGAGACACTCCTACTAAGGTCAATGGTACTTATGGTGATTGGTAATACAACTGGTTGATATAGATAATATCATTATTTCAGAATCAGTCTCAGGTTAACACTGAATCAAGTTGCATGATCCATCTTTCATGAGTGATCTAGCTAGAGGAGGATGGATTGACAAGTCAGAGGATGAAGGAAAGCTAGATAGGTCAATCTAACCAGAGATGAATACCACCCAAACTGTTGAGACTATCAGAGAAATTGGAAAAAGTAATATAGAAAAATAAGAGAGAAAAATATTAACAATATGTTAAAGTTTGTGAAAAGAAAGGTTGAAGGTTGGAAATGCTGCTCAGAGTTTGGTAGAGGAAGTTAGGGTTGACATGGCCACTGGTACTGACAGAAGAATTCCAGTAGTGGCACTTGCTTGGCTTTGTGAGAGATGGGTTCTTGTGAATGGTGACTAATGAAAGATGTGTCAATAAGCTTAGCTCAATATTAACACAGCTTATTCCAGAAATAACAACATTTAAATTGCTATTATTAGTTTGTTGAGATTACAAGCACAACATCATAGGACCAAAGTACAAAATGACTCTCCTTAGTAGGTAAAAACCATAGTAGGGTTATGCCAAATGGCACAACTTGTCTCTAGATCGTAAGGATGGAAGTAGTCAATTTTTTAATTTTATTATGCAAATATGACATTGACATTGATGAACATGAAGTTGCAATCATCATGAATAGTTCTTAACTTCTTATTGAGTGGCTCTAATTTATAGCAGAATAAGAAAAGATGCTCTTGCCATGATTTTGCAGATTTGTCCTATAGTCTATTATAGTAGTGACATTACCATGTTACTTCAATTCTTATAGGGTAGGTATGAATTTGAGTTTAACCCCACTGGAGGATAAAGGTCATCAATTTTTTTTACATATTTTACTCTTTTCTTACCTCTAAGATCTGGGAAAAGCCAGAACTAGAATATGTAATAAGAATTCCCCCAAGTTGTCAAGTAATTGGAATCCTTCTGAGTTCTGAGTTTTGGAGTTATGGTCTAATGTGTCTTACCTGAAATTACACGGCTCTCAGAAGGTTCAACACAGACAACCTTTATAGATGGGTTTTTCATCTTCAAATTCTTCCAACCCCTGTTATGGTTCCTCCCGTTCCAGAACCTGAAACAACTATGTCCACTTTGCCTGCTGTATCTTGCCAAATTTCAGGACCTGAAAACACAGTGTGATATTGGAGTAAATAAACATAGAAATCATAAAAGTTGAATTTAAAAGGTGTAAAGAAATGACTGACATAAAAAAAAATAGAGTTATTTCTTGTGAAAAATCATATCTAATGTTGGGGTCTTAAAGGTTAATTATTGAGATTTTTTCGTTACAGTAACTGGAAAAATTGAATAGTATAATCTTTGTTCTTGATGCATCAATGGATGATGCTTATTGGAAATTTTCTAACCACTTAGTGGTGATCAAGTTCTGATTGAATATTCTCCTCTAAATTTACTTATCATCAACTCAAAGATAGCTTTATATCATATCATCAAAATTCTCTTCTCAGAAAACAACTTTCATAATGGTGTAAACATCATATGATTATACTGCCTATAATGTTCTTATTTCTATGGTTTCCCACACGGTTTTTGCTATGTGTTATGCCCTAACAAGGTTAGTTTACTCGGCCCACATAGCTTATTAACATATTTTAATATAACTAGAACGATCTTTGAATGTATTTTACAACAATTGCATTCCATGCTTTTAGTTCTAATACTCTTATGATCCTCTACCATAACAGAAAGGGCAATGTAAGTATAAATGAAATTTAGTATTGGACTAAATTATGGATATGTTTAGAAACAGATGTAAAAACCAATAAGTTTAGTATCATCAAGTTGATATGAGATTAGTATAGATATCAATTTATAGATGATGTCTCACATTCCAAATCAAAAATAAGAAAGAAAGAAAATGTGATTCAACATTTATTACATCTACATGGTTATTACTTATTACCATGTCCATACCATAAAATCTACGAATAAGAAAATATTATCAACATTACAATAATGCTACTGAAGCTTCATCACTAAAAAGTAAAAAGTGATCAGCACATCATTATTATGATTACACCCTTGAGATTATAAGTCAATTATAGTCAAATAGTTGTTCATTGGTTCTGTCACCATTTATAAATTTTAAATTTATCCTTTCAATTTGTCTGCTTTAAAATTCTTCATTGTCACCCATATCGAGGAGCTTAGCTTTTACTTTTTAGACAATATGTCCATCAAGATAGGATAACCAGGAAAAGTCTCAACCATTGTATTGGCAGCAAAAATCTTATTTGACAACTACCCTACATCATTATTCCACTTAATGTCTCCAACAAGTTGAACAAATAAGGGCCCAAAGTCCACCAGCCTTTCTTTGTGGGGATCCAATCATTTGAACAAAAAACTATTTGTGTGTTCAAATTCAAGTTTCAGATAGCATCCACTTGCTATAAAAATCCCAACTGTATTACTTGATGATCTAAAACTATTCATTTTCAATGCAACACCAAGTAATCACAAATATATCAAGTACGATGTAAGGAAATTTGTTCACTTATCATAACTCACAATCTACCATGTTTGATCTATCATTTTGGTCTTAATTTTTTATACATACACATCTGTAATGTTTGTCAACATAATCACATGTTTTAGATGCAATTAAAATGTGACATGAATAAAAATCATTTACTTAGCTCCCATAGTGTTTAGTATCCATGAATTTTAGAAACTGTCTTGTAGAAGATTAATACACTGGAAACAAAGATAATAAGAAGCTACACGCAAGTGATGTATCTTGTTTATTATTCATAATCGAAATAAAAACAATCACATAAATAAATTTCTATTCTTATTGTATGGTTACTTTGAGGACCAATTAATCAGGGTAGGAGAAGCCTTAGAATTTTAGCTCTGGTTGAGGAAGAAAAAGTCAGACATTATTAGAGTTGCTTCAAAGTTTTTCTTTCACTTTCTTTTTTAATTTCTGGGCTTAGCAACAACTGGGAGATTGTTTGAAGGCTTGATTGTGTGTTTCGGTGTGTTAAATGAATACAAATTGATAGGGTGTATGAAGCATAGAATTGAGACTTGGTGAGCTATGAACTGAAACACCTTTTGCAAGGTTAGAAGTATTGACTAGCAAACTTGCAAGTTTATTGAGCTATGAACTGAAACACCTGTGCTTTGAAAGTGTGCATCAGGATTTGCAGGATTACTAATCTGATTCAACATGTAAACATTAGGAATGGCTTTTCTCAACTCTTCAACTTTTTGCAGTGCCCCGGAAAAACCAAGTGCAGAATCTGCATCATAAATAAGGAACCATCAGATATCGTAAGGCCAAAACTTATACATAGTACCATATAGCAGCACGGTATATAGATGAAACTTTTTTATTAAGTTGGAAAATTAATATAGAAAATATATTGTGAATAATGAAAATGATAAATCTAAAATGCAGATGTTAAATTGATTACCAATTCAACAGCCATAATTTCAAATTTATACAAACGCACTCCATGGTTCAGTTATCATAAGAAAAAAGAAAAAGAAAATAAACAATGCTTATCTGGTGAATTCCAAGCCTCATAATTGCATGCAAAACTGTTAACTTGTTACTTTTCTCATTTGTTGATGTAGCGTTGTATTTTATTCCCTGTATTGAGTAATAGCTTTAGCTAGAGTAACATGGCAATAACAGGAGATCACTAATCTGCCAAGATGATTTAACCACAAAGCAGTATGAATTGCTCTACGGCTGTTAACTTGATTTGCGTGAATTGTCAGCCTACACTCAACTATGAGGACAACAACATCATTAACCCTAGAAATTTTGCTTAGCTTGTTTATAATTCACTTCTATGTTCTCTAAGGTTTAAAAGCTAAACAATTGCTCTCATTATCAATTATGAATTACTTATAACTGCAAATTGTAAAAAAAATACTAGTGTTTATGAATTTTGAAGTGACATTTATTTATTAAGATATGCAGCAAATTATTAATTTACTTATTTCAGAAGCTACAAGGCAAACAAGTTCAATGTTTATCCGATTACAAAATTATTTTCCATGCATGTCCTAATTCATTCATGAATCAAAAAAATTGTAAGAATACTTGGAATAAAGAGAATAAAAGAATTCAGCCATATCCCTACAAGGGGAAGCATTACTGCTGAAAGATCTACTCTCTAAATTTAATGAGAATTAAACAACAAGAAAAATGAAAACTAGAAAGCTGAAATACAACAAAGATTTCCACAAAAAAATCACAAAACTAAGTTGGAAATGATGCATCATATAACTGCAGGTACACAACAGTTATATGACTGCCTGCTTAGTTTAAAAAAAGGATAAAGTTTTTTCTTTTGACAATAGCAAAAACTTCATTTATATTTCAATTTAAATATAAAAATTCCATATTACCCAATGGTTGAGAGGAATTGAAAAACTTTATCCAAGCGCGTGCTTATAAGTGGCCAAAAATACATGGGCCGATATCATAAGTACAGTGATAATCAAAAGCCCTCAATGGCCCACGTGGCATTTAACAAGAAAAACTGTTGACTTCAGTCTCTGTGAAAAATCTGGTTAATCAAACCTACTAGGCATTATGCCCCATAGTTGTCCTTAATCCCTTTGATGAGCACATGGTTATACAGAGAGGGGAGGGGCATGGGGTGGATCGGTATAACAGCAATCTTTACCAGTTTAAACTTTAATCAACCACAGCAATAACACACTTGCAAAATCTAACAATTAGAACACAAAATGAACGCACAATTTACATGGAAACCCTCGCGGGAGAAAACCATGGAAAAATGTTGCTTATATATATATATATATATATATATATATATATATATATATATATATATATATATATATAGATCTTCTTGTAGGCACCAACCTACTTCTTTTGTAGATGCCAACCCATTTGAGACAATAATCCCCACTTACAGATTTTGTAGGCACCAACTCACTGGAGACACCAATCCCCACAATTGAGCACCAACTCAGCAAGAGACACCGGTCTCTTCTTTGATAGGCACCAACTTTCAAATTCTTCAATGCATTCACAACTCTAAATGCAATGCTTTCCTTCTCAAATCTGATTTCAAACAATACTCTTCACAAATCTGATTTCTAACAATGCTCTTCACGAATCTGATTCCAAATCTGACTTTGAATAATACAAGACTTTCTATCACAAATCTGATCACTACGCAAGCAATATCCTTCCTTCAGAAATCTGGTTCAAATTATGCACGATCTTCTTTCACAAAACTGATCACAAATATGGCAATATCTTCACATATAAATTTCTGCCGTAAGATCTGATCTAACTTCCCTTACAAATCTGCTCTCGAGTTATGCATCAAATAACATTAGCATTCTCTTCATATTTTCAGATATAAATCTGAATTGCACTTCATATTCTCTGTTGTAGATCTGCTTAAATACTCAATTGATTTTCTTAATTTTCTTACATCAAAAACTGCCGTCCACATCTTCCTTTTATACCATTATCTATCCCTTCAAGGGAGGTGACTCCTCCAAACGGGGTCAACCCAATATCATTTTAATTTATGCATGCCCAAGGTGGGTGCACCATTCAAGGGGGGTTGGCCCTCTTTCAAATTAATTTTATTTGCAATTTTAAACACTCACAAATTGTAATGTCCCCATTCTCAAGCTTAATCAGTGCAGTGACCATTAGTCTATTATATGAGTTCCCGTAGGCTAAGTGGTATGGCAAGGGGACTCAAAAGTTCTTGGAGGAGCTAGTTGTGGTGGTACATGGTTTCTATTGGTGACAATGAGCTTAGTGGGTAACACACGTCTGAATGACACTCTTCGTGGTGTTTTTAGACTTCTAGGGTGTTCTCCAAACTTCTTGAAGAGCACGTTTACCTTTAGTCAGTCATTGAAATGGCTTTGATCATTCATACAATGCCTCAATGTCACATTAGCTGTAATGTCCCCTTCTCAGATGTGATCGTTTCTGTTGACCGTTGGCCTATTCCGGAGACCCGTAGGCTACGCGGATGATGAAATTAGGGTTTCCTAATTTTGAGGAGGTTGTTGCTTGAAGTTTGGAATTCTGATTGCGGATTCTTTCTGGGTTTTCAGAGAGCTTTGCAGTGGTATGTTTAGTTTGGCATTCCGAGCAACTTCATGAATTTACTATTTTTAGTAAATTCTATTTTTAGCAGTGGACAGGTTGGGTTCAGTTCAGTTGGTCTTCTTCTTCAGTTGGTTCAGTTGGCACTTCAGTTTTTGGTCTTGGGCGCATATTTCTTGGAGAGATAAGTATTTCCATTATAATATTATATTTTAATATTATATCCCCCTTTGCCTAGCAATACAACTTTAAGTTGTTTTTAAAAGGGGACTTAATGGGTCAAGGCGCTATGGTGAGATAAATTATATTTTAAAAGTCAAATATTGAGCTTAATGAAAAGGACGCCTACTTGAGGGATTGACTTTTATTTAAAAGTGAAATATTTCATTAAGGAAAAGGGATGCCTTCTTTTGGAGTGAAAATGCTGAATTCAAAATTAGGGTTTTGGGCGCCCTTCTTGAAGCTTCTAGATGGTTCTTTCATGTCTATATAATCAGGCCTCAGCTCTTCATTTGGGATCTTTTGTCTACTACATCGTTATGCTGCTGAATTGTCTTCAGGCACTCGCTTCGAGGAAAGCATACCTCCTAGCATGGGCTCATCTTCTTGCTTGAAAGATAGCAACTAGTTGAGAGGTTAGCTTGTAATAGGTTTGATTTGCATTTTCAGTTGAGTAATTGCATTTTGGAGTTCTAGTTTGCATTTTCTGTCATATTTCTGATGTTGCTGAATGTCATTGAGGAATGTAAGATTTACTCATAGCTCATGAAATAAAAATGCTATCATTCTGGGTATTGAATCTATCTATCTGTCTATGAAGGGCGACCATTCTAGCTCATTTCCAGATTTTATTAGTGTCTCTTTGATTTTATAGAACAAATTCGCCCTTGCAGCTGGGCAGTACCATTTGGGAGATGCATTGAAATCCGTGCAAAATAAATGAGTGATATTTGGGGTGGTTTTAGGGTTGCATCTTAGGCGCCATCATCATTAGAGTAATCTGCATTTGATTTCTCGTCAATAGGATGAGTTTGGAGCAAGATACATGCATTTTAGTAAGTTACTATGCTGCTGTTCTGTATTAATTCTGTCAAAAACAGTCATCAGATTTGAGAAAGTTTAGTAGTTGAGTGAGGAGTTGTTATTTAAGGGTTTGGGAGTATTGGAGAAGTTTCTTAAATAGTTGCTGCATTGAAAGCTTCTAATCTTGTGATTCTGGCAGGTTCTCTAATACATTGTAAGCTGAACAGTAGTACTGTCAGCACTTCTCAATTCTTCTCTTTGATTTTATTGTAATTCCCACTGAATAAGTGGAAGAGGCTGGCTTGCTGCCTATTTACTTTCAGTTAAGTAGTTTAGGGACCCTCTGACCATATGCTCGCCAACACTCGGCGCCATTCTTGGTTAGGGTTACTTCTGTTCATCATGCATTGATCCTCTGACCATATGCTCGTCTGCACAGGCGCATTCTTGGTTAGAGTTCGCTTCAGTTTGCATTTGCATTAGATCCTCTGACCAATGCTCACGCCTTGCCCACATCGGGATCCTGGCGTACATTCTGGTTAGAGTTACCTTCCGCATCGTTTGGGTTTTGAGCTAACCTTAACGGGTGCGTGTTTCATTGTAATATCATTGCAAAAAACAAAAAAAAAATTGGTCCGGTTCTTTACATTAGCATAGTCAGAATTGGATTCTAAGGCATTTTGGGATTTTCCATAACTTGGGGTAAATTATTTTAATAGTTCACTTAAGTTATAATGTTTAATTATTATTTTCATAACTTAAGTGATATGACCTTTTGAAAAAGCAAAATTACCTCCAAGTTGGACACCTAGGTGAGAGAAGGGGGTCATTGCACATAAAGTCGATTATTATTATTTTAAAAGGCTTTTTGTGGGAAAAGTGAAATATTTTATTATTTCAAAATTGTAATATTTCCCTCCAAAAGCTATATAAGGAGGCCTTGACGAGCTTATTGTTCATGTTGAGAATTGATAATGAAGTGTTGCCAGTTTGGTGTTGGATTCTCCAAATATTTGAGGACAAAATCCCTCAAGGATTGTTCTAGTTTCAGAATTGAAATACATTCCCTAGCAATTGAAAGACTAATAGGTTGGAGCCTATCAATTAAGAGGTTGTGGCCTCTAGTTGGGTTGGAGCTTAGTTGGTGTGGAGAGATTGAAGTTTGTGTGGAGAGGTTGAAGCCTCCAATAGGTTGAATCCTATATTTTGTCAAGAAGAGATTGGAGTCTCTAGTAGGTTAGAGACTACAAGAAAAAGGAAGTTATTTATATATATAAGCAACATTGTGCCGTGGTTTTCTCCGGAAAGGGTTTCTACATAAATGGTGTGTTCTTGTGTTCTCATTGGTACTTAATTGCTAAATATTGCATATGAGTAGCTGATATAATTATTTTGATTTTGAAAAGTAAAGGATTAATAGATATTGATTTACCCCCCTCTCAATAATCACTGTGTACTCAACAATACCATCTCTAGGGAGGCATGTTGATTGAACAAATTGAATCGCCCCATTTTCCTTGTTGTTGGGGGTCCCTAAGGGGTGTTTTCTACTCTAATTGATAAATTAAATACATGAATTATTAACAGAGATGAGATGACAATGCATGTGTAAAATATATCTTTATTCACTCATGAAATTATTATAGAAAAAGACCAAAGTTGGTCAGCCAAGGATCAAAGACGATCCGACTAGATCATACTACTCACCTTGACAATACATAATGTGTTTAAAGGACTCGACGGTTTCCAAGAACACAACCATCAACCAACTGATGCTTATAACTACCCACAACCGACAACCAATTAATACATAGTTGGTTAACCAATATTACTGAAGCATAATAATAGACATTGTACACCGACTACATCATCCCTCCCAAAAGAAAAAGTCATCTTCTAGACGTCAAGTAAGCATAAAGTAACATTAGGGAAGATTTGTCAAATTGATGATGAGAGTGTAGACAAGGACCTGTAGACAAACTTGGGAGTGTATTTTACAAACTTGGACTTGAAGTGTACTGGGCAATGTTGTATGATAGTAAATTGTGTTTGTCTGACGATGCAACCAAGCCATACAATAGGGGAATGATGTCACCGTACAATCTGAAAAAATGTTGGCCATTCACTTTGCTTTCCTTCTTGTCGTACTATGGAGTGGTGTTGCACAGATGGTTGTCGTTGCACCAAAATATCGATTTGTTAATGCCCGATACAACCATTAGAGTTAATGAGTCCACGGGAGGTGGTTAAGCCATGTCACGAACCTGAGCACTACATTGCACAACACAAGGATACCAAGGGCACACACTTTGCAACAATCCCACCCAATGCAAGTGAGGGGTTTGAACTCGTGACCCAGGGTCTAATACCAATTGTTGCACAGACAGTTGCTGTTGCATGAAAAGATCAACTTGTTAATGTTCGATACAATTGTTAGAGTTAATGAATCCACAGGAGGTGGTTAAGCCGTGTCACAAACCCAAGCACTGAGCTGCACAACACAAGGAGACCAAGGGCACACACCTTGCAACAAGTGGATAATCGGTCGTGTTGTGGGGATGAAGGTAGACCGTATGGTGAAGATAATTATCGATCATACTGTGTATGTTATTGTTGGCCATACGTTGAAGGTTGGTCGTACAGTGATGTTTTGTTGTGCACTTGTCTGTCGTACCAAGCATGAAATGATACCTCAAGTTGATAATCATTACGAGCATGAAATCCACAATGAAATACACAATATAGCACAACCAAATTGAAACAACAAATTTGATTTTCTGAATTAAACCATGCTGCTACAAACTGAAAGTTCTGGTCTGATTTTTACAATGGATTCTACGGCACAACATGCCAAACAATGTCTAGAATTTATGCACTATAAATCGGACTTATAGAGTATGATCTGTACATACCAAAGACATGCAAATTAGAAGGAAAATGATAAACCCTAGCTAGGTGAATTCTCTGAGAGGTGAAGAGGTGTGCCTAGGGTTTACTATTCCAAACCACCTCCAAAATAAGTGAAAATGCCCTCAAGGATGGGCGCTCCAAATCTGCCCAGTGTTGCGCTCAAAGCAGGGTGAAACCCTAATGCAACAATCTCCACAATTGCCACCAAGGTGCTGCTCCAAAATAGATATTCAAATCTGAATATGCGATGTAGTTTTTCTCCTCCAAATAATGCCAATGAAGTACAATTAGGTCTCTGTGATGAGACCTCCACAAGGATGAGCTAGGGTTTTGTCCAACTCACCATATTCCTAAGGGTTTTCATCCTTGGAATGAAGGCTAGAAATATTGTAGCCGAATGAGATAAAACTCAAGATAAAATCATATGTGAATGATGATGATATGATTTCAAAACACTAGCCCTCCAAAATAAACTCCTCAAGGCCAACCTCCCTCTAGGTGCCAAGAAAATAAAATTATTTTATTTTATTTTTATTATTCTTTCTCAACTTGGGCGACCACCTTTTAGGGCTTCATAATTCATTTTTAGGACCTCTCCTAGGTCATCTTCCTCCAAGGAAAATTATTTGGATTTATTTTATTTTTTCCTTGGCATTACAAAAAAAAAACCAAAAATCATTTTCCATCCTTTATTTTCTCCTTCTCGGGTCGCTCACCTCCTTAACGATTTTATTAAATTATTTCTCCTCAGATGACTCACAAAAAAACAATTTTCCTAGTAAAATTGATTAAAAATAAAATTTAATTAATTAGGTCATTCCCTTAGCCCTCCAGCTTAGCCTACGGGAATAAGATAGGCTAACCAACTCCATTAGGTGATCACTTTGAAAATGGAGACATGACATCCACAAACAAGGTACTTGTCTCAATCATTCACAAGTCATGTGGCATTCAGGAAGCCAACTGGGAAGAGAGGTTACTTGTCGTACTATGGGCATATCGTACTACCTATAAGGTGACGACTAGCCACACATTGTTCCAACTAATGTACGGTCAAGAGGAAATAGTGCTAGCTGAATACATGGTGCTGAGCTTGAGAATAGGTGTGGAAAATAGACTTGGTGAGATGGAGAATCTAAAGGAGTGGTTATTCCAACTCAACAAACTTGACGAGCGAAGAACACTAGCACAGTGGGGAATGGAGGCAATGCAAAAGAGAAGTACCACCATGACAAACACCTTCGCCAAATGAGATTCCAGCCTGGCCAATTAGTTTTAAAATATAATGGTTATAACATGATTAAGCCAAGAAAATTTTTAAAAAGTGGCTCAGACCATTTAAAATCAAAGAATTAGGCAAGAACGGAGCAATCAATCTAGAGAATTTAGACGAAACTCTATTGCAGGACACCATCAATGGATCCAAGTTGAAACCATACTAGGAGAGAAAGGAAGCATTAATGAGGATGAACATGCTAGGCTACACAACCAAAGAGGATTGGGCAATGAGAAAAAGTGGAATCAGAGAAGAACAAGATTGGGGAATAAATGGAAGCCAATTTGTAAAAGAAGACTAGACAACACCAAGAGGTGAGAGAATAGTTGAAGAAATACTGGTCAAGAAAAGAGTGGAAGGAATTGTAGTACCTCAAGTACACAAACATTTAATCAATGTGTTGTTCGGAACACCAACACTATGGAAGAGAGTATGGGGCCACTGGAAGTTTCATGCACCCTACGAAGGAGAATGAAGAGGGTACCTGTCATATGAACTTGATGAAGAGGTCGAGAATGGAGAAAGCAAAGAAGGAAATCAGGGAAAAAGTAGTCCAAAATGAAGGCAACTTGGACAAAGATGGCTAGGATGAGGATGAATGGGATGAATGTACAAAAAAAAGGACTAAGCTTGAAAGCCATAATAATGGCGAAGGACATGCTAATTGCCCAATCAGACAGATACAACGAAGAATTAATCAAGTACACCAAAGAACATAGCCAAAAGCCCCTTACAGTGGTGACCTCAGATGGACTATGGTAAGTCATACCAAATCTAGCAGGTCCACCAACGGTGGATGGAGAAAACATGACATGGTACCAGTAGTATGGTGGACAATACGTCAACGAAAGCTATAAACGTACAAGACCTGCTCCCCTAGTTGATAAGATTTTTTACTTAAAATACCTTGGAGCATGCTGCAAAGAAGAATGTTATAAGAGACCGCCTTTTTCCTATAAGTGGCAGTACGTGTTGGAAGTGAAGGTAAGGAAAGGTGATGAAAGAAAAAGTCAAAAGAGGAAAATTAATGATGAAGAGAATACAAAGAAGAAAAAACAAAAAATTAGATTGGCGGAATCAAAAAATGGAAAAAGTGAAAAAATTAAGAAGGGAGAAAAAATGAAAAAGTGAGAAAATATTAGGAGAGGAGAAAAAATTAAAATAAAAAATATTAAATTCGAAAATGGGAAACTAAAAATATTAAATTATTCAGGATAAAAGAGGTCGTACAACCAAAAGAGA
The DNA here is from genome assembly GCA_007258455.2 of Sequoia sempervirens. NCBI lineage: Eukaryota > Viridiplantae > Streptophyta > Pinopsida > Cupressales > Cupressaceae > Sequoia > Sequoia sempervirens. Next base: position 10,312,633 of record VDFB02274714.1, read on the forward strand.
GTTCTAAAAATCGATAGCAAAGGATAAATTTTGGAAGGCAACTGAAATAAAAGGAGATCGTACGACCCGTACGATTCACCAGAGGGCAGCAAGTACGGAAGAAGAAAGAATTTAATAGTTTGGTACATTACCGTATTCAAGAGCAAAGACAAGTCGTACAAAAGGAGTTCGTACAATGGTTTAGTGTAGAGGCAGTACAGTGTGAGGTTGTACAGAGGTCACAAGAGGTAGATATTGTACAACAATTGGAGCCAATAAGTGTATAGTGTACGAGCAAGGCAAAACTGTTGGGTGAGAAAATCGTACAAGAGATATGACCACAAAAGGTAAACATTCATACAACATCCTTCCATATAGCGTGTGGGGTTAGTACAGTATCACCTCGCACAAGGGGTACGACAAAAAGAAGGCAATACAGTTGAGCAAGCTTTTTATTAACAGCTTTTTGAGCAAATTATATATCATTCTGGGTATGTTTGCAAAGTGCTTCTAGACCCAAGGTGACCCCTTCCACAAGAGATTGGAATTTATTTCCAAGTCTTTGATTTTATATTGCTAAATCGCCCTTCTCAAGAGCCGTACCATTTGGAGAGCATTGGGAATTGTGCCATAAATTAATGGATGAATTTTGAGGCTGTTTCTTCATCTTGTCATGGGTGCCTATCCTCCAAAGGTTCATTGCACGTTGTTTCATGCCATTCGGAGGTATTTTGGTGAAGTTATGAGCATTTAATTGATTCTTATAGTTGTTGGTTATTCATTTCCAGAATTGCAAATTTATATCAGACTTGTTAGTTTTTGATATAATGCTGGTTTGAGCTTCATTTTTATATCATTATTGTATTGTAAGAGTTAGAGGAAGTGTTACTCTAACCATTGATTGATTTGGAAGCATATCTTTCTTATTTGCAGCTGTTTAATTCATTGTAAAGCTGATTAGTAGTACTAACAGCTATTTATTTTATTTGCTGCAATTAGTTTAAATTTCATACTCCCACGATTGAGTGGTTGAGTTTAAATAATCATTTTTCTTTAATTGTAAGTTTCCCCCCACTAAATAAGTGGTTGTGTGGACTGTATTCCCCCCACGTTAATAAGTGGAAGTGAGGATTTAAATGGCTGGCTTGCCGCCTGTACGATACCCAACTTCATCTCTCTGAATGGTGGAGAAGGTTTTGGCAGGCTTTCTTGCACTGACTGCTTCTAATCTGGCTAGAAAATCGGCCATGTCATCTTCTTCTTTTGGAACTTTTTATGGTTCCTTCATCTTCAATTTCTCTTTCAGCCAATTAGGAATAGTTGGCTGCCCGATATCTTGTTCTTCCTGAATGTCCTGCGCGCCCGGGATTTCTTGAATTCCTCTCAAGGCTGAAATCATTCCGTCTTCAAACTCCTTGTCCAAAATGTCAACCTCATTGTCTGATTCAAAAATCTCGGTGCCTGTGGATGATGAAGGTTCATCATCTTCTAGCTGAACAGGGATAGGAAAGGGAATCCTTATATCTCCTAGAGATTCATCAATGTCTAAAATTTCATTCACATTCGTGGAGACAGCAGAATGAAGAGGCTCCAGTCTCTGCTGCTTCCTGTCAGGTTCCTCATTTGCAATTTCTTTTCCCTTTGTCTCCTTTTTCTTAGGATTAGAGCTCTCAATTGGCTCGTCTCCTTGGGATGCTCCAGCATTTGAAGAATAAGATTCTGATTCGCCCATCAGAGTGTATGTCAAAGGTATACCCTTCCGCCGTAGTTCCTTAATCTGCTGGTCTGCTCACCATTGTGAATACTTGATGATAGGCCTCATGAAGGTGTCCAAGTCAGAGATTTCCGGTTCTGACTAGTGCATGGGAGGAAGAGGCTGACTTCCATCAAAACCTAGCTGTGTAAATTCACCATCATCTTCAAGTTGGTCTGGCACACAGAAGAGTTATGACGTTCTGATTAAGCTAACAGGCAATCTGGACCACAATCTTTTCCTAACATCAAATTCATCCGCGGAATTGACCCAATAATCTTCCAAGTCCACTTTGTGTTTATATTTCTTTCCGTTCACGGTTCCGATGTGGTGGTGAGGATCAAAATTGGCTCTAGATTGATACGATGTGAACGAATACCACTGCATTTCTAGTCTAGCACCTTCAGCTGCCTGTGCAGACGAGCAATATTCTTCCATGTTCCCGATAAAGAATGGGAAAGTGACGGCTGCTTTTTGCTTTAGCCTTTGGATGTTTTGATAAGTCTCCAATTGCCTAAGAACCTCTAGTAGAATCATCCTGTGGGTGGGGTAGATGGGAAGCTTGAATGGATTCCCAGTGAATCCCTGGATTCGAATATAAGTGAATTTCAAAAACTGGATGTACTAGGATCCATATTTACTGATAAGGCTCTTTGCTTCATGTGTCAGCCTCTGATGGGTCCCCCCTTGTAGTATCCTTGTGATGAACATCAAGAATGCATCGTGCACTCTTCTGAAATGGGACTTGGTAGACAACTACAACTGAGGGTAACATTCATACACTTTGAATTGATTTTCTCCATTTCCGACAACACCTTTGCATATCAATCTAGGATATGTATAGGCTCTGGCCAATAGATAAATGACATTGGAACTCATATGAAATGACTTAGTCTTTTCAAGGTTGATTAATTGCTCATGGATGTTATCACTGATCATTCTTGACCAGTTAAACATTCTGACTCCAGAGGCGATTTCCTCGATAAAGAAGTACATCCATGTTTCAAAGTAGGCACCTTGAGGATTGCCCATTATTCTGTTGAGGAGCAAAATGATATCACCGTAGTCCTACTTAAAGTTTGTCCGGTGCAGTTTCTTAGGCATTTTCTTAGCGGAAGCTCTTGGCTTTTCCAACCATGTTTTATTGATATGAGTTGTACATTGATCTGCCCGATCCTCAAAGATTCTTTTAGCTTCCTCCTTTGTTTTATATGAAGTTCGATTATGATCAGGTATGCCGAATGCCTCTTGCATAGCTGGTTCTCCAAGGTGCGCCAAAATTCTTCCATTAGGAGCTATAATTTGTCTTTCCTGCGGGTTGTAATGTCTTGCACATTTGACCATCAATTCAACACACTGGATTGCTGGAGGAAATCCGGCAGCTTGAACAATCCCATTCCGCATCATTCGGCGGCAATTGCTGTGGGCATAAGTCCATTAAATCCATACATCCTCTTTTTGAACTCCTCAAAATCAACATGTCTGAGGTCTGTATCTGTGATGTTCTTCCATTTGGAATTGATCTTGGACTCCTGTTGAACTCCCTTACTTGCGAACTTCATTGGTGCTTTCTTTGACGATCCTCCGGGGGTGGTCATCAACTTTGTGGCTGGCAATTTAACTTTAAACTTTGAAAATCTGGTCTTTACTGCTGAAAAAGCAAGCTATCCTTTGAAAATTTCGACCTTCAGCTGAGAATTCTACCTCTTTCTTCGTTCTTTCACCTCGAAAAAAAAAAAATCAATCACTCAACTCTCAAAATTTCTCTCTCAAAAATTCTCTCTCGAAAATTTTTCTAAGTCTTGAATAATTCTCTCTCTAGAAATGGAGAGAGCTAAGCCTCTTGAAATTATGAGTTGATAATGACTTGAGAATGCCTTACAAGGTTGAAAAATTTGATCCATTTAGCAATTCTTTCAAGTTCATCGAAATTGGACTCTTGTTTATCGAGGAAAGTTTCTAAATTTTAAGCTCTTCATCTTTATCTTCATCGAAATTTTGAAGTCTATCTCTTGGAGCTTGATTTTTCTAAGTGTTTGGAAATAATTAAAGGTTTATCATGTGATTTTTTTGATTTATTCAACCTTTAATTTTTTATTCTATCCATGCATTATTTTTAATTTGGCAATTTTTAATTTCATGGATTTCTCATTATTTTCCCCTCCAAAATTCATACTTCAGAGTTTTCTATGTCTTAGATTTTTCAATTGGGCTCAAGGGCGGACTTTCTAGTGCTTTGGACATGTTTCTTTTAGCTAAGTCAAACCTCTTAATGCCTGGACATGTCATTTATTATCCAAGGTTGGACTTTGAAAATATTTTTCCATGTGCTCTTCAATGTCTAGGCGAACTTTTATGTTAGGCTCTTACTCCCAATGGCGGACTTCCTTACTTTTCTTCCAAACACTAGGTGGACTTGATAAAATTCTTTACACACCCCCTTGATGTCTAAGTCAGACTTTGAGAATCTTTTTCCACCTTCATCTTAGGCTGGCAGACTTTCCTTGCTCGCTTCCATCTCCTCTTTCCTTGTGGCAGACTTTCAAAGTTTCTTGCAATGCCTTAATTTCTTCCAAGCGAACTTTCTAGAACTCTTTCCATTTGCTTTTACTGCTGGGCGGACTTGCCAAGTTTCTTTCCATTCTCTCCTTGGGGCGGACTTTGCAAACTTTTTGCCATTGCTTGGAGCGGACTTTCATTAGTCTATGCCATCTTCTTTCAAGTGGGCGGACTTGGCTTAACATCATGCCATTCTACCAAGGGCAGACTTTTAAGAAACTTTTCCAAGTGCAGGTCGGACTTCCAAAAAACCTTTCCAAGTGCAGGTCAGACTTCCAAGCCATAAGACTTTATGCCATTCTTCTTGCTGGGTACACTTCTCCATGAATCTCTTCAGACTTACACTCTTTCAGCCAAGAATCTCATGATTTTTCATTCCTTTTCAATGCCTTTTTCATCTGGAGGTCTGATTTTTACTTGATTTTTAATCTGTTTTTCATTCTTTTTCCAGATTTTTGCATGTTATTTAGTTGACTTTCACTGATTTTGCATGCTTTTCATCAGATTTTTGATCCAATAGCCTGATTTTTTGGTTGCTTTTTACTTGATTTTTAGATTTTTCATTGATTTTTGCATGCTTTTTCAGTCTAAAGATGGAAACTTTGACTCCTTGATTGGTGGGATCTTGGCACTTTTTGAAAATAGAAAGTTTCTAAAAATAGAAAAAGCGAAAAAACAACTTTCTAAAAATAGTAAATTCCAAAATGGTCCAAAAGTGCCAAAAATGAAAACAGCAAAAAGCAAAAAAGCAAAATCCCTAAAAAGTAGGAAGTGTCAAAATTGGGCGAAAGCACAAGCGATCCTCGTCTACAAGGTCTTCTGAACACCTCTATGACGTTTATGCGCAGTTTTAGGCTTGAAATTTCAACTTGGCTCGATTGATGACTCTAGACTCAAACTTGAAACTCATGGAGCGAAAGAACTTACGAAACTGCAACTCATAACCAAACCCCAAAAACAAACCACCGAGGGTCCCCATTTGCAATGGGGCGATGTGTGAAATAGGTCACAACAAGATGGTAGAGCTGTTGATTGTTTGGTAGCCAACCAGACCCATGACAATTGAGAGACATGGCCGAGTGCTGTCAGAACTTTATGGCATGGATAGGTGCTACAGAGATATCTTCCTGAGATGGTTACAGGAGATCACTTCCATTTACGAGGAAACGAAGACAAGAGATAGGGCGCTAGCACATGTGGAGACTACCAGGATAGAATTGACAAATCAAATATAGAAGTCTCAGGAGCAATTGGCTTAGGTCACAACAACCGAGCGTGCATGGGTGGCTACCTTGGAGACGATCGTCCAAGAGAGGGAGCAACAATTGGCTGAGAGGGAGGCACAACTAGCTGAGAGAGATAGTACGTTGCAAGGGGAAAGGTTTAGGAATTGGAAAATACCACTACAATTCTCCAGGAGAGGGACCAAGAGTTGGAGAAGATGAGGAAGCAGTTGGGAGAGGCTGTGCAAATGGTCAAAAAAGCCAGAGAGAGAGTTGGCAGCCAACCAACATCTTCAATGCCTTCGCCAACAACATTTGGCCACCTCTACACCTACACCAGGGACGCCTTCTCACCTTCCCTCCTCTCACTAATCACTTTCTTATGTTGTAAGTCCCCAATTTTGTTGTCATGCTGTCTGGAAGATGACTTTCTTTTTGGGGGGGTTGATGTAGTCGACCAAAAGTAATTTGTTAGTCGGCCAAGTAAATAAATAGATAATATTGTGCAACAAATGGTAATTAATGTGTTGTATTGAGAAGTAGTCCCTGACCATGGATTAGTTGTACCAGGTAGTTACCAATGGTTGGTGTCCTCAACCAACGTCAACAACTATATATGTCATAATTTACTTATAGTCGGGGACAACACAAACTTTCTAGATATTGTACTTATTGCTATTCAATGAATGAGAATACTACTTTTTTCAGTGCATATGCATTCATGAGTACTTGATATCTGTATTACTACAGTTTTCTATTCTCGTTTACTCTATGCCAATCAAGTTACTTCCGTGAGTAAACATGTTTATTTAGTGAATTTATAATCCATCCAAAGGTTGTTATGTAGCCTTTGAGTAGATCATATTCAGGTTCGGAAGGAGTTTGGAAGAGTGCTAAAACCCTAAATCACCCATTCTAGGGTTCTTCTTAGACCTAAGCGACAAGGAGATTCCATCAACTTTTAGGCTACACCATTGGAGCTGCACCTAGGATTTGGGGGAAGAATCACCCATATTTGCAGCTGTTTGTGAAGTAAGAAGTAGCACCTTCCAGGTTGCAATCAATCATTAACAACCCCCTAGACACCCCCTTTGCTACCTGATTGGCCTTTGATAGGCAATCTATGCCAAGACTGCTACAACAAAGCCATTAGGAGGTTTGTGCACTGGTGGTTACCTCAGAAAGTTGTAAATCAGATTGTTTCTAGTGCATATACTCTACTAGGCAAAAAAATTGGGGTTTGAACTTGAACTTATTCTCAAATATTTATAATTAGCTGGTTGTTTAATAACATGAAGTTTCCACAGTCCATATTTAATGAGTACAAAGATTTATGGATTGCAACTCTGTGATATTTTTTGCATCAAAAGATCACACACAGTTGCAATCCAAAAATCTCTGTACTCATTAGCTGGTTGTTGTTCATTATCCCATTGAATGAATGTGATCTAGTGTTTATTATTTTTTATTTTGCTCATTTTTAGTTCAATGGTATTGGCTGTGGTGTAACAAATTGAGTTATTTTGAAGTTTTTAAAAGAAAAAAAAACCCTAGGGTTATTACATCTAATCTTTGTAGCAACTTGCAAATTTGAAATCAATTTGAATTTGTTGCATCATGTGTATACTCATTGCATACATCACAAACTTAAAAAAATTGATCATAACTCAAAACCGATCGTAAATGATGAAAAGCCATTGTTTGATGAGGACAAGGTCATTTTGAAGGAGGCATTTGATTGACATAACTACAATCAAGTGCATGCAAGCCACAATGTTGGAATTTCAACATCACATTTTGTAGCCTCCTCCTAATGGATCATAGCCTCATAGACTCCCACTCTATTTCGTTTGTAATTTCTAATTGATTTCTAGATTCAAACTTTGAACTTAGAGATAAATTATGACTATGTACTATGCCTAGTAACCAGTAACCTCAAAATTAAAAAACAAATTCCATATTATATGGCATGAAATTTTAAAAATGACTTTTTTCCCTATTTTTACGATTTTTTCAGCATTATTTATTTCCCAACTCAATTTATTTACCAATTAAATCCAGATTAATTGAATTACAATTATATTTTTGATTTCCCTAGTCAACCCTAATCTTGATTAATGATACTATGGATAGAGCTTTCTTAATTGTTGTTTCCAAGATATGAACCTGCCAAAAACAATCTTGCTATCAAAGATTTCATAGTGATATTGTAAAATTGTGCATTATAGTCGTAAGACTATTAAGAGTATTTTCAACAGTGTTCTTGCCACTTGTTGAATGTGAAGCAAGCTCATATATAGGTTTGAGCGATTTTTTCTATATATAAATTGGTCTCATTATGCTATTCCTTTCTACTCATAGTTTGAAATTTCTTGTTCACCTCATCAAACAATTAATGGGAGAGAGACAAAGACAAAATGCTATGATACACCAAAGTTTAGAATTATACCAGTCAAGTAAATATCTGCACGAAGACACTTCATTATCATTCGACGTTCAATAGAAAAAGTATTTGGCATTACTGCAATAAATTTATAGCCTTTTTGAGCAGCAACACATGCCAATGCAATGCCTGTATTGCCACTTGTGGGTTCCACTAGAGTAGTCACTCTAGGAGTGATTAGGCCTTTTTCTTCTGCATCCTCAATCATCCTACATTACAAAAAAATATTGTCAACAGAAACATCAGAAAGAGAAACTAATCATTCAAAACAAGAAGCTTGTTAGTTTTTATGATCAAATTAGTGCACAGAAATTTAATTCAAAATCAGACACAAAGACACAGCAGATACCCTGGGAAAACCCTCCACTTGAGGGAGAAAACCCCAGCAACAATATATCACTTATATATTGAATCACAACAATAATTGTCTCCTTTACAAGAGGCCGATATGAAGGCCAAATATAAGCACCTCAAACTGATGCAACACAGATACAAACAGATGTAACTTGCAGATTATAAACTCAGCCTTCAATTTGCTCTTCTACAGAATACCGATCTGCTCTTCCTCTTCTTAATTTGCACTTGAGAATAATCAACCTATAATGCATATGAATGAAACTGAATGATGAACAATGAATGATCATCGAGCATATATACCATGTGATAGGGAGAGGACATGACCCTTAAAAACAAGTCGGCCACCATAGAGGAATACATCCCTTCATTAAATCGCGTCCCAATGAAGGAGTATGTGCCTTGAAAGTCGCGTCCAAGGGAGATGTTGGCCTTCTTAATAATTAAATATTATTTGATACAAATCGTGCCTCTTCATAAAGTAGATGTCGGCCTCAATTAGTAAATAAAACATTATTTAGAAATGGATGTGCCTCTTCATCCAATCGCTGACTTCATAAATTAAATAGCTATCGGCTATAATTTAATTTATCATGTAAGGAGATCGGCTGGAAGGATACACCTGACGCTGCTATGAACATCAACAAAGCTCAGATTCACATATTTCTCATAAAACTGCAACCATGCAAACCATTGATACAAAACAGTCAGATAACATGGTTTGACCATATTCTTTTTGTTTCTTCTTTATTGCTTCTATAAAAGGGCTAAAAAATGGAGGATAAGTTAAATTAATTTTAGTAACAAAATTTTTTATAAATGCATAAAATTTTCTATGGTGTTGTTCATAGGGCCAAGAGAACATTAAAGATGATGGATGCTGGCAGACTCTCTTGCACTATTTGAAAATCATTGTGTTTAATATCAAACTCCAGATGATGGTTTCTAGTGCCTAATTCACACATGAATTTTGGTAAGGAATTGAATTCTTCAACAGATTCTTAGTTCCTGTAATGTCCCCATTTTTGCGAGCATCAGAGTTCGGTGGATTTAGCCTATTATGCAACCCTCGTAGGCTGATAGGATGGATAGAGGGTCTTGATGGAGCTTGGCTTGGCTTCAGTTATCAGATTGTCATTAGTTGGCTTTCGTTCGGGCTCGTTCGGACACTATTTGCTTGGATTGCTATTTTTAGAAGTTTTTAGCACTCAGCGGAGCACCCCTGCTATTTTTAGCAGTATGATCTGGTCACGTGCAGAATCACTTCCTTCTTCGTCAGCTTCAGACGGTTCGTGCATCGGGCATATATTGAGAGAGATATTAATATTTAATTGATTTAATTAAATATTAATTTTTTGGAGCTTATGTTATAAAGTTATAATATTTTAAATATTATAACTTAAGTGATTTTTGCTGAAGGGGTCACCCATCATTGAAGGGGCCACTTTTAATTATATTTTATAATTAAAAGTGCTTTCGAAAACTATTGAAAAATTAAAAAGAAAAGTTTGAATTTATTTAAATGAAACCTAATTGAGAAAATTCGAACTCTTGAGGAGATATAAGGGTTTCATTGGGATGGGAGATCATTATGTTTTGAAATCAATTTTGATCAAGTCTTCTTCTGGAGAACAAAGCCAAGGGTTTCAGTTGTCTACAGGCATTGGAGAACGAGCCATCTTCAGTGTTGCAGTTCAGAGGCTGTGAAATATCAGCTGATCTATTGCATTCAGAGAGATATCTTCATTCAGAAGTTATCACAGAACGTTCACAGAGTTTCTTTCAGCTTGCTGCAATAATCAGGTTTTCATCAAAATACTGTTGCTTTTTTAATTGCATGTTATTGGATCTCATTTGTAATCATTCCAGAAGATTAATAAATAGACTGGCATCAGCATTTTCAATAGATTCTATCATTTCCGATGTTGCATTATTTTATATAAATTCATTCAGCATTTTCTTTCAAAAAACGCAAAAACGAGAAAAAACAATCAAAACAGTCAGTTTTCAAAGTTAGCGGAAACAGGGGTTTCTACAGTGGTATCAGAGCTTGAATCCTGCCATCCTGTGTTGGTTTCCAAAAAGAAATTTTCAGATGTTTAGGGTTTTATAAAAAAAAATGGAAGTTATCAGATTTAATGGCCTTTGGCCAAATCTGGGAGGAAACTGTATTTGCATGTTGATACTCGAAGAATATTTGCAGAAGGCTTTATCAGAGGATTTGCATAGAGTTTTGGAAAATCGATTCTATTTGCAGAATGAGTCGATCATTTTTAAATATCAGGTTGTGTTCATCTCAGAAAATTGTATTACATTAAAGAAGATTGATCGCTTAGAAATAAAAAAAGAGAGAATAAAAAAAAAAAAATGCGTCTTCTGCAAAGACACAGATCGAATTACTTTTGTCTACAGAAAAAGACAAAATCGGGCAATTGTCCTGGGCAAGAAAAGTCAAAAAGGTCGTCGGTATTTGTTTGTGCATGGGACGTGGTCCTTACATAGAGTCAGTTTGGGGAAAAATAAGCCTGACGCAGCCTTACTTAATTCATCGGGTTTTTGAAATGAAGACAAATTGAGGTAATCGCCGACAAGAGAAAATATTGGCATCGAATGAATTTTGAATGTGGTCTTAAGACCATTCAAAAATTATCTAAGGAGACGAAATCAAGGAAAATCAAGTTGAAGATTACCGCGACTCATATACAGAGAATTTAGTATTCAAGTTTTAAGCGACCACTAATACTCAAAAACACGTATTGTATCAAAGTCGGGCATTGTGGATAGTCGCGCGCCATCAGGTGAAATTAATTTTTGTGAAGAAGACGTCTTTAGTCAGAGAACGGGCCTCAAGTCTCCTTTGTTGGAGACGCATTAGTCTGACGGAAAAAGACAAAGAAGATGATTTTATTAAGAGAGTTGAGAGCTGCTTGGCATCGTACATATTTTCTTTGCTATCGGGTTTCTTTGAGGGATTCGTGCTTAATGAGAGGAGTCGCCCAGTAGCTGGGAGCAGAATCGCTACCAACAAAAATAGAAGGAATCGAGCTAGCAGGAGAATTAGTGACAGAATAAATGATTTTATCGGGAGCAGCTTAAATGAGACAAAGCCGCGTCATTTTATACAGGCGCCACACAAGAGTAAGGGAGCTTACTCATCCGGGAAAAAGAGTAAGATAAACTTAATTGAAACAATTCACGGGAGCAGCTTGGTCCAATTTCGTTTAAATCAAGATTAAATATGTGTGATTGCCGCTTCAACTAACGTAAATAAGACAAATTTATGTTTGATACGGGAATTGAATATTTGCTTGAGTCAGGTTATATTATGAGACATGTTTAATTACTGGGCTTTAGAAGATTGGAACAAGACAAAAAGCTAAGTCGATTCAAAGCCTGCCGCACATATAAATACGTTTTGCCTCTGAATGTGAATACGAGTTATTTAGATGCTGAAACGTGGTATTGGGAGATGATGTTTTCAGATGAGACAAATATCTAAGTGCCCGGTCTAAGGAATATAAGTCACAGTTAATAACTGTTGACAGTCTTTCTCATGCTGAGCACTTTATTTCCAGTCATTGAAGAGAGTTCCAGCTTTCTGTTAACAGATTAAAACAATTCTTATCATTGAATATTATTCTTTGAGTTTGCAAAATGCTGTAACCTCGTGAGTTTCAAATTACTAAGAAGTTATTCTGAATTAGCATGCAAAGTAATTGTGGAAGTGTCTCCTTGCTCGGATTATACAAATTGCTTGAACTCTCAGTTATTAAACAGTTGGAGAAGTCAGAAAAAATCACATTACATCCTTTGGCATTCATAGATATAAGTCTACAAGAAGGCATCCCATCATCATATCAAATCAGAAACATCAAGAAGAAACTATCTGCCAGCTGAAAGGTGTTACTTGCAAACTGTTTGACGAAATTCTGGTATTCCAAAATCAGAAAAAAAAATCCAGAATTATGGCTTCTAAATTTGCTGATGAGATAATGGACGCTTATGAGGAGTACAAAGCACTTCCGGATAAGATCAAAGAGCATCTAGACTTCGAACAATACATGGAGCATCGAACAGATTATAACAAGCAAAGAAGAAAATCAAAGAAATGTGAACAGCCAAGTGTTGAGAGCATTTTGAAGGATATCCAGTGGAAACTTAAACTATCACAACGAAGATTAACTCATAGTTTGCAGTGGTATGAGGATTCCCTTTCTAGATGAAACTCATCACGAAGCAAAAATGAGAGACTTGTTGAAGAGTCCAAAAGTCTCTATGATGAGTTTGGTTTAAAATGTGATAAGTTAGCAGATCATGATCTTCAACCTACAGACGGACATGGGATTGAAAATGAAACGGTGGTTGATAAGGAAATTTTACATCAAGAAAATAGTATGGTGGAGCCACAAAATGATATTAACAACACTCCAGAGGATGTTATTAACCTTGCTAATACTTCTGATTTTTATGACAGCAATGATGAAAGGTTGCATCAGCTTGAGACAGCAGTGACTACACATGTGCAAGATGCTGCTATGGGGTTGTCACATGAAAGTACTCAAGAATTGGGTACTAGTGATGCATTATGTGTTGAAGATTCATGTCATGGTGAGTCGGATTTTCTAGATCAGACCTTAGAAAACAAGCTAGAAGGGTCAAGTGTTGGCATAGAATCCCAGGATCATGAGTTGGATGGTGATATAGTTGCATTGGAAGTGGAAATGTGTGAAGATACTGTCAAATCAGCAGCTTCTACCTTATCAGTTGAGCCATCTTTCGAGGTACATAGCAGCAGTACCTTAGATGTTGAGGTGTGCATGGAAAGCACACATGATGCTGCTTATCATGTAGTGAGTGATGACGAATCAGCTTCATATCATAGTGCAGATTGTGAACTGGACAACTTGTACGGGGGTCATAAACTACAGAGTCCTCATCATTTGGTTGGGCAACTAAAGGTGAATGACAATATGATTGCCACAACCATTGAGCATTTTGATGTTGCTCGTCAGATGTTAGCTACCTATGGTTGGAGTACTCCTTTGACAGATGAGCACGGTGATAGTGGTTTTTCCCTTGCAGAGATACATGCACTTCGAGAAGCAATTGGAATGATGAAACAAAATTACTTAAAACTACTTGCAGACAGGGATTTTCTTCTCGAGTGGGATTGCATTTGTTATGATGCATTGCAGAGGAAGGAGGAGCAGGTCGATGAGCTCACTCATGAGCTTGAGGTGACTATGGACTTGTTGGAGAGTGCTCAGTTTGCCCTTCAAGAGTCACAGTCACGGTTGGAGGAGTTGACCGTGGAGTTGAGTTTGGCACAGTCTCCACCAGCTGCAGATACAGTACAGTTATATATAGAGGCAGTTGATGAGGATCTTATATCCACGAGTTGTAGTGAGGATGTGGTTACATCTATCACAAATATTGGTGCAGTCAATTCAGCTGGGATGAGAGTTTCGGTTGAGAGCTCTTGTGATGAGATAGTTGATTTTTCCGAGAGTTGTGTGACAGATCACGTCACTACTTCATCGTCGTCACAGGAGATATGTGGGGCATCATTCAGTATGGATATTTGTACTTATGCTAATTTCTTTCCCCAGGACTATGATGGTCAGCCATTGACAGAGGTGGGAGCATTTTATCTTGATTGCATAGTGAGGAGTGTTTATCACTTCTCCTTTGGTCCACACACGGAGGATTTGATGATGCATCGGTGTGGATTGGCCCCGGAGTTATACCATCCGTTGTGGGATGGGTATTCACCATCTGCAGAAGATGGGATTAGCGGCTGCAAGCGCCAGACTCAGCTGTTTGTGGGGGATTACTTGCAGGGATAGCTGTCAATTTTACATCATGCTGATATGTATCCAACAGGGTTAGCTACTTCTTGGTCACAAAGTTTTCTTCTGGGTACATGGTTACCGGATGACTATGGTGTCAGTTGGCATGATGGTTTGGTCAGTTATCACATTCATGAGGGTTTAGCAGAGGACAGGGAGAGATTCAGTGTAGCAGATGCTTCTAGAAGTTCTTTTCTCCGCATGACAGATGGATGTGAATTCAGATTGTATTGGGATCCAGGTGGTGACAGTTTTGGCACTGAGTATTGGATGGGTCCCATTAGGTTACTTCACCACTCACAACATGGTGAGGTTGGAGGCAGTAGAGCGCAGTGGCAGCCTGAGGATGACAGACACAACAGACTTTCACTATGGGTTTGGGATCCAGGGATAGCTTGCGCAGTTGTGTTTTTGTTGATGCTACATGGGACAGTTAGAGATGTGTGGGACATTTTACAGTTCTTCTTTCGGGCCTTCCGAGGAGTTGGGTTTCTTTGCAGTAGAGATTGCTTGAGGACAAGCAATTTCAGGGAGGGCGGACTGTAATGTCCCATTTTTGCGAGCATCAGAGTTCGGTGGATTTAGCCTATTATGCAACCCTCGTAGGCTGATAGGATGGATAGAGGGTCTTGATGGAGCTTGGCTTGGCTTCAGTTATCAGATTGTCATCAGTTGGCTTTCGTTTGGGCTCGTTCGGACACTATTTGCTTGGATTGCTATTTTTAGCAGTTTTTAGCACTCAGCGGAGCACCCCTGCTATTTTTAGCAGTATGATCTGGTCACGTGCAGAATCACTTCCTTCTTCGTCAGCTTCAGACGGTTCGTGCATCGGGCATATATTGAGAGAGATATTAATATTTAATTGATTTAATTAAATATTAATTTTTTGGAGCTTATGTTATAAAGTTATAATATTTTAAATATTATAACTTAAGTGATTTTTGCTGAAGGGGTCACCCATCATTGAAGGGGCCACTTTTAATTATATTTTATAATTAAAAGTGCTTTCGAAAACTATTGAAAAAATTAAAAAAGAAAAGTTTGAATTTATTTAAATGAAACCTAATTGAGAAAATTCGAACTCTTGAGGAGATATAAGGGTTTCATTGGGATGGGAGATCATTATGTTTTGAAATCAATTTTGATCAAGTCTTCTTCTGGAGAACAAAGCCAAGGGTTTCAGTTGTCTACAGGCATTGGAGAACGAGCCATCTTCAGTGTTGCAGTTCAGAGGCTGTGAAATATCAGCTGATCTATTGCATTCAGAGAGATATCTTCATTTAGAAGTTATCACAGAACGTTCACAGAGTTTCTTTCAGCTTGCTGCAATAATCAGGTTTTCATCAAAATACTGTTGCTTTTTTAATTGCATGTTATTGGATCTCATTTGTAATCATTCCAGAAGATTAATAAATAAACTGGCATCAGCATTTTCAATAGATTCTATCATTTCTGATGTTGCATTATTTTATATAAATTCATTCAGCATTTTCTTTCAAAAAACGCAAAAACGAGAAAAAACAATCAAAGCAGTCAGTTTTCAAAGTTAGCGGAAACAGGGGTTTCTACAGTTCCTAACAAAGAAACATCATTTAGTGTAAGAGTCCAGGTGACTCTCAACCCCAAACCCTAACTGAAATCGCTGATTTTGTTTGTTTTGTAGTTTTTTTTGTGTTTTGATGGTTTTTTGCATAAAACAGGAAATGGTGATTTTGCTCTAAAATGTTTAAAAATTCATAACAAATCTAAAGATAGTAAATATGCTTTGCTATAGCTCAAGGAATGTAGGCGCATATATTTATTAACTTTCCAGTTCGCATACAATGTAAAAATCGAACAAATGAATGAAATATGCTTTTATTTCAAAAGAACTTGATTATTGTTGCAACCACATGAAAGAATGAAATGAAATAGTACGGCTAACTCCAGGGCATAAATCTCCAAGCACAGAACAAAGAAGACTCTCCAGAAACCCAAGGCGCACTGGATCCCTCTGTCAGAAGCTGAAAGCTGAAGGCGTTTCCTCCTGAAAGAGAAGTACGACCCTGCAAGTACAAATTTGTACGGCCCAACATATGTAATTAATATGGTACGGCCTTATTGAAAATAGTGCCAGATCCTTGTGAAAGAATCTCTGAAAGGGTCGCCCCAAATGACTGATGAATATTCTCTGCAAAACTCTGCCTGAATCGATCAATAAACTCAACTGCAACTTCTGTGTGAAGCTACCAAGTAGAAAATCTTCAACTGGTATTGCACAGTCTCAGTATGCCAGATTTTGAAGAGGTATCGTTCTCCAAAATCGTTCGTCTGCTGAAACCCTAGGTTTTGCAAACTTCAATGCTCAGAGCAAAAAGAAGACAAATTGAATAATCAAGACATAAGAGTTCGATTTGTCTTTGGCAGTCAATATATATGCCTCTTTCAAAAATTCGACCCAAGCTCACTTTTAATAATCATTTAAATAATATGCTCAAATTCGTCCTTTTTGACTTAGGAGGAAAATAATAATTAAATGGCGTCCCATTAATGAATAATAATTATTCATTATATTAAATATTTCACTTTATTATAAAGTATTGAAAATACTTTATAATATACCATTAATTATTAATATTTAAATATATTAATAAAGTGACTTTAATATAAAGTCAAAATATTAATTATTCAATAATCATTAAATACTCCGTTATTTTCCATCTGCTCACCAAACTGACAAACTGGGTCGACTCTGAGCTAACCAGCTGAACCAAGTGCCCAGCCCAAAATAGCAGCTTCCGCCTGTCTGACTTTCTAAAAATAGAAAGTCTCTGAAAAACCTCTCTGAAAGATTCTGCGAAGGCCCAACCTGAAACAACTGAAAGAAGGATGCTCCTGAACATCGGGTAACTGCCTCAAATGATCCTCTGCCCACATCTGTCAGCCTACGAGGATCGAAATAATAGGCTAACCACATATCCAGCTGCGCTGACTAGGATGGGAACATCACAGTCCGCCTCCCTGAAATTGCTTGTCCTCAAGCAATCTCAACTCTGGATGCTGTAAAATCTCCTCTGACTCCCATGTAGCATCCTCAACTGGCAAATCTCTCCACTTGATCAAATATTCCCTGATCACCCACCTCCAAAGGTGTCTCTCTCTCATCTCGAGGATGGCCTCAGGTACTAGTATCAATTTCCCTTCATCATCAAGGGGTGGTAGAATTGGAGAGGGTATCACATGCTGACCCAATGCCTTCTTCAGGCGAGAAACATGAAACACATTGTGAACCCTGCTATCTGTTGGTAAGTCCAACTCATAAGCAACCTCGCCCACTCGTCTGACAACACGAAATGGACCATAGTAACGAGGCTTCAGCTTCTCTGCCCCACTCTTCCGCAGAGTAGACTGACGATACAGCTGCAACATAAGGTACACCATATCACCCACATCAAAGGAACGCTCAACCCTCTTCTGATCAGCATACTGCTTCTGCTGATTCTGTGCCCGCTAGATATTGTCTCTGAGAGACCTCAAAATGTCCTCCTGACTCTGCATCATATCCCCTGCACTCGGCACTTTGCTATCGCTCAATATCAAATCCAAGAGGGTGGGCGCCTCATACCCATACAAAGCCATGAAGGGTGTCATCTGTATCGTCATGTGGTGAGTCAAGTTATAACAATACTCGCAGAGGTATATCCACCTCACCCAAGCTCTCTGCTGTCTAGCTATGTAATTGCGCAAGTAACCTTCCACCCACTTATTGACAATCTTTGTCTGCCCATCTGTCTGCGGACGGTAGCTGGTACTTGGTGTCAGTTCGGTTCCACAGAGCCTGAACAACTCCTGCCAAAAGTTGCTCATGAACCGACTGTCTCTATCGCTGACTATCGTCCGAGGCAACCCATGTAACCGGAATACCTCTCTAAAGAAGAGCTCTGCAGTCTGTGATGCTGTGAATGTAGTGGTAATCGGGAAGAAGTGAGCATATTTGGTCAACCGATCAACCACTACGTAGATGCAATCTTTACCTTGGGCTTTCGGCAAACCCGTGATAAAGTCCATCGATAAACACTCCCACTTCCTGTCAGGTATCGGAAGTGGCTGAAGCAACCCGGCAGGATAAGTGTGCTCCTGCTTGTTCTGCTGGCAGACAGAACACTCTTGAACATACTGTAGAACATCAGTTTTCAGCCCTCTCCAAGTAAACCGTTCCCGAACCAGCTTATATGTTTTGAAGTAGCCAGGATGGCCCGCCATAAGAAGATCGTGAAAGGCTCGCAAAACTGTAGCTCTCAACTCAGAATCAGGAATCAGAAAAACCCGCCCCTTGTAAATGATCAAGTCATCTACAATAGTGTACCTATCATCCTGCTCTATCCTGTCAACAATGCTAGAAGCCCATGGGTTCTTAGCATACTCTGCAATAATCCGGTGCCTCCAATCCTCTGAGATCTGTGCCATGGCATTCAACTTAGGTCTACGAGACAAGGCGTTAGCCACAACATTTTGCTTCCCCTTAATGAAGGTGATGTCAAAGTCATACGACTGCAGTTTGCTGACCCATTTCTGCTGCCTCTCATTCAGGTCTCACTGTCCAAGGAAGTGTTTTAGGCTATTATGGTCTGTACGAACACTGAATTTACTGCCTACCAAGTATTGCCCGAACTTAGCCAAAGCATGCATAATGGCTAACATCTCCTTGTCGTAAATGCTATAGAACCTCTCAGGACCCCCAAGCTTTCTGCTCTCAAAAGCAATAGGGTGTCGCTCCTGCATCAAAACGGCACCAATGCCCTCTCCTGAAGCATCGCAAAACAAATCAAATGACTTCGTAAAGTCAGGCAATGCTAGCACTGGACATGAAGTCATGATCACCTTAAACCGGTCAAAGCACTCCTGCACCTGTGGTGACCAAGTAAAAGCCCCCTTCTTTGTCAAATCAGTAAGGGGTGCGGCGTGACGTGAGAACCCACTAACAAATCTCCTATAAAAAGCACACAACCCAATGAAGCCTCTGAGCTGCATGAGGTTCTCAGGTACCGGCCACTCAACTATTGCTCGGACCTTCTCAGGGTCCATACTCACTCCCTTGGCACTGATGATGTGCCCCAGATACAACTCCTCCATACCTAGCTCACACTTGGATTCCTTGGCACAGAAAGACTCATCAACCAAGATACCCAAAACTGTGTCTAAGTGAGCTAAATGCTCCTCCCATGATCTGCTATATACCAGTTTGTCATCGAAGAAGACCAATACAAATCTCCGCAGCTGAGAACTAAAGACTCTGTTCATAGTAGCCTGAAAGGTGGCAGGTGCATTGGTTAGACCGAAGGGCATAACCAAGAACTCGAAGTGACCGCAATGACACCTGAAAGCGGTTTTCTCAATATCCTGCTCCCTCATCTGAATCTGGTGGTACCCAGATCTCAAATCAATCTTTGTGAAGAAGATAGCACCGTGTAACTCATCAATCAACTCATCGATGCATGGTATAGGGTACCTGTTCTTAATTGTCCTCTTGTTGAGCTGTCGGTAGTCTATGCACATCCGAAGTGATCCATCCTTCTTCTTCACCAATACAACCGATGAAGCAAAAGGTGACTTGCTAGGTCTAATATGCCCCATAGCTAACAACTCGTTGATGGTCTTCTCTATCTCATCCTTGAGTCGTTTCGGATGTCTGTAGGGTGTGATCATAACGGGCTTTGCGCCCTCCTCCAACTCAATGATATGCTCCGTGCCTCTATCTGGAGGTCTACCAGGTGGAATGTTGCTAAACACTTTGGAGTGCTTAGTCCCCAATATCTGAATGTCTGGGTGGTACTCACCCTTCTGCTGCTCCTGCTGAGCTGGCATCAACATGCACTCTGCCGCCCAGTCAACCATATCATGACGAATGAGTCTCTCCATCTGTCTGAACGAAAGCATCCTCAAATTACTGTCTCTAATGGCCTTGATGACATGAGGTCTCCCATCCACCTTAAACTTCATCTCCATGTCTCGCAGATTAAGTGTGAACTCACCCAAATCGTGCAACCATGCCATCCCTAGCACCACATCGGTATCTCCTATATTAACAACGTAGAATTCAGTCTTGAATTCATAGTTGTTCAATCACATCGGAAGATCAGTAATCTTTCTGTCACATTTGAGGGTGTACTCGTATGCCACCTTGACTCGAATATCCTCAAACTCCTCTGTCTGAATACCACGTCTCTCCACCAATCGTGCAACAATGAAGTTATGTGTGGCACCCGTATCCAGTAACGTGATCACCTTCTGACCTGCTAGGAGCCCGCGGAGTCTAAACGACCCATCTCTCTGAAGGCTAGTCAAATGGGCTTCCTGTAGCTTCCTTCCTCCTTCGTTTTCACCCTCATTTTCGGACCTGTCATCATTTGAATGCTCGGAATCAGCTTGCTGGTCTGACAGATCAGATTGCTCTTCGCCCTCATAAAACCATTCCATCTGATTGTTTTTGACCTTAGGACGAAGTGGGCATACATGTTTTTCATCGTAGGGTGCCTTGCACCAGAAAAACAATTTTTTCTTCCGCAAATCGTTCAGTGTTTCTCTGTCAAAGGGCGGTGCATTCTGTCTCTTAGGATCCGGTTGATCCTTCCTTCTGTCAAAGGGCCTATTTCTGTCAAAAGACCTATTAGGCCTCGTGTAGGGTGTCGAACCTGGGGTGAACTTGCTGCGAGGTGCTGCAAGCTCCATGTTCCGTGCCTTCCTCATGGCCTCCTGAAGGGTAGGAGGGTCAAATGCCTTGACCCAACCTCTCATCAGCTCTGTCAAACCCTCGACGAAGAGTATAACAAGTATCCGCTCTGAAATGCCTGTCACCATGACTGCAACCTTCTGAAACTCACTGACATACGCATCCAAGCTACCTGTCTGTCTGAGCTGTGCTAGCTCTCTGAAGTAGAGTTCTGGATCTTTCTTATCAAAACACTCTATGAGCCTGCTAGTGAACTCCTGGTAGGTAGTAACTGCATGATGGCCAAGTGTGTACATGCCATGATGCCACCAATCATGCGCCAGCCCACCAAGATGCAAAGTCGCAAACTTAATGGCCTCATCCTCCTGCATAGGTCTCAGTGATAAATAGTTGTCCAATTTCTGGACCCAAGACCTCACTGACGTCTTATCTGAACCATCAAAGTATGGCAAGGTGATCTTGCTGACTACATACTGCAAATCCCTGTTCACCTGTGGCTGTGGCTGCTGATGCTGAGGAGCTCTACGGTCAAATCTGCCTCCTCTAGGTTTATGAACATCCATAAACTCATGAAAAGATAATGCCTGCCTGATCTCAGGTGCCAATGATAGGTATTCACCGTGAAACCTAGTCACATCCGCTACTGACATGCCATTATGCGGCTGAAACTCCTGATGATGCCCCTGCAGCTCCGCCCCCGGAGTCGGAGGTGGGGTCTCTCTGGGTAAGAATGTAGGCTATCCTGGCCTACGCTCCTGATAGATCGGTGATGGCTGTCGTGGTACTGATGCCAAAGGCTGATCCACTCCTGCAGTCCTGCTCGATTGTCCGATCTAAATATAATGTGGCTGTGATGGAGTATACTGCCTAATAGTGCCCATCAACTGGGACATCATGTCCATCATGTTATCATGCCTGCGTCTAAACTCCTAATCAGTAATATCACCCTCTACATGTGCTTTCCCTAAATCCCTATGTGTCTCTGCAGGGATCTCACGGTCTGCCATTAGGGTTGCAACACTGTTCTCGCTACTATTGGAGCTAGATCTGTGAATACCCAATACTCCTGACACTGTCTCACCTTCAGGAATAGGTGGACCTGTCCAATCCTCAACTCTACTTGTTCCTATACCCTTGGTGTAATGAATAATGTCTCTACTCATGAAAAAGCAACCAAAAAGCACTCTGTTTTCTGAAAAAGCAACTGAAAAAGCACAGGATGGCAGGAAAACTGTGCTCTGATACCACTGTAAGAGTCCAGGTGACTCTTAGCCCCAAACCCTAACTGAAATCGCTGATTTTGTTTGTTTTGTAGTTTTTTTTGTGTTTTGATGGTTTTTTGCATAAAACAGGAAATGGCGATTTTGCTCTAAAATGTTTAAAAATTCATAACAAATCTAAAGACAGTAAATATGCTTTGCTATAGCTCAAGGAATGTAGGCGCATATATTTATTAACTTTCCAATTCGCATACAATGTAAAAATCAAACAAATGAATGAAATATGCTTTTATTTCAAAAGAACCTGATTACTGTTGCAGCCACATGAAAGAATGAAATGAAATAGTACGGCTAACTCCAGGGCATAAATCTCCAAGCACAGAACAAAGAGGACTCTCCAGAAACCCAAGGCGCACTGGATCCTTCTGTCAGAAGCTGAAAGCTGAAGGCGTTTCCTCCTGAAAGAGAAGTACGGCCCTGCAAGTATAGATCTGTACGGCCCAGCAGATGTAATTAATATGGTACGACCTTATTGAAAATAGTGCCAGATCCTTGTGAAAGAATCTCTGAAAGGGTCGCCCCAAATGACTGATGAATATTCTCTGCAAAACTCTACCTGAATCGATCAATAAACTCAACTGCAACTTCTGTGTGAAGCTACCAAGTAGACAATCTTCAACTGGTATTGCACAGTCTTAGTATGCCAAATTCTGAAGAGGTATCGTTCTCCAAAATCGTTCGTCTGCTGAAACCCTAGGTTTTGCAAACTTCAATGCTCAGAGCAAAAAGAAGACAAATTGAATAATCAAGACATAAGAGTTTGATTTGTCTTTGGCAGTCAATATATATGCCTCTTTCAAAAATTCGACCCAAGCTCACTTTTAATAATCATTTAAATAATATGCTCAAATTCGTCCTTTTTGACTTAGGAGGAAAATAATAATTAAATGGCGTCCCATTAATGAATAATAATGATTCATTATATCAAATATTTCACTTTATTATAAAGTATTGAAAATACTTTATAATATACCATTAATTATTAATATTTAAATATATTAATAAAGTGACTTTAATATAAAGTCAAAATATTAATTATTCAATAATCATTAAATACTTCGTTATTTTCCATCTGCTCACCAAACTGACAAACTGGGTCGACTCTGAGCTAACCATCTGAACCAGGTGCCCAGCCCAAAATAGCAGCTTCCGCCTGTCTGACTTTCTAAAAATAGAAAGTCTCTGAAAAACCTCTTTGAAAGATTCTGCGAAGGCCCAACCTGAAACAACTGAAAGAAGGATGCTCCTGAACACCGGGTAACTGCCTCAAATGATCCTCTGCCCACATCTGTCAGCCTATGAGGATCGAAATAATAGGCTAACCACATATCCAACTGCGCTGACTAGGATGGGAACATCACATTTAGTTTCACAATGGATCTTGTAATCCATGACGCAAGAGTAAATCTAAGTGACTGTTTTGATATGACTATTTGAAATCCTGCAGAATCCTTAAATGGTTTTGAGTCTATGGCCGGAATTGCTGATGCCATGCAGATCTGCCTGGTCATGTTCATCAAATAATCTTCTTATTAAAAATTCAGAATTTCATGTACTGGTTGGCCATTTTGACTTCAGCTTTGACTACACATTCTTATCTGCTTCAAATAATGGTTTCATATATGATAACTTATAAGTACAATACGTGAACAAGATAATGAGGATGTCATAATGATGCTAAGGTGAAATCATCTTGTCTTTTCTCTCCTAAGTTGGATCTTGTCTCTTGTTTCCATCTTGTTTACAGCTTCTTTGTTCAATGAACCTTTGCTTTGGGTAAAGACAACTCTAATTAACAACAAATTTGAACAAATATTTGTCCACTTACAAGGAATTTCATGTTCTTTGGAAAACAACCATCAAAACATATTTCAGTATTAACAAATATAGAGAAGCAATGATGATGTATATGATATTTCCCTCAACCTCCTTACAGATATCTGGATTCCTAATTTTTCTACTGGGCTGATCATAGGCACTTGTTTTGGCCCCTTTCCTGACTTGACTTCCTCAGGCACATCAGATCTTCAAGAGGGCAGTCCCGATAGCCTTTCCCATATCTTACCCATCACCCTATTGAACCAAATCAATCCATCTATGGCTCTTGATTAGCTTCTTAATCTGAGTAACCCTAAAGGTTCTAGGCCTAGTATTAGGTTTATTAGGAACACTAGCTATGATCAAAATGACATAAAATTATAACTTGATTACATTTTGGAACTGTTGATTTTCCGACTTTGTGGGACGATAGCATGTCAAGAGGGCAACCGCCTATGGCATTGATGTCCAAAACTGA
This sequence comes from Sequoia sempervirens, assembly GCA_007258455.2. Classification (NCBI taxonomy): domain Eukaryota; kingdom Viridiplantae; phylum Streptophyta; class Pinopsida; order Cupressales; family Cupressaceae; genus Sequoia; species Sequoia sempervirens. The sequence continues at coordinate 10,337,078 of VDFB02274714.1, forward strand.
GACTTTGTGCAAATCACCTCTATCACCTGAACATTTTGTTTATGTTGCTATTAAGTTATAATTTTATGTACAAAGGAAAATATTTTCACCAGTAACTTACAATTGGAAGTTATATTAAAATTGTATTAATTAATTTTATTCCTAGTTGTAAAATCTTATTAAAAGGATAAATTAGATTGTCAAGAGAACATTTGATTCATCCGAATGTAATAGAAAATTTGATTCTCACACAAAGCATTTTTCTGTTGTAAGAACTAAATTTTCTCCCTTACACATATTCAGCTGCTAGATTGTGGAATTTTGGAAAACTTTCATGAACCATTCTATTTGTGAAGGGGTTCAACCATTGGAGCTGCAGAAAACAAATGTTTCAGCTACTGCATTGATGTTTTGGATGAGGTTTGAGACAACTTTTGGTTGCTACAACTTCATTCCACCTTGTATGCAAGCTAAGTGGTCCAAACTCATAAGGATTCTAGCCTATAGTATGATGATAGGATCCGCTAGAACTCAAGGGAGTTATCATCATACTCATCTGGAGATCAAAGTGGCACAGCAAAAACATGGTGGCAAATGCATAGAGCAGCATTTGGTCTTTTGGGAATTTGTGGATCACCAACATATGTATTATGGATAGTTGGTTGTCTTCACTGTTTTATCCAAATCAAAGATGGAGAGGTACAAGATCCAAATTACATAGGTATTATAGTGGGAATAATGATATTGGCGTGGAGACACTTGAACATTTGGGTTTGCATAGGACTCTTTGGGCAAAAGATGCATCATCTAATAGATAGTAGAGTACCAGCAGCAAGTGACCTGATGAAATGCAGTCAAGAGATATTGAGGGCACTAAAAGATAACTTGTAGCAAGCATAGAATCAGCAAAAGACTTATGCAAATAGAAAAAAGACAGAGAGGTCCTTTGAGATGGGAGATTTGGTCTTCCTAAGATTGCAGCCATATAAGCAAACTTCTATTAAGAAGAGAGGAGTTGAAAAACTCAAACCTCGATCTTATGGACCATGCAAAATTGTGAAGTGGATCGGTGAAGTGGCCTATGAATTGAAGCTCCCATAGAACAACAAGATTCATAATGTTTTCCATGTGTCTTGTTTGAAGAAGGTACTCTATCAACACATCATGCCCTCATAAGAGTTGCCTCCCTAGGAGAAAGAAGGTAAGCTGATTCTGATCCTCGAAGAAGTAATGAACACCCACGTCAAAACCCTAAGGAATAAGAGCATTACATAGTATCTAATCAGGTTGAAAGATCTACCGGTTGAAGACACCACATGAGAAGGGCCTGAAATTCTTGAGCATCCCAACTTGCATTGCTTGAGGGCAAGCAATCTTAGGGAGGGAGGACTTGTCATGTCCCTGTTGCAAATTAGGTGTTAGGAGCAAGTTGCAACCCGATGCATACCCAAAAATCGTGGGTCGAGGATCGGGGGTGCAATCCAACGCATCCCAGGACCAAAAAAGAATGGCGAGAAAGGAGCTGACACATCCCAAGACAAGAGGAACAATGGGGAAACTATAGCATGTGGAATGGTGGGAAAATCTGTTGCGTGTGAAATGGTGGGAAAGTCTACACGTGACATGTGGGGTTTTATTCTAGGCCTTGGCCCCATTTTAGGTCTTGGTTGACCTGTTAATCTTCTAGGAGGGTAGCATATAAAATTAGGGAGCTTAGCTATTGTAATCATCCATGTTATATTATGTATTTTTGGGCACTTTATGTTCAATATTTTGTGGATGAAAACCCATAGGAGAATGTGATCAGTGGACGAAACTCCATTGGCTGCTAGAATCAAAGGACAAAAACCCTTTGGTTTTAGGGGAGTATTCTCACTCAAGGTGTGCATTGGAGCATCAACGATTTGTAAAGAAGTCTAGCATGAACATTGCTATTTTAAATTTGTATTCGTTCTTGCTACTATTGTATCGACTATCATAACAATCCTATTGAAATATTCCGAGCCAATTTTTTTTTACTTTTTCAAATTGCAGATTACAACATTACCAAGCAAAGCACCCGTTAAGGTTAGATGAGAAAACCAAAACGTGCAAGAAAGCAACTCTAACCAGAATGGCACCGATGATGGTGAGCATTGGTCAGAGGATCTAGAATAAATTGCTTATGCTGGAAAAGGAACTCAACGCCAAGTATGTGCTACCCAATCCAAAGTGGAGTGAGGGGCGACCATATGACAGAGTGAATACAAATAATGCTTGAAAGAAACAATGCTGGAAGAGGAAACTTCTCGACACCCAGAATGTGCTTGCTTATCCAGAATGGACAGTAGCGACCATAGAGCGGAGTTATCACTATTTTACTCTAAAACTGAAGAGGAATGATTATTACAAGAATGACAAAGCAATATCAAAACACTGGTCAGTACTACTGCCAGTTTACAAGATTATGACTGCCTGCAATGTCAAGATATCATATGCTTATCAAATGGAACATTCAATCATGAATCTGCTACAATCTTAAGTAATTCACAAGGCCATTACAAACAGAAAATGCAGATTTCTGTATGCTGTTTCTGTCAGATCTGTACTTTAACAAGAATAACCAGCAACTTACAAATCCAAGGTAATGTTCATAACTTGCTCAAGAATCATCCGATTAACACGAAACCTAATGCAAAATGCTCTAATAATGATGGCGACCAAACTAAGACTCTGAAACAGATTCAAGATGTCACTAGTAATTAATGCACAGTTTCCAATGCAAGTAAATGGTACGGCCCTGCTGAAAGAATCGATCTTCCTTTAAAAATTGAATACTCTTCCTAAAAATCTAAGATTTGGAAGATATGGGCGCCTATGACAAACTTATCTAATAATGCAATACCTAGAATGATATTTTTTGTCTTTTTTGAGATATGATTAAAACTTCGAATCTGCTGTCTACAATAATGCAATAAGCTGAAACATGAATATGCCAATCTAACTAAGTTTACAATAATCTGAACATACAATGAATGAACTAAAGATGCACTCACACGTAGACTGAAATTCACCACTAGATGTTGTTTCTCAAACACGAAGTGATGCCCAATGGTTAGGAGGTCTTCATCCCTCGAAGCAATCCAGAATCAATCCGGCAGCATAACGATGTATTTTCCAAGATGCCCAAAACTGATGCACAAGCCCTCTTTTTATAAGTTTCGTTTGACTTCACGAAACCCTAACATCTTCTTTTAGGTCAAATCCTTCATCTCCTCAAGAAGGCGTACTTTCTCTTCAAGGCATTAAGAATTGATATTTTAATTAAATATCATCTTTTTTGAAATAAGCGCCCCTCAAACCTTTGTTTTGACTTAGGAAATATTAAATCATTTCTCAATGAGGGCGCCACCCTCAAGGACCCACCTTTTAAACACAACATTAAGTTATTAAGTCTAGGCCCAAGGTCAACATTAAAATATAATATTTAAATGTGCCTTTTAATGAAATAACTTAGCTTATCCCTCCGGAGATGCACTGAAGCCAAAACTGAGTCAAACATCTGACCACTGAAACAGGAAGTCAACCGAGCTGAACATCATCTGACAAGCTGCCAAAAATAGAATTTACTAAAAATAGTAAATTCCAAAAAGTACTCTGAATGCTGAGACGAACATACCACTGCGAAGCCCTCTGAAAACCCATAAGGAATCCGCCATTAAAACTATCATCTCCGAACAATGACCTCCTCAAAATTAGGAAACCCTAATTTTAACTTCCGACTAGCCTCCGGGTTCCCAAGGAAAGGCTAACGGTCACAGAAACTGTCAGGCTTGAAAAGGGGACATTACACCTATAGTCAGTCGAAAGTTAAGAGAATATGTTTTAGTCAGCTAGGTAATAAACAAATAATTATGTTTTGTAAGTGCGAATTAGTCCCCGACCGGTTGTTATTGTCAATTAGTAGTTATCGAGAGTTGGTAGTCTTAACCAACATTGGTCTACTATATATATGTAATGTTCATAGTCGGGAACCACATGTTATGATATTCCTATAGACCTTGCATATTGAATGAATGAGAATAAAGCTATACCTTTTGAAACATGGTTGTTATTAATTTATATTATGTTTTGTAACTCTGTTACTTTTGTTTACTTTGAAAATCCATCAAAATAGAATAAGAGAGTGAACATTTGGTATCGTTGCCAATATGAACTTTGGCAATCAAAACACAAATGAGAGTCATGGCATTCTAATGGATCAGCCAATCGAAGAACCAGTACAAGCAAACAAAGAAAGAGAAGAGAAATTGAATGAAGGCTTAATAAACCTGTGGGACATCTCACTAAAGGAACACGTATGGAGGGAACCTCTCAGGAAGCCATCTAGAACAATTTGACTATCAACCCAAAGGTGGATCGACTTCTCGACAAATTATCGAGATTTATTGCATGTAACTATATCATACTCCAAGATCTTCACGCTAACAAAGAAAAAGAACAAAGAAGACAAAAGATACTACAATGATACGAAGAACGAAGCAAATGGGAGGAGGAAGAATGTGACACTAGTCAAAGGCATACTCCCAAAAATTAATGCCCATATGACCAAAAAAACATAGGAACCGAGTTCCAAGTGGTCAAGAACCGTCAGAAGAACGAGTACAAAGATCCCTTAGAGAAAAAAACAAGAGGAGTGATGAAGGCGATTAAGAAGAATTGTCGAAGAAACAGACCAAGACCTTGCTAACCAAGCAACACAACTATACGTATAGATAGTACCAAACGGTGAAGAAAAAGACCTTGAAAATGAATTAACTGAAGCAATCGAGAATAAAATACATCACATCCAAGAACTATCCATCTCAAGAGAGGAAGAGATGAGAACTGGAGGAGCCAAACCAAAGACCCCTAGATGGAGGGAGTGCAAGAATGATCCCCAAGATACTCAGAGTGCAAAGGATGTAGTAGGTGGACGAGTGGAGGACTCGTATGTGGCTGAGAGTGCAGGACAGACACCAAAACGTACTGAGTGAAACAATCCAAACAAGTCCAACACACAAGGAGAACATCAAGGAAGGAAGATGGTGACTCTGCCAACCAATCCGAGTGTGGACAGACAAAAACTGCCAAAATTTACAAGAATGGGTTAAAGGATCCAGTTAGACATTGCAAAACCTGCGAACCATATGCATAGCAAGCAACCAACAAGATAGAGATTATTGGCTAAGAGCGCTCCCAACAATGCTACGAGGCATAGCAATAGATTGGTTCATCGAATTGGCAGCAAAAGACACAGCGTCATGGGATGCATTGAGAAAAACATTTGAGGTAAAGTTAAAATTATTACGGGATGACAATGAGATCGTCGTCGAGATCTATAACACAAAACAAGGGAAGCACAAGAACATGCGAGCTTGCAATTGTAGGCTCAAAGAATTGTTGGTAAAGTTAGAGAACTAGCCGGTAGACGAACTAAAGAAGCATTGGTTCATCAAAGGACTAATCCCCTCATTGCGCAAGAAAATGAAGGTAGTACCTCCATCGTCGTACATCGAAGCTTACAATCAGGTGATGGACATTGAGATTGAAAAAAAAACATCCTCTCAAACAAAATGGAAGATGGATGACAACGAGAGTACATATGACAACAGTGACGGAGAATCTAAAACCATTTAGGCCCTCTGACGAGATATGATGCGCATGATGAAAGAGCTGAAGGCCGACAAAGAAAACCCAAAAGAAACCAAAGAACTATGGTGTACCGACTGTAAAATAGGTCACACTAAAACTAATTGACCGAAAAAATCATTCTACGACATCTGTCAGGTACTGGGACATTCCATCAAGGAATGCCCATACAATTTAAAAACAAGAAGCACACAAGTGCTCTTCACCCAGGGGGAACAGTCAACCCCTCCAACCACACCTCTAAACCGAAAAATAATAACAATAATGTATCTCCTAGCAGATACCGCAACAAAAGAGGAAATAACGACCGGTACAATAATAGTGGGACGAGAATCTGAATCCAGTAGGATTCTAAAGGAAGACCCATGATCCAATGTCGAAAGTGCAATGAATGGGGTCATTTCGCCAGAGAATTCTAGAACAATCAAGGCAAAGGAGGAATGTTATGTAAGTGGTGTGGACCAGGTGATCACGAAGACACCAACTACTCGAAATAGAAAGGTATCAACATGTAAGTGGAGGATGAGGAAGTTCTGGCAATTACCAAAGCACAAGAAGAGAAGGTAGTTTATCCTGATCCTCGTATGGAGAAGGAAAGACTTCAAGAGGCCAAAGTAGAAGTAGAACAGGTGATGGCCAAGGAAAGGAGAACCTCCAATGAAGTAGCAAGTACATCATTGCGATCGGAGTCGAAAAAGAATATCGTACAACAGATGTTACATACAATCCTACCTATCAAGGTGACAAATCTTCTACATACAATACCGCAGTTGAGAGTGGCAATTGCAAACATAGTTGGTGACAACCAAACTCAACAAAAAGGCCCAAGCAAGGACATTGTAGTAGAGCGACCATTAGAAGGTGAACCAATGGTTCACCCAATGCTACTCACAATCAATGTCGAGAGGAAATTGGTCGTCGTACAGATGGAAATCATGGGAAAGAAACTCACAAACACCATCGTTGATGGAGGTTTGGGAGTGAATGTACTGCCAGAGGAGACATGGAAGTGTCTCAGAAAACCAACTCTTTGGCCACCGATATTTCACTTAGTAGGCGTCAATCAACATGGTATCAAACCACTGGGTACACTGATGACTCAAAAGGTGACAATTGGCACACAACAATTTTTGTTTGAGTTTTGTCGTCATCCCATTACAAAGGAAGGTGATGCACTACTCGGGAGAGGTTGGCTAGTAGCAACGAAAGCAGACCATAACTGGAAATGGAACACACTCTCCATCAAGAGCAATGAGAAGAAGTACATCATTGACCTAAAGAATCAGGATGTGACCAAAGAACTAGCATCCTTCGAGTCAAAATCTAAAGGAGGAGAATCAGAGGAAGACGAAGGAAGAAAATTCATGAAACCTAATGACAAAAGGGTAATTGACCTCAAGAATTGCTCTGAGGACAAGAGTTCTCTCAATGGGCTATTCCATTGGTAGGTGGAACACTATGAAGTGTTTCACCCCAAGTGCAACATGCCGCAAATCGAGGAGATAGAGGAAGAAGAAGACAAAAGTACACTTAGCCAAAAATTTCCTTCTGAGTATGGGGAATATAAGAAGGGAGTAGCAAAGTTGGATGACACACTAGCCCACAATATTGAATGGGACAAAATAATAAAGTACGAGGAGCCAAAGATGGAGAAGGTGGACTTGGGAGAGGAAGACAACCCAAAAAAGATCAATGGTTGGTGATGATTGGAACCTAGTGTTGAAAGGGGCGGTGTTCAAAATATTCATGGAATACAAAGATGCCTTTGCTTGGACATATAAAGAACTCAAAGGGGTACCACCAAAATTGTGTGTGCACAGGATTCCCCTTGTATAAGGAGCACAACCCATACGGAAAAGACCCTATAGAATGAATAAAAACTACATTGCCAAAGTACAAGAAGAAATAGAAAAAATGTTAAAAGCAGGAATAGAAAGAATCATCCTCCACATTTTTGTTAAGATGTCTATGGGAAATTTTAAGGCATTCCTCAATGACTGGTTAATCTACAATGACTAGGAGAAGCACCTAAAGGCACTGGGAGAATTATGAAATAGTACAAAGCAACACGATGGGCGCTAAATCCAACAAAGTTTCGATTCATGGTACCATAGGGCAAATTGTTGGGCCACATTGTCTGTAAAGCAGGACTCAAGACAGACCTTGACAAAATAAGGGTAATCATACAGATGGAAGCCCCACAAAACATCACCAGCGTGAAGTCATTCCTTGGACATGTCGGGTACTACAAAAGGTTCATCATAAACTTTGCCTTGATTTCTTATCTGTTGGATGTACTAACAAGGAAGGGGCAACCATTCATATGGATAGAAGATCAGTAAAAAGCCTTCAATGAGCTAAAGGTATGGCTAATTAGTTCATCGATCCTAGCATATCCAAATTGGAGTAAAGAGTTCCATGTGCATGTCGACGCCTCAAATTATGCGATCGGAGCAACATTGGCACAAGTAGGAGTGCAAGGGTTAGACAACCTGGTATCTTCGAAAGACAATTGTTGTTGAAGGTAGAAAAGAATTACAATACAATGGAGAGGGAAGCACTTGGGATGGTTTATGCAGTTACAAAATTTAGGAACTACTTTCTGGCTACACCCTTCACATTCTATGTGGATCATCAAGCCCTCATGTACCTAGTGAACAAGCCGATCATTCAAGGAAGGGTAAGCCAATGGCTCTTATTGTTAGAAGAATTTAAATTCACTATAATCGTTTGGTTGGAGAAGAGCCATGTCATCGCCGACTACTTGTCGAGAATTCAGTTTGGTGAACCATTCGAGGGAGTGAATGAAGATTTCCCTGATGCTCATTTGTTCCAGATTGTAGCACTACCACCATGGTACAAGAACATCAGAGAGTATCTATCCACATCCACCTTCTCGAAGGAAATTCCACCAAGATAAAGACAAAAATTAACCTTTTAGCTTATTAATAATTTGTTATATAAAATAGGGTCTGACCATATGTTGAGACGATGCGTCATAATAGAAGAAATTCCAAGAGTACTCAAGGAAGCACATGATAGCCTTGTTGGAGGGCACATGGAACCGGATGCCACAACTCAGAAAGTCCTCTTGGCAAGATTGTGGTGGTCAACCATACACAGATGCCTGAGAGTGGGTAGTAGGGTGTGATACATGCCAGAGAGTCGACAAACCTCTCAAAAGAGATTACATGCCCACTTTCCCCTCACAACCGCAAGAACTCTTTGAAAGGTGAGGGTTGGATTTCATCAAGCCACTCAAAGTTAGCCAATTGCATCGATGTCGATATATTGTGGTAGCTACTGAGTACTTGACGAAATGGGCAAAGGCCAGAGCACTTCCAGCTAACATAGTGATCAAAACAACAAAGTTTATATATGAGCACATTGTCACACAGTACAGACTACCCATACAAATCATGAGTGACTGTGGTGGGCACTTCATCAACCACGCCATTCAAATCATGATGATGGAGTTCTAAATCTTCCACAACCTATCAAGTCTGTAATACCCGAGGGTGAATAGAAAATAAAAATCAATGAACAAGGTGTTGGTATTCATCACACACAAATCATGTGGAGTCGAAGAGGCAGACCGGGAAGAGAAGTTGCTTGCCATATTGTGGGCATACTGTACAACATACAAGGTAATGATCGGGCACACACCGTTCCAGTTAATGTACAGTCAAGAAGCAATAGTGCCAGTTGGATATATGGTACCGAGTTTGAGGATAGCTATGGAGAATAGACTTGGCGACAGAGAGAGTTTGAAAGAGCAATTATTCCAACTCAACAAATGAAGAATATTGGCACAATGGGCCATGGAGGCAATGCAAAAGATAAGTACTAGTACAACAAGCATCTCCGCCGAATGAAATTCCAACCTAGCTAGTTAGTTTTAAAATATAATGGCCAAACGAAATCAATCCTGGTAAATTCAAGGTAAGGTGGATCGGACCCTTTAAAATCAGAGAAGTTGGCGAGAATGGAGCAATTAAACTTGAGAATTTAGATGGTACTCTACTACAAGACTCCATCAATGGATCAAAGTTGAAACCATACTAGGAGAGAAAGGAAGCAGTCATCGGAATAAATATGTTGGGCTACACAACAAAGAAGATTGGACCATAAGCAAAAGTGGAATCATGGAAGAAGAGGATTGGGGAATAAATGGGAACCAGTTTGCAGAAGAGGAAGATTGGACAGCAGGAGGAGACCAGAAAATAGTGGAAGAATGGCTGATCAAGAAACAAGTAGAAGGAATTGTAGTGCCACGAATACATAAAGATTTAACAAATGCTCTGTTTGGAACACCTACACTGTGGAGAAGAGTATGGGGCCACTAGAAATTATATGCACTCTACGAAGGAGAAAGAAGAGGGTATGTGGCCTATGAACTCAACAAAGAAGCTAAGAAGCAAAGAAAGAAAAAAATAGTCGAAAATGAAGATGACTTGGACGAATACCCAAAGGAGGAAGGACCGTGCCTTAAGGCAATAATAATGGAAAAGGATATGTTCATCGCCAAACGATCCAGACACAAACAAGAGGTGATCAAATACACAAAGGAACATAATCTAGAGCACCCTTCACTGCCGGCCTCCAATGGACCATGGCAGTAATACCTAATCCAGTGGGTCCACTGATGGTCGAAGGAATAAACATCACATGGTATCAACAATACTAAGGACGATATGTTGACAATAGCTATAAAGGTTCCAGGCCCCCTCTCGTAGATAAAATATTTGATTTAGAATATCTTGGAACATGTTGTGAATAGGATTGTTATAAAAGACCTTTTTCTTGTAAATGGCAGTATGCGTCAGAGGTGAAGAAAAAAAGACTTGAGGAAATGAAAGCCCATAAAAGAAAATTTAATGGCAAAGAAGATGAAAAGAATAAAAAGAAAAAAATGGAGTTGAAAAAAATAAAATATTAAAATTGAAAAAGCTAAAAGAGAAAAATATTAAAATAATTTTGATGATTAAAACACTGAAGAGAAAAATGCCAAAAAATAACTGTCAATGAGGATGGAGCTTTGCAACGGTCATGGCGGAAAACAACGGTCGGATAAGCCTTGGCACAGTGGCAAAGGACGTGAGGGACCCAGCGCGAATAGATCTGGGAACCTCGACCACGTCTGGAGGAAAGAACGTTGGGCCTGGCCGCAGAATATTGCATCGAATGGTCGCTTTACTGTGGGTATGGGTCACGGGCATCTCCAGAACAAAGGTGTTGGCTCTTCATGAGGTAAGAACAAGAACGGTCAGTATAGAAACAAAGAGTTTCGCAGACCTCGGCAACAGAATGAAGCAAAAATGGGGCAAAATGATCTCCCACGGCCGGGTAGACAAGATTCAAGAAAAAACCCTAAAGCTAGAAACGGGAAGGGAGGAGTGGAATGGCAAAAAAAGTCTTCGGCCAAGGAATGGGAGGAAGTTTGGGAAGAAAGACCAAAGGGCGAAAGGGGAAAACATGGCACATTCTTGCCCAAAGAAGCAAAAAGCGGAAGAACCAAAGTAGTTATCAGCTCCTCGAAATTGCAAGCGGAAGTTTTGAGGTTAGAACATTTAGGTTTGCTTGGGAAATGGTTTGGGAAGAATCTCAACTGGGAATATTTAGTGAAATGGTGGAAAGATCGCTGGGGCTCTGACTTGCAGTTAAAAATGCTTCAAAACGAATTTTTCTTGGTAGTTTGCCCATCCAGAAATATTAGAGACCAAATAGTCAATGGGGTTTGGGTTTTAGATGGATGTGGCTTCTATTTAAGGAAGTGGACAGTGGGTTTTGACCCATCGACCCATGTGCTGGAATTTCAGCAAGATTGGTACAGCTTACCAAATCTTCCTCAGGAATACTGGGCTCCTTCCATTCTTGAGGAGATAGGAAATCAACTGGGTACATTTGTTTGTGCAGAAGAAAGGAAATTGGCAAAGAAGAACCAAACCTACATGCGCATTTGTGTGGGAAATAATGCAGAAAAGACGATTTGGAGTGAGATTGAACTTTTAACAGATTACGGGATTTGGGTTCAAAAATTAGAGAGGGATTCTTTAATGCACAACAACCTGGTGTGCACACTGGGATGCAAAGCAAACAACGAAGAGGCAGGGAAATCTTGTTTGCTGGAGATCCCTTTGGCAAATCTCAGAGCTTCAGTTCGAATCATCTCCGAAACCTCAAAAGCTTCAAAGGGAGGGTGCAAGAAGTCACTAATAGAGGATTTTAGGGCTTCCCCAAAAGAGAATAGTGACAACCTGAATCCTACGGGGGGGACTCCATTAACTGGGACTTTAAAACCATCTTCAATGGATGAAAGAGAAGGAAGGAAGGCGACTTAAGAAGAACAGAAGGAGAGGGAGGTTTAGTTTGAGGAGTTAGAAGATAAAATTTCTGGGACTTTAGAACTTATGGGGGATAGTTGCCTGAATGTGGAGTTGGATTCTCTGATAGAAGTCGGGAAGGAACTAGTGGAACTAGCGGAGGCGACTAAAACAAAGTCAGGAATGTTGGGGGATGGTCTCAACTTAGATGGGATAGAGGAAATTTGGGAGGCAGAAGACCAAGACACGACAAAGTTGTTAAGTCCACAATTAGGCAAAAAGTGGAAGTTGATAGAGGAATTGCAGGCGGCTAAATCTCATTTAGGAATTCACAGAAGGGATATATTCAAATTAACTCCGGACTGTGGGGATAAAAAAAAGCAGGGTAGAATCCCTAATCAAGAGAAGAGAAAACAGGACAGGGAAGCCAATGGTCAACAAAAAATTGATACGATGATAAAAGTAGGGAAGGGTGGAGCCCTTCCTGAACAGTAATGAAAATCTTAACATGGAATGTTAGGGGCTTACATGCTCCTAACAAGTGGAACCTAATCAAGCACCACATCGAAGTGAGTCAAGCAGAAATTTGCCTTCTTCAAGAAACAAAATTAGGCGGGACAGATATGGAGAAATTTGGTAGGAAATTGAGGTCATGGAAATGGATAGGCTCGGAAGCGGAAGGAGCATCGGGAGGCTTATTGATTATTTGGAAACCCCAGATAGTCTTATTAGAGGTCTTGAATTCGAGCCGACATTGGATGGTGTGTAAGGTAAGAAGTTTAATCTTGAACCTTCATTTTAATTTAATAAATGTGTATGGTCCCTTGATGTGCGTTCAGAAAAGATTAGTATGGCAAGAATTGGATGGTGTTTTGCATGGAATGCATCAGGGTTTTAGTATATTAGGAGGGGACTTTAATGCTATCCTCAGAAAGGAAGACAAGAAAGGGGGAATAGGTAAAGCACTAAAGTCCCAAAAGGATTTCTGTAACTTTGTGGAGATAAATTCTTTATTGGAAATCCCCATAGGCAATGGTCTTTTCACATGGACAAACCGTAGGAAAGGGTTTGGAAGTATTGCGGAAAAACTAGATCATTTTTTCTTCAAAGGAAATCTGAGTTCCTTTCCTTTCTCTTTAGAGAGCAAGATAAACTCTGGAACTGGCTCTGATCATTTTCCAGTCCAATTGCAAATAGACGGGGAGAAGGGATCGATCAGATGTCCTTTCAAATTCGAAATGATGTGGTTTAAAGATCCTAGAGTGATGGATTTACTTGAACAATGGTGGAAGGAATGCTCTCCGGAGGGTTCAAGCTTATTCAATGTGACCACAAAGTTAAAATATCTGAAGCAGCGACTCAAACAATGGAACAAAGAGAGCTTTAAGAACATTTTCAAAGAGAAAGCGCAAACAGAGGAAGAATTAGAATTCTTAGCAGACGAAATTACGAAAAGAGGGATGAATGAAGCTTGCTACATGAAAGAAAAGGCACTAACCAATAAGCTTAATGACATCCTGGCCAAAGAAGAAATTTTTTGGAGACAAAAATCCAGAGAAGTCTGGTTACAAACAGGGGATAGAAACTCGAAATTCTTTCACAACTCCACAAGAGCAAGGAGGAAATTCAACAGAATAACTTGCTTAAAAGATGGGGATGGCAGATTGTTGGAAGATGTGAAGGAAATCAAGGACTCAGCGGTAACATTTTTTCAGAATCTGCTCAATGATTGGGAAGGATCAAATTGGCAAGTTCAGAATGCTTCCCTGTAATTCATACCGAAATTGGTTTCCCAAACTCAAATGAGAGCATTGAATGCAAAATTCTCCGAAGAGGAAGTGAAAGAGGCAATTTTTTGGATGCAGCCAGAAAAGGCTCCTGGACCGGATGGATTCCTGGCCGGCTTTTTTCAGAGATGTTGGCACTTTTTGGGAAAGGAAGTATGGGAAGCCATTGAAGATTCCAGGTTTATCAGAAGGGTTTTAAAGGAAGCGAACAACACCTTATTAGCTCTCATTCCAAAAAGAGAGAAACCAGACTATTGGGAAGACTTCCGCCCAATATCGCTGTGTAACACAATTTACAAAATATTGGCCAAAGTAGTAGCTAATAGATTGAAGAAAATCCTTCCCACAATAATATCTGAGGAACAAACAGGCTTTGTCCCAGGATGCTCAATTTTAGATGGGGTGATCATTGCTCAAGAAGTCATACATTCAATTAAAAAACTGAATAAATTGGCTATGCTGTTGAAATTAGACATCAAAAAAAGCATATGATAGAGTGAACTGGAGATTCCTCTTCAAGGTAATGGAAGCTTTGTAATGTCCCCTTTTCAAGCCTGACTGTTTCAGTGACCGTTAGCCTTTTCTTGGGAACCCGGAGGCTAGTCGGAAGTTAAAATTAGGGTTTCCTAATTTTGAGGAGGTCATTGATCGGAGATGATAGTTTTAATGGCGGATTCCTTCTGGGTTTTCAGAGGGCTTCGCAGTGATATGCTCGTCTCAGCATTCAGAGTACTTTTTGGAATTTACTATTTTTAGTAAATTCTATTTTTGGCAGTTCCAGATGTGCTCAGGTTGGTTGACTTCCGGTTGCAGATTTGATCAGTTGACTTCATCAGTTTTGGCTTCAAGGCATTCTCGGAGAAATAAGTTAAGTCTTTCCCATTAAAGTCACGTTTTAATTATTATGTTTCAACGTTGACCTTGGCACTAGAGTTAATGACTTAACGTTGTGTTTAAAAAGTGGTCATTAAGGGTGGCGCCCTCATTAAAAAGAATATTATAATTATTGCAAAGTCAAAGCAGGGTATGATGGGCGCATTTATCAAGAATGGTGTTTTAATTAAAATGTCATTTATTAAAGTCTTGAAGGAGAAAGTACGCCAAAACTTGAGGAGGATGAGTTTGACCTAAAAGCTGATTTTAGGGTTGTGCAAAGTCAATTGAAAGTTATAAAGAGGAGTCTTGGGGGATCATTTGGGTTATCTTGGAAAAATACACCGTTATGCTGCCGGATTGAATCTGGATCACTTCGAGGGATGGAGACCTCCTAACCATTGGGCATCTCTTCTCGTTTGTAAGACAACGACTAGTGATGAATTTAGTTTAGTTGTGAATTCATTGTATTCCGTGCATTGTAATCTGCATTAGTATTGTTGGTTTCAGATCTTGCATGTTAGGGGTTTTCTGTTTTTGGCACTTTAGCTACAGCAGACCTAGTATTTCATTCATATTTCCAAAAAGACAAAAATATACATTGTGGGTGTTGCATAATTTCATTGCTATAGGCTAGGCGTCCCTTTATGCAAGAGTTCAGATTTTATAGAGCACTGTCAGATTTTATAATTGAAATCGCCCCTGTACCTGGGCCGTACCATCTGCTGATTCTTGGAATGCGTGTCTTTAAATATAATCTGATATTTGGTACTGTTTCTTGTTCCTAGTCTATGTGCCATCATCTTATTGAGCTATGCATTCAGTTTTAGATTGATCTGATGGAGCTTTAAGGGAGATTCGAGTTTTTTTAAAGAAATTTCTATATGCTGGTTTATGAAGAAAACACAGGCCTGTCAACCAGATTGAGAAATCTGCATCTGGTTCTTGGACAGTAAGAAGGAATCTTAAGTCTTTGCGGAATACTTCATTGTGGATGATCAAGAGCGAAACGAGGTTGGATCTTTTAATTAAATATCCTCATTCTCAGCTTCATTTCTCAGTAAAAGAACTTATTCATGTTATTGTAAACTTCATAAGTGCTGGTTGTAATTGATAGCAAGTTGTCTCCTTTCAATTGTAAGTGGGCAGTAGTACTGACCGCATTATAGACCTTTGTTTTATCAATTTGTATTAGTCTTTACTTCCAGCAGTAGTTTGATATTGTAAACTCCGCCCTATGGTCGCTACTTTCCCGTCTTGGGACAGCAAGCACATTCTGGGTGTAGAGTAGATTCAGTAGTTAGCATTTCCTTCAAGCTTGCTTTCAGTATTAGTTGGAAATTGTATAACTCCGCCCTATGGTAGCTACTTTCCCTTCGGGGTGAGCAAGCACATTCTGGGTGTTGAGTAGTTTCTTATTCAGCATTTCATTTCAAGCTTTGCTTTCTGTAGTCACTCCGTCATATGGTCGCCCCTCACTCCGCCTTGGATTGGGTAGCACATACTTGACGTTGAGTTCCCTTCTGTATTTTGAGTTTACGTTCTTGCACGTTTACGGTTTATCCATCTAACCCTAACGGGTGCACTTGCTTAATGTTGTAATCTGTTAATTGAAAAAACGAAAAAATTGGCTCGGTATATTTCAGTGGTATCAGAGCCATCATCCTGCCATCCTGTGAAATCAGCCTTCTATGAGTGACAGAGAACAGAGGTATTTGGCAAGAGTATACAAGAGAGGTACAGTTCAGACACAGTTGCATCAAGCCCCAGAAGGTCACACAGCTTCCGAGGTTTTGAGGGCTAATTGGGAGCCTTCGCAAGAAACAGAAATGGGGGATAATGAAAGAAGTTCTGGCAACAGAGGTGACAATGGGAAGGGTATAGACAATTCAGCCAATTTGGGTCAAGGACTCGATAAGAAGATGGACGCCATGATGGATATGTTTTCTCTCCTGTTGGGGAGATTGGGTCCCAATATACCACAACACAACACAGGGCATACCGGGGAGCACAGTGCTTCCAACCCGCACAATGGTCATGTTGCCCAACCTGCAGTGAGCAACACTTACATTTCTGCTAGACCATTCAAACCCACGTTTCTGACACCAGCAATCCCACAGCCTGATCCTGAAGAAAATGTTTCATCCTTGGAGAGGGTGAGGATAGGCCGAACAGAGTATGACACTCTTCCTGATGAAGTAAAAATTGACATGTCCTTCAATGATTACATGGAGTATAGAAGGAAGGATAGAGGCCAAGGGAGAAACTATGATCAAAGAAGAACCCCAGCACAAGGAGATTGGAATCAAGCTCTCAACAAGGTTACGCTTGCCCATTTTGATGGAAGCGATAATAATTCTGCTCGAGCCTGGTTACAAAAACTAGACAACTATTTGGCACTTAGGCCAATGGCTGAAGAAGAAGCGATTAGATTCGCTACGCTACACCTAGATGGGGTGGCGCATGAATGGTGGTACCATGGCCTAGTCACCTTAGGTCATGGGTCTATCACTAGATACGATGAATTCTCCAATAGATTCATTGAAAGGTTCGAGAAGAAGGACCCAGAAGTGCACTTTAGGGAGTTGGCACAGTTGAGACAATATGGCACTGTGGATGCCTACATAGCTGAGTTTCAAAGACTTTCAGTTATGGTCACTGGAATCACAGAGAGAAGGTTAGTAATCCTATTCACTGAAGGATTGATGGAGCCAATCAAGGGTTGGATCAAAGCTTTTGATCCACCGTCCCTACAAGAAGCAATGAAAAAAGCTAGAAACATGGAGTGGGCTGCTCCCAAAGCTAAGTTCCATTCCAAACCAGCTTTTCACAAAGGAGATAGAGGGAAAAAGTTTCATCAGAAGCCTCATCATAAGGAGTTTAAACCACAGAAACCTCATGGCTCAAGATTGGATCCAGAGACTATCAATGAACTCCGTAGGAAAGGTTTATGTTTCCGTTGTTGGGAAAAATGGTCACAAGATCATGTGTGCCCAAAGGGGGCTAAAATTCATCAAATTGAGTTCTACACAGCTGATGAAAGCAATTCTGATTTTTCTGATCAGCAAGCTGACTTTGAGGACAGCGATGAAGAAAATACTCCAGAAGAGTCTGAAGGTGAAAAAGAAAGTGGTGGTACATTGGCTCAGCTTTCGAGCTTCCAAAAGAATGAGTCCTTTAAAGTTCGGGGAATGATCAAAGGGCAACGTATTGTTGCTTTGATTGACACTGGTGCAACACATAACTTCATAGACGAAGTTGTGGTGGCAAAGAAAGGATTGCAAACAGAAGACTTTGAAGGGTTCAGAGTTATGGTTGCGGATGGGTTTCACATCTCATGCACCAAGAGGATTCCGAACATGTCAATGCAATTGGGCAATTACGAAGTCAAGGATGACTTCTATGTGGTCAGTATTGGAGATACGGATGCTGTCCTTGGCATTCAATGGCTGCGATCTCTTGGAGAGATCTCTCTAAATCTGCAAACTATGGAGTTGAAGTTTCAATCCGATGGGAAGAAGGTGGTGTTGAGAGGTATGTCAAATGGTGGTCCTCGGATTGTATCATTCAAGAGGATGGCGAAGTTGATACGTCATGATCAAGTGGAATGGGCTGCTGAGTGCATGATTCTTCCAGCAAGTCCAGCTGAAACTAAAGTAGAGCATCCTCCTGATATCCAATCTTTACTCACCAAAAAGAGTAAAGTGTTTGCTGATTTACCTCCTGGACCTCCCCCTGATCGAGGTTCAGAACACATAATAGAGCTCAAGGAAGGAGCTAAACCGGTGATCACAACTCCATACCGGTATCCGAAGAGGCAAAAGGATGAGATTGAGAAGAATATCCGAGAACTTTTGGAGATGGGTTTCATACGCCCAAGCAAGAGCCCCTTTGCTTCTGCAGTGGTTCTTGTAAAGAAGAAGGATGGTACCATGCGCATGTGCGTGGACTATCGTGCTTTGAACCAAAGCACTATCAAGAATAGATACCCCATTCCCAGAATAGATGAGCTCATTGATGAGCTACATGGGGCTAAGTTCTTCTCAAAGATTGATCTAAGATCCGGTTACCATCAGATAAGGATGAGGGGATCAGATGTGGAAAAGACAGCTTTCAGATGTCACTATGGCCACTTCGAATTCTTAGTCATGCCATTTGGTTTGACTAATGCACCGGCCACCTTTCAGTCTTGCATGAACCGTGTGTTTCAGAATCAGTTAAGGCGGTTTGTGCTGATATTTTTTGACGACATTCTGATCTACAGCAAGACTTGGGAAGATCACCTCAAGCACTTGGAGGAAGTGCTTAGTATCATGGAATCTGAGAGTTTGTTCGCAAAGGCTTCCAAATGTGAATTTGGAATGGTGGAGTTATTATACCTTGGCCACATAATCAGTGCTGAGGGAGTAAAGGTGGATCCGGAGAAGATCAAAGCCGTGGTTGATTGGCCACCACCTGAAAGTTTGACACAGTTGAAAGGTTTTTTGGGCCTTTGTGGTTTCTATCGGAGGTTTGTTAAGGGGTATTCTCAGAATGCGGCTCCCCTTACTGATCTCACCAAAAAGGGAGCCTTTGTTTGGTCAGAAAAGGCTCAAGTTGTTTTTGACAAATTTAAGAAGATCATGAGCTCGTGCCCAGTTTTGGCTATCCCTGATTTCTCCAAGCCATTCGAGCTGCAGTGTGATGCATCGGGTGAAGGAGTTGGTGCTGTCCTGATGCAAGACAAACACCCTATTGTGTTTGAAAGCCGAAAATTAAGGGGTGTGGAAAGGTCATATTCAATTTATGACAAAGAAATGCTTGCCATTATGCATGCATTAGCCAAGTTCCGACAGTACTTGGTGGGGAATAAGTTCGTGGTTAAAACAGACCACAATAGCCTCAAGCATTTTATGCACCAGAAGGATTTAAATGAGAGGCAACAGAAATGGGTGAGTAAGCTTCAAGCTTACGACTTTGACATTGAATATGTCAAAGGGAAAAATAATGTCGTGGCCGATGCTCTCTCCAGAAGACCTCATCTTAGCTCATTGTGTGAGCTTACTGCAGATTGGAGAGACATGTTGCTTGCTGATTATGCAAAAAATCAGTTTGCAACCAGCATTCTGGAAGGTACTTTCCATGATGAAAAGTACCAGGTGGTTGAGGGTTTGATTCAGTATAAGGGAAGAATCTTTCTGGTGGCTGATTCTAAGCTCAAGAAGAAGATTCTTTTGAATTTTCATGACATTCCAGTTGCTGGTCACCAAGGGTTTTTCAAGACCTATAGGCAGATCCGAGAAAGGTTTTCTTGGAAAGGTTTGAAGAGGGAGGTTCAACGTTACATTCAGGAATGTCCTGTTTGTCAAGCAAATAAAAATGAGCACACATTGCCAGCCGGTTTGCTACAACCACTTCCAATTCCCAATCAAAAATGGGAGAGCATTTCAATGGATTTCATCACTGGGTTGCCCAAGGCCCAAGGGAAGGATTGTATCTACGTGGTAGTTGACAGATTAACCAAGTTTGCTCATTTCTTTGCCATTACCAGTACTTTTTCTGCAGCTCAGGTTGCAGATTTGTTTTTTCGAGAAGTGTTTAGGCTTCATGGGTTGCCAAAGAATATTGTCAGTGATAGGGACAGCAAGTTCCTAAGTACCTTTTGGCAGGAAGTTTTCAGAATGAGTGGTACTGTGCTTACACCAAGCACGAGTTATCACCCTCAAACTGATGGACAAACAGAAGTGGTGAACAAGTGGTTGGAAGGCTACTTGAGAAATTATGTGTCCGAACAGCAGAAAGCTTGGGTTAAGTGGCTGCATATAGGCGAGTACTGCTACAACTCTACCTTCCATATGTCAATCAAAATGTCTCCTTTCTTGGCACTTTATGGATATGAAGCACCCAGCTTTGCAGATTTGGTGTTTGGAGACAGCAAAGCACCATTAGCCAAGGATTTGTTGCAGCATAGTCAGGACATAATGAGATCCTTGAAGGATAATTTGCAGATTGCACAAAATCAGCAGAAGTTGTATGCTGATCAGAAGCGTATTGAGCGTTCTTTTGAGGTTGGGGATATGGTCTATCTCCGTTTACAACCTTACAGACAGTCAACTCTCAAGAAGAGTGGAGCTGAGAAGCTCAAACCTCGCTTCTATGGGCCGTTTAGGGTCATCAGAAAGGTTGGGGCTGTTGCTTATGAGTTGGAGCTACCTTCAGATAGCAGAGTGCATAACGTCTTCCACGTGTCTCGCCTCAAGAAGGCACTTGGACACAATGTGGTTGCTTCTTCACAGTTGCCACCGTTGGACGAAGAAGGACAGTTGGTTCTGGTTCCCGAGTCGATACTTGACTTCAGAGAACGTTCCTTGAGGAATAGA
Organism: Sequoia sempervirens; assembly: GCA_007258455.2. Taxonomy (NCBI): domain Eukaryota; kingdom Viridiplantae; phylum Streptophyta; class Pinopsida; order Cupressales; family Cupressaceae; genus Sequoia; species Sequoia sempervirens. Next base: position 10,358,069 of record VDFB02274714.1, read on the forward strand.
ACTATCAGAGAATGTTTGGTAAAGTGGAAGAACCTGCCGATGGAGGATGCAACTTGGGAAAGTGATGAGATAATGCAGCACCCTAGTTTGCAATTGCTTGAGGACAAGCAATCTTGGGGAGGGCGGACTGTAATGTCCCCTTTTCAAGCCTGACTGTTTCAGTGACCGTTAGCCTTTTCTTGGGAACCCGGAGGCTAGTCGGAAGTTAAAATTAGGGTTTCCTAATTTTGAGGAGGTCATTGATCGGAGATGATAGTTTTAATGGCGGATTCCTTCTGGGTTTTCAGAGGGCTTCGCAGTGATATGCTCGTCTCAGCATTCAGAGTACTTTTTGGAATTTACTATTTTTAGTAAATTCTATTTTTGGCAGTTCCAGATGTGCTCAGGTTGGTTGACTTCCGGTTGCAGATTTGATCAGTTGACTTCATCAGTTTTGGCTTCAAGGCATTCTCGGAGAAATAAGTTAAGTCTTTCCCATTAAAGTCACGTTTTAATTATTATGTTTCAACGTTGACCTTGGCACTAGAGTTAATGACTTAACGTTGTGTTTAAAAAGTGGTCATTAAGGGTGGCGCCCTCATTAAAAAGAATATTATAATTATTGCAAAGTCAAAGCAGGGTATGATGGGCGCATTTATCAAGAATGGTGTTTTAATTAAAATGTCATTTATTAAAGTCTTGAAGGAGAAAGTACGCCAAAACTTGAGGAGGATGAGTTTGACCTAAAAGCTGATTTTAGGGTTGTGCAAAGTCAATTGAAAGTTATAAAGAGGAGTTTTGGGGGATCATTTGGGTTATCTTGGAAAAATACACCGTTATGCTGCCGGATTGAATCTGGATCACTTCGAGGGATGAAGACCTCCTAACCATTGGGCATCTCTTCTCGTTTGTAAGACGACTAGTGATGAATTTAGTTTAGTTGTGAATTCATTGTATTCCGTGCATTGTAATCTGCATTAGTATTGTTGGTTTCAGATCTTGCATGTTAGGGGTTTTCTGTTTTTGGCACTTTAGCTACAGCAGACCTAGTATTTCATTCATATTTCCAAAAAGACAAAAATTATACATTGTGGGTGTTGCATAATTTCATTGCTATAGGCTAGGCGTCCCTTTATGCAAGAGTTCAGATTTTATAGAGCACTATCAGATTTTATAATTGAAATCGCCCCTGTACCTGGGCCGTACCATCTGCTGATTCTTGGAATGCGTGTCTTTAAATATAATCTGATATTTGGTACTGTTTCTTGTTCCTAGTCTATGTGCCATCATCTTATTGAGCTATGCATTCAGTTTTAGATTGATCTGATTGAGCTTTAAGGGAGATTCGAGTTTTTTTAAAGAAATTTCTGTATGCTGGTTTATGAAGAAAACACAGGCCTGTCAACCAGATTGAGAAATCTGCATCTGGTTCTTGGACAGTAAGAAGGAATCTTAAGTCTTTGCGGAATACTTCATTGTGGATGATCAAGAGCGAAACGAGGTTGGATCTTTTAATTAAATATCCTCATTCTCAGCTTCATTTCTCAGTAAAAGAACTTATTCATGTTATTGTAAACTTCATAAGTGCTGGTTGTAATTGATAGCAAGTTATCTCCTTTCAATTGTAAGTGGGCAGTAGTACTGACCGCATTATAGACCTTTGTTTTATCAATTTGTATTAGTCTTTACTTCCAGCAGTAGTTTGATATTGTAAACTCCGCCCTATGGTCGCTACTTTCCCGTCTTGGGACAGCAAGCACATTCTGGGTGTAGAGTAGATTCAGTAGTTAGCATTTCCTTCAAGCTTGCTTTCAGTATTAGTTGGAAATTGTATAACTCCGCCCTATGGTAGCTACTTTCCCTTCGGGGTGAGCAAGCACATTCTGGGTGTTGAGTAGTTTCTTATTCAGCATTTCATTTCAAGCTTTGCTTTCTGTAGTCACTCCGTCATATGGTCGCCCCTCACTCCGCCTTGGATTGGGTAGCACATACTTGACGTTGGGTTCCCTTCTGTATTTTGAGTTTACGTTCTTGCACGTTTACGGTTTATCCATCTAACCCTAACGGGTGCACTTGCTTAATGTTGTAATCTGTTAATTGAAAAAACGAAAAAATTGGCTCGGTATATTTCAAGCTTTTGGTTTTCAGAAGGAATGGTTAGATTGGATCTTTGGATGGGTGGCTAGCCCGCGATTTTTAGTATTGGTAAATGGTTCTCCGGAAGGTTATTTCATAGCCTCAAGAGGGCTGAGACAGGGGGATCCTTTATCCCCATTCTTGTTCATAATAATGGCCGAAGCCTTAGGGAGATCGATTGAAAATGCAAGGAGGTCCGGATGGATTAAGGTTTGCAAGTTACTAGCAGTCTACCCAACATTACACACCAGCAATTTGCGGATGATACAATGTTGTTTGGTGAAGCAACAGCAAAGGAGGCACAAAGGTACAAAAAAATGCTCGAAGATTACTCTAGGGCTTCAGGGCAAGACGTAAGTAAGGCCAAATCAGAGATATTTTTCTTCAACGCAAACTGTCCTAGTGAGGTTCAAATTTTGAGAATTCTAGGATTCAAAATGGGGCAATTGCCATGCAAATTTTTAGGACTCCCATTGGACAAAGGCATCAAAAGCAACAATCCCTGGAGTTCAATGGTGACTAGATGTAAGGATCGAATATCCTCATGGAAAAATAGTTGGCTCTCTTGGGCAGGGAGATTAACTTTGCTGAAATCAGTAATCTCAGCCCTCCCAATATATATGATGTCTTGTCTTCAGCTATCCAGTGGAGTGAGCAAAGATCTAAATAAGGTCATGAAGGACTTCTTCTAGAAAGGCAGTTCAGAACAAAAGAAAATCCCCCTCATAAATTGGCAAAAGGTTTGCGAGAAGAGGGAGAATGATGGGACTGGGTTGAGAAACGTTCTAAGGCAAAATAAGGCTTTGGGGGCAAAACTCGCTTGGACTATCCATTCTCGGCCCGATCTTAAATGGGTAAAGATCGTTAGAGCGAAATACTTGGAACCAAATCCGTATTACTTTATTTCCGCGAAAGCCCTTCCATCTGGGTCCCGGGTCTGGAACTTCATCAAAAATTGCAGAGAACTAATAACAGATTTCCTTACATGGGAGGTGAAGGATGGAAAGGAGGCCTTATTCTGGGAAGACTCGTGGGAAGGACATTCAGCACTAGCTAACATCCCAGAACTTTCAAGAATAAAGGAGAAGACTAAGCAAATCTGGGGCTCGAAAGTCAGGGATTACATAGATTTTGCGGAAGTTACAGAGAGTGGTTATATGAAGTGGAAATCGGTGAGATGCTTGAAATTGGAAAGTCAAGAAATTGATATATTTGAGAAAGAAATGGCAAGTCGAAGGATCTGGGCTAGAAGGGGGAAGATAGAATACGGTGGGATGCTGCACCAAACGGGGCTTATTCAGCCAAGATAGGATATAACATGCTAACATCCTCATCTGAAACAAATTCAGAGTTGCCTCGAAACCTTTGTTGGAACAAGGTTTGCTTACTGAAAGCTGGGATTTTCACATGGGCTGCAGCTCAAGGCATAATTCTTACAGGAGATAGGTTTACTAAATTGGGTTATCATGGTCCAACCAGATGCCCCCTGTGTCAAGAAGCTGAGGAAACTGTGAATCACTTACTTATGAATTGCAAATTCACCCATCAGATGTGGTGTTGGCTGTGCACAAAACTGAAGTGGACAACTGTATTCCCTAACACTTTGCTAGAATGCTTAAATTCTTGGCCAAGCAGTGAGCATAGCTCCATCTTTGGAGATCTATGGAAAATGAGTCCCTCAATCCTAATCTGGAAAGTTTGGAAGGAGAGAAATAGACGTCTATTTCAGGATAAAGAGATGTCGATCCCAAGGCTTCAGTGCAAGGTAGAGGCAAGCATTGTAGAACTTTTTAATTCACAGTTGATGGTTAAACAAAAGAAATCCAATTTCACCAAATGGGATGCCTGGATCATGAAACAATGGTTTGGAATCAAATCCCCTCCTTTGGCTTGCGTAGGAAATGCAGCCACTGCGGAACAACGCAAAAAGACACAGTGGCTCCCCCACAAGCTAGGGTGGGCCAAACTAAATTTTGATGGAGCCTCCAAAGGGAATCCGGGTCCGTTCGGTGCAGGTTGCATAATAAGAACCTGTACAGGCTCGATTATGGGGAAATTAGCTCAGCCTCTAGCAGATGGAACGAATAATGCAGCTGAATTCCAAGCTCTTCTGCTTGGACTAAAATGTAATGTCCCCCTCCAGTTGACATCTCTCAGTTCTTGAGATTAGCCTATTACGTGGCCCTCGTAGGCTGATAGGGTGGATAGAGGGTCTGGTTGAGGCTTGGCTTGGCTTCAGTTGCAGAATCATTCAGTTTGGCTTTCGTTCGGGGTCTTTCGGACATCATTTGCTTGACTTACTATTTTTAGTAAGTGGAGACACTCAGCAGAGCACCCCTGCTATTTTTAGCAGTATGGTTTGGTCGTATGCGGATTCAGTCACTTATCATCTGGCTTCAGACGGTTCGTCATTTGGACCTGTTTTGAGAGAGATATTAATATTTGTTTGCTAAAATAAATATTAATTAATTAAAGGCTTATATTATAAAGTTATAATATAATTAAATATTATAACTTAAGTGACTTAAAGGAAGGGGTCGACTAACATGAAGAAGGGGCCACTTTTCAATTATATTTTATAATTAAAAGTGCGTTCAAAACTATGGAAATATTAAAAGTAAAAATTCAACTTTATTTAAATGATGCTTTTTGGAGAAAAGTCGACCCTCTTGAGAATATAAGGTTTTTCATTGTGAAGAAACATCATTATGTTATGAAATCGAATTTTTGCCAAGTGCTTCTTCAAAGAACAGAGCCTAGGGTTCCAGTTTTCATTCTGCATTGGAGAACGAACCATCTTCAGTGTCTGTAGTTCAGAGGCTGTGAAATACCAGCTGATTTATTGCTTATTAGAGAAATAACTTCATCCAGAAGTTATTACAGAGCTTATTCAGAGATTATTATTTTAGAGTTTAATTCAAAGAATCATCCAGAGATAGAGAAGATCCTTGAGCGGCTGATTTGTATGCATCTGGCCACCATTCTTAAACTGTACAGACTTCTATTTTTGCTGCTGCAGGGCCGTACCATCAAGTACAGAGCCGTACTTGCTGCCTAGGACAAAACGCCTCACCTTTTTGCATTTTGATTGCATCAAAAAGGGTGCCTAATCCTCTGGTTTCGTTTCCATTCCTCTGGCGAAGGGAGAAGCTGATATTTATGATGGCCGTACTTTTCATCCTCATTCTGGAGCGCCTGTAATCAGCAAATCAGGTTTTTCATTAATGCAATCAGCTTTGCTTTTTAATTTGCATGTTAGGGTTTGAATATTGTAAACACCGAGAAAGTGTAATAAAACTATTTGCCATCGATCTGGAGATTCAAATTTGCCAGTTTCAGCTTATTGAATTTATTATAGAATTTTTGAAGCAATTCTTTCAAAATCGCATTTTATCTCTTTATGCAAAAAAAACACAAAAAAAATCAAAACACTCAAAAAAACCAGCAAAAACAAGCAATTTCAGAAACAGTGAGAATAGGGGTTTCTACATAAAACTCAGCAAGGAATTAGAAATCAAAAATTTGATTGTCGAAGGTGATTCAACATTAGTCATAAATGCTCTAAGGACAAGACAGATCCACAACTGGAAATTAGGGGTGTATTTGGATGCGGCAATAGAGCAGCTAAGCAATTTTGAGCAAGTAATGATCAATCATACTTTAAGGGAAGGAAACACGGAAGCAGATCTTCTATCTAATATGGGAGTAGTTGGACCCGGTTTTAAAGAATACCATTTAGAGTAACTCCCAGTGGGTGGTAGGGTGGGCTCCCCCCCGCCCCTCATTTGGTCACTTGGCAAGCCATCCCAAGGTGGACATGAGGTGGTGGTTGGGTCGGACACAGTGCTCGTGGATGTGCATTGCCATGTCACCCCAAGTCTTTCTCAAATAGCCGAAGGGAGGAGATGGGATTATTTTAAGTTTGTCGCTCTTGAAAATAGCGGAAACCTTGGTGCATGATAGGGGGAATGTATGGCACAGTATTCAAAGCGTCGTTAGCGTGACACGTAGGGCACGACAATCATAGAAACGAAAGCTAAAGGGCCGAGTGGCAACTCACTCCACACGAAGTGATAGTTGTATGTAGTCGGAAGGACGGAGGCCGTAGAATATCTTCATGGCAAGGACGATATGCTCGCTCCGCCATTATTCAGACTCATGTGCAGAGGCCCGACTGAACATCTCACGGGTTTATTAAATGAACTGATGAAGTCATTTCAAAGTATGGTCTTCGAAATCTGGTATTGTCTCGTCTCTGTGCAGGGAACGACTGTCAAAAGCTTTGCAAATGGCGAGGACAACGAAGTCGAAATTCATCATCCATATTTCGGTGGAAGTATTGGAAAGTTTTGGTGTGGACACACCAGTCTCTTTGGTGGCCATGGAGAGGCAGATAGCCTTTCGGGAAGTTACGGATCAGAGGTTAAAGCGAATTCTGCTCGAGGATGATCTGGTGTCAATAGTTGCTGTCAAAATGGTCCTAGGCATAGTTGCAAGACTCGCCAAAAACTCGGCGAGTTTACAAAAACTCGCGAGTTTTTTTGGCTGGCGAGTTTTCCAGGCAATTGTACGCCGAAAAAACTCGCCGTACTTTCTGGAAAAACTCGCCGTACTTTTGGCGAGTTTTTCCAAAAAGTACGGAGAGTTTTTGAAAAAAACTCGTGCGATCTGGAAGATGCCCAGGTAGCCAGCTAAAAAGGCATTTTGAGTTATTTTTTTCATTCATTTGCGTGCTCTGCTTCAGAGAAACACTAAAATGATGTGTTCCATGAAGGTTTGTGTGGCTTTGATGGTCTTAATTTATGTTTTATTGTTAATGCAAAATGATGTACACCATGAAGGTTTGTGTGGTTTTGGAGGTCTTAATTTGGGCTTGGCGGGGGGGCTTCGCCCCTCGACCCCGGTCCCACCCAGGCTGCCCCTCGACCCATTTGAGCGGCCTTTGCTGCCCCAGACCCCCAAGGGGCGTTGCCCCTTGACCCCAGCTGTCCCTCAAACCTCCACTGGGGCATTTCCCACAAACTCCCATTGAATTCATTTGATTTTCTAGGTACTCTCCACTAGTTACCTTCAATTTTACAAAAACAATTTGCTATTTTCATTTTGTTTCAGACTATCGGTATCAGTGTATTGAGCATTCCCAAACCCATTAGGGGCATTGCCCACAAACTCCCATTGAATTCATTTGATTTTCTATGTACTCTCCACTAGTTACCTTCAATTTTACAAAAACAATTTGCTATTTTCATTTTGTTTCAGACTATCAGTATCAGTGTATTGAGCATTCCACATGAGGATGCGATTTTGTATCTAATTTTCTTTCAAATCAATCAAATATAACTAGACTCAGCTTGTTTCTTCTATGTACTCATTTTATTGACTCATTGGATGCATCTTATCATTGAATTTTGCAAAAAAAATGCGTTTATAATGAAGTTTAAGCAATTTTTTAAGTTGCCGAGTTTTTTGCCGAGTTTTTTCCGAGTTTTTGCCGAGTTTTTTCCGTACCGTATTTTTTGGGCTTGGCGAGTTTTTGCAATTGGCGAGTTTTTCAACTATGGTCCTAGGCAAAGAACACTTGGAAAGAAAGGAGTTTGCCAGAGATAATGCTCATATCTCCTCTCGGTTTCTGGCAGTGCTTTTGGACCTGGACACTCCGAAGGCGGAGGCTAAGGAGATGATGGTGCATCTGTTTCGTGATGACTTGCTCGGAGGTCTTGAGAAGACATTAAAGGCGGCCTTCATAGGCAAAGGTATTCCGCGCCCTGCAGACTTGGATCTCCTATGGGAAACGGATGATGCTGTTAAAGTCTTCCCCTTCATCTTAGACATCAAAGGGCCTGCACTGTCGAGGCACAGAAAGTTAGCAGATGTGGCTGTGGATTTCTTGAAGAGAAAGTTGAAGCTTGTGCCGGAGGAGGGGCTGGAGTGGTTGGAAGGTTTCATAAGGTTTGCAGAAATAAACGGTTTCATGTGAGGCTCGGCCTCTGTGGTTGAAGATTTTTCAAGTTTTAATATCTATTAGCTTGTCAAATTTTGGTTGGACTTTTAGTATTAGTGGCTCGTAAATTTCGTTATAAGCTGGATGAGGCTCGACCTTCGACCTAAATATTTTGTATCAATGCTTTTAGTGATTCATTCTTTGATGCTTGCAATGGGACTGTAAATGTTGAAATGATGAAATTTTGTCCTGGCTGGGAATGTTTTTTGTTCGGCTTTGAGTCCAGGATGGACCTTTTATCCCTGCTTAGCAGATGCTTGTATACTTCTATAAAATCAATATAAAAACTACCTTGCGTATCAAAAAAAAAAAACATTGAAGAGAAAAAACATAAAAATAAAGATGAGAGGTATGAAAAAATTAAAAAGGGAGCATATTAAAATATTTCAATGGGCGATTATAAAAAGATGGAAAATAAAAAGGGAAAATGGAAAAACAGAACTCACCTTGTAAATTTTGTATGCCACACAAAAATTAGACACAAGCAGAGATTCTCATTCAAAATTATGTATGGCGCATAGAAGAGGTACTTGTTCGGAAATTAAGCAAAGTTAGGAAGTGGTGTGACAAAGTCAAGAAGTCGTACAGCAAAGCACAAAGGAATTCATATGGCTTGTACGATGAGCAAAAAACTGTATCGCATGGACGACAAATGTATGAACAAGAGGCAGCAATGTGCCATGAAAGGAAACATGAATCGTACAACAATTTGAAGGGCTACTAAAGGTGTTCTCCGTACGATGGATTGAAGGCATTGTATGATGGCATGACCAAGGCATCGTATGGGGAACGACCATATGGAGATAGTACAATGTAAGGGGAACAAGTGTGAGGAACATTTATTGCAGCATACGAATTGCGCAGGACATTCATTGCAACCTACGAAGGAAGAGTGACATCGTACATACAGTTGAGAGTATAATAAAAGAGTTGGAAATTCTTGTACAGCGTGGGCGAAACAATATTTTTGGACACACTAGCACGGTACGACATCCTTGGTCTAGAGGCAGATTGTATGGAGAGGAGAAGAGAGTCTTCAAGACCGTACAGTTGAGGCGACCCTAGTTTCCCGTGTAGTATTCACAGACTAACAATAGCATATGGCATAAGGATGATTACAATAGTGCACAAACAAAGCAAAGAGTTGTAGAAGAAAGTCATGACACAGAAGGGAAGAATTATCACATTGTACGACCCTGCATTCATTGGAGAGTGTGGCGATCAATCATCATACTTCATAAATTCACTTGCTACAACCATTTCCCAAAGTGTCTATTTAACCCATGTTGAGAAGTGCCAGAAGTACATTGCTAGATAGACATGGCTGCCAATAAGTAGTAAAGGTAAGCAGCCAACACCTTTCAGACCCCACATTGCATCAAGGAAAATGGTGAAGGGGAGGGATGATGACACCATCACAGCTGATATCATTACATGGGAGAGTCTCAACAACAATGAATGTTGATCATGGTGGCTAGGAGCACAAGATGATTGCATTCTAAAAGCAACACTCCAACGTGCGCAGGTTGACAAGGCCGCTCAACTACCATTCTTTAATTAGAGAGATTTTGAGCCATACTGGCGTCAAATCATAGTACAGTACAACTGACACTCTCACAAGTCAGCGATTGATTATAGAGGATGCCCAATCATGATATCCTTCGCACCTACAAAATTCACCAAGGTATTTGGAATACCTTCAAGAGGAGCATCAGTAGACAAACCAATGAGGAAGATGTCACGACAACAAAAGGAGTCACTCCTGGAGAGAGTATGCCACTCAAACCTCACCCAACAGGAGAAGGATAGTGTTTGGAGCGTGAGTAATAGAGGTATGAGGAAAAACTTCCTCGCCGCTCTTGAATGGAAATGCGTCCTCAATTTGATCAAGTGTCGACTCACAAGAGCTAGCAAAGCATAAGGCATTGCAATATGGATGATTACTCTCATGGTCAGATTGAGTATGGGGAGGGTGTATAATTGGGCGAGCGTACTATTTGAGAGGATACGAGAGTTCTTGTACTCGAAGCACAAGGTGTTCTACATGAACCAACATGCCATTCAACTCCTGCTGGATACCATTTACACGTAGGTATCCTCTGACAAGTGGGGAAGATTCTAACCGATAGGCCAACTGGATGCATCCTGGCCAACTGTGTTCTATTGGGAAAACTTGGGAGTGCAAACAATAGGGGAAGAGACACCTCAATCAATGGCACCATCGACGAAGAAGAGGAAGCAGAGAGACACTTCGGCGAGTGGGGATGACTACGAGGCCACAGAGCTATCTTCCTCCATAGAGATGAATACAAAGAGGTATCACTGGCAGGAGAGGCATACTCACAGGAGGATATTGAGGAAGCCATCCCCATGTAGCCAACCATTCCTATGCAGCCAACCACGGTCCCAAAACCTACTACTACATTACCAGTTGCATCGCCTGCACTACTAGCACCACCACCACCACCAATGCCACCATTGGTCGTAGTTTCTCCAACAGTACCACCTCTAGCCAAAAACACTCTAAGGGATGAAGAGGACACCGAGATTGATGACTAGCTTGGCATGATGGGAGCACCGCTAGATGCCCCTCCACCACAATTTCCAAGATTATTGATCGAGGGCATAAAGCCACCACATGAGCGAGAGTTGATCACCTTGGCATTGACACTTAGACGAGCCCTTCAAATCCCTCACGATCGGCTCCGCCAGCTACAGACATTGCCATGGTGACGGTGCCAAACACAAACCCATAGCCACTTCTAGCAGAGTCAGGAGAGGAGTCAAGTGAGGCTGAGTCAAATGGGGTGTTCATTGAGATTGGTTGACCGAATGCATATGACCCCATTGGCACAGTACAGTGTTACCTTGGAGAGCTCTATTCGATGGCTAAGGTGATGTATGAGGTTGGGGAGATCTCTCGGCAGCTGGATATTGGCCATGACCCATTGGTAGAACAAGAAGCAAAGAGGATCTTGGAATTTATGCAGATTGGATATGAGGGAGAATTTTTCAAATGCTTCATCTCACATGGACGGTTAGGAGTGGAGATAATTGAGAATTGAGATGTTGGTTGCCTAGCATCCTTAGAGACCCACAGTAGAAGGGAGACATAGTAGAGTCTTATCAGCTCTTCACGGGATGGGGCTCTACTACTAAGATGTCTTTCTTAGATTGCATCAACATATGGCTTCGATTAAGGAGGCCATTCAATCCAAAGATGGATCCCTCACATAGGCTGAGACTATTCGAGAAAAATTGGTTTATCATATCCGGAAGTCTCAGGAGCAATTGGCTCAAGCGACTGTGGCAAAGCATGCTCGGGTCACAACCTTGGAGAAGATGGTAGTAGAGAGAGACAAACAATTGACTGAGAGAGATGTTCAACTAGTCGAGAGGGACAGAGAGTTATAGGTGAAGGTGAAGGAGGTAGAGAAGACGACAACTACATTGCAAGAGAGAGTACAAAAACTGGAGAAGACAAAGAAACAATTGATGGAGGCAGTTCACATGGTAAAAACAGCCTGAGAGCGAGAATTGGTGGCCAACCAGTGTCTCTAATGACTTTGCCAATAGCACTCAGCGACATCCACAGCTACGTCCTTAGGACATCTAGGGACATCTTCTCTTCCTCCCTCTTCTCAGTAGTCACTTTTCAGTATGTATACAACCCCAATTTTGTTGTGTTATCTGGAAGATGACTTTCTTTTTGGGGGGGGCCAATGTAGTTGGGCAAAAGTTAAGAGAATATGTTTTAGTTGGCCAAGTAATAAATAAATAATTATGTTTTGTAAATGCGTGTTAGTTCCTGACCAGTTGTTATTGTCGGTTAGTAGTTACTGAGAGTTGGTGGTCTTAACCAACATCATTATACTTTATATATGTCCTTGTTCATAGTCAGGGACCACATGTTATGATATTCATGTATACCTTGCATATTGAATGAATGAGAATAAAGCTATATCTTATGAAACATGGTTGTTATTAATTTATATTAAGTTTTGTAACTTTGTTACTTCCGTTTACTCTGCAAATCTGTCAAAGTGTCATGCCCTCGAAATTGTAAATGCTAAGATTTAAGTACAAAATAAGTAAATAACAAAATACATATTAAAATATAAATGTTAGCAATTTAATATTATTATAATTATAATTTTTAGATATGACTATATAAATATCAAACAATTTAAATATTACTATTATTATACTATAAAAATGATATACAAATAAATATACAAATATAAAATAACATATAAATCTAAAATAATCTGCAGCAATGCCAATTCATATAAGCAGTGATTCCTAAAGGAATCAGTCACAGGGCAGCGATAATATATTTGACAAGGCAGTGGTCCCAGAAGGGGTTATTAATTGAGTGATGGAAAATATATGATAGCAATGAAGATGTTTACAAAGCAAATATTGAGTATGTGTGCCGACTTCCTTGGTTATATGCATTTAAACTCAGCCAACCATTGTTAAGAAAGGCAGCGCTTAAGTTTAAGAGCGGCGATTAAGGTCTTGAAGAGATGCCACTTTTGTGAGAGGTTATTTGTTTTTAAAGTGTTGCCTTGGTTGGCAATAGTTGTATCCTTTCTTTAGAATCTTTAAAGATATATAAGGCGAGATAAGGAGTGAGTTTCAAGGGGAGAAGGGAATACAATCAGATTCACACACATATATAAATGAGGACAGAAGTAGGAATAAATTTATTAAAAGGATATCATAGGAGGAATAGAATAGGAAGTCTACAGGAAGGAATAAGGAATATCTTCTGAGTATCAGAAAATAGGGAATCATTGAGGGATAATAAATAAATCTGCATTTAGATAGCAGGGGCAGTAAAGCATGGAGGATAAATCATATACACCAGCAGGGATATAATGTGGAGATCTCAAAGATAAAATATGCAGATCTGAAGAGATATATGCAGACCTAACAGAGATAGGAATCGACATATGAAGATCATAAGGGAAGTAAGATTAATGTAATTATAAGCGTATATATATATATATATATAGATATATATATACCTATTTCTAATTGATATGCACTTATATCTGTTTATATATATTTATACATATAAATATGTAATTACATTAGAAATAGGTATATATATATATATATATATATATATATACAATCATGCAATAATGATGCTTGCAGCAATTATTAATCCTTATTGATAATTATTCGTTGATCTAATCCATTTGTTTCTCTTTAAGTTATATCTTTTGAATTCAGAAGCGATAGGGGAGAAGGACTTGAATCTGAGAAGAACAAACATTCAAAGACAGATTGACCCACAAATAAAGATCGCAAAGGGAACTGCCTTTGGTACAAAGGGTACTACCTTTGGGCCTAGGAGAGTTGGGCTACTAGGGCACCCTTCTGTAACCTCACTTTCCTATCATGGTGTAGCAATATAAGGAGATCAATCATGAGGGAATGGAAAAGGATGGAAGGATGAGGGAATTGGGATCCTCACTAGGTAGGCCACCTCATATGAATGGCATGCGCCACATGAGGCCAAGGAGGCTAAGGCACCCCATCAAATCCCCCTCTCCATACTCCCCCATGGTTGAGCATCCCCAAGGTGAGGTAATAATCGGATGAATAAATTTACTATGGATTTGCTAATGTTCAAATTATGATACTCTACTTGTTAAGTTATTATTGTAATTGATCTCTAACTTGTTTCCAGGGGTTAAATCGAGCCAAGGTACCTTCTAACCTTTTAATTGCTTGGGAAATTGATAATTTGGGGTAAAACCAATATAATTCCTATTAGGGACATTACACAAAGTAGAATAAGAGAGTAAACAAATCCATTGTCATCAATATAATCTATTGTTGGAGTTTGTTTCATTTATGCAAGTCTATTCAGTGCAAGTTCATATGTCAATTAGCTAATTTCATGCATGCTATTTGAATATATCCAAACTACAGTTGTTTAGATATTGTTTGTTTTCTATAAATTCGTTAGAAATCTAGAAAGGGACATGACAACAAGATTGAATGGTTATGCATCATTATGACCCTTGAAGTATTTGGCTTCTCTCCTAAATTCTGTGAAATGGTTAATTCTTGTTTAAGGATGTTGTCATCTAGATTGATGTTAATGGTTCATTATCTAAACCCTTTCATCTCCAAAGATCCATTAGACAGGGGTGCCTTTGATGCTATCCACTTCCTAATGAGAATAAAGAATAATGGAGATGAAATTAAAGACCTAACTCTTCCTAATAATGAGGACTTGATAAACATACAGTTTGCAAATGATACTACATTTTTTGTGAAAATGGAAGAAAGGAACTTTGAAAACATGTAGGTTGAACTTTTTTGTAAAGCTTCTAGTGCTAGAATCTTGGAGAGTAAATCTACTCTTCTTAGTTGGCAAGAGTCTCCTCCAAACTAGTTCAATAAGCAAGGTCTTCAATGGCGAGGGAGGGGGGAAATTAGCAATTGAGATATCTTGGTATCCCTTTTTCCATTAGTCCCTTACTTAAAGATATGTGGGACTTGATTCATGGTAAAACTGATAGAAAACTCTCAAAATGGAATAAGCAATATTTGCCTATGGTAGGCAGGTTTCAGGTCTATCAAAAGATCATGTCATCATAAAATATTTACTATGCTTCTATTTGGTCTTTTAGCAATTATCAAATTAATGATATTTAGAATTGCACTATGTTGGCGTTTCAATTTGCACCTCTGGAGTGCATATTGGTAACAGACAGCTATGCACAGTGCGTAATGACTACTCTTCAAATTAGGAGGGGAAGCTCCCTCTTTTGCTGATATGCGTGAAAAAGTAAATGATCTAAATCCTATCTTTTTGACTCAGCTGGAAGAGGCACAAGGTTAAGAAAACCAATACATTGCAGCTAAGGTTTTTCTTTGGTTTTGCAGATCTTAAGTACAACTAACTTAATGCTTAATCGATCCTATTTCCTCAAGAGAAACAAAGCATGAGGACTTAGGGGTAGGGAATTGATATATGATAATCTTTAAGTCAGGATTCCCAAGGAGGAGATGACTCCTATCCGAGGTGTAGGCTGAAAGAAAGTTTATTGGCAACAACATCAAATGACAATCTCCACTTCTAAATTCCCAAGGAGGAGACGGCTCCTATCCGAGGTGTAGATATGAAACAAATATTATTAATCACAACAACACACGATAAACCTACTTCTAAATTCCCAAGGAGGAGACAACTCCTATCTGAGGTGTAGATATGAAACAAGCTTATTAGAAACAAATATAACCCAGGACAACAAATTGTATGAAGGACCTATCACACAGATAAACGATCAACCAACATTATATTGAACAAAGATGAACCATTACAAGTAACATTGCACGGAAAGGTGGCTCAGCAATTTGTTATTACTAATAAAAGTTCAAAGTACAAAGTGAACCAATACTGAGAATAGGAATATTGCCAGCAATTCAACAACTCTCTATCACAATCAAAAGTTCGTGAACAAATACATAAATAGCAATACTACAGGAAAAGTGGGCTCAACATGTATGCTATCATGCAAAAGTTAATTACAAATGAGCAAGGGTGCTCTTATTTATAGAACTTCAAGGAGTAGGGAACCCTAAAATCTCCTTGAGTTTACAATCAGTCTTGCAAGCATGCAAGAGTTTATTGCTAAACCTAAATAAATGAAACTATAAAGTTAACTGGAAAGCTACCATTAATTAATCGAAACAGAACTAAACTAAATGGATGTGTGCAACATGCAAGTCCTTATTGAAATGAAAGTTAACTGATTACTAACATCAGTTAACTGGATCCTAACTGAAAGTCCATCCTCTTGCAAAGACATCCACGAAGATGAGATAGGCGTGTATAAAATCAGCAATTAGAACTCAAGAAATGACGTTGAGTTAACTGTTGCTTCTGACTCTATCCTCAAAAATAACTGCAAGATCTAACTGACTGTCTACTACAAGCCATCTCGGTCTATCACCTCTTCTAGGAACTTGTCGACTGTCTCATCTTTTGGCACTTTGAGGCTATCTAGGATGATAGACTGCTTGCTCAACTCCTTCTCTCCATCTTTGATCATCCTTGGACATTCTCTGACCTCTTCAGTTGCCTTGTTGAAACTAGTTGTCATCACTAAAAAGTGATCCAACTTGGACGCCACAAGATCTCCATCAAGACTATCACGAACAAGCTTCTCAAACTCGATTTGTACTGCATCAAGCTCAGCATATGTACCATCCTCACAAAGATAGTGACACGGGATCTGAGTGATAAACCCACTGATGAGTTTGAGAGCTCCAACAACATCCTCTTTGAGCACAACCATCTTTGTAGAGATTCTTTCATATGTTTTCACTTTGAAGAGGTGTTGTTCTCTCCAAGCGAAAATCTTCCTTTTATCCTCCTCTACTACAATGGCGTCGTATGCAACTACCAACTGAGATATGAGTATCAAGTCCTTCGGTTTGCACTTTGCTATAGACAACTCAAGCTACTGAATCCCCTGACGAAGACCATGCGCCTTGTACCTCAATTGATATAACTCCGTGAGAAGGTATCGGCTTGCAACAATGAAATCTTCAATCCAGTTGTCCAAGAGCTTTCCTCGATTGACTAACCGACCCAACTTCTGTTGTTCTGTAGGTGTTTTGCAACGTTGTGGAAGAAGAGGCACCTAGCTTGAGGTTCCATGGAGAAGATCGAAGATGTACTGTCGGAGCTGCTTAACTTCAACCTTGAGGGCTGCCTTATCTTCTTCGTCCTTCATGACACGCTCTTCAAGATTACTTGCAGCAACCTTGAAAAGGCTCACATCCATGTGTCGAGTGCTCCTGCCAAGATTTGTTTTGACGAAGGTGAAATCACCAACCTCAACTTCATCCAGGCTCTTGCCTACTGGTGGTGTAGCAACTTCAACAATGATCTTTTCCTCGGGAGTCTTCTCTATGTGCACTTGCTTCTTGCTCTTCTTATTTGACTTGTCCTGATAGGGACTGCCAAATTCAGATAAGTCAAGATGATATGAAGGCTTTCGCCTCCTTCCCAGAGACCTCTCAAGCCAACATGAATGATCAATGTCATCTTCTCGAGGAGAGATTGTTGTTGCCGTGTCAATCTCTGATGGATCAGCTGGTATTGAGGCTAGCCGAATTGGTGATTCTGGCTCTAATTCAATATCGATGGGAGGTAACTGTGGTGAAAATGGCGAATTAGGAGATGAAGAACCGGCTTCAGCCTGTATCACTGACTCTACTGGAACTTCTAGCACCTTCTCAATTTGCTTCTGCTTCCTCTTACCTGTGCTTCTTCCCTTCATGTTCCCACTAACTCTAACAACTTCAAGCGGCTTCAAGATAACCTTAACTCGAGGCCCCGACAAAGATCAGATATATATAGCTACAAGTACATATACAAATTCCCTTACCATGAGGGTACATCATTACATTGTTACAAACTTACATCAAAGCTTCCATGAATACAACAGGAAGAATACATCAAGATTACATTACATGATACATATGATATAAGCAACTGTCTCTCGAACTAGTACAAGATCCGAAATCTGCTACATAAGGTACATCCTCCATGCTCACGAACAACAGCTGGGAAACCCGATGGAAGAAAAAGCACAATCCACCCGACCATGTGGAACCCTAAGGTCCACCCCTCGTGCTAGGAGATAACAATAAGGTCCCACTACTCAAAACAGTTAAGAAGATAGTAGCACAACACAAAGGGTTAACATGACTCCAATACACAAAGTACAACATAGCATCTCACAATAGAGTCACCACTTCCAGAGGCATGCAAACAACAAGGGGAACACAAGACTAGGGAATGTTAGGTTGTTATAGGTGAGAGTGTTATCGCATGGTCCTAGCATGGGTTACCCTGACAGTCTCTCACTAGACACCGGCCCCATAGGGTGACACATGCGGAACCAACATTCCTTTCGTGAGGACAAGGAAGTTGATCTTGCCAACTAGGCCTCCTCAACCCATCCTTAGCCTAAATGAGCACTACAGGCATGGGTGAGGCATTACCAATTATCTTGTTTATGTGAAGATTACCCATCCCCCAATTCATTAATTAGGTTATCACCGAGTTAAAAAACTCTCCAATGGGTTACCCTGACAGTCTCTCACTAGACGTCGACCCCCACCGAGAGCCACTCTCCCTAGTAGCAACTAGAAGACCCAAAACATCAAATAGGGTAAAACCATCTTACACAAATTACAAACCACGTGAGCACACACATAGAGCGAGGCATGAACCCACTTGCTCACAAATCCAACCATAATAAAGAATAAACAATGCAAGGCTTAAGGCCCTCACGTACACAATTCAAGTATAAAAATCAACCACTTTCAAAATGACATAGTCATGACACCAATACTCAAGCTATTTTCCCCAAGCCTCTGGAAGTCTCCCAATAACCTCTTAACACAAAGGACCTCTACTTTTGAACAATAACCAAAATCACACCCAATACACCAATTCAACACATAATCCAATACAAACAACAAATAAACATTATAACCATGGAATCCACATACATTAACAAATAAACTATTTAACGATTATGAAGGACATCAACATTTAAAAGATAATCTAAATTATTTATTTAAATTTAAGCAAAACTCAATTTCTTCCATTTAACTAATTATAATTAAATCAACTTTTTGCCTTATTAATTTCGCAATTTATTTAGCTGTCATAGCCATTTAATTGTAAAGGAAAAATCATTCTAAATAATTAAATTCATAGCGAATTACAAATTATCCATAACTTATATTCACGTATACTGAAATATACTTTGCTATATATATATATATACATATGTATATGTATATAAATATATATATATATACATATTTTAGTATATATACACACACACACACACACACACATATAAATATATATGTATATATGTATGTATGTATGCTTATATATATGTATAAATTATACCCAAAATGCTGATTGAATAACATTATATCAAATATAATAGACATAGATTACATATATATACAATCAACCAAACATAACACCTTATGTCGAATTCCCATATTATAGAATATTTAGCAGACACTTAAGCATCGAATGAACCATATTTGAAGACCAAGCAAAATCTCATGCTCATCGACTTGCTTGAAATCAAACGCCAACATAAAAACATATAAGGCAAGTAAATCAAATTATAATGCATATAGCTGAACCTTAAGCTTTTGAACCGAATTCCAATTCTAAATATTTCATTGCATACCAAAAGTATTACGCATATATATGAGAAGCAATAACTAGTGTTATTGATTTGAACACTGTCTAACGTCGTGTTTCAAATTGAAATTTTGATTACAAGCGACTAATATATAAGGTCAATAGGATCAAATGATTGTTGTTTATTGCGCCAAACCTAGGCTAATATCCGCAGACTTAGATCTGGGAGCAAGAGACTATTAAGACAGGTGATTTGATTCCAAAGGGGTGTGCGACTATGAAGGATTCCAGTATGACATCAAGATAGAGTTTGCAGGTCTGATAGTTTTGGTTAGGAGCCTGAGAAGGCTTGTGCTTTGGGAAGATTAGAAAGGAAAATGTTGAAATACCTAAGCAACATGTAATGTCCCCTTTTTGTTGACATCAGTTGTCAGAGGAGATTAGCCTATTATTTTTGGCCCCCGTAGGCTAATTAGGTTGGTTAGGGGGTCTTTCGAGGGTTGTATCATCTCCAGTGTTCAGAAACTAGCAGCTCTGGCTTTCGTTAGAAGTCTTCAGGACTCTGTATGCTCAACTTACTATTTATAGTAAGTCAGGAATGGATAGAGAGGGACCCTTACTATTTTTAGTAAGGTGTGTGGTCGTATGTAGCTCCATCAGCTCAACTCCTAGTTCAGACGGTGCTCAAAGTTAATGAATATTCATGGAGATATTAATGTTTATTTGGCTTAAATAAACATTAATTATTTAAAAAGATTATAATATTAAGTTATAACTTAACTTAATATTAAGGGTCAAGGCGTCATTAAAAGGAAGCCATTTATTTAATTATTTATTGGGCGCCAATTCCTAAGTTCTTCATAAAATATTAAAAGATGCAATAGAATAACATTTTAATGTTATTAAATGGCTTTTTATGGAGAAGTTCGATTTTCTCTTGAGGGCTTATATAATTCACTTTGGAGTTATTTTTTGGGATGGGGGATTGAGCATTGGTGTTGATGAGTTTTTGTTTGAGAGAGGAAGCCAAAGGTTTTTGAATCAGTTAGCCATTGAAGAACGTTAACTCTCCATTGTTGCAGCCTTTTGAAGTAGTGAAATATCTACTGAATTAGGCATACAGGAGGGCATCATACAAGTGTTCTATTTGAGCATATTGGTGAAGAAATACAAAGATTATTCAAGGGTTTCAAGGTTATATGTTTGCAGATTTGAAGATTGCGGAAGATTAAGATTTAATCGTTTGCAAATCAAAATTTATGTTTGCTACTATAGTGATGTGAATAGTAGCGCTACAATACCCGTGCTATAGTGCTGCGCTACAGTACCCGCACTACAGTGATTTGCTACAATGACGTGGTGCATATTAAAGCAAGGGTTTAATACTGATTTGTTCTTTAAAGACAATAATTTCTGAGTCTATCTACAAAGCTGGGCTTGATTATGGGCTGCTACAGGAGTTCTTATGTCTGCTGCAATATCTCAGACCATTGCTAATGTCTCAGAACCATGTTAGAAGGCAGCAAACGGGTATTTATCAATATTTCATTATGCATCTATAAGTCTGAGATAAATTTAGTACTGCTGTTTGTATTTCAGATTGCTATATCTGTAGTTGTAGGGCTCAGAAAGAGGCTCACTTATTTCCTGAAGTTTTACTTCTATTTTCTATGACTGTACATGTAATTCTGAGTGCCCAGTTTGAGATATCAGCGATAAACAACACTCAGAAAATCACTGTTCAAGCTTTACTTTGTCACCCAGAACTTGTTGTTAACACTGTGCTATCTATTAGAGACTTTGTAATAAAGGGTCATCAACTTCGATTGAGCATGTAATGGACTGTTATAAATATCTGAGTGCTAATAAAATCAGACTTTAATGAAGACAAAATTATCATCTTTGTGTCTTTATTTGCAAAAGAATTAAAAAAAAAACCCTAGTGAGAATACAAAGAAATTGCAAAACATAAAACAAAAAAACGAGACACAAAATCTAGGGCAAGAAGAGTTCTTACACAACAATATAGGAATTACAATGACAAGCGCAATTGGATCTTGAATCAAAAACTATTACGATCTAGATGCATTACACAACATTCCTCTTCTAGAGTCCATTCAACTAAAACGAAAATGGAAGAAGTATTTAATGCTATGTTTTTATATTGTTAGTTTTGTTGAGAGATAAAACATCAAAGGTGACCAAGCCAGGCATAGTTATAGCTATCAAAGGTAAAACACAACACAGAATATGGGATCGAATTGCCAAGCACAATCAAATACAACAAATTCCAATCACAAAGTTTATCCATCAAATTTAAAACGCAGCTCATAGTACCGAATGCCATAAAATGAAATCGCCAATTCAAAATTGAAACCTCAAATCAGTTATAGCTATTGAACTATATCAAAAGCCAAATATACTGCAAGTAACTCGAATTCCATACTTAGTGTATATCCTTCGTTTACCATAGCTAATGCAAGAAGGGAATCACATTTTGCAGTTTTGGAATGGGTTAAACAGGGGCATAATAAATCACCACATGCAAAAGTTCAATAAACAAGTGAAACGCCATAAACAATAATACAATCGCACCACACAAATTCGATAGGGATGAAATACAAGGCAAGCATCGACTGAGGCCATTGGAAAGTATTCGCAGTAGAGAAGGCATTACAAGATAGAGATTCCCAACCCAAATAAAGCTATCGGAATAAATTAGCAAGCCATACAATAACTTGGCTTGAACGGTATCAAGATAGGCGCATGGGATACGTCGATGGAGTTGCTAAAAAGGCTTCAAAAAATTTCAAGCAAATGCAGAAGATGCATAGGGCACAGATCATCAATACCAAAATCCAGTCCCATAACCACGGAAAAACTAGAGACTTGAACAGGAATACAACGCTCGTCTATTAATGAATCATAAATTTCACTCAGTTACAACTAAAAACAAGAAGAAACCTTCTAAAAAAAAGAAATCAAAATCGCAAGAAGGTTCAATAGTAATTTCAATCACAGATATGCTTACTTTACACCCTCAGTTGACAACACTCTATAAAAAGCGATTGCTGAAAGTCAGGAAAAGCATAGAAGAATGTACACAATATGCATTTAACTAATTCGTTATAATGATTCAAATAAATAATACTACAATATTTCGTTCCCATTTTATATATTTGTTTGATATTTTGATCATATTAAGAATGTGCTAAGATAAATGTTACCTTTTGAGATATCAATAGTCCAAGTAAATCCATCAAGCGAGTAATAAGGATAGAGTTCACAGTTTCAAGATTTGGATCCTTGATCATTCTCACGGCCTGCCACTAACATAACTTTAAGAATCTCCAAAGCCCTCTCAACACGTTAGCAGTGGAGAAAACAATCCTTTTTCCAATGCAACATACAAATCTAGATTTTTAATAAAGCAATCAAGATAGCATCACCCTCTGAAGAAAACAATATTTACAGCCTCCCCAAAAATCCAAAATCAATCCTCCAATGAAAATCTCCTCCCAAGATAATTATTTGCAAGTCGAAAACTATTCAATTTTCGAAAACAAAAATATCATAAAAATCTCCAAAATCTCCAATAAAACATCCTGTTTCTTTTCAACACTCCGTTTGAAGTTGTGCATGTGTAGCATGCAAAATCATTCTATCTTTTTACGCTATTTTTACTATTTATTTATTAAAATACTCCATTATAATTCTATTTTATTTTATTTAAATTTTACTTTAATTTATTTTAATATTGCATTACACACCAAAATTATTAATAAATATATTTATATCTTTTATCAAAATACTTTTACCTGCTAAATTATTTAATAAATCAATCAATCAAAACAACAATTATTTTTACTTATCATAATACCTTTTAACATAATAATTCTATTTTAATACGGTAATTAATTAGAAACATTGCTTGACCAAATTTAAATCAAATAGACTAACCACCAATCAATACCTGACCACAAAGCAAAGTCGACAAGTAAGACCACAACAATACTAACAAACCAACCATCATACGATCAACATTAAAAGGGTGAATCATGGAGAGGCACTACACCTCTTTCTGTCCAAGAAGTGCATGCTAATTTTGATAACCCCTCTTGACAGGTCCTCAATTGAAGTACTCTCCCTAGTGTACCAATCTGGTTGGCGAAGTGGCTGGTGAGCAACCTGATCTTTGATGAATGTGCTAAGTAACACCTCTCCGTCATCATCTGACAAACCCTCAACATCTTCTAATAGGAAATCAGCAAGTTGAGGAAGAGTAAGTCTGGAGTAATGATGTCGGCACACTTCAAATTCATCTTTGCAGTTGACCCAAAAGTCCTCAAGTGTTGGCTTGTGTGAATTACTTTGCTCCAACTGAGCTAAGTAATGACCCAACGGATCATAAGAACACCTCTTGATGAGATACTTGAGGTGGAGTTTTTCTAACTCATTCGTCATTAACTTGCAATTAGCAACAATCTTGCATTTGTATATACCTAGTCCAAATGAAAGGTGAATGCTGTCTTATGTCAATTGCGAAGAAAAGAGTGAACCTCTTGAGCTTGTCTTAGAAACTCCATGAATAGGACCTTGTCTGACGGTTCTTCAGTGTAACCATACACTCGAATATATGTGAAAGTGGGGAATTGAATGAACCAATCCACCCAACTCTCCATTGCTGATTTTGCTTTTGGTAAAATCCTTATGTGCATCTCATTATCAAGGTCTTTGACTGTCTTCATGAGGAAGTGATCATTCACCACTTTGAAATCATGTTCAGCCTTTGAGAACTCCAATTGTGAGTAATATTCGTGAACATGCTGAACGCCAAGAGTTCCATTGGTCTCCAAAGTTCTATAATTGCCTTGAAATACAATTAAATAGACCAAATAAAGAAACCATGTGAAACTCGTGGATTTTAAGGAATCCAGTGATTTGTTGGTGAAGACACTCGCTGATCAACATGGCCCAGTCAAAGTGTTCCTTATTGTCGATAATCTAGGAAATGACATAGAACATCCACAGTCGGAAAATATTAGCTTCCTCTTGACCTGTAACCCGATTGAGCAAAGTAATCAAGACAACAATTGAACTCTCCACGCCCAACCTTCTTTAGCAAGTTGGTCTTTTGTTCTTTTAGCCATCTTTGAGCATCCTTTCTCTGAGATCTTTCTTTGTCTCCATGCCATATCTTGTCGTAATCCTCAATGACTATGGTAAAATTGTTTGAGCGAGGTGGAATAGTAAAACACTTCTCAACGTCCCTCGGCTTGAGGCTGCAAATGACTCTCCCATCAGTTGATCTAATTTGTCTTGTGGATGAGTCGTAGTGCTTAATGCAAGCAATGAAGAACTCGAGATCAAAAGCCATGATAGGAATAGATGTTGCTGCCAACAATCCGGAACGCTCAAGATTTCTAATTGTACTGTTGTCAGTGCCCTCCAACGCGCTCAATTTGACCACTAGATATACATGACCCAAGTCTGTATCAAAAGTTTTCAAAAAGTCGTGTACTAAGACCGATTTGGCCTTATATTCTATGGGGTTGAATTGCATTTTGAAAATCTGGATTTTTGACTGTAAAGTTGGATATGTTCGGACAACTTTCAGAAAAAGCTGAAAAACGGCTCTACAATAGGCTAAAAATAGCCGGTTGAGGTAAAAAAATTCTGAAATTTTTTGGAACGTGGATTTTGTAGAAAATCAAATTCTAAGCAAACCCAGATTGTCAAGAACTCGAAAAAGTGAGTTTTAGCAAGGCATGCAAAGGCTTTTCAATCGAGAACTACAGTGGCTTTAGGGGTTCTAGGGGCAATTTTCTCGAGAAAAACTAGCACATGGGTTTTGTAGGCAATGGAATTCTAAGCCAGCCTAGATGATTCGATTTTGGAAAAAATGAATTCTTGAATCACATGCAAAGGAGTCTTCGGAAAAAAAGCACAGTGCTTCAGAAATGGAAGCAATGGGGCAATTTTCTCAAAAAAATCTAAGTCATGGGTTTTACTGTTGACGCTGAAATATGTGAACCTAGATAATCAAATTCTGAAAATTCCGCCGTTTACTTTGACATGCGAGAGAAAACCTAAGACAAGAATAGAAGAATTTTAGAGATAGAAATAGAAGTTTATTATTCTGTCTCTGAAAGAGTCGCCTATGCTTGAATTGGATTCGATGAAGTCTGCATGCACTCGAAAAATGAAGTCTGGAAAATATATCTTCTGAACAATCTGGACCTGGCACTGCAAAGAACATTGAAATCTATCACTTGTAGCACCTTTAGATCTTTGTTTGCTCGAGAAAATACATGTTTTCTCTCACCTGTGATGAAAAATAATGGACACCTATGCCTTAATAAATAAAGTTTATGAAGCAAGGCATCATAAATGCATGCAATTCCTAAATTTAGGCGCCACCTTCTGATTGGACCTCCATCACAGTTAACTGACTGAGAAATAAGCCCTAATTAGGGCGCCTCCTCCAAATTCTTCAGTTAACTTTACATGCAAAAATAAATTGAACGATTGCAAGCAAAAATCAAGTCTAGTTGAAGTCGACTTGAGAAGCTTAACTAAAGATTTAATATTATTTAAATTAATTAACAACCTCCATCTTTATAGGGCACCACTTTGCTCTTGAGTTCAAAAGTCAAAGTTTGACTTTGGGCGTCACTTTCCAAACTTAGAAAATTTCTTGAAATTTTGAATTTGCAAATGTCATCAAAGTCCATGTTCGATCACTGATTCTGATTGACTGACATGTCCAATAGACTGGCTAATAGTTTCATTGAAGAGCAGGATCAAAACTGACAAGAAACTCCTTGAGGCTACAAACCCTAATTCTAACATCTGAGGCTTCATAAATCAGGGCGCCCCTGGCCTCTAGGGGCGCTTTTGGCTTTAGAATTAGTCAATTTTTCATGCATTTTCATCATTTTGAAGGTGATTCTGACCTTCATCTCGCTTCCTCCGATGCTTGGCAAAACTTCAGAACTGGCTAACAGGCTCACTACAAAGCTGGCTGAATTCTAAACAAGAGCTCTTGGAGAGTACTTTTCCCAAAAACATCATTTGCTAGGTGAAAATCATGGGCGCCCCTAGCCTCCAGGGGCACTTTTGTTCCCAAAGATAGCCATTTTTCAACTGGCTAAATCCACACTTAAACCCTTGTTGCAAGTTGTTGACAAGTCTCTTGACCCAACTGAGGTATTCAACGGAAAGCTAGAAGCGACACAGACATGATGAGTATTTGAGATGACCAAAAAGATTGCATTTGAGGCTTCAAAACCTTGAGCGCCCCTAGCCTCTAGGGGCACTTTTGATGCTTCTTGACATTTTGACCATGATTAAAACCTTATGTTTGACTCCTAATTCTAGCAATTCAGCAACTCAGATTAACCCGCTAACAGATTCGTTGCGAAGTTTGATCAAGTTTGAGATAAACATTCTAGGTATCAATTGATCAGAAACCTTCATCTGGTCCCTCAAAAAGATGGGCGCCCCTGGCTAGCAGGTGCACTTTTTGCTCCAGTAGTCATTTTTCAAACTCCCTTATTTCTTGTTCAATTTCCAGTTTTAGGTGCTATTTGTAGGCTCATCGTGAAACTGGCAGGATTCCGGATAAGTCTTCTTGGAAGTGACAAATTTCAAAAATGAAATCTGGGCCTCTGAAATCTAGGGCGCCCCTGGCTAGCAAGGGCTCCTTTACTCCAAAGTTTAGAAAATTTTCGATGATTTTCACCTTGACGAAAATCCCCTCTGAGACGAAGCATGATTTTGCACTTATCTCACCATAGAATCTTCGTTGAAGCGTTTTAAACTTAGTTTTCGACACCTAGTCTCTAGCCATTTGCCATTAACGACCTCGGAGGTCCTAACTTTCCACCTGAAAAAGTGAAAACTACCCACCAAACTTAAACTAACTTTTAACTGAATCTGACTTCACCATTGTGATCATGAAGTGAAATAAACCAATCAAAACAATTTTTAGTCAAATCTGACAAGTTTCAATTTTTAGGGTTTTTTACCTAAAAATAGGGGTCCAGAAACCCTAATTTTTAATTTTTTCAAATTTTTCCAATTTCTTCCTGACATCAAACTGACTAAAAGCCCATACTTGATTTTCCCAAAAACTGACTTTTGACATCATTTTACAAGGTTTAAACCATTCTAAGCAAAATGCCTTAATGAAGCAAAAAAATTGGTTTGGGTACAACACACTGACAAGAAAAAAATGCAGTCAATTGGAATAGGTGTTGCATGGATAAAGACAAAGGTGGACTTGGATTAAAGGACTTAAAGATCCAAGGAATCACCAATGTACCCCAAGGATGCATCCCCCCCCATAAATCCCGAGTGTTCCCGAAACGGGGATGTCCCCGGGACGTGGGGACGGCATTCCCACGTCCCCAACGGCACCACCAATTTTACCACTCGCTGTTGGGGATGCGGGGACATCCCGGTGTTCCCAAGACGCTAAGGAGGCGCCTGTGCGTCCCTCAAGCGTCCCGGGGACACCCAAGCGTCCCCCGCGGCGGCAACTTCAAGCACATGTTTAAAAAGGCAAATAACACATTTTGTCATTTTGACATTTTGATTTTGTACTTGTTTTGATATCATGCTACTCATTGTAATCATCTTTATGATCAGATATTTTGATATCATATAATAGAAATCTTCCATTTGCCAATTTGACAATTTAAAATATTATGTAGTATTGAGTATTCTAATTTCTAATTAGTAATTCGATATTGAAAACTTTAATGTTCAATGTTCAATTATTTACTATTTAGTATTTCAATTTGGCATTTGCAATTTTGCTATTTTACTTCTTAATAGTCTTATACATGTTTTCATAACTAGCATTTTAAGTACCATATGTATAGTATATACACCCCCCGCCATGCCCCCATTGTCCCCAAATTGAGGCCCCTTTGTCCCCCTGTCCCGGAAACCCATCCCCCCGTCGTCGATGGTGGTGTAACTATGGGAATCACTCTTGCAATCAAATGGATAATTATGCCCTTTAATGGTGAGGAGCCTTGGAAAGTGCTTCTAAGAAATAACATTGAGTTGACTATGTCAAAGAAAGCTAGGCAATGGAAAGGACTGCACCCACAAGATATCTACTTTGGTAAGTTTCTCTATTTCCCCTTTTGACTCTAAGGTGTTTAGGAGTTAATGTAAAGCTTGGGAGCTGGTTAGATGTTTCATCAAAAGCAGTAATGCATATGAAAAGAACAGCAATAATATTTGTAGCTTTAGATCCATTTGGTGGAATCTTCAGTGAAACAATAAGCCTCTTGCCCTCCTTCAAAGGTGTTCTACAAAAAAGTGGGATAGCAAGGGTATTAGTGTGTTCAGTAATATCTTGGAGAAAAATCAAATGAGAAGTTCGCAAAGTCTGAGTAATGAATATGGTCTACCCCAATCTCAAATGAGAACATATTCAGTACTAAAGAATGCCTATCATAATATGCACTTCCCTATTCAGCTAAGCTTTAATATGGAAATTTATGAGAACCTTGTTTGGGAAGATGGTTCTATTCTTTTCAAAACTAATCCAAAAAAGTTGTATAGAATCCTAGCAGACTCCCAGGAAATCACAAGTCACTTAAATAACTGTTGGAATTTGAACTTTAGTCAAATTCAGTGGTCAAAACTTTTTAAATTCTGCCGATCTCATGTTATTGATGCCAAAAAGGTTTGTTTTAGATGGTTGCTTTTACTAAAGAGACTCGTTGTTAGTATGAATTGTTTTAAATTTAACCTTGTCAAAAGTTTGTGTAACTATTGTAAATCTCCTGAAATTGTTGGAGCATCTTTTTCTAATGTACTTTTGCTAAGAAAATTCGGTTGTTGTTCTTTTTTGACTTGGGAGGGTAGGATAGGAGAAACAACTTTTCTTCGCATGAAGTTTTGTTTGGTTATGTTGCTGGTTGGGTGTGAGATACAATATTTTTTAGCTTGTTTTCAGGGCAAGAGAAGGCACCTTACGGAGTCTTTTAGAAGGCTCATCTTTCAAAATATTTCTATGCAAGTTACCATGACTCTAGAGATCTCAAGAGAAAAGTTTCAGGAACTAATGGACAATGGACAAGCAAATATAAAGAGGCCCACGATCAAAACAGCAATGTTTTGACCACATGCCAGAAAGGAAGATGATAAATTTGTGAAAAACTATATGCAATTTCACATTTTATATGCTTGGAGCATACGGGACTCAAAGAAAGAGAAAATAATCCTGAGGTTGATGCTGATCTAGAAGTGGTAAGAATGATAACATATCAGATGTTACTCCTCCAATTGGGACTTGAGATGGATAGATACATTGGAACAAATAGTTCAGTTTGGAAAAGACATTTGACATACTGATGTATTTTTGTATGATGTGATCAGATTTCTATCCTGTGTTCTTGCTGTCTTGCGTATGTTATATGGACTGTAGTGTCCATGAAACTTGACTGCCCATCCTGGGCATATATCATATACTGTAACTTGCTCTTTATTTTGGTAATAAATAATCAATTCAAAAAATCTCAAGCTAGAAGGTGAAATGCCTCTCTCCAGCAGGTCATTTAATCTTATCAAAACAGGTGCTTCAAGTGATGCCCTATTTTATGTGGTCCGTTTTTCAAGCTCCCAAAAGGTGCACAAGGTAAATAATGGGTGACACTTCAGTTCAGATTTCTTTTCCCTGTGACAGGTTGGTCCATAACTCTAGTAAAGTGAGGTAATCATATCAGGTAGTAATTATAAGGGATACGATGAGAGTAACCTATGCTTACAAATCTTGACAATATGGTTCGAGCTTGTCCCATTGACGTGTTAAAGGCAACTAAAAACCTAACCCAACCATTCTTTTTTTTATTTAGAGAAAGCAAAACAAAATAAGAAGTTAGATTATTTCGTGCCCGTCTCGGAGACACACCTGAGAGCAATTCGATCCTTGACAGAAGAGAGAGGCTGATAAAATTCAAGTTTCCCAACAATTCTCGCAACAGCACCCTCTGCCTGTGCGATGCGCTTCATCTCTACCAGGGGAGTCCACCCTATTAACTGCATCACAGTGCCATAAACCCGACTAATCCTTCAGACCTAAAAATGTTCTAAAAACTGAAAGATTCTATTTATTTTTTTTGCTTTTACATGCTTATATGTAATTTTACAAAGGTCAGCTTTGTATGCGTGCCTGGGTAACATCTGATGCAATGTTTTCTCTGAGAACTCCAGGAGAAGATATGAGTCGTGATATTCCTTCCATGCTGGACTCTTAGTTCTTTTCTCCACCCCATCTGATCCTCCATTTTAATATATATGTATTTCAATCAAAATGGACAATTCTCGACTCAGAAATCCTCAATTCTTTAATCAATTCTCCATTCAGAAAGTTTTGTTCAAAATGGGGAGAAGCTAATCCTCCCGACAAAACGGCATCTCTTGAGACTCATAACATATGATACCATCATAACATGATAAGGCGGACGGAGACGGACGGTGCAGACGGAGACGGACGGCGACGGCAAATTAGATACGGAGTTTCAAAAGTTTGAGTTTAAAAAAAAGCGGGATTTTAAAAGTGGGAGATTTGAAATGGTCCTGTATATGCCGTGGACGCATTCGAAGGATGCATTTTTCATGCAAGCGGACATAAAATCAGGGAGGAATTTGCAGGACAGAATGTGTTGGTTGTTGGGTGTGCATATTGCATGGAATATGGCGGATCTGTCAAACCACAGTGCCAACCCCTCCATCGCCGTCCGCAGCACTGTAAGTACAAAATGGGTTATATAATCTGGTTGATGGTGGTGATTTTATGTTATCAATTGTTTTAGTTTCTGATTTTTCAAGTCTATGTGTTGCCGACAGAAATGCTTGGGAGATCTGGCTGCCGCTTTTGCGAAAACGCCTGTGCTGGACGTTGGAGCTGTCGCCAAAATTTTAAAAAGTCAGATCAAGGTACACAGAATGTCCATTTCTCTCTGATTATCCGATTTTTATGGTTGTGGCATAAGGAGCATTGGAATGGTTTACTAATCTGTATTTTCACAGGTATTGCCGGCAATAGAGAGTTTCAATCTCGTTGACAGATTTGAGATTTTGATGTTTATGTGCTTTTGTTGTAGCTGCAAGAGACTGAAAGGAAGCATAACCGAAAGGGCAACATGCAAAGTGGAAGTGGGTACGTGAAGATCATGTGAAAATTTTCCTTTCTCCAACTGCAAAAGAAAACAATGGCTTATTGAAAGCGTGGGAGATGACAGTAACTCATTCCATAAAATTTCAAGTCGTCCTACCACTATGCTCTTAAATCCTCGATACAGTCCTTTTCTTCTCCGCCTCACTTCAAATCCAACCATCTCTGGGTGCATTATTAATGCTGATAACATTTCCTTAGATCCATGTTCTGCGCATTCTAACCAGACGTGAGAAGTGCGTACTCTCTATGGGTGAGAGTTTTATCATAGGATTCTGTGAATGGCTGTTTCTTTTTCTAGGTTATTTTCTTTTTGGTTGTGTAATACTTGTTTCCAATTTGCATAACTTGGAGACTGCATTTCAATTTTCTCGTGTGATGGAATTATTGTAATGAAAATCTTTTCTTATTTAGAAAGTACGAGTGTAATGAAAGACACCTTTAAAATTTACTACAACTATTACCTACTTAGAGTAAAAATTGCATTTCAATTTTTTCATGTGATGGATAAAGAAATGTTCAAAATAATTGTAGGTTGGAAAAACACAATGGGTTGTGAGTGATTACATTTTTTTTGTTCTAAGCTCAAGGGTGGAGAGTACGGGGAGGAGTTGCAGGTGGGGGATACATAAAACTAATCAAATTGACCTGAGAGGTGACTAATCAATTGGGTTGTTACATGTAGAGGGTTTTACAATAGTATGTGGGTTGCAAGTTTCATAACACCTGGTGTTTTCCAACCTGCAATTATTGTGATGAAAACCCTTTCTTATTTAGAGAGTATGAATATAATGAAAGGCACCTTCAAAATTTACCACAACTATTATTTAGAGTAAAAATTGCAATTTAATTTTCTCATATGATGGAAAAAGAAATGCACAAAATAATTATAAGTTGGAAAAAAACAGTGGGTTGTGAGTGATTATATTTTGCTTGTTCTAAGCTCAAGGGTGGAGAGCACAGGGAGGAGTTGCAGGTGGGGGATACATAAAACTAATTAAATTGAACTGAGATGTGACTAATCAATTGGGTTGTTGCATGTAGAGGGTTTTACAATAGTATGTGGATTGCTTAGTTTCATAACACCGAGTGTTTTCCAACTTGCAATTATTGTAATGAAAATCTTTTCTTATCTAGAGAGTACGATTGTAATGAAAAACACCTTCAAAACTTGCCACGACTATTACTTAGAGTAAAAATTGCATTTCAATTTCCTTATATGATGGAAAAAGAAAAAACACAAAATAATCAAAGGTTGGAAAAACACAGTGGGTTGTGAGTGATTGCATTATGCTTGTTACAAAGTCAAGGGTGGAGAGCTTGGAGAGGAGTTGCAGTTGGGGGATGCATAAAACTAATCAAACTGACCTAAGGGGTGACTAATCAATTGGTTTGTTTTGTCTAGAGGGTTTTACAACAAAATGTGGGTTGTAAGTTTCATAACACCTGGAGTGTTTTCCAACCTGCAATTATTGTAATGAAAACCTTTTCTTATTTAGAGAGTACAAAGTAATGAAAGGCACCTTCAAAATTTACCACAACTGTTACTTAGAGTAAAAATTGTGTTTCAATTTCCTCGTGTGATGGAAAAATAAATGCACAAAAATCTATTTCCAATTGTATTTGTTCCATAGAATTCTCATGTTCAAGAATCTTTGACTTCATTTGTTCAGCTTCACTTATAGCATCATCTCTCACTTTCTTTTCTTCTCTCACTTATAACATCATTTATATTTTCGCGTTGCACATAGTGCACATGCTCCTTCATCAACTTCTCAAGAGGAAGAAGAATCTCTTCAATCAATACATTCTCTATCTCATCCACTTTGGTGTGCTTCTTTTCAAGTGTTTTTAGAGTAGATTCCTTTTTCATTTCATATATTCTAGTACCTATTGCCTCCTCAAGCATCAACGAGATCTCAAGAGGCTTCATGTTCAAAAATTTAGTGGTGTGCCCTTACATAATGAGAAAATATGGGTTGTTGACATTGAGAAATTTCTTACATGAAGCAACATGTGCAGTATGAAGGATACCATATGAAATCCCTACTAATATTTTTTTTTATAAAAGATTGATCTCATGGATTTGTGTGTAACATTTGATTTCTATATAGAGAGAGTGAGAGAGAGGGAAGGAGGGAGGGAGGAAGGGATAATGGGAGCAGTAGGTGAATAGAGGTTGTGTGTGCGAGGGAGAGAGAGGGAACTTGTGGTTGGGAGAGAGAGGTAGAGAGAAAGGGAGAAGTAAGATGGGACATATAGGTATAGAGAGAGAGAGGGAGGTTGGGAGGGGTAGGTGGAGAGAGGTTGTGTGGGAAGGAGGGAAAGATAAGAGGAAGGAGGGAGATAGGGAGTGGTAAGGTGGGAGGGATAGAGGTACATATAGAGAGAGGGTGGGAGAGGTATGTATAATCAGAGTGAGAGAGAAGGAACTTGAGGTACAATGTGTTGTGAGTGATTGCATTCTATTTATTCTAAGCTCAACGGTGGAGAGATTAGGGAGAAGTTACAAGCAGGGGATACATAAAACTAATCAAATTGACCGAAGGGGTGACTAACCAATTGGTTTGTTACGTGTAGAGGGTTTTAAAATAATATGTGGGTTGTAGGTTTCATAACACCCAGTGTTTTCCAACCTACAGTTGTTGTAATGAAAACATTTTCTTATTTAGATAGTATGAATGCAATGAAATACACTTTCAAAATTTACCATGATTGTTACTTAGAGTAAAAATTGTGATTCAATTTTCTCATATGATGGAAAAATAAATGCACAAAATAATCACAGGTCAGAAAACATAGTGGGTTGTAAGTGATTGCATTCTGCTTGTTCTAAGCCTAAGGGTGGAGAGCTTTGAGAGGATTTCTAGGTGGCGGATACAAAAAACTTATCAAATTGACCTAAGGGGTGACTAACCAATTGGGTTGTTACTTGTTGAGGGTTTTACAACAATATGTGGGTTGCAGGTTTCATAACACCTAATGTTTTCCAAACTACAATTGTTGTGATGAAAACATTTTCTTATTTAGAGATTACGAATGTAATGAAAAGCACTTTCAAAATTTACCACAATTGTTACTTAGAGTAGAAGTTGTGTTTCAATTTCCTCATATGATGGAAAAAGAAATGCCAAAATAATCGTAGGTTGAAAAATGCAGTGGGTTGTGAATGATTGCATTATGCTTGTTCTAAGCTCAAGGGTGGAGAGCTTGATGAGGATTTCCAGGTGGGGGATACATAAAACTAATCAAATTGACCTAAGGGGTGACTTACTAATTGGGTTGTTACATGTAGAGGGTTTTACAATAGTATGTGGGTTGCAAGTTTCATAACACCCAGTGTTTTGCAACTTGCAATTGTTGTAATGAAAACATTTTCTTATTTAGAGAGTACAAATGTAATGAGAGGTACTTTCAAAATTTACCACAACTATTACTTAGAGTAAAAATTTTGTTTCAATTTCCTCATGATGGAAAAAGAAATGCATAAAATAATCTTAGGTTGGAAAACACAATGGGTTGTGAGTGATTGCATTCTGCTTGTTCTAAGCTCAAGGGTGGAGACCTTGGGTAGGTTTCTAGGCGGGGATACATAAAACTAATCAAATTGACCTAAGGGGTGACTAACCAATTGGGTTGTTACATGTAGAGGGTCTTACAACAATATGTCCAGGTTTTAGGTTTCATAACACCTAGTGTTTTCCAACCCTAAATTGTTGTAATGAAAACATTTTCTTATTTAGTGAGTACGAATTAATGAAAGGAACTTTCAAAATTTACCATAGCTATTACTTAGAGTAAAAATTGTGTTTCAATTTCCTCATATGATGGAAAAAGAAATGCACAAAATAATCATAGGTTGGAAAACACGGTGGGTTGTAAGTGATTACATTTTGCTTGTTCTAAGCTCAAGGGTGGAGAACTTTGGGGGATTTCCAAGTGGGGATACATAAAACTAATCAAATTGACTTGAGGGGTGACTAACCAGTTGGGTTGTTACATGGAGAGGGTTTTATAGCAGTATGTGGGTGGGTTGCAAGTTTCATAAAACTTGTAGAGTCCCTACTAGTGTCTAGTAAACTTGGTGGTGATCACACAATTCAAAGGGAAAACCTAACTGAATAGTTCACTTAACATTTGGAAGGACCTTCATTGAATTATCGACCAGGGCTAGTAGGCTTCTGATGGTACTAGCATTGTATGTGCTTTCAAAGACTAGAAACTACCTAAAACATTCTAGAAAAGATACTACACTCGTTGGAAAATCATAAAACTACAAAATAGTAAGGGAAGTAAAGTTGTCTCCATGGCTACAAGTACCTATGGTATAAGACTGTAGCTAACTATTGTTCAGAAGTGAAGTCTGAAAATTGACTAAACTACTAATTAAACCTATTCTACACTCTAGATTACAATAACTCTTAGTAATTGTAATATAACTATGAAACATAGATTGTTCTTGCATCAATTAATGATTAAAAACACAAAGAATTTGTTCAACACAAACTACATTTACGAAGTAACAACTAAAATATAAATAAAATAACTGAAAGGAAATGAGTGAAGGACAGTTACCTTGAGTGGCCCTTGCTCAAGTGGTTGCCTTCACTAATCTAGAATCAAATCTAACTCCTTAGATCCAACACAATCATGGTAACTTAAATTCATTCATTTCATAGATCTAGAATATCACATAAGGTTCTAATCAAAGATCTTATTCATGAAATCATAATTGCACAACAAACATAATTTTTATTTCAATTGAAAGCTAAAAGAGTATTTGATAACTGATAAAAACTGATCGACTGAAAAACTAACTAGCTAACATAAGACTCAACCAACATGTTGTACATATAGGCATGAGGGAACTTATTCAAAGTAGGACTCTAAACTGAAACCTTTAATGACCACTCCTTGGATTTCAAAGGCTGACAAAGATTCAGTTAACTCTAAATGCAACTAGAAAAGAAGAAGAATCCAAATTGGATTATGAATCTGTTTGTAACATACTAGAATGTGGAATGCTCAAAATTAGTTTTGTTTAGAATCCTGATTGAAACATGGGTCTTCCTTCTCCAATGTCTTTATTAGTTGTCATAATGATGCACTATATCCTTCATTAAATGTCTTCATGTTGTAGGCAACATGTTCAATTTATTTTAGGAATCCCTTGTTTTGCTATTCAAGAACTCCTTCGACTACAGGCTCTGTGTTGTAAGTGTTACATACCACAGTGCCTCCTCTGGCTACAAGGGGTTAGTTCACAAAACATGTACACAATACTAACAACCATGACTAAGCATATATATCTAATCACAATTCATACATATTCACACATAAATCATGCATTAACCATCACATCATAATTATACTTCCATATACTTAAACCAAGTTCAGAGTTTACATAATAGGTATCAAAGATAGCATAATGTATGAACATGTATAGGAGAAATGTCTTGGTAATGCCTATAAGCATGTATAAAAGATATAAAAATGAACTATTATCTAGACCCATCATTTCCTCCCAACTACCCTTTTGCTTGCCCTCAAGCAAATCAACTAGGGTTGAAGGTTGTAGTGTAGTGTAATTTCTTTGAGATGCATAACAATGTTCACTCCTTTAATCTACTTTAGGTAAAATCCTTTGTAGCTTGAAAATCTATTCATTTTGTTAAGTTCAGCCTTCTCACATTCCTCAATTTTATCTCATGTCTGATGTGGCACTGGATAAAGGAGTATTGGTGGTTGGAATGTAAGTGGAATCCATTTAAGTGCTTTGTCAACAATAATAACCATATGCTTGTGCACTCTTTCAATCATGGCCATAAAGTTATATATTGAATGTGTCACTTTCCTCTATAATTCTAGAATCAAACTATCCCTTCTCCCCTACACATACTTGTAAAAATGATGAACCAATCCAACTGTTAATGTTTGCATTCTGTTGTAATCATGTATCCTTAATTTCATGGTATTTCCTCTTTGTCCCCTATGATCCAGAAGTTGTAACCATTCATTTATGATTGCATCAGGGTCCTTGGATTCTTTTTTTACTGGGAGAGAAACTGCTTTTTCTCTCTAATCATACTCCTCCATGATTTCACCCTTGAATTTTTCATTTCTAAAGTAGGATGCTAGTGCCCTTACCTGTAAATCCCCCACAAACATCAAGGGGTTCCATTCAGTCTCCTTTGGAAATACATAGTTATGTAGAAATACTCACAAAGTTGACCTTGTTCATCTAGTGTAGAGTCAACAAAAATGTTAAGGAAATCAACTTTATTTCTCATGGAAACTGGTTGGTTTCTTATTAACCAATTGAATTGAAGACTCAAAAAATTTTCTTGGAGAAACAAGGCATAACTTTTGGCTGGGGGTCTACACCTAACAATTTGGGTAGTCTTGTATGCTACCTCTTCCACTTTAACTACTAAATTACTCAACTCAATGTCCTTACCCTTCAGTATCTTTGTATGCACTGCCATCATTTCTTCCTTTTCCTTTTTCCAATTCTCCTTTTGTTGAGAAAATTCTTGAGTAATCTTCCACAGTTGGTACCCAAGGGATAGAGTTGTATTATCGATAAATTGGGGTTTCTGGAGTAGGGGGTCCTTGATTTTAAACTACAAGTTCTTTACTCCATGTTTTGACCATGGAAAGTTGTGCCAACGGGTCCAATTTCACCCCCTGTCCATATGTTTGTATTTTCTCCTCCAACTCCTATATTTTTATCTCCCTTTCTTTATCATTTTTCTCATAATTTTGAACCAATTCCTCTAGTTGTTTAATCCTTTCTAGAGCTTCATGTTGCTCCTTAATATTTTTGTCCTCCAAAAACATTTCCTCTTCTTTTAATAACTACTCATCGCAACCCCCTATATAATCATAACCCTCATTACTAGGGCTAACTGGGGTTTTCTTCTTTGTCTTATTGGCAACAAATACATCCTTTGAATCTAACTTAGAGGTGATAGATATATACTACTTTCTCTTTATAGGCACATGTACATTCTCAGGGGTATTTCCTTTCTTTTTTGAATCAATGTCAACCATCATAACATCTTCCTGTTGTCCTTTTCCCCTTGTTTCCTCCTCTGGTTTCTCCATATTTCATCTCATAAGACCTTTCTTCTTCAAATGGCCTGAATGCCTAGTTGAGCTATATTTCCTTTCTTATGTACCCTTCTTTTTCTTTTGTACCTTAGAAGGTGTGGAAGAAATACCTCTCTTTTTCCTAGTCCTGGGTGTTTTAGAGGAAGATGGAGTCTCTTATGCTACATGTGGTAAGTCTTGCACATCTTGTTCCTTAGGTTCACCTTGGCTATGGGTAGGCGAAGCCATAAGTGAAATAGGAGGGGTTTCTCTTATAGGTCTCGTTGATGCTAAAAATTGGCAAGCTAACAACCCTTTATGGGAAACTCAGTTTGTGGGGGACTTATTGCGCTAAACTGAGTGACCTCCAGATTTTTAAAGAATCTGACTTCTTTTGTAATGGGGTTTTGGAATGGGAAATGAAAGAAAATATAAAAATAAAGAATCTAACTAAGGCAATACGCCATAATTTATATGAAAGGCACGATAAACCTATCTTTTGGATATGATCTAAAGGTCTGCTTAGCAATTTACCATGTCCTAGAATAACAGAAATTAAGGATTGTAGTATGAACAAATCATTCAATGACATAAAATAATAATCACACCCATTTACTAAAAACAAGAGTCGAAAGACATGATCTAAACCAACAAAATTGCATTCAAATTATAGAAGTATGACAAATAAACCATTCAAACAATAATGACACAACTTAAAGTTTATCAATAGCATAAGAAATAGAGAGGCTGAACAATGGCACAATCTGTGAGTTCTTGCAATAATCTAAACAATATAAAGGCCTGGTCTCTCCAAAAATCCTATGATTCTAAAAACTGGTGAAAAAATATGCGATCTCCTAACTTGTAACTTTTAACATTGGGACCTTCGAAACTGTACTAGGACCCCTTTTTTCTGAAGCAAAGAGTCATATTTATAGCAAGACTTCCACCGCTTGGAAAGTAGCAACTGAAAATATTTGGAATCTGAGCAATGATGTCAAGGTAATGATTTCCCTCGGCCGTTGTAATAGAAAAGATTCAAGACACAACATTTGGTCTCCCTCCATTCAGGTGCATCCCCTGTGAATGATGGCAATGGTCCAACAAAGTCTCATGTAGAAAAGTGTCGCCCTTTAGGATAGGCGATTATAAAATGTGGCAACATCCCATAGCTCATAGTCTGCTCCATCCCTTGCGTTGAAGAAGTGTGCATCGAAGAGATGCGTGGCATCATTTCGCTACCTATGGTTGATATTTCCTTTCTTCGCTGAAAGCTTGCGTAGAGAGGACACACAAAAAAATGTTTATTGTAGACACCACTTGTGGGTCTTGCTAAATCTTTATGTGAATGGGAACTACGTGGCACACGAGCGAGGGCTAATGAGGAAGTGAAATGAAGCGATCAAAATAACCCATGGTGATGACACATGGGAGCATTTCGGGGGCTGATAGAAGAGCAAAGAGAAAATTCCTTCATAGTGCGATGAGTAGACACGTGGCCAAAGCCGTGGTGACAACCAAAAG
This sequence comes from Sequoia sempervirens, assembly GCA_007258455.2. Lineage (NCBI taxonomy): Eukaryota > Viridiplantae > Streptophyta > Pinopsida > Cupressales > Cupressaceae > Sequoia > Sequoia sempervirens. Next base: position 10,398,218 of record VDFB02274714.1, read on the forward strand.
GGGGCCGATGAAATCTGTTGAAGGCATGGGCCGGTACTTAGCCAAAAATCAAACCCAAAGGGAGCATGGTGAATTTCAAATTCACAGCTTCTAGCAACTATCAGGGGCATTTCTCTTTGTGGAACGTGGAACTCAAAATTTTCTATGGTTCACAGACCAGAGCGCCATCCATCAGTGATGGAGTTAGAGCTTGGAAATGGATTCCTACATAGGTGTCCAATCGTCTTCGGATGGCCTCACTATATTGCATAAATTCTCTTGTGCTCCGCCCAAGTCGAATGTTTCTTTATAAGGCAGTGTCTCAGGTAAACTGGCCCCTACCTCGCAATGGAAAAGTAGTTGCATAAGAGGATGAATAACACCCTCAATGTCTGTTGTGGTGGGAGGATGGCTGAAACTCTAGAAAGTGTTTAGGTCTTTCTCTTTTTCTTCAATTCTTTCTGCAATCTGCTCGACCGTGGCAATCGACCCGTCCTCAAGAAACGAAGATGGCAGACCCATCTTGCTCAGCTGGGAGAAATTCTCCCACATGTCATCCATTTTCTGGCTCAAAGTAGCTACAACTGCTTTAGTTCGTTGGAAATTCAAGTGGAAATGGATGAACTTGTTTGTCGTCTAGGCAGCAATATCCCAGTCTTTGATCCCTGCCTTGGCTAGGTCTTCATCAGAGATCGAATATAGCTTGGTCAGCAAGCTCTTCACTTTCGGAACCTTCTCTGAGAGGAATCATGGGAATTGCTCGATTGTTCCATGAATCTCCTCGCTCAATTTTTTTGCCTTTGAGATGAACCTGAGCGTTGGTTGTAGTGTTAAGTAGAAGGTTTTAACCTTTTCCCAATAAGAAATATATATCTATCAAGCCAAGGGTATGAGGTCCGGCTACGTAGAGGAGGCTTGGAGAGAGCTCTTCAAAGAGTCTATCTCTGCATCCTTTAAGTTAATGGCCTCTATTAATTCCACATTTTTCCTTTTTGCGAATGTCAGTTGCTCCCTGGAGCTGCTCATTTCTTTATGCCAGTTTTCCTCGGCTGCACGGAGTTAGAAAATGAGCTTCAAGAGAGGACTTTATCTCTTGAAGCTCATTTTCTAACTGGGCCTTTTGGCCCTCAAAGTCCTTATGATTCTTTTCTAATTCCTGCTCATATAGAGCGCTTTGAGCTGCTAACTCTTTCACCTTTTGTTGCAGATTATGCTTCATCGAGGTCAATTGGCTTTGATATTCTTGATTCTTCACCCACAGCTCACTGAGCTATGCGGGACCAACAGATTGTGACCTATTGAGCTCTTCCTATAGTTTGCTCCACTCCAACTCTCCTATTCGCACTTTCTCGGACAAGTGTGCAACTTATGCTTCAAGTGATTTCTCTTTTGTTTCCAGGAAGTTGACCCTTTCCTTCACCAACTTTAGCTGCTCTTTTTTCTTCAACTAATAGCCAGACTTAAGGAAGTTGATTGTCACCACCTATTGTGTTTCCTCCATGAGTTCTACCTTGTCCTACAACTGGGCTGTGGCCAAATCAAGCCATATGGCATACATGTTGTAATCGCTCGGCAACATCTCACCTTATGGTTTGGTAACATTTGGTTACATAGTGGCGAAGTTCAGCGTTTGTTGTTCTTCATTGTAAACTATATATACTTGGGACTCTGCCTCCTTTTTATCATCCTTTGCTTTTTGCTTTTGGATCCTGAGGGCTCGCATTTGCTTCATGGTTTCTCCCTGGGTTATGAATTCGGCTGGCGACTAAACCAACCCACCAACGATAGGTGTACCGGGAGGCAAGGTAAAAGTAAATACTCGTGTAGCAGGTCCTTGCATTTTCTTTGGTGGGAGATTGACAGTTTTCAAGGAGAAAAAGGGAACTTGCCATAGTTCAGTTTGCGAATTGGTGGAAGGGCTCATTAGTTGCAGTGATGGGGTGGTCATAATCAAGTCCATTTGTTGGGCATGTTGGGTTGGACTTGAGGTAGCAGAGGCAATAGGGGTGTTGATGGAAGTTGAGCTCTCAGCAAGAGAGGCGAGGAGAGATTGAATAGCGGCTGTAGGAGTTAAGGTTCATGGAGGCATCAAGATAGATGCCCTATTTGGGTGAATTGGAAGAAACCTCCCACAAGCGTTGTTGTAGGGGTAGGGAAGGTAGGGTTGACACTTGTAGTAATGGGTGTCATGGAAATGGAAGAGGATACCAAAGATTGGGAAGTAAGAAAAGCGGAAGCGAAAATTACCTATTGACTGGACGTTGGTAGTGCTCCGCTTGTCGCTGGTTGTTCAATTACTTCAACTTCCTAGCTTGCTGCGAGCACTTGACTTGCGGAAACTTCTTGTGATCCTTCTCTCAGAATGGCTTCTGTGCACTGTCGTTTAGCAGGAGGGGTGTCTCCTACTCATATAATCTCTAGTTGTTGTTGTTGGGGCACTCTTGTTGTTTTCGAGGCCCAGGTGAGTGTCTACGAGACTCGTGACATATTCAGTTGCACGTTTAAATCGACATAGGAAAACTGCCCTATGGACTTCCTTTTTTGCTGGGAAGAGGATGATGATGTGTCAACTTCCTCTTTTTCCTGCTCTTCTCCTTCATTAGGGTTGTCGCCTTTGCTAGCACTTGAGTTGGAAGCATGGTGCTCCTCATCCCAAAGCTCGTCAAACCCCTTATCCTCTTTTATGCTATCATAAGGATTATCAAGCCTTTTTTTTCCTGGCGATACACCTAGAAGGCTCTGATCCTCTCATTGATCCATTCCTCTACATTTCTCAATTGATTGTACAAAGCTTTTCCCATTTTGAGGTTCTCATTATAATCCGCCACCACGAGATAGAACCTATTCCATGGTGGCTTGTTGTCCTCTACGGGGATATGAATCAGGTCAACCAAGAATTCATCTTCATCTTCAAGTAGGTTGTGCCTCCACTCCCAGTAAGGCTGAGGGTTGTGAGTTACCTTGAGGTGATCATAAGGTAAATCATTGAAAGGGTTGTAATCCCACTCGCCGCAGATCATCACCAACCCTAAATGAGCCAGCTTATCTTGCAATAGCAAGTGTGTCTGCTTCTTTTTTAGGGCCACTATCTTGAAACTTAGCGGACAGGTGAAGAATCTCTTCCTCTTGACTCTTTTGCCACTGCAGAAGGTAACATCAATAATGCATGCCTACCAGAACAATTCTAGAGCCAACACTCGATTAGTCACACATGTTAGAAGGCATAAGGGTTCCCCAGTGAAGCCTCACATTCAGATGAATGTAAAATCTGCTCTGAAAAACTAGTCACACTTTGGAGTAAAATTTTGCATAAAATTTGTTTGAGTCAAGGTGAGGCGATTGATACACTCCTCTCCTAGTAAATCTTGCAAAATTAGAGTCAAGAAATAATCTAAAAATGTGTAATAATCAAAAGTAGAAGAGAGGAGAGGGGTCCAGACAAAAACTGGCTTTTTCCTCCTCTTTTAATCAAAGATAGACAACTCCATACGCTCAAAAAAGAAATTAGGGTTTTGATATAAAAACATATAAGCAAGATAGGAGACAAATCTGAATTTTCATTCAACTAGGTACCTTTTAATTTGCTTTATCATTTTCTCTGAGAGGTATTTTGCAAAATCATACTAGAAATAAGATTTTTGGTAGCGGAATTGGAAAGCTAGGCCCAATTGAAAAGACTGCACCTCTTGGTTAGTGTCTAAACCGAAAACAAATGCCATCATTGAAAATACATCTTGTAGGTCTTCCTTAAAAGCATCGTGCAGAGCAGGAATTCTTGGCAGCTTCCCACATTCTACTTCAATTCTTTTGGTTTCTTCGTTGAAAAACTCCCGAGCCTTATCCTTGGTGCTCCATATTTTATCTCTCTATTTAGGATTGAATGTCTCCACTTCCATCCCTCTTTGCACAGGGTCTGGAATGCATAGTATATACTAGAAGGCAGTCGGGTTGATGCTAACTAATAGAGTCTGGCCCTCAATGGTGTTGGTACTTGGATTGAAACACGTAATGGCCGCATCTACCAACTCTGGGTAGTAGTGCACATATGGGACCATATATTGAGGAAACCCACTAAACCATACTTTTTCTGCAACCGACATTGCCCTTCTGGACACCTTCAATCATACGCAAGATTCTTCCCTCAATCCTTTAGGGTTCTTTGCGAGAAAGGGATCATGAATATTATCCCAATCTTCCTAAACTAAGCTTTGTTCTATGTAGATTTTGGGCTTTTCTAGCGCCTTTGTGTTTGCCCATTTTGGCTTGTCTGGAATACTCAGCATAGCATAAGAAATATTCTCAAAGACATTAACGACCAATGCTCCTTGCAAAGCTTTAGCTAATCTTTGCATCACCACTATCCTACCTCCCTAGCTTGAACCCTCTACCATTGTTAATTTGCGAGAAGCCTTTTGCCTTAGCCTGAATTTTTCTGCAATTTCTCTTCGACTCTCAATGTTCTAGGACTTTTTTCTTTCTTCTTTGAGTAGTGTTTAAAAGAAAACTTTCAAGTTCTTTAAAACTTTTGCATGCAATATCATTCGATCTTTTCTCAAGGTGGTAGACGAGAATCACCTTTTTGCATTTAATGCGACATGTACTACCAACCCTTTGGCTTGCGCAAGATGAATTACTTGCCATTTTGATTTGACAATAATTCATAATTGTGATTAGCAACCATATTAGATAGCATGATTTTCTTGGAACTTGAGTCAATGCTTTGCAAGCAACCTAAGCATTTGTATGTGTTGGCAATTAATATCCTGAAAGGAATGATTAAGCCAAAGATGTGATCAGTATTTGAAAAGATACAAGCTTTGCCTCAAAATGAGAAAAACACCTAGAGAACAACACCTCAGTCCTTAGTCGTGCATAACACCGTCGATTGCTGCCACTAGCTTAAGCTAATTAATTAGCCCCTATTAGTTTTGCACGTAGTAAGCCGTACTCAACAAACACAACTAGGTGGGAAATTCGAACAGGCTTGAGCACAACTTTCAAGTTGGTACTTGATTAATATCATGTTTATGGCAAGTAAATTACCATGCCTTTCCTCGCTTTTTCTATAAATAGGCATCTAAGCAATGGCGAAATCACACTTAGCGATTTGAGTAGAATTAGCATTAGGTAATTGGCGGATCATTTAGCATTTGCAGTGCATAGTGTTCTCATAAGCTAGACTTAGGTGCTTTTCAAGGATAGTTTTAAGGTATTTACAAAGAGTCTGACAAGATGAATACCCCAATTAGGCTAGTGTCACACAAGTCCTAAACTGCCTTCCTAGGAGAGATTTCTACCAAACGCTTAAAGATAATGATGAAGAACAAGAATTCATTGTCCATCATAGCCATAAAATGGGTCTTGGGACAGGTCGGCCTTGAGTACGAGAACAAGTATCAAGTTAACATTGATGTGCACTCGCACTTTGTCGCCTCCATGCTAGATATAGAAATTCCCAAGCCCTTATTTCTTTGTTTGGTGAAGGAAATTTTCCCTAAGAAATGCCTGAATGACCTTGTTGAGGTCGTTGAATATGGTGGGGGAATACTGACTGCAAGTGACCTTCAAAGGTTTATAGAAGAGGACATGGTCGTGCCATGGCTACCATTTTTGAGTGGCTTTCACCTCCAAACGTGAGATGAGCACCACTAGAGGGTAACTCAAGCTTTCCACTTCCTATTCCATATCTACAACGTGGTGTCATTTTACAACATCGACTAGTACACAGACTTTAGGAACCTAGTGTTCCCTCTGCCTGCGTTTGCTCCAATGGATGATGCTGCTACTGATAATGCCCATATGGACAAGGATATTTTGGACATTTCCATTGATGCGTTCATTGCTACTGATCATGTCATGAATTGAAGACCTGTGTTTTTTCTTTTTTCTTTGCTTTAAGAAAAATCTCATAGTAATTAGTCCCTTTTTGTATACATGTCTGAAAAAGATTTTTCGTAAAATATAACAGAAACAAAAATGATATACTTTTGGAAATGTGGCCTTATGAGACATTTTGAAATTATAAATATCAAAGCATATATAATGAAAATATATCTTTATATAATCATCTCGTTGTCTTCTCCTAGTTTCTACAACTGGGTTTTCTTTTCTTTTTCAACATGTATGTATGAATTTAGTTTTGCATGTGGGTGTTTAATTTTTCACTTTGTTTAGCTATGAGTTTATTTCCCTTACTCTCTACAATAATGGGTCACTTGTTTCTTTCCACCTCGAAGTAGAGGATAAATAAAAAAGACCAAACAACAAAACAAAAGGGAAAGAAAAAAAAGCATATTTACATATTTACATGGGTATGGAAAGTAAGCTTAATTGAATAATTTCAAGTGAATTCCATTGACTTGAATTCCCAGCGCTTCTTTTTCCATAGTCTCTAACTCGTATGCATTGTGTTCCTTGAATTGAATTATTTTGAATGGGTCTTCCCAAAGGTTGTCAAACTTTCCATGTTGACCCAGCTTTGCGGCCCTTTCATTATATTTTAGCACCAAGTCTTTGCACTTTAGTCCTTGGTTGGACATTTTCTTGTCAAACTACCTTTTAACCACTTGTTGGCAGTTAGTCATGGTGGTTAGGGACTTTTCCCTTTTCTCTTGTACATCTAGCAACTCGGCTAACTACACCTCCATTGCATCGTTCTGCTCCACCTTGAGAGATTTTAGCAATTGCAACGCCAAAATCTCCATAGAGATAGGAAATAACACCTCTTTTCCATAAACTAGCTCATACAGTGAAGTCTTGAGGACTTGCTTTGGAGTTATGTGGTCTGCCCAGAGTGTTGTTCAAAGATTTTTGTGCTACTCTCTTTGATATTCTGACCCAATTCTTTTGAGAAGTCAAACCATATTCTTGTTTGTTGATTCGGCTAAGCTATTCCCCTGCGAGTAGTAATTTGACAATGTTTTAAGGAATATGCCATGTGTAAGTGTGAATTGACTTACCTTGGAGCCTAGGAAAGCTTTAGCATTATCGGAGATGATAGTTTTAGGTGGGCCAAATCTCATCACCAGTTCCTCTAGGAAATCCTCTATCTCTGCCTTTGTTGCATTCTTGAGTGGCACAACCTCGGTCCATCTCATGAAGAGGTTTTTGGCTGTTAAGATCCATTTATGTCCTGCATTGGAGGTTGGGTTGATCATTCCAATGAAGTCTAAACCCCATTGCATGAATGGATCATCAACCACTATCAGATTGAGAGGCATTGCATAATTCTTTCTTCTTCCAGCAAAGAACTAACATTCTTTGCAAGTTTTCACCAAGGAGTAGGAATCACTAAATAGCATCATCCAAAAGTACTCTGCACACATGATTTTGATGGTGGTTGTTTTTATGGAGAAATTTCTTCCTACAAGACTACTGTGGTAAGTGTCGAGGATCCTTTTTGCTTATTTTGTGGTAACACATCACAATAGAACGCCATTGAAATTTCTCTTGAGCAAGATCCCTTTGATGAGCGCAAATCCACTATTTTCAACCGGTAGAATCTCCTCTTCTGAGAAGGAAGGCCCAAAGGATACTTTCCTATATGCATAAATCTTATTCTATCCACCAGCCAACAACCTTCGGACTCCAACTCGTTCATTAGGACTAGCTTTGATTGTTCTTCTTCAGTGGCTACTTCTTCCTTGTGTGCAAGATATTCACACAATCCTCTTCCCTCTATGTCGTACTCGAGGATCTTGGTGATCCAATTGGCTCTATTCTCAGTGATTTCTCCCTCCATGATATACTCACACATACTAGAATATGCAACATAGATAATCACCTCATTGCAGGATATTAGGTGTCAGAACTTCTTGAGTCCCTTAACTATTGCAAACACTTGCCTTTATACAAAATTGTAGTTTGTTCATATTCCTTCAGGGTCTGGGAGTGAAATGCTATCAGATTTTCCCCCTTGCCCTCGTTATCTTTCTGAGTTAAGACAGTAGCAATACTTGACTTGCTATTGAATACATACATTATGAAGTCCTTCGATAGGTCTAGGTTGACCAAAACAGGAGCGGAAGATATAGCATCCTTCACTTTCTCAAAGGCTTCTCTGGCTTCTTTTGTCTATTTGAATATTTGATCCTTTTTCAACATTAGGGTAATTGGCTTGATTATTCCTGCAAAATCAAAAATAAATTTGCTAACGAAATTTACCTTCCCTAAGAAGGATTGAACGCCCTTCTTGTTGACCAAGAGGGGAAGCTCTTTGATTGCTTTCACCCGCTCAAGATCGATTGAAATTCCTTCTTTGGACACTATGTGCCCCAATAGTTTGCCTTATGGTACTCTGAAGACACATTTTTTTGGGTTCAGGGATATCTCGAACTCTTGGCATTTCTTGAAAACCATCTCAAGGTGATCAAAATGATCATCTTTGGACTTGGAGAACACTATCAAATCATCCAAATAGATTAGGATAATCTTTTTGATTAGTTCGTTGAAAGTGATATCCATTGCCTGTTGGAAGGTAGCTCCTACATTGGAGAGGCCAAACAACATCTTAGGGTATGCGAACGTTCCACACTTGGTAATGAACATTATCTTATGTTGATTCTCCTCTTTGACCTAGATCTGATTGTAACTAGAGAATCCATCTAATAGGGAAAACATCTCTGAACCTACCACTGTTTGCAGGATTGACTCCATTGAAGGTAGTGGGTGATGATCCTTCAGGAATGCTCTATTTAGGTCCTGAAAGTCCACACATAGGCGAATATCTTCATTTTTCTTTTGGATTGGGACCAAATTAGATACCCACGTGCTATGCTTTATTGAGAAGACAATCTGCAACTAGAATAGCTTTGTTAATTCTTGTGCCATTAGCGCTTCAATCTTGGGATTGAATGGTCTTTGTTTTTGGCAGACAGGCTTTGCACCTTCGGCCAACTCTATTGTGTGTTGAATGATATCAGGGTCATATCCCCTAAGGTTGTCGTATGACCAAGCCACCACTCCATATTTATCACAAAAGTCGATAAGCCTTTCTTTATCGCAATGTGGGACGTCCTTCCCGACTTTGAGCTTTCTTCCATCTTTGACCTGCAAGTCTGCATAGTCACTTTTGTCTACTACAAATTTTTGTTTGTCAGTTCTTACATCATCAAAATCAAAAAGGTTTTTGAGAGTGACCAATCCTTTTGGAAGCTTGATGGATTTCAGATATATGATTTATCCTTCATAGGCTTCAACAATCTTTGGTTGAAGTTGGTCAACAAATTCACCCAACTACTAGATGAACGAGGCAATGTGTTCATCGTTGTCAAACACTTGTCAGATTTGGTCATTGTTTGGAATGGTTGGTCAGACTATTACTTGTGCAAAGTGTTTGTTGTGAATGAGATCAGAGGCAGGATCAAACTAAGATCCGATTGACGCCATACGATCTGCATCTGTATTCTATTCTTAGGGCACTATTTGAATGTTGAAGGATTCAAAACCCTCAATCAGGTCCCAAACTCGATGTTTGTAGGATCGCATGCAAACATTCTTGGCCACGGAGGTTCCCCAGACTTGATTGACTACTAGTTCAGAATCTCTGAACACCATTAATTGCTTAATGCCCATCTATTTCACAAGGCTGATACCTTGAACTAGTCCTTCATATTCAGCTTCATTGTTCGTGTAGGTGAATTGGAAGCAGAAAGACCTCAGTTTTTTTTAATTCTGTGGGGATATTAAACATATCCCAGCTCCTACACCATTCTTGCATCTTGCTCTATTGAAGTACAATGTCCATAGTTCTGAGGCTTGATCACCTTCAGATTCCTTGACAACCTTTGGGAGCACTTGATCTTCATCGTAGATGACATAGGTACCTAGCCTGGTAGCATGGTAGTTACCAAAAGGGTCAATATCTATAGGTCCGCTCAAGAGAACATCTTCTTGATCATTATGGTCTTCGGTCACTTTTTCATCTTCTAGTAGCTCAGCGTAATACATTTATTGTTTGGTAATAGAGGTGTGCACGGATTCAAAATTGATCATGGCTTCATTAGCTACATGTTCTGAATGTAAAGCTTCAGGTTGTATCTTCATCTTTGCACCATGCTTGGTTCTAAGGATCAAATGTGACCAGTCCAAGGATAGATATCCACCCACCTTTGAAATAAATTCTTGGGATAGACAGAGGCCGAACATGGGGGGTCATCTATGATCATAGTGTTATGTGGCACTATGATACTAAGGAAAGCGAATAAGGTCAAGGGGAGTGCTTTGATGACGCCTATGGTTTTGACTTTGTTTCCATCAAGCTGCATCACTCCTCTTTTTAAGGGTTCATATCCGAGTCCTAAAGCTTCAACTTTTTATTTAGGCATAATTGTGGCGCTAGCACCAGAATCAATCATGGCATTATGTAATAATTTCTCCCCTATAATGAGAGTTAAGAAGAAGGGTTGAGGCTTCAGCTTATCTCTTACTTCAGCAGGGGCTTCCACTGTGCTATTGGTAAGAACTTTGGCAGAAGATGTCTGATCAACAACCCTTGCTTTGGGCAACTACTCGATTGGAATTGCGCTTACATCTTCCCAGAGAGCCTTCTGTAGTAGCATCTTCTATTCCAGGATGGCTAAAATATCCCAGAAAGACACATTAGTGGATGATTTCTTCAATTATTCCACCACATTGAACGGTGGCGGATTCAGAGGTTTCTTCTCCTTAGCTCTTGTTATAACAATTTCCTTTCACAACGGGCATTGTGGAAATGTTGTAGAGGTGCTAGGCATCTGGTTAGGAGCACTTTTAGGTTGTAGATTGACTAGTTGCAGGACAACTGGTTTGCCCATAAATCTTCTCTTAGATTGAGAATTGTAGTTGGATTGTACTTATGGTGATTTAGATGTGGATGTATCATTGGAAAACACCACTTCTTCTTCCATCCATGAGAAGAGTGTGTGGTTGGGAGTGATGTCCGCTTCTTGATCTAGTGACATCCCTTGCATTTTTGCGGTGAGCACCGCATTATCCATCTGTGAAGAGGTATACACATAGCTCCCGAGATCTGACATTGTGGCCTGGTTGTGTTGCTCCACCACCTTTTGTTGTAGGTTGTCACATGAGCAATTTCGGGGCATATGTGAATCGCCGCAAGGGAAACACCAAGGATTGGTGTCATCCGCTAAATTGTTTTATCTCATGGTCATCTCTCTGCTTGAACTTAGATTAGCACTTTGCAGTGGAGGGGGTACCGGTACTATTTTATTTTTTGTTTGGGCCTGTGGATTGGTGCGAGTGCCTCCTTGGAACTGGTTTTGTTGGTAAGAGGACCTTCCACTTTGATAATTCTAGTAGGCAGGCTTCAGAGGTACCACCTGGTTGCACTTGATAATGGTTATCTCATTAACAATAGTTTGCAACATTTCTTTGAACTCGCCCATCTCTTCCTTTGAAGAGTCGTATGTGGAGGAAACATTATGTGTGTGCACTCGAATACATGTACATGGATTGAGGAGGAGTCAGTGTGCTGGTACAAGGCATCTCCTGAGCAAGGAATGATATTTCTAGAAATATGGAGATGATGGGTCGAAGTGGCAACTTCCTGGCATCTATCAAATTGTTCTCTGCCTTGACTGCAATGCTATATGCACCCGGTAGGGTGGTTCTGCCAAAAGATTGGATCATCATGGAAATGTCATGATTGATAGACTTCAAGTAAAACATGAATGCTAGATCAAGCGGTGGGCGAATATCAACTTGAATCCTCTGCCATCTTGTATGGAACCGAGCATTGAAGTCAGCCATGGGTTCGTGTGGGGCTCACTTTATGATCGAGAGCTGATAATATAGTGATGATCGATCTCCTTTGTTTGAGAATATTTGGTAAAAAGGATCTCCAAGCTCATCCCAGGTATTGATAGTGTTTTCCAGCAATGTGTGGTACCAATCCAGTGCCCTGCCCCTGAAAGAAGCAACAAGTAGCCTTAATGCGACATTCTGGGTTATACCCCATGTACTAGAGATATGTTTGCAACATCTTACAAATGTTTGGACGACGTTCTTGAGCCATCCCCAATTAATTTAGGCATAGCCTTTAAGGTAGAAACTGGGATAGCGACCCAAACGACAGGTGCTATTGGTGCAACAAGAGGGCTTCTGGTGTCCCATGCCACATAGTTTTTGTTAGCAGCAGGAAACATGGCTAGCGGAAAGGGAGGAGGAAGTAGAACGTTTACTAATTGGGTCGCAGGTTGTACTGTCCCTAATGGTGGTACTAATAAACCAAGATTATTTGTTGTTTGGGACCTAGTAATAGGCTGATGGCTCATACACCCTTTTGAAAATTTGATTCATTAAGCTTAGTCCCACTGGGCGTGCCAGGAAAAAAATTGTTGATGCCAAAAATTGGCAAGGTAATAGCCCTTTGTGGAAAACTCAGTTTATGGGGGTCTTATTGCGCTAAATTAAGTGACCTCCAGATTTTTAAAGAATCTGGCTTCTTTTGTAATGGGGTTTTGGAATGGGAAATAGAAGCAGATATAAAAATAAAGAATCTAACTAAGGCAATACACCAGAATTTATATGAAAGGCACGATAAACCTATCTTTTGGATATGATCTAAGGGCCTACTTAGCAACTTACCATGTCCTAGAATAATAGAAATTAAGGATTGTAGTATGAACAACTCATTCAATGACATAAAATAATAATCACGCCCATTTACTGAAAACAAGAGTCGAAAGACATGATTTAAACCAACAAACTTGCATTCAAATTATAGAAGTATGACAAATAAACCATTCAAACAATAATGACACAATATAAAGTTTATCAACAGCATAAGAAATAGAGAGGCTGAACAATGGCATAGTCTATGAGTTCTTGCAATAATCTAAACAATACAAAGGCCCAGTCTCTCCAAAAATCCTATGATTCTAAAAACTGGTGAAAAAGCATGCGATCTCCTAACTTGTAACTTTTAACATTGGGACCTTCAAAACTGTATTAGAACCCCTTCTTTTGAAGCAAAGAGCACTATTTATAGAAAACTTCCACCGCTTGGCAAGTAGCAACCAAAAATATTCAAAATATGAGCAATGATGTCAGGGTAATGATTTCCCTCGACTGTTGTAACAAAAAATATTCAAGACACAACATTTGGTCTCCCTCCATTTAGGTGCATCCCCTGTGAATGATGGTAGTGGTCCAACAAAGTCTCGTGCAGACAAGTGTCACCCTTTAGGATAGGTGGTTAGAAAATGTGGCAACATCCTGTAGCTCATAGTCCACTTCATTCCCTGCATTGAAGAAGTGTGTGCCGAAGAGACACATGGCAGCATTTCCCTACCTGCGGTTGATATTTCCTTTCTTCGCTGAAAGCTTGTGTAGAGAGGACACACAACAAAATGTTTATTGTTGATGCTGCTTGCGGGGTTTACCAAATCTTTATGCAAATGGGAGCTATGTGGCATCAGAGCGGGGGCTAATGAGGAAGTGAAAGGAAGCGATCAAAATAGCCCGCAGTGACGACATGTGGGAGCATTTCGGGGGACGATAGAAGAGCAAGGAGAAAATTCCTTTGGAGTGCGATGAGTAGACACGTGGCTGAAGCTATGGTGACAACCAAAAGGGGGTTGATGAAATCCGTTGAAGGAATGGGCCGGTACTTAGCCAAAAATAAAACCCAAAGGGAGAATGGTGAATTTCAAATTTTTTAGGTCCAATAGGTGATTCTAGGGCCTTTGGCATTATAGGTTCCTCAAGGATATGATTAATGTCTTGACAGGCTACAAAATCCTCCCAAGAAACCTGGGGGTGATGAATCTTAAGACTCCTTTTTACTAACAAGGTTATCAAACAATAATGTGATAAGGTTGAATCACTATGCTTCCTCTAATATTCTGACCCCATTCTTCTGAGAAAATTGTAAAGATAATTGGGTACATTGACCAATAGATTTTTATAAAGATGACTTAACAACTTAAAATGACCAATATACAATAGAGATAGTCTATCATTACATGTAATGTACTTAATGATATAAGAGGCATAGGAGACCCATACCCATGACAATGATAGTCTTTTGGTACCTTGTGATGAGGAGTCTAGGTTCTCTCTTGGCTCTTTGAACTCATCTCTAGTTACAACTGCATTTGCTCGAGCAGGAAACTTAGCTCCAACTCTTGGTAGAATTGACACTTGTGCAATTGCGACCTCTAAAGCATCCACCTTTAAACCCCTAACTGTGGCCTCATCAAATTGTAATGTGGTTGCAATTTGCCTCATCATTTCTTCATTGTACTCTGTCAATTTGAGGAAATAGTCCAACCAACTAGCCCTTGTAAAAATGGGTAGACATAATGTGTCCTCCAATATCTGTTTGTGGGTTGATGGCTCTCTTTAGATAATATCACCTCCCATGGTGAAATACTTTGCCTCTGCTCAATGTTCTTAGAAATTCAACTCAGTTTCAACTTAGCCACCTTCAAACCCTCTCTAGTTTGTTACACTCACATACACTCTTCCATTGTAACTGCAACTATTACATCCCTTTCTCCTCTATATCAACTTAATTTAGCTTAAATTGGGTTCAAATTAGCTCAGAATTTAGGATTTACGGAATTGACAATTAGAATTAACATCAAAAGGTTGTAGGTACGAAGGATATTAAGACAAAAAGTGTTTGTATGTCTGTTTCTTAATTTGAATTTTGGTGGCAAAAAACTAAATTTTTTGGCTAATATATTACCTCCCCCCAACTTAAGTTTTGAAGTGACCTCACTTCATGTATTATGAAAAATAGGTGAAGGGTATGATTGTAGAATATAGAAATAAATGTAATGAATAGATAGCATGCTAAATTTAATGTAAATACATAATGAAAGCTTTTCAAAATATATGATAATGATGGTAGTGTAGTATGTGTACTTGTCAGGTGTGATCAACCGAACACCATGCATGTCAGGCTGATTGAAGAGTATCCACAATATTAGATTGATTTGACAAGAGTTAATTGCAGTGTATGGTTAAATGAGTGATAGGGTGGCATGTGTAATGAAATGAAGTGGAATGTATGGATGACAAGTTATGAAGTGATAGTTCAAATGCTTGGAATTTGAATTGGCAACATGGAATGGGATGAGTATGGTGCATGTACTTGATATGATAGGATTAATGTTGCATTATGAGAAAAGGTGAAATGAAGGGTGATGAAATATAATTAATGTAGCAAAAAAATTTAAATACTCTGATAGATAACACTGCAAGTACCTCCTACAACAAGTCCCAAACTGAACTATGACAAATCACATGTATTAAGCTATAGGTCCCTATTGCAATAGGGCCCAAACTGGATTATAGCAGCTTTAATAAATGAAGCTACAGGTCCCTTCAAGACTATGAAACATTCTTGGAAGAAGATAGTGAATCACTATAATTGTGTTGTGTGTTCATAAAATTGTGGGATAGTAAATTATACCTAAGTGACCTTAGGAGATGAACTTTGTAGGTCATCTACTGAGGCACTGTGAGAGCTGGTAGTAGTTGTTGTTGAGGTGTTATCATGTGATTGATTATCTATATCTGAATCATTATTTTGACCATATAGATGCATCAGTGAAAGAAGAAAATCATCTTTCTGAGATGGTTTATATATCTTCACTCTATGTCCATTCACTAGCAATTTGAATCTAACTACATCTATAGTTTGTGAATTAACTGCTCCATTAGGAAATACCTAATGAATTTCATAGGGTCTCAACCATCTTGATTGTAACTTAACCTTGTGGTCCTTATACCTGGAATCATATAGTAAAAACCAGTCACCTACAATGAACTCTTTGGCTTTTATAAATTGATTATTCCATTTGGTTCTCTATTTCTGAATGATCTATGTATGATGCATAGCCTCCATTCTGATTTCATCCAATCCATTTAAACTGTGTAACCTCTCTTGATGTGCTTCTATTAAATCCATACCTAAATCTAATGTTGTCCTAAGTGTCTTGTACTCAAACTCTATTAGTAGAATTGTTGTTTTACCATAGACTAACTCATAAGGAGTGAA
The DNA here is from genome assembly GCA_007258455.2 of Sequoia sempervirens. NCBI lineage: Eukaryota > Viridiplantae > Streptophyta > Pinopsida > Cupressales > Cupressaceae > Sequoia > Sequoia sempervirens. The sequence goes on from VDFB02274714.1 coordinate 10,414,206, forward strand.
ACCTGTAGTGGTTTTCCATGTTTTGTAGGCCCACGCTGCTTTAGGTAATCTTGATTCCCAGTCCTTTCCGTGAATTTTCTTTATTTTGGTCAGAATATTTTCAATCTCTTTGTTTGTAACCTCCACCTACCCATTGGCTTGGGGATGATAAGGTGTGGATTTTCTATGTATTATTGAACATTCTTTAACCAACTGATAAATAAGGTCAGAAGTAAATCGAGGACCTTGGTCAGTGAAAATTTCTCTAGGTACTCCATAACTAGTAAATATATCTTCATATAAGAACTTAGCTACATTCCCATCTCTTGCAAACTATAATGCCTTGACTTCAACCCATTTTTTCAAATAGTCTGTACACACCAAGATATACTCTTTATTATTAGAGGCTAGTGAAATTAGGCCAATGAAGTCAAGCCCCCATTTTTCAAATGGTGCTAATGCTATTTGTGGTTGCAAAGGAATTTCATCTAACCTTTTTGGTTTTCCCATTCTTTGACATCTGTCATAGCTTCTAGTATACTTTACTGAATCCTTGTGGAGAGTTGGCCAATAGTAACCTATTTTCAAGATCATAAATGTTCTTTTGGCTATGACCCCCATAGGGCTCATCATGGCAAGCCTTTAGAATGAAAAAGACCTCATCTTCAATTATATATATCCTCATGATATTATTTGGACGGGTATAAAATAACTAACCAGCTACCTAAGAATATGGAAAGCTTTTATGCACCAACTGTCTCTTTTCTCTGGGAGATAAATGTGATGGAATTTGCCCTACCATTGGGTAATTTGCAATATCAAAAAACCATGGTGTGTGTACAGTAAGAGAAAACAAACACTCATCTAGAAAAGAATCATCTACATCACCTTCTTTGATTTGTGTAGACAACTTAGACAAAAAAATTCCACCACATTAGCTTTCCCTAGCTTATCCACTATTGTTATGTCAAACTCCTATAGTGAGAGTAGCCATCTGACTAGTCCCCCCCCCAACTACAGGTTTGTTCATCAAGTATCTTATAGTTGTATGATTTGTGTGTATGAAGACTTGATAACAAATGATATAATGCCTAAACTTGTTGATAGCATAAACAATTACCAACGTCTCTTTTTTAGTAATAGTATAGTTAAGCTCAACTCCTTGCAAATTCTTGTTGATATAGTAGATGGCATATTCTTTATTCCCTTCTTTTTGTCCCAAAACTCCTCCTATTGTAAAATTTGAAGCACAAGTGCGTATATGGAAAGGTAGTGTCCAATTTTGTCCCCTCAATATAGGTGCCAATGTGAAAGCTACGTTAAGTGCTTTAAAGGAACGTTGGTATTCTAAAATCAATTCAAATTATATGTCTTTGGTAAGTAAGACAAACAATGGTGTTGCAATCTTGCTAAAATCTTGGATGAATCTCTTATAGTATCCAGCATGGCCCAAAAATATCTTGACATCCTTTTTCTTTTGTGGGATGGGAATTGTGGAAATGATCTCAATCTTGTTGGGATCTTGTTGAATACCTTCACTTGAGATGAAGTGTCCTAGAAAAATCCCTCGAGTCATCATCATGAAACATTTTTCATGACTCAATGATAGGTTATGTTCTTTACACCTTTTCAAAACCTTTTCTAGATTGTTGAGTGCATCTTCATAGGTGTCTCCATATGTAGTGAAGTCATCCATGTAGATTTCCATGGAATCATGAGCATAGTTTAAAAAGATACTTAGCACTTCCCTCTGAATCTGTCCTCTGAAAAGTTGTTGGGGCATTACATAGTCCAAAGGGAAGAATAGAATAGGAATAGGTTCCCCAAGGGCATGTAAATGTGGTATTATCCTTCTCCCCTGGAGCTATATTTATCTAGTTATAGCCACTAAACCCATCTAAGAAAGAGAAGTAATTTTTCCTTGCTAAGGAATCAAGCAAGTTTGGTCAATGAAAGGTAGGGGGAAGTGATCCTTTTTGGTGGATTTTTTCAACTCCCTATAGTCAACACATACCCTCCATTTTCTACCTTTCTTAGGAACAATGACTAATGGTGACACCCATTGGCTATTAGAAATGGGATAAATGAAGCCTGTATCAAGTAGCTTTTGTAACATGGTCTTAACTATTTCTCTTAAGGGTTCATCCTCCTTTGGGGTTGTCTAATTGGCTTGAAACCATCATTTATGTAGCTACTATGCATGCAAAGTTTTGGATCAATTCCTTTTATATCATGGTAGTCCAATGCAAAGGATGATGTGTGTGCCTGCAACACAATGTTCAGGGAATCCTATTGTTCTTCAGTTAATCCATTATTGATGTTCAGGGTTTTACCTGACATAATTTTCCAAGGTTTATATTCTTATTGCACATATGAGAGATCAAGGCCATTAATGGTGGGAACACATTATTGTGGCAAAAGGGAATGGAACAGTTGGGATACCTCTTCTAATGAATTGGTAGGTATAATGTTCTGTAATGGATCTTATAGACATGAGAGATAGTCTTGTTGTTGCGGGTCTCTACCGTAGTTGTTCTATATAATATGGTCAATTAAGTCATCCTCATCTTGGGTCCTAATAAAGGGTTGCATTCTATTTTCATGAGTTTGTAGTGAATAATGATCTTCTTCATCTAAGGTAGGTCATATAGTATGTTCTAGGTTTTCATGGCGTTGGGCTGGTGGATAAAGAGCTAATTTCTTGGTTACAATCCTATTAGATATTATCATGTTCCCAAACCTACAACCTATGAATGCATCAGTTGTAGCTAACCTAAAATGAATGGATATCCTACAAGGTTTACCTTTAGCTACAAGACTATAAAGTCAACAGGATACTCCCATGAATCTAATGCAATGACTAAATCCTCAATGATTCCTTCAGGTTTTACTGTTGACCTAACTACCAATTGTAAAATAGTTGATGTAGGTCTAAGGTTAGCTAACTGAAGTATTTGCATTGTCTCTTTAGTCATGACATTGATTGTTTCCCCTAAGTCAATTAAGGTGTTCTTGATAAGGGTCCCATTAATCTTAACATTCACTACTGGACTTTCAAGATTTGTGTATTTAGGGATAGTTATATTCCTTAGCATAATATTAGCAAGGTTTCCTAGGACATGAACTATCTAAGGGTCCCTCCTCTTTGTCCCTGGTTTCTTAATACATAGATCCCTTACTATCTTGGTATAGATTGGGATATCCTTGATAGCTTGGATGATGGGAATCTTGATACTAACATCCTTAATTTGACCTAATAGGTCTATCTCAGCTTGGGTATGATGTTTTTGAATGGCTAAATACCTAGGGAAATGAGGTTCTAGATTTGAGGTAGTCTGGTTTACCTAATTTGACCTAGGTTCTATAGGTGAATTATCTGATTCTTTAGCTATAGGTTCTTCATCCTCTATCTTAGTGATTTGGGGGGGTGAAGGTCTAGATAGTGTCTCCCCTGACTTTAGGTGGACATCACTCACCTCTACCCCATAAATGGGGTATTGTATAGCCTTGTTAGTATAAGCCTACTGGACATGCTTGTTGTTAGGGTTAAGTGTAGGTTGAGTAGGCAATTGTGGCTCCCTAGGTGGCTGAGATGTTGTATTTGTGGGATTGGGCATGATAGCCTGTTGTTATGGCTAAGAAGGCAACAAAGGCTGTTGGTAATTCATATTTTATTGTTGTCATTGTTGGCCTTTTTGTCATTGTGGTTGCCACTAATTTTACTACGATGTTCATTGTGGATTGTAATTGACACCTTGAAATTTTTGATGTGATCATACATTTGGTTGTTTCCGGTTCTAGATTTGCTAAGAGTTTTTCCATTGTTGTGGGTTTTTCCATTAGTTTTGGTTATTTGGCTAGGGCTAAGAATTCCATGCAAAGAAATTATGATTACCAACTGGAAGAGATGCATTGAATGTTAGAGGTTCTTTCAGCATACCTTGTCTTGGCTGCCATGGCCTTCTTTGAGAAACGTAAAATAGTTTTCCATCTTCTCCTTCAAGTGGTTGAAAATCAGGTTTTTCTAATTTGTCTTATGTAATACTAGCAACCCTCTTGCACTTGTAGTTTTCTTTCCTTTGTCTACAATTGAGGCAATGTTCACTGAGCATTGCTTCAGCCTCTTCTTGTTTCTTCTTTATATGTAGAGTGTCTAATTGAGTAGCTAGGTGAATTATGATGTCCTCCTTCATGTTGGATAGTAGGTTACTTAACTCCACTCTTGAAACCCCATTAGATTCTTGCTAGTGGTGGATGTCCTTTCTCCCCTTGATCTTTTGGTGAAGGTTCTAGAGTAGTTTCTGGAGACCCTATAGATCTCTTCGAAGGGTAATTGAGACACACACCCAATAAGATTGAGGGAATCCATGCAATCTTCATTAAATCTTCTTAAGAAAAAAAGTTTCAATGATTCTTCTGAGAGCTTATTCTGTGGATTTTTCTTCAAGCAAAATTGAAACCTTTTTACATATTCTTCAAATGGTTCATCCTCTTTTTGAGTCATCCTGAATATATCATCTCTTCTCCTATAAACTCCTCTACAATAATCTTGGTATTTCTCCAAGATTTTTTTTTTCATGGTGTCCCAATATGGAACATCTTTGCCTAATCCCATAAACCATCTCAGGGCAACATCTTTTAGATTGGCATGGAATAACTTGAGCTTATGAGTATCAATTGTATAGTCATAGCTCTTGAATAGGACATCAAACTAAAAAAAAAATGTTTGGATCTTCAATCACCAACCCATAAAAGACTGGTAATGCTGAAGGAAGGGTATTATTTAGCACAATACCCCTTTCTTGGTTGGTAACTAGAAACTCAAAGGTCACATTTTCGGGTGGATCATCCACTACTACATCACCCATTATTTGGAAGTTCTCCTCTGTATTTTCAATAGATGTTGGTGAAAGGGAAGATTCTTCTTCAATAGTACCCTCACTTTGATAAATGTTGTCACCAATATCTGCTCTAGCTTGTTGGCTTGTTGAGGGGAGGAATCTTCCCAAAGAGTCTCTCTGTCTCAACATACAATAGATATGACTTTGTATGGCAACGAATCCTGCACAATGTTAGTAGAATGTTCTAGTATTTGACAAGGTTAAACCTAACAATCCTAATACTGAAATCAAATTCTAAACTAAGAAATCTTGAAAATAAAAGAAACCAGTCATTGAGAGTAGCACCATCTCTGACAACAACGCCAAAAATGCATAGTCCCTACTAGCGTCTAGTAAACTTGGTGGTGATCACACAATTCAAAGGGAAAAACCTAACTGAATAGTCCACTTAATATTTAGAAGGACCTTCATTGAATTATTGACCAGGGTTAGTAGGCTTGTGATGGTACTGACACTGTATGTACTTTCAAAGACTAGAAACTACCTAAGCCATTCTAGAAAAGATACTACACTTGCAAAATCATAAAACTACAAAAAATTAAGGAAAGTAAAGTCATCTCTATGGTTATGGGTACCTACAGTATAATACTATAGCTAACTACTATTCAAAAGTGAAGATTGGAAACTAACTAAACTACTAATTAAACCTATTCTACACTCTAGAGTACAACTCTTATTAATTTCAATATAACTATGAAACCGAGATTGTTCATGAATCCATTAATGATTAAAAACACAAAGATTTTGTTCAAGGCAAACTGCATTTACAAAGTAACAACTAAAATGGAAATAAAATAACTAAAAGGAAAGGAGTGAAGGATAGTTACCTTGAGTGGCCCTTGCTTAAGTAGTTGTCTTCACTAATCTATAATCACATCTAACTCAGATCCAACACAATCATAGTAACTTTTTTAAATTTTTTTTATGTTTACAATCATAGTAACTTAAATTCATTCATTGCACAAATCCACAATATCACATAAGATTCTGATCAAATATCTTATTCATGAAATCATAATTGCACAACAAACATAGTTTGTATTTCAACTAAAAACTAAAAGAGTATCTGATAACTGATAAAAAATGATTGACTAAAAAACTAACTAGCTAACTTAAGACTCAACCAATGTGTTGTGCATATAGGCATGAGGGAGCTTATTCAAAGTAGGACTCTAAATTGAAACCTTTAATGACCACTCACTGGATTTCAAAGGCTAACAAAGATTTGGTTAACTCTAAATGCAACTAGAAACGAAGAAGAATCCAAACTGGAATGCAAAATGCTCAAAATCAATTCTATTTAGAATTCCAATTGTAATAGGGGTCTTCCTTCTCCAGTGTCTTTGTTAGTCATCATAATGATGCACTATCTCTTTCATTAAATGTCTTCATGTTGTAGTCATTAATAAGACAAAAAAATGTCTCATTTATTAGTCAAATAAAAACATGTATTTTGCTTAATTATGAAGTTTATCAAGATTGAGCATGATGAGGAAAGTAACCAATTTTCAGTTGGAGCAGTCAATATCTCATCATATCTTAAAAAATAGTATTTGGGTTCTTGAGATTTTTGAAAAAAAATAGGAGACAAGAAGGTGAAAAACCCCATTAAATTTCACGAAAACCCAGTTTGTGGTTTGAGAGAAAATTTCACTAGTTCGATGCTCTGGAACTTTGCTTTCATGCTCTAGAATTTTTGGAGCTAAGAAGGATTTAAGTGAAGGATAAGTATGATAGCATTTATGAAGAGGTTGAGTAGTTTGGGCTTCTATGAGTAGTTAAGGGACAACAATTGAGAGAATCTAGGGGGCAGTTTCAAGCATTTAAGGCAGGTTGTTGGGTTGTGCAAACAAATGGAGCATATCTAGGAGGTAGTTTTGGGCAGTTTGAACCTTTTTGTAAACATCTAGGAGTTGTTTTATGAGTTTTAATGACACACAAGGGAAAGACATAAAATTTTCAACATTCAAATATCTTTTTGGAGCTTGTTTAGGGGGCTACCAAATAGGCATATTTGTTTTGGATGACCAAAAAAGATTGACTCAACAAGATGAAGAAAAGACTTATCTTTTTCCCTCAACACATGTTCCTATCTTCTAGCAAGTTGTTGCACAACTATAAGGCTCATCTTTCAAAATTCTATAAATTCATTGTAATCAAGGAATTAAATGGGGGAAGATTTTTATAAAATAATAGAGTCCAGTTTTTAGTAGCAGTAGTATAGTTGTTTGTAGTTTTCATTTCATAGTTTATTTTCCACCAATCTTTCCATTTCTAAAATTTTCCTTTAAATGCTTCTTAAGATAGATTTCATTCCACCATTTTCATTTACCAGCTCTTAGATTAGATTTGTTTCCAACAATTTTTTTTCATGCATTGCCTTTCAATTCTATTTGTAGAAAAAGAATGCCATGCAAATGATTTATTCTCCCTCTTGCATATTGCCATGGAAACCGCCTTAGATTGTCATTAATAATTAAATGATCAGGATTGCAACAACCTTCATCATTTTTTGCGTCGTTGTCAAAGAAATGTGTCATTAGGGAGTTGTTGATCTAGTGATAGCAGGTCAAAAGAAAAATTAGTTTGACAAGATTTTTAGGTTTATTATTTTAGAAATTACCTATTTTATTATTTTATAAACCCCTCCAAAAACAACAGATCCAAAGGAAGAGGTTCTTGCATGCAAAGGTGACAACTCTTGTGTAATATCCTCAATTAGAGAACCATGATTTCAAGCCCCAACAAGCAAAAGATTATTGTTTGGACACCTTCAAAGTCCAAGGAGGGTTGTCCAATCAGATATTTGAAGGACAAAGAGTTGCATCTAGTCATGCATGCAACAAAATGTGAGGAAAGATTGCAAGATCTTTCCAATAAGCCCATGCATCTACTAGAACCATAAATTATGGAGAAGGTTGTCATTTAAAAGGAAGAAGGAGCATTATAGTTCAAATATTTAGCCATCTTCTCATGGTTTTCCTCTTCTTTCAAAAATTTGAATGCATGGATCCATCCTTTGAGAAAATGATGTTATTTCCCACTAGTTAATGATTTTGTGTAACCTATCTCTATATCAATAAGTAGAGTAGGATAGAGTTGGTTTCTTTTCTGTAAATAAGTACTTTAAACGTGCTATGTTTTCTTCTCTAAAGCTCAAAAATATGCATTTCTCTATAAAAGTTGCTACTCCCGAGAGATGTTATAGATTTATTTTGGAAACCAACCATGAAGAAAAGACATCAAGCTCTAGATAGCTCCAAAGTAACTCAGAATATCTTCATAAGCATGTTTAGTGCACCTCTTAGAAAATATTCAAAGCAATTGCAATAAAAGTGAAAAAATTGGCTCTCAAAACTCATTATAAGTTGTAGGAGGACCTATTTGTGAAGGAAGAATGACGTCTACTTTGAAATATTCTGCTTCTACTCTGACTCCTAGTGCGCGTCATTCTACAAAAATCCATGGAAAAGGTGCCCTCAGGGGGTGACATTGGTGAAGGAATTTGCAACCTCTGGCTCTTCCTCGGTGTCTCCTTTTGTGCACACTCTGGTGGGTGGTGGTGAAGGCATTCTCGGACGTAACCCTAGGTCTCCAAAAGTTGTTAATCAGGGTCCAATAGATGACAATGCAGGGCTTGGTATGCACACGAAGGTTGGATCGCCTAGTCCATGACATGATGGTGGTGATTGCAAGCGAAAAAGCTTCACTAACGCCCTTGTTGCCCGTCCATCCCCACGTAAGGGTCTCCATGGGTTGGGCTCGCAGTCTGCTAGTTTTTCCCCTTCCAATAAAAAATATGAGCCTCTTTGGCTTTACGGCGAGGCCTCTATGCATCCTCCATTTGCCATCCGTCAAGCATCTGCCCTTGAGATCAGTCTAGACGGCCTTGTCAGTGATAAAGAAGAATACTTGCAGGATCACACCCTAATATGTAGATTTACTAAAGTTTTGCTAAAATTATGTGACCTCCATTTGTGGATTGAGGAAAATTGGAAGGATTATCTAGAAGATGAAATCAACATTTACCCATGTGCAAAAGGGTTTTTTATCCTAGAATTTGAAGCTATGGAGGACAAAGAAATGGTGCTAAAAACTGGACCTTGGTTCTTCCAGGGGGATATTCTGTACATGAAACCTTGGTCCCCCTCTTTTGATCCATGCACAAAGTCATTTTCTTCAGCATTTTTATGGGTTTGTTTACCTTACCTCCCACTTCAGTTTTGGGAAATTGACTGTCTGAAAGCAATTGGCAATAGCCTGGGGAAATACCATGGTCTCTCCAAAGAAACAATCAACTATGAAAATTCATATTTTTCTCACCTTTGTGTGGAAATGGATGTTTCAAAAGGCCTCCCAGTCGAAATCCTTCTCAAAGTCAGAAATAGGTGTTGGCACTAACTAATAGATTATGAAAAGATAACATTCAAATGTAGAATTTGCTTTGCGACAGAACATGTTACGACACAGTGCGGTAAAAGGCATTTTGGGGAGAATGTCAGTGCTGTCCCAATCAACAACCCCTCATGGTGGGTTGGGGCTGATTCCAAACATTATGTTGTTTCTCCCTCTGTAAAGAATGCTAGTGCCTTCACTTCTTCAAATCAAAAAGTTGATCTTGCTCTGGTCTCCACCCACTCGGCTATGGATGAATGCCATGTCTTGGGGTCCACACTAGAACCAATGCAAGATGATGCTTGAATTACCTCCCCATCTTTGGAGGTCTCCAACACTGTTTCCTCTTCCCTTTTGGTTGCTACTACTGTGGATTGCAACCTTGGTTCTTCCATGCTGGCAAATTCGTGCTTGGGCCAACATCCTGCCTCGAATGACCAACAGGCTTGGATGGAGGTGAAGAAAAATAAATCTCCATCTTTAAAACAAAAACATCCAATTTCCCTAAGATCCTCAAAGAAAGAAGGAATACTGGAGGTATAATTGGTGGTCACTCTCATTGTTGGGTTGATGCATGTTCTATTAGGTTAGAAGGAAAGTAAAAACTTGTGTTGGGGTACCCCCAGTGGATAGGACATGCATCTATTCTCTTTTAGAATTATATATTTTGGGAGTTATTCCCTTGACAACACTTACCTATATAAAAAAAAAAGTTGTAGGAGGACCTGTAACATTTTAGGTGTGGGGGAGATGATAAGACAAAAAAATGTTTCATCTATTAGTCAAATAAAAACATGTATTTTCTTAATTATGAAGTTTATCAAGACTGAGGATGATGAGAAAAGTAAGAGATTTTCAGTTGGAGTAGTCAAGATTTCATCATATCTTGAAAATTAGGATTTGGGTTGATATTTTTGGGGAAAATTAGGATACAAGAAGACAAAAAACCCATTAAATTGCACAAAAATATAATTTGTTTTTTGAGAGAAAACTTCATCAGTCCGATGTTCTGTAACTTTGCTTTCATGCTCTGAAATTTTCGAAGCTAAGAAGGATCTAAGTGAAGGATAAGTATGATAGAATTTATGAAGAGGTTGAGCAATTTGGGCTTCTATGAGTATTTAAGGGAAAATTTTTGAAATCATCTAGGGGGCAGTTCCAAGCATTTAAGGCAGGTTTTTGGGTTTTGCAAACAAATAGAGCATATCTAGGAAACAGTTTTGGGCAGTTTGAACCTTTTTGCAAGCATTTAAGAGTTGTTTTATGAGTTTTAATGATACATAAGGGAAAGGCATGAATTTTTCACCATTCAAATGTCTTTTTGGAGCTTGTTTAGGGGCTGTAAAATAAACATATTTGTTTTGGACGACCAAAGAAGATTGACTCAACAAGATGAAGAAAAAATATCTTTTTTTCTCAACACATGTTCCTATTTTCTAGCAAGTTGTTGCACAACTATAAGGCTCATCTTTAAAAATTCTATAAATTCATTGCAGTTAAGGAATCAAATGGGGGAAAAGTTTTATAAAATAATAGAGTCCAATTTTTAGCAGTAGTAGTGTAGTTGTTTGTAGTTTTCATTTCATAATTTATTTTCCAGCAATCTTTCTATGCCTTGTTATTTACATTTTTAGAATTTCCCTTTGAATGATTCTTAAGATAGATTTCATTCTAGTATTTTCATTTACCAACTCTTAGATTAGATTTGTTTCCAAAAATTTCTTTTATGTATTTCCTTTCAATTATGTTTGTAGAAAAAAAATGTCATGCAAATTATTTCTTCTCACTCTTGCATATTGCCATGGACACCACCCTAGATTGACATTTATAATTAAATGATGAGGATTGCAATGACCATCATTCATCATGTTCAGTTTATTCTAAGAATTTCCTATTTCATTATTTAGGAACTCCTTTGGTTGCATGCTCCATGTTGTAAGTGTTGCAGGCTACAATTCCTCCTCTGGCTACAAGGGATTAGTTCACAAAACATGCACACAATACTAACAACCATGATTAAGCATAGATATCCAATCGAAATTCATACATATTCACACATAAATCATGCATTAACCATCACATCATAATTATACTTCCATATACTTGAACCGAGTTCAGGGTTTGCATAATAGGTATCAAAGATAACATAATGTATGAACATGTATAGGATAAATGTCTTGGTAATGTCTATAAGAATGTATAAAAGATATAGAAACTAACTATTATCTAGACCCATCAACACCCTGTGTTTTCTAACCTCCAATTGTTGTAATAATTTTTTTTTCTTATTTAGAGAGTATGAATGTAATGAAAGGTACTTTAAAATTTTTCCACAACTATTACTTAGAGTATAAATTGTGTTTCAATTTCCTCATATGATGGAAAAATAAATGTACAAAATAATCATAGGTTGGAAAACATAGAGGGTTGTGAGTGATTGCATTTTTCTTGTTCTAAGCTCAAGGGTGGAGAGCTTGGGGAGGATTTCTAGGTGGGGGATACATAAAACTAATAAAATTGACCTAAGGGGTGACTAACCAATTGTGTTGTTACATGTAGAGGGTTTTACAATAGTATGTGGATTTCAGGTTTCATAACACCCAATGCTTTCCAACGCACAATTATAATAATGAAAACCTTTTGTTAATTAGAGAGTATGAATGTACTAAAGGGAACCTTCAAAATTAACCTCCTTTTCTTTTGATGATTAAATATTCTTCTTATCTTTTACTTCCTTTTTCTAAGTGGTTAAGTTTAGTCTTATGTAGTTAATTGATTATAGATTACTAATAAAAGGATCTACATAACAGTTTCATACACTATTGTTTTCTCAACTCTTTATTATCCACTAGCATCATTGTACGTACAACTTTATTTGGTAAAATTTATCCTTGGATCAAATGTATATGTTTCCTTATACTTATTCATGGAAATCCATTTGGCATGTTGTTTAAAATTGTCACTAAAGTTTTTTAACCATTCTAAAATTTCTTTTTATAGTGCCTCTCCTTCACCTATGCTACAATTTACTCTAGGAATCAATATAAAACATAGCCTCCCATTTCTTAGATTTTCTTACCATCTACTAAATAAATCCTAGCATTACCACATACTTGTTTATTTTTTTCCTCTAATGCAATTAGAGTATGTTTCTTTATGTCCATCATAGTGTAAGTATTCTCTTTATAAAAAATGTATGAATTTATTCTCATACTATCATGACCAAGATTCCCAAAAATAAATGGCATATATCCTTTAACATGATGCAATAATTCCTCATGATATGTACCTATCTTAAATTTTAACAAATATTGCTCACTTACTAGTACATTATTTTATTTCTATAATTGTGAAATTTTATATGGATTTGGATATTCTAACCTTTTCAGTTTTAACTTATCAACCATCTCTTTTGGTGCTAAAATATCTTTACTACCATTGTTTATGATGAATTTATAGCACATATATTTAGTCTTGTATATATTTCTAAAGAGACTTCTCCTTTGTACTAGTTCTTTATTGATACCATCATTGTTTAAAAAAGCCCTTTTCATGATCAATGACTCACCTCTCTCCAATTTATTAACCATAAACCCTAAACCTAACATCCATCACCATTGCATTAATCCATTAAGTTCATTTTGGCTAATATGAATTTATTAATCTACAAGTTGATCATCAAGATATTTTTCCTTAGCCCCACTACTCTTACCTATTAACACTCCCTGGTATTCATTTTCATGATCTTCTAACTTTTTTTTTCATATATTTTATTATCCATCACTCCATCCTATAATCCCTTGTCATTGATACCTAGCTATAGGCTACTCCTCCATGCACTCTAATTACATCTATATAATTATTCCATCACTCCTTTCAATCCAAAAATGATAATAAAATCATAATCCATGCAATCTACACGAAATCATCCAATCACATTTGTGATTTTGTTCCTAGCCTTGTTGCAAGCATTTATCAAATACCAATCACCCTCATCAAGATGTATCCTTCCCAATCCTTTTGTTGTTTCAATATATATCATTCTTATATTAACAAAACCCAATCATAATCATCGTGATGTATCCTTCCCAATCCTTGTGTTTCTTTAGGATATATCCTTCTGACATCAAAAACACTCCATCCATCATCAATCAATCCATCACCAAATTTATTTTAAATCTTTTATTTTAAGTTTGGTATAATAATCTCTAAAAGTGTTGTCAAAGATGAGTTTCACAAAATTAGAATTGTGAAAATTCCAATTATTTGATTAATTAGTTGATTTTTTCAAATTGAAAATTATAATACAATATTAAAATTCAATGAAAAATATAATTTCTTGTTCTTCATTGTCATATTCTAAAAAATAAAATATGAAAAGTAAACAATCATCTTCTTTGGATCCATCCTCAAACCATTTTGTAAGGTTAAAATTCTAAATACACCAATTATGTCTTTATGATGTTGCAAGATGGTGTGTCCCTTGGTCTTCTTTGTTCAACATGGCACTTGGGTTTGTGACATGGCTTAACCACCTCCTGTGGATCTTGTATAAATCTATCGGTTGTATCGGGCATTAACAGGTCGATCTTTTGCTACAACGACAACCACCAATGTAACAATTAGTATCGAGCCAAGGTCACAGGTTCAAACCCCTCGCTTGCATTGTGGGGGATTTTTGCAAGATGGTGTGTCCCTTGGTCTTCCTTGTTTAGTGTGGCACTTGGGTTTGTGACATGGCTTAACCACCTCCTATGGATCTTGTATAAATCTGGAGGTTGTATTGGGCATTAATAGGTTGATATTTTTGTGCAACAACAACCACCAATGTAACATATGAGACTAAAATTCTAAATTTTGTAGGGTAGGAGAGGTGGGTATAGAGAGAGTTAGAGAGGGAGGGAAGGGTAGGTGGAGAGATTTTGTGTGTGTAAGGGAGAGAGGGAGGGCTTGGTGGAGAGAGGTTGTGTGTGTGTGTGAGGGAGAGAGGGGGGAGAGGGAAGGAGGGAGATAGGGAGTGGTAGGGTGGGAGGGATAGAGGAAGGAGGGAGTGAGCAATAAATGGAGGGGTAGGTGGAAAGAGAGAGAGGGGGGAAAGAGGGAAAAAGGGATGAAGAGTAAGGTTAGGAGGGATGGTGAGAGAGGGGAGATAGAGAGAAGTATAGAGGGATGGATGAGGGAGAGGTATAGCGAGGTAGCATGGGAGGGATAAAGGGATAGAGAGGAAATGAGGGAGACATGGAGAGGTAGGTAGAGAGAGGTAAGGTTGAAGGAATAGAGGGAGAGGTAGGTAGGGAGAGTGAGTGGAGATTGGGAAAGTATAGAGGGAAGGGGGAGAGAAGTAGATATAGGGGGGAATTTGGGAAGGAGAGAGATGTAGGTAGAAAAAGAAGTGGTGAGATGGATTGAGGGAAAGGTAGGTAGAGAGGGAGAGGGTGCGTGGAGATAGAGGGAGAGAGGGGAGAGGTAGAGAGAGAGGGGGGAGATGTAGAGAGAGAGGGGGAGGTAGAGAGAGGGATCCTTATTAAATAGAACACATGTATATCCCATGAGTTTGGATGGAGTGGTAGGGATCTTCATATCTTTCTTTGACATAAAATAAAATCAATTGATAAAATTGAAAATATATCATATTTGGAAATCCCAGGGAGCACACGTAGATAGGTAGGATATGAGGACCAATGAGATTACCTTCAACCATGATCTTGTAAATCATTTTGATAGATCGAAATTCAAAGGTGATCTTGCACAACTTATAAAAGTTTAAACTATATTAATGGTAAATTTTAAATTTTCCTTTCATTACACTCATGTTGTGTAAATAAAATTTTTATGTAGAGGTAGCACAACCTCCTTTAGATAAGTCTATTAAGGAAGTGGATATTTCTAAATATTCCATTATAAGGGTTGATTTAGGAAAGGTAACTCATGAAAGTGCCAAGGTAGATGTATAGTCTACATTGAATTCTCTCATTGAGAAATTTGATGAAGTGAAGAAGGTTAAAGATCAATACAAGGTTAGAGTAGAGTAGTTAACTTTGGTGCTCCAAAAGATTACCTAATATTTGAAGAAAATATATCCTATAGCCATGAGTATTAAAGAACAAATTATTCAAAAGGTTGGAAAGGTGCATTCAAGAGGTAAAGCATTCGACAAGTTTTTGAATAGAATGATAGCACAAAGAATACAACTTCTGAGAACTTCTATAGAAAGAATGGGGAATATGGAAATATAAGATCAGTGTTGGAAAAAGTACTGACACATTTGACTGCAACCGCATCGAAACCGAAAGTTTACCCCTGCTTCAAGAGATGAAGAAACAGGCTAGAGGCGCGCTGGTGCCTGAAAATGACATTCCCAATAGAGAGATGTTTTTGGGTTTTATCTTCGATGATACATAACCGGAATATGTGAGTCTCGGAATGCCTCGCTGGATAGCTCGCGGAAGAGCCAGACTGATTCTGATGAGATTGACTTGTGCTCGAACACTTTCAGCTACCTTGTAACCTCTTGATGATGGGCGCCCCTTCTTATACTGATGAAGTAGGGCTTTTCCTCTGAGAAATCTCCATGATTTGATCTTTAAAAACTCTATTTCGATCATCGAAACGACCGTCTGCAATATGAAATGTCGTCGTGAGGTGCTCCTCCATCGTGAAAAGCTCCATTTTGGGTCTCCGCTTCAGGTTCTGATCAATAAAACTGGCATTGACTGACAAACTATTGACAAAAACTCCATGCTTGATATTGCCCAAAACTGTGTTTTACATCAAATTAGCAAGGTTTAGACTTTTAAATGCAAAATGCCTTGATGAAGCAAAAAATTTGGTTTGGGTACAACACTTTTCAATATTTTTCATGCTTTATGTAATTAGTTTTTGACATTTTACATGTCTTTTTCCAAAATGTAATTACATGTAAAAATAGAGAAGTCCTAAATCAAATCAGACCCTCCTATTGAATAAGTCAAATTAGTTATTGCTTTCCTAAATTAGCTCTCAACTCTCCTCTCTATATATGAGGGAGTTTCTTTTGTAATGGACCTTTGATCTTTTGAAGCAAAACACTGCCCATTTTGAGAAAGCATACTTGAATCTTTGTGTTGAATGTGCATATCAAAATTAATCAATAAAAAAAGTAGATTTTCCTCCAACCTTTGTTGTGGAGCACATTTTTGTGTGTAAGATTGTTCTTACATCTCTATTATCACATTATCTTGAAATTGGTTTGTTAAAGTGGCATAATATTTCATTGTTGAAGGGAATTCAAATTTGATATTTATAGAATTTGAGCTATAGTATTGTGTTTGGAGATTTGTGTATTTGTGTATGAATTTGGTTAATAACTCAAAGTCTTTGAGCTGTGATTATAGGATACATTCTTGTGGATCTTTTGGTATTGTTCATTGATAGTCTTTGAGCTATAACTTGTTGCACTTGAAACTGTTTGGAATCATCGAGGAAAGTGACAAAATACTTTGGGATTTTGTGGATTTTCTTGTTATCATCACTTGTTGGTATCATTCTAGTTATTTTTACATCTAATGGAATCAAATATTGGCCATTATTGCTCTAACTAGTGTTTTGTAGTTTGTTACATGTGGTAAACATCAAGGGAATATTATTGTAATCTTGAAAAAGGAAACATCTATTTTGAAAGAAGATAATATGATGATGGAAACATCCCTATGAATAGTTGTAGAGTATATAAGCATAGTTTAATTACTAGTTGTTTTAGTGAACAATAATAAAGGAGCCTCCCCTTTATGAGAGGAGAGATTAATTTATAATCATAGTCGTAGCTGAAATTACCATTTTGTAATTGTTAAAGGAATTACAAAATATTCACCCAACACATACCAAGCTTTAGGAGCCTGTTTGAGTCCATATAATGGATTTTTCAACCTACATACCATATCAAAATCTTTTGATAACTGAAAACCTTCTGGTTTTTCAATGTATACCTCTTCTTCTAACTCACCATTCAAGAAGGTATACTTTACATCCATTTGATATACTTTGAAATATTTATGTGTTGCAAAAGCCAAAAAAAATCTTATAGCCTCCATTCTTGTTACAAGAGAAAAAGTCTCTTCAAAATCCATTCCTTCCACTTGTGAGTAGCCTTTACACACAAGCCTAGCCTCTTTTTTGATAAATTTTCCATTCTCATTCAACTTGTTCCTAAAAATCCATTTAGTTCCTATCACATTCTTGTTTGTTGGTCTTAGGATTAGTTCCCATGCCCGATTTTTCTCAATCTGCCTCAATTCTTCTTCCATAGCTTTGATCCAATTTTCATCCCTACATGCTTCAATAACTATTTTAGGTTCTACTTTAGAAAGTAATTTTTTTTTACCTATTCCTCTGTCATAGCAACTTTTCTTCTTGTCAACACACCTCTATTTTTGTCTCCAATTATTTGATCCTCGGAATGATTTTTATACACATACTTAGGAGTCTTAAAGTTCTTTTTCAGAGCTTCTTCCTCTTCCACTGTCATCTCTTTTTCTTTCTCTTCTTTTTCTTCATCTCTACAAGGGGTTCATCAGATTCATATCCTTCTATCAATGCTGAGCTCTAATGTGATTCCTTATCCACTTTCAACTATCTTCTTTAGCCTTTTGTTGTAACACCTATATGTCTTGCTCTTTGTCGAATATCCAAGGAAGATTCCTTCATCTGATCTTGCATCAAACTTTCCTAAGTTCTCTTAATCTCTCCTGATATAAAATTTACTTCCAAACACAACTATTTCATATTAGGATTTTTTCCATACCATATCTCATAGGGGGTCTTTGAATTATTCACTCTTGCTTGACCTCTATTAAGAATGTAAATTATGGTATGAATTACTTTTCTCTAATAGACATCTAGTATATTTGCTTCCTTCAACATGGTTCTCGTTGCTTCATAAACTGTCCTATTCTTCCATTCCATAACTCCATTATGCTATGGAGTCCTAGTAGCTGATAAATGTCTTTTTTATCCCATGATATTCACAAAAACTTTTAAACTCATTGGAGGTGAACTCACCACCTCTATCATACCTTAAACACTTGATTTTAAAATTCATTTCATTCTCAACCATAGATTTAAATACTTTAAACTTATCTAGAGGTTCTAATTTTTATTTGAGAAAGGTCACCCAAGTCATTCTAGAGTAATCAACTATTAACAAAATAAAATACCTATCACCTTGAGAGCTTCTTGTTTTAGTAGGTTTACATACCTATATGTATGCACCAACTCCAAAGGCCCTACGATAGAGTATTATTTAGTTTTGAACCTCTTCTTTGTCTATTTTCCAACCTGACACTCTTTGCAAATTGCATTAATAGGATTTGTAATTCTCAGGATGTATCTCATAACATGAGTAGAGCTAATCTTCACTAGGCTATCAAAATTGATATGACACATTCTTCTATGCCACAACCAACTTTCATTTATTTGTGATATAAATAACTTACCACGAACACCTTTGAGCTGATAAACATTCCCTTCTATCCTTATTCTTGCAAAAACCAAAGTTTTGGAGCTTCCTTTTCTGATTTCACAACCATCATCTTTGAACACTAGATTGTATCCTCTACTACACATTTTTTCTACATTGAGAAGATTATGCCAGAGACCCTTGACATAGAGAACATCACTTGTCTTATGCTTGCCATTAAAACTAATTGAACCTTTTCCATAGATCTTAGCAAATGTGTCATCACCAAACTTAAACAAAACCACCATCATATTTCTCAAGTTTAACAAACTTACTCTTATCACTTGTCATATGATTTGAGCATCCACTATCAATTATCCAGTAGTTTCTCTCCTCTCTTACATGAAAGGATTTCAACATAGTTCCTTCAATACTATGACCGTTTTCTAGAGAAATTTCCTTCACACATCTTTCAAGGTTAGTAGAATTATTTCCAATATTCAAAACCATGAACAATCACTCATCACTTCCATCATACAAATAGTTTGATTCCTCATCATCAAATGTACCATTGTCTTTTTTAACATAATAATTCTTCTTGAAAGAATTATCTTTATGATCTTTATGTTTGTCATTTCAAACTTTGCTTGGACACTTTGAAGTATAATGACCTATCTTACCATAATTGAAACACTTGAGGGTAACTTACCTCTATATTTTCTAATTCCCTTTTTCAATCTTCTTACTAAATTTTCTTCCACTTCATCAAGATCATCTGGATAAAATTCATCGTTCCTCTCTTTCTTGCTAACTTTAAAAGTAGTTTCTTTTCTTGAAGCATCTTGGTCAAACTCTCTTAATTCAAAAGTAGTTAATGCACCAAAAAAGTGATCTCTGGAATATTGATCCAAATTCCAAGCTTCCTCAATAGCATAAACTTTAGCACTATAAGATTTAGGAAGGGTTCTTGATACCTTTTTCACAATTTCACTTTCCTCTAGTTTTCCCCGAAGACTGTTGATGGTATTGACAATTTCATCCACCCTTAGCATGTAGATTGCAATATCTTCATCATCTTAAATCCTTTGAAATTATACATCTTTACTTTCTTGACCTTAACATCTCCTTTATAAATGCTCTTCAACTTTTCCTAGACTTCTTTAGCAGTTCTGTAGCTTATCACCTTCAAAAGTTCTAAATCAGAAAGCACACTCAAGATAGCATTCCTTGCTTTTCTATTATTCTCATAATCCTTGATCTCATCTTCACTTGTTGAAGGAGTAGTAGGCATATTATATCCATATTAAACTAATTTCCATACACCAAACCCTAATGAGACAATAAAGGCTTCTATCTTGGCTTTATAGAAGGCATAATTTATTCCATCAAACATAGGGACTTTGGCACCATTCTTGTGTGCCATCTAGATCTACCTCAAACAGTTAAGCTTCTTCCAAGGAACCTCTACTCTAATACCAATTGTTAGACACACAAGACAACTGAGAGGGGGGTGAATCAGTTGTATATTAAAACCTTCAAACCCTTATTAAGCATCAACATGAATGTAAACAAATGAAACATCAACACAATAACAACCATACACAATAGAACACTAGACTTTATATGGAAAACCCTAATTAGGGAAAAATAATGGTGAGGATTAACTCACATATATATGAATATAAACACCGATTATAAAAGGCTCACTATCAGAAGGGCTCACTACCCAAAGGACTCACTGTCCAAAAGAAAGAAAGAAAGGCTCACTGCCCAAGAAGATCACTTCTTCTGAATAGAAAGAGATTACAGAGAAAATGTTACAAGGAGATTCACTACCATAGAGCAATAGGAGAAACCACCAAAACTATTCGCAACCTTTAGCTCACTACCTCTAGCAACCTCAAGTACACTGAAATGTAGACACCTTTTTCTCACTACTTTTGGTAGTCTTAGGTGTCCATGCTTGCACTTAGATCACAACACTTGATCACATATACATCATTTCACACTACTCTTCACACCACATACTTCTCCAACAATTGAACTTGCATATTGCGATGCCATCAAATTGCACCCTATGGCAATTTCACATTTGCGTACTTTCCCCTGCATTTATGGTGCCTAGTTGCATTTTTTACAAGAATCTTATCAGTTAGAATTTTGTGATTTCAACTCCATAGGGACCAATGATGAAGTGACAATAACTCGCCACCTTGTTTCTCATGAAATTATGTTTCACGCCTACACAACATGTAGCATTCCCATACTTTATGAATTCAAATGAGGAATCTTGGAAGTCTTTTCCCATGACACATGTCATCATGGTAGGATTCCAAGTGTAACAGTTCTTCCCACCCATGTAGCTACACAAAACTCACCTTTTCACTCTTATTTGCAACACTTATCACTTGAACTCACTCTAACTTGCTCTCTTCTTACTCTTCTCTTCTACATCGTATCTCTATGGTGAAGCTCCGCTGGATTAAAGTCTCACCAATAGCCAAAGCTCTCTTGTAAGTGCTCAACATCATGTCTATCAAGCCAAGAGAGAGCCATGGACAATTGGTAATACTCTCTTGCTTCTTTTTAATTTTCTAGCATAATATATTATCTATATTTCGTGATATAGGTTCTCCTTTGTAGCAGGATTTGCTTTTATCACTTTGTGTCTACTTTACTTTGTGTATTTTATTCTCTTTATCTATCTAGCTATTTGTGGAGGTGGGAACACCAAAATGGGGGTTTGACTAAGGCAAGCCCCAAAATAGCCCCAAAATTTTTCCTCATCCACCTTGTGTGCAAGTTTCTCGTGTGGAGCTTTATGGGAGGATTCAAAGCATAAGAAATCTTGTGAGTTAATAATTTTTCCTCCTTGTCAATTATTAGCATTCTTGTTTTCTATTAAATTAATGGGTTAAACAAACCTCAAATTCTAAATATTTAAGTAGATTCTTTGAGTTTTGTGTCAAGGTTTAGTTTTTTGTCCATACGAGATGCCAACACATCTCTAAGATGATAGTGTGTTGCGTTGTTGTCCCATTTATGTGCAAACATCCTCTGGTTGAGAGCTTCTCCACCAGTCTCATAAATCTCATAAATCTACTCTTCAATCCCCAAAGTTGTCTATTAGTTGTCATTCCTGGAACTCTGCTTTTGATACGTTTTGCAATCTCTTTCATCTTATCTCTTTCGACTAAGCTTGAGGTAGTCTTGAGGTGATTGAGGGAAAGTCGCTCCCATTAGACCATGTGCATCTTGGGACTTGGGAGTAGTGAATCCCCTCCTTCACATTTTTGGTGAACTTGACATGAATGAAGTCATGTCAAATCTTTTTCTACAATATTTCAATGTCTATGATAATGCATTTTCTAAGGAAGATTTCAATATGCGAGATGATGCCCTAGATGATTTCTTAGAGGCATCTTCTCCTATCCATAGATTTCCCAAATAAAATTCTTCATCACAATCATCTACTTCCTCTTCCCAAGTCAAGGAATCCATGAATGTAGTGACTATCTCTATGGCTCCTGAAAGGCCTAAGAGAACCATCATCTAATTGACTCTAGCTAGCCCCTCTCCTAAGAGGGTTCATTATATTCATGGGGTTCTAGTCTCTAGGGACTCATAATTTTTTTACATAAGATTCTTAAAAGCTACAAATTCTTATAATATTGTAGGACATACGTATAATACTAGAAGAAATCAACATAATGTGAATCAACCTACTTCTATTCTAACCTCTTTACCACATTCTCAATGAAGTCTTCCTTCACCACCTAAACCCATGATTAAAGCACATGGTGATTATGATCTTGTGGAGCAACTTTGTGTTGCTCCTGCTAAGATCTCACTATGGGACTTGCTTCATTTTGCACTGGTTTATCAAGGTATGCTTCAGGAATCCTTGCAAAAGATTCTCTTACCTTCTTCTACTAGGTCAATAGATGTTAATGCATTGATAACTCATATCTATGTGGATTTTCTAAATATTACATTCGTTATACAAGAACTCTCGCCCTCAAAATTATAGAAGCAAGCAAATCCTTTAATGATTATAGTCACCATTAATAACAATGGTATTAGAAACACGCTCATCGACATCGGTTCGACTCTCAATGTATACAACATAGATTTCTTACCTAAGATTAATATTGATTTGTCTTCTTCTTTAGCTACTTCTTCTCTGTATATTCATCAATTTGATAATGTTGGTCATTAAGCCATAGGCATGATAATATTTGCCTTCAAGGTTGGGACCTGTTATTGTACTCACCTTTATGTAATGTCTAGTCCTTTGCCTTATAGTATTCTCTTAGGAAGACCTTGGATTCATTCTTTGGTAGTTGTGACTTCTACCTTGCATCATTGTATAATTTTTTTTTCTAATAATGAAGTAATTACAATCAAGGATGACCTTGAGGTTGTACACCTTTATGAGATGGCAGTTGTTGGTCGAGCCTCAGTTGTTTCCACTCTTAAGAATTGCATTCCATCCTTATCTTCTGATACGTTGGCATCCTCTTTAGTGGTGCTTACCTCAAAGGCTGCCCCTTAGATGGATGTTCCTAAAGGAGGTTAGTTTAAAGTGAAAAATCCTAATTCTTCCCCTTCTACTTCTTCCAAATTGAATGCATGTCCTGGTGATGATTGGAGGTCCTCGGATTTCTTTAAATTCTTCATTGTGGAATACAAATTTGACCCTATCCACCTTAGCCTTCCAATAGTTTCATATACCTCTACCAAGAAAGTTGATTGTCCTCCTGTTGAGAAAAATAATTAGCACCCTATTACGGAAAATGATTGTGTCCCTGCTCAAGAAGATAATCATGCTTCTATCGATGAAACTAATGTTTGTAGTCCTACCAAGAAGGATTATTGTGATCTCATGGATCAGTTGAATACTCATTGGTGGAATGACACTCTCTATGTAGATCCACCCCCATCTTAGGATTTGTAAACATGTTACAACCATGGCTATAAACTCATTTCTAAGTATGGTTATGAGCATAAAGGTATGGGACATAACAAACAAGGCATTCAAGTCCCTATACAATGTATACCATGTAAGCATAACTTGGGGCTTGGTTGCTCTCTTAAACAATCTAGGCATAAATTATGGTGGAGTGTCAACATGATTCCTGTTGAACCTCTTGTCTAGTTCATCCAGAATTGATTGAGAGTAAAGTATAATCTAACCAAGTTCCTCTAGATGTTTTCTCTTCAAAAGAAGCACTAGAATAATTCTTAGGTGTCTACTCCTATCTGCCTCCTTATCACCATAAATGACGATTCTCGTATTGTTTTCATAAACAAGGGTTACTTTGGAGAATTTATTTTGAATGATGATGGGCAGGCCCCTTTATCTAATGTGGATGATGATGTTCCTATTTCCCATATTGAAGACCTTATTTCTCTCCTTAAAGGAGATACTACTAATGTTTTCATGGATTGTAAGTCTTCTAAAAAGGTGATTAAAATTGGAAAATGCCTTTCTTTGGAAGAATCTAAACAACACTCTGATCTATTACGTTCTCATCTTGACATCTTAGTTTGGTCATATGAGGACATGCCTAGTATCAATGAGTCTATAGTGGTTCACAAAATCATTCTATATCTTAAAGCTAAGCCTGAAAAATAAAAGATCTGAAAGGTGAATCCCGATGTTGTATTGTTGGTTAAGAATGAGATAGAGAAGCTTCTAAAAGCACACTTTATCCATCCTATTGACTACTCACCTTGGATATCAAATATTTTTGCTATCAGCAAGATTGATGGTTGTATTCATATTTGTATTAAATTTTGTAATCTCAATAAGGCTTCTCTTAAAAATGATTTTTTGTTGCATAATATCAATATGATTATGGATTCGATTGCAGGACATGCCTTCTTGTATTTCATGGATGACTTGTCAAGATATAAATTAGATCCGTATTAACTTAGAAGATCAGTAAATGACAACATTCACCACCCCTTGGGGTACCTTTTGTTGTGGTCATGCCATTTGGGTTAAAGAATGCAAACACAACTTACCAAAGGGCGATGACCCTTATCTTTCATGATTTTATTCATAAAATTCTGGAAGATTATGTCAATGACATCTTGGCTAAGTCTATAACTCATCAAGATCATGTTGAAAATATTCATCATATTTTTGAAAGACTTCAACTCTATAAAATGATATTAAATCCTCTATGTCTTTGGAATTGATGCTAGAAAGATTTTAGGATTTATCATCTCTCATGGGGGAATCAAATTCAACACAAATAAGATTTATATGATTGTTAACATGCCTCCACCTAGAAACATCTCTCAGCTATGTAGTTTGTAGGGGAAGATTTAGGCAATTCATAGATTTGTGTTTCAGTTGGCTGATAGTACCCTTCCCTTCACATGTTTGTTGAAGAAAGATGTTTGATTCTGATGGGATGATGAGTGATTTTTTTTTGAGTCAATTAAAATTTATTTGGCCAATCCTCCTATCTTAATGTTGGCTATGTAGGATAGACCATTTTTACTTTATATCTCTGCATCACCTCATGCTTTAAACACTTTATTGGCTCAACATGATCACGATGGTAAGGAAAGAGCGGTCTACTACATTAGTCGTATCCTTGTTGATTATGAAACTCGTTATTCTACCATGGAGATGCAATATCTTGCTCTCATCCTTGCAACACAAAAGTTAAGACATTACCTTCTTCATGCTATAAAAAATCATGTCATAATGAAAAGTGATCTCCTTAAACATTTGTTTACTAGGATTGACCTCGTGGGAAGGTTAGAAAAATGGGTCATGTTGATCTCTAAGTTCAACGTCAAGTTCGTAAATCAAAAATTAATCAAGGGTCAAGCTATTGCCAATCATTTGGTAGAACCTCCCTCATCTCACTCCTTTCCTGGTCTCAATTTATTTCCAAATGAAAATATTCTTGCAACAAATTATGAACCTATGTGGGAGATGTACTTTGATGGATTGAGATGTCAAGCTAACTCTAGAGTAGGTGTGGCTTTAATCTCACTCGAAGACAAGACAATTCCTCTTTCCATTTGGTTGGAATTTCATTGCACTAACAAAATCACCGAGTACGAAGCCCTTATTGTTGGCTTGCATGTTGTGATCACTTTGAATATTAAACATCTTCATATTCACAGTGATTCTAAACTTATTGTGAATCAAGTTATAGGAACATATCAAGCCAAGTAGAATAAGCTAACTCAGTATTGAGTTGTGGCCATATCCTTGATTGATCATTTATCCTCTTTCACAATAGACAATATTCCCAGGAGAGAAAATCGACACCCAAATGCAATGGTGAGTGCAACCTCCCTAGTGCGTTTAGATGATAGTGTATAAGAATATCACTTTGTGGTTCATATTATTCACTCTCCTATTGTCTCATATCAACTAGGTAAATTCGATGCTAGATCATATGTTCTCATTTGGAATTAGAGGAATGGTATTCCAACACCTATAATTATTTGAAGAGTTGAAATTTTCTTGATGATGTGGCGAAGAATGCTTGCACTCAGATAAGAAAACTTGAAGTCCAATACATTATTTTGTTAGATTTTCTTTATCAAAGATATTATAATGGTATCCTTCTCTAGTGTCTCACTAAAGAAAAAATACCCCTTGCCCTTCATGAAGCCCACTCGGGCTCTAGGGGTGGACATTTTGGTAGTAAATCCCTGGTGTAAAAACTGATTCACATGAGATACTTTTGGAAAACAATGGAGCAAGAATCCTTTGCATTTATCAAGAAGTGTCCACAATGTCAACAACATAGACATCTCATTCACACTCCTGCTCAAGAGATTCAAAAATAGACATCTCCTTGGCCATCACAAAATGGGGGTTGGATATTATTGGAAAAATATCACCTCCTTCTTCTAAAGGACATGTCTTCATCATCACCACTACAAATTACTTTATGAAATGGGTCAAAGTTATTTCGCTTCACTCCAAGAATGTTGAAGTCATATGTATCTTTCTTATAAAAAATATCATTGCTCATTTCAAGTTGCCTTCTACCCTTGTTTCTGACAATGGTACTCCATTTAAGAACAAAGAGGTGAAGCAATTCTAGGAGAAATTTCACATTCAATATTGTTTTTCTACACCATACTATCCTGAATATAATGGCCAAGCTAAAGCATCTAATAAAACTCTTGAGCTCATTCTCCAAAAAATAGTAAACAAACATGGTAAATATTGACATACTCAATTAACATACACCTTATGGGCCTATAGCACAAGTGTTCACATGACGACTAGCACAATGTTGTATAACCTCATGTATGGTGTTGAGGCTATCATGCATTTAGAGTTGGAAATTTCATCCTTGCGAGTTTCCCTTAAAGGGTTAATTGATGATGACATTTACCATGATAATCATTTGCATCAGCTTGAGTTGCTTGATGAGCATTGATTGTAGGCCCTCGACCACCTCCAAGCTTATCAATGATCACTTTCTAAACACTATAATCAAGGTATTCTTTCTAAGACTTTCAAGGTAGGTGATATGGTTCTCTGTGAGAATAAGAGAAATGTAAATGCACCACCTAATCACAAGAGAAGTTAAACCCTAATTGGTTAGGCACTTACATTTTCATCTCCATGTATAGTTTTGGTGCTTATGGATCTTGTCATCTATGGATGGAACACCTATAAAAGAACCTTTCAATGCAATGCATCTTCGTTGATACTACACATAACTTGCCTATGTGTCATGTATGTAATGCTCATCCTTCATGGATTGTATTTTGTTATACTATGATATTACTTCATTAACACATTAGTTCATTTTGTAGTATGATGTGAACATGTGTGTGTGATGTTAATTTATTTAATTAGGAATTACATACATACATGTGTTTTATTATGCTATGTGTCTGTGTATTGCATTCGATTACATATTTTGGTTAGGAAATTAGATCATCATTGTATTTAATTAACATACATCCATGTGTGTTTATTAGATCATTATAAGCATATAATCTAAACATGCATCCATAAGTATAAAATCCATCACATATCCATACATGAAAGTAACAACATACACACAAAGAACACCATGATATTAGAACCAAAATTGCATATATATATATATCAAAAATGTGTAGCATGTACATGTATTATACCATTGTTAAAAAAATGTGGTGATTGTACATATCTGTGTATGCCTATACATCCAAAATAATGTTGTACAATAGATCATCAATATACAAAATGGGCCTCTAGCCCCTAGGTGCATGAAACCTTGAGCCCTCTGGTCCTTGTGTCAATGGGGGTGTGGGTTGGATGGATGTGATGGAGTCTGATCAATGTGACTACGAGACTGACATGCTTTCCCATAGTCCCCGTATCTCACCTTGCAGCTCCGCAATCTCTAGCTTTGCTTGCTGCAGTTCCTCCTGTAGTTATGGATATGTAGTCAGCCTCACAACTACCTCCTACCCATCAAGGTCATCAAGTTGACTCTACAAAGCATCATGTGACCTCTCAAGACTCTCTTCTCATATCATATACTAGTCTTGCTCGATGAACATGACATGCATCTCCGTCGCTCATTAATCCCTCAACTCGATCAAAGTGGCAACATTGACAGTCCTTTGCATGACCTCCACTTGTTCCTCCTCATAATCTATCCAGAGATGTGCAATAGGCTCAAAATTGTGGGCATGTCACCCCATTGATGCTAGCTTGTAAGCATCTAGGATGCTCCCCTAGACTAGTTGATTGGGGCCACCTCAAAGACACACCATGTAATGAATGTGGTCCACTCCTATGTGCTCACTACAACCACATAGTAGTAGATGCTATCAGTACCACATGATATATCAAAGTATGAACATATATATACAAGAAATAAAATTAAAATACTAAAAGGAAATAACACAAATTACTCTTGTACTTGGATCCCCGATAATGCCAGTGTGGATTTGGGGGAGGTGCAACACTAGGACCAAACCCTACCATCGTTTCTATTGTTGCTATTGGGAGGACGTCTACTGTAGGTAGCACCACTAAGATTGGAATGGCACCTGGAGGAGATGAATTCCTTTGTCACTACCTCATCCTCTCTACCACTCTTCTCGCCACCTCTCCCTACTCACCATCACTGCTGCCATCTTATTCCTCTCCTCCACCTGTTGCTCTTGGCCCAACACCGACATTTCCCGTAGGGGCATCTACTAGGAAAATTGAGGTAGGACCATGTATGGGCCACTAGATCTGAAAGCCTCAAGTGATCCCTACATCATCGATTGGTATTATAGGGGGTTGATCATCATTGTTTGACCCATTATCACTGGAAACAACATCTGATATGGTCAAATGATGATGATCACCTGGTATCATTGCACTCCTAGTTGCTTGTGTGTATGTAAGGGGAGTCAAGGGTATGGTCTACAAAATCTTGAGTTGTCAAGCAATCCTGTGCTAGTAATAGGGTATAATAACATAATCAGTGTGACCTACTATGAATCGATCATGCTACATGTGTCATAGCTGCCACTTGTACGAGGCCCACCACATACCCCTATATGGTCACCATCTCACCTTATTATATTGTA
Organism: Sequoia sempervirens; assembly: GCA_007258455.2. Taxonomy (NCBI): domain Eukaryota; kingdom Viridiplantae; phylum Streptophyta; class Pinopsida; order Cupressales; family Cupressaceae; genus Sequoia; species Sequoia sempervirens. The sequence goes on from VDFB02274714.1 coordinate 10,443,489, forward strand.
ACCGGTCAAATTGTAGCCACCAAAAATGTAAATCTCCAAGTCTCCACTCGTGCACTAATTTGTACATGTGGGCCATCAGTGTACCAGCAGCTATCCCTTAAGGATACTTGACTGAATGAGTGGAGGTGATATGTGCAAAATACCAAACCTATAACAGTGTGTAGGCTATCAAGTTGGAATACTCATAGTGTACAAACATGCTCAACTTGTGGTATAGGTGAGAGAGCATGTTGCAACCCTAGACAAAATGACTTGTTGCTCCTCCATCCATTAGATAGTGTGGATGAGGCCCCTATGTAGGTGTGAGCCTTTCCCATCCATGGTAACTCAGAGGGCGACAATAACTACCATCACCCTTCTCAATAATAAGATTGCCACTCATCCATGCTTGTACCACCAGATGTAGATGTGGCTAGTGGGATCATCAGGAACAGTGTGCCTGATGCATTACTGCTGGGCCTCTAGCACCTCTTGGGTTGAAAGCATCTCAGCATGAACCACCTACCATTCATGGATGGGTAAGCTAGTGATACGGTAGACATCCTCTAAAGTTAGTGTCAACTCTCTTAACAAAAAGTGGAAGGTCAAAGTGGTGGCATCCCAGTGCTCCATGAGCGCCAACAACATTCGAGCATGGTATAACCTCTTTGGCAGTGCATAGACCCACCATAGGCCTACCCACTAGAGATGATACTAGTTGTCAAGATGCAATTGATCAACTTAGTACCGTAACATCTTGAGCACACACCTGTCTCTGTGCTCGCACATCTAAGGATAATGCAAAAAGGAAAAAATATCTATGTCAGACTCATCTACATCAAAAATATTTGAACTTCTACATCTAATTATTATATAAAATGACATCTGGGATGGAGGCACGCTGCATAGATTTTTGCGCGATGCTCTCCTATCCAGGTTTCCCACCATTGAAGCTACTCAGATGATAGTGCACTTTGCAAACACTAGCGCAAAGTCGTAATGATAGTGTGCCAACAGGATGCTTATATGCTATTGGGATGCCTGCACACTAACATGACACCTTTGCGTTGTGAGGATGCCTGTGCACCGACGAGATGCCTTTGCACTGCTAGGATGCTTGTGCTACAAAAAAATGAGAAAACTAGAAAAAAATGACATAAAATGACAAGCAAGGGTCAATTTAGACTTACCTCATCCACCTTGCCTCCCTTGGCTACCACCCGACGCAACTGCTTGATCCTCGACTCCTTGAACTCTTGTCTACAAAGCATTTTTCTGACTTTTCTCTCATAAATTCAATAAATCACTCACAATGAATAGTGAAAATGACCCTTCTAAGGGCCCACCCTAGTATATATAGGCCCCCTGGGCCCATTTTTCCTATTGTTACCCCACCTAGCTTGGGAAAAAATATTAAGGGCATATAATCACCTCTTCATCATATTTTTCTTTTGAACCAATGATTTTTTCTTAAGCATTCTTCTCACCTTGGTAGCTTTTGATTTTTTAGCTGACCTAAATTTGAGTTTTGTAGAACGAAACTTCATGTTTGATGTTGTGGTTTCTCACTAAGCTCAATTTCTCGAGGAATCATTGGTATTCACTTGCTCCACCTTTGTGGCCTCTACATTATCCTTTTTGGCACACAAATCCATAAAATTTTCAAATTTTTGAGTTTGCTTTGGTTTTCTCTTTTCTACTTTAGTGTAGTTTTTTTTATCAAAAATCAGCCCACTAAAGTGGGGGCAAAATGTGATGTCGTAAAATTGCACCCTATGGCAATTTCACATTTGTGCACTTGCCACTTGCATTTATGGCACCTAGCCACATTTATGACAAGAACCTTATGAGTCAGAATTTCATGATTTCAACTCCATAAGGACCAATGATAAAGTGACAACATTTTTCCACCTCATTTCTTGTGAAATTATATGTTAGACAGTTGCATGATGCACATAAATCTATGTGGTGTGCTAGCATCTCCAAAATTTATGAATTCAAATGAGGAATATTAGAAGTATTTGCCTGTGACACATGTCATCATGGAAGGATTTCGAGTGTAACGGCTCTTCCTGCCCATGTAACTACATAAAACTTACCTTTTCACTCTCATTTGTAACACTTCTCACTTGAACTCACTCTAACTTGCTCTATTCTCTCTTCTCTTCTACATCATGTCTCTATGATGAAGCTCTGCTAGATTGAAGTCTCACCAATAGTCAAAGATCTCTTGCAAGCACTCAACATCACAACTATCAAGCTAAGAGGGAGCCACAAACTGTTTCTAATTCTCTCTTGCTTCTTGTCAAATTTCTAGCTAATCTATTGTGTATATTTTGTGATATGGGTTCTCCTATGTTGCAGAGTTTGCTTTTATCACTTTGGTGTCTCTTTCGTGATACAGGTTCTTCTCTATAGTGGGGCTTGCTTTTGTCACTTTGTGTCTACTTTAATTCATGTATTTTATTCTCTCTATCTATCCGGTATTCCATGGAGGTGGGAACACCAAAATGGGGGTTTGATTGAGGCAAGCCCCAAAATAGCCCCAACATTTTTCCTCGTTTGCCTTGTGTGCAAGTTGCTTGTGTGGAGATTTGTGGGAGGCTATGAAGCATAGGACCTCTTGTGAGTTAATATTTTGTCCTCCTTGTCATTTATTAGCATTATTTTTTTCTATTAAATTCATGGGTTGAACAAACTAAAAATTTTGAATAGTTAAGTAGATTCTTTGAGTTTTGTGCCAAGGTTTAGTTTTTTTTTTTTTTTTCTGTACCATACACCAATGTGTCTCTAAGAAAACAATGCATTGTGTTGTCATCCCATTTATGCATAAATTTCCTTTGGCTGAGAGCTTCTTTCCTTGTGTCGAAAATCTCTGCAATCTACTCTTTTGGTCCTTGAAGTTGTTTGTCAATTATCATTCCTAAAACTCTGCTTTTAATACATTTTGCAATCTCTTTCATCTTATCTCTTTCGGCTAAATTTGAGGTAGTGTTGAGGTGATCAAGGGTAATTCACTCCCTTTAGGCCCTATTTGTCTTGGGACTTGGGAATTCACATTTTTGGTGAATCTAATGTGAATGAAGTCAGGTTAGATCTTTTTCTACAATATTTCAATGTGTATGATAATTCCTTTTCTAAGGAATATTTTGATATGCTAGACGATGACCTAGATGATTTCTTAGAGACATATTCTCCTATCTGTAGATCTCCTAAATAAAATTCTTCATCATGACCGTCTACTTCCTCTTCGCAAGTCGAGGAATCCATGAATGTAGTGTCTGTCTCTATGGATCCTCAAAGGCTTAAGAGCCATCATTTACTTGACTTTGACTAGCCCCTATCCTAAAAGGATTCATTATATCCATGGGGTTCTAGTATCTAGGGACTCGTTAGACCTTTACACAAGATTCTTAAAAGCTATAGATTCTTATAATGTTGTAGGACATACATATAATACTAGAATAAATCAACAGAATGTGTATCAACCTACTTCTCAACCTAATTTTGTTTCAAATTCTTTACCACCTTCTCAACCAAGTCTTCCTTCAACATCTAAACCCATGATTAAAGCACCTAGTGATTATGATCTTGTGGAGCAACTTTGTGTTACTCTTGTCTAGATCTCATTGCGGGACTTGCTTCAGTCTATGCTAGTTTATCAAGGTATGCTTTAGGAAGCCTTGTAAAAATATTCTCTTGCCTTTTTCCATTAGGTCGACGAATGTTAATGCATTGATAACTCATATTAATTTAGATTCACTGAATATTACATTTTATCCACAAGAACTCCCACCCTCATAAGTAAATAAGTAAGCATATTCTCTAGTGATTATGGTCAACATTAATAACATTGGTATTAAATGCACTCTCGTTGACACTGGTTTGGCTCTCAATGTATGCAACATAGATTTCTTACCTAAGATTAAGATTGATTATTCTTCTTTAACTGTTTCTTCTTTGTATATTCGTGGATTTGATAATGTTGTTCATCAAGCCTTAGAAATGCTAATCTTTCCTTTGAGGATGGGACCTATTACTGTACCCATCTCAGTTTATGTAATGTTTGGTCCTTTACCTTACAATATTCTCTTGGGAAGACCTTGGATTCATATTTTGAGAGTTGTGACTTCTACCTTGCATCGTTGTATAAAATTTATTGCTAATAATGAAGTAATTGCAATCAAGGCCAACCCTGAGGCTATTCACCTTTGTGAGATGACACTTGTTGGTCGGGCCTCGATTGTTTCCACTCTTAAGAATTGTATTCCATCATTATCTTCTGATGTGTTGGAATCCTCTTCAATGGTTCCTTCCTTAAAGGTTACCCTTGAGATGGATGTCCCTAAAGGAGGTTAGTTTGAGGTGAAGAATCCTAAGTCTTCCCCTTCTACTTCTTCTTCCAAATCGAATGCATATCTTGGTGATGATTGGGGGTCCTTGGATTTCTTTGAATTCTTCATTAGGGAATACAAAGTTGACCCTATCCACCTTAACCTTCCAATATTTTTATATACCTCTACCATGAAAGCTGATTGTCCTCCCATTGAGAAAAACAATCAGGACTTTATTAAGGAAAATGATTGTATCCCTGCCCAAGAAGATAATCATGTTTTTGTTGAGGAAACTAATGTTTTTAGTCCCAACAAGAAGGATGATTGTGATATTGTGGATGAGTTTAATACTCATTGGTAGAATCATGCTCTCTATGCGGATCCACCCCCTTCTTAGGATTTGCAAACAAATTATGACCTTGGATACAAACTCATTTCTAACTATGGTTATGAGCGTAAAGGTCTGGGATATAATGAACAAGGCATTCAAGTCCCTATACAATGTATACCATGTAAGCATAACTGGGGCTTGGTTGCTCTCTTGAACAGTCTAGGCAAAAAACCATGGTGGAGTGTCAACATGATTTCCATCAAACCTCTTAGTTTAGTTCATCTGAAATTGATCGAGAGTAAAGTAGAATCTAATGAAGTTCCTTTAGATATTTTCTCTTCAGAAGAAGCACTGGAAGAATTCTTAGGTGTCTACTCTCATCTGCCTCCTTATCATGTAAACAATTATTTTCATATCATTTGCATAAACAAGCATAGTTTGGAGAATCCATTTTGAATGATGATAAGGAGGCCCCTTTATCTAATATGGATGATGATGTTCCTATTTCCCATCTTGAAGACCATAGTTCTCTCCTTAAAGGAGATACTACTGATGTTTTCATAGATCTGAAGTCTTCTAAAAAGGTGATCAAAATTAGAAAATTCCTTTCTTCGAAATAATCCAAACAACACTCTAATATATTATGTTCTCATCCTAACATCTTCGCTTGGTCATATGAGGACATGCTTGGTATTGATGAGTTTGTAGTGGCTCACAATATCATTCTACATTATGATGCTAAGCTTATTAAATAAAAGATCTAAAAGATGAATATCAATGTTGCATTGTTGGTTAAGATTGAGATAGAGAAGCTTCTAAAAGCAAGCTTTGTAAGAATGTTCTCTATTTCTTTGGTAGTAACCTCCACTTGTCCATTAGCTTGAGGGTGGTAAGGATAGATTTCCTATGTCTGATCTCATATTCTTGTACCAATTTATTGATCAAATTTGATGTAAATTGAGGCCCTTGACCTGTCACTATTTCCATAGGAACACCATATCTTGTAAAGATATCTTCATAGATAAACTTAGCAACATTTCCATCTCTTTAAAATTGTAAATATTTGACCTTTACCCACTTTGTACTGTAATATATGTAGACATGGAAAAAATAACCCTTCTACTTTTTCTCATGTTTAGGCCCTCCTGGTGATTTTGGCTTGATTTTTCCTTGATTTAATGTTGTAATATGGCCAACACATTCACATTAGGTCTTGGGTCCTTGAGAATCAATAAGAATTCTAAGATGTCTAGTAAAAGTGTTGTGAAGTGTTGTAACCCACTTTTACACTTTTCTAGGACCTTTTCATTATAATTCACCTAAATAACTTATTTTTATCACTTACCAAGTCTTATTTCAAAGTGTTGTAAAGAGTTGTAACAAACTCTCACACTTTCCTAGGCTTGTCATCAATAATTCAACCCTTTCTTATGTTTAAATCACCCCTTAATGCACTTTTTGGCTCTACTTAAGTGTATTTTTGAGAATATTCCCATTAAACATCATTAAATGCACTTTAATTTCTGACACCTAGTAAAATTTCCCTGGTGGGACCAAGTCACCATCTGGGGTGACTTAGTCCCACTGGGCACAAAAATCAAAATTATTTTAATTTTCTGGCAGGATTTTATTCTCTTGACCTTAAGTTCGGCTTGTGATGTGTTATTTTTGGGAAACATTGTAAAATCAAGTATAAATAAAGGGTTTTTCTCTCATTTTCAAGCAACCCATTCATCTAATAATTCATTATCAAGAAATTCTCAAGCATCCATTGGAGCATCTACTTACAAATCTTCATATTTCTACATCAAGGGTTTGGTGAGTTGTAGCATTGCATGTTGTTCATTCATCATTCTCTACTTATTTCATTTCATTTTCAAGGGTTTGATTACCAAATTGGCGTTTGACCAAGGCAAACCCCGATTCTCTAACCCTTAACCCTTTTTCCCCTCTTTGCATGTGTGTTTTGTAGGTCTTGTATGGAGATTTGTCAAAGAGGAAAGTGTTAAAAAGGTGTTGTCAACTCATCAAAGTCATTCAAGTCAACAAAGCCCTAATTGAAGCTTGGAGACCTTTTTTAGCCCGTTTTCTGTAGTTTCAGAACCAAACACCTATCAAGAAGAGGAGTGTAGACAAAAAGCTACAGATTCCTATCCCGAATTTCTTGAGATTCCCAGGTGGACTAAGTTTCCATTTGTGGCGAATTAGTTCCATTGCTAGGCCTGAAAAGTATTTTTTGTATTTCCGGATACCCATTTGGCAAAAACCTATTTTGACAAAATTTCCTCGAAACATGACACTTTCCCAGCTTAGCGTAAGTGTCTCAGTTGGCCTCAACAACAAAATCTGCAGGATTCCAAAGCCTCTCTGCATCACATTTTAGTTTCCAGGTGCACCTCTCTAGTCTTGTTCATTTTTGTTATTGTTTGTTTGTATTTTTAGGTCATTTTGCATACATCACTATGTTTTCAAACAACTTGTATTTCTTAGGTTTTACATTAATAAGTCATTTCTTTAATTAGTTCATTGCATTTAGACATTGCATTTGGGAATCTTCCATCCATCCTTGCATTGGTTTTGAGTGTTTACATTGTCCATTTTGGCCCATCTTTCTCCTTTTAGGTGAAAAACCCTAGAAGTGCAAGAAAGCCACAAGGTGCCAAAATCATTGTAAACAATTTGTACAAACCAAGATATATTCCTTGTTATTGGATGTTGGAGATATAGGACCAATAGAATCCAACCCCCACTTGTGAAATGGTTCTATGACTAGTTTTGGTTGAAGTGGAATTTCATCTATTTTAATTGGCCTTCCCATTCTTTGACATCTGCCACACCTTCTTGTATATTTGATTGCATCCTTGTGGAGTGTTGGCCAATAATAGCTAGTATTCAAGATTTCTACTGCTGTTCTTTTTGCTGCAAAATGGCCTCCACAAGGTTCATCATGGCATGCTTTAGGATGCCATACACTTCATCCTCTTTGATGCACCTCATTATATTATTTGGTCCTATGTAGAATAAATATCTAGCTACCCATGAATAAGGAAAAATTCTCTCAACTAGATGTTTGTTTTCCCTTGGTGAGAGATGTGGTGATTTCCTTGCAACTAGATAATTAGTTATGTCTGTATACCAAGGTGTATGCAGAGGGTAAATAAGTGTTCACTAAGAAATGAATCATTCACAATATCTTCTGATTTTGTTGGGAAGTCTTGAGAGAAAGTATGCTCCTACATTATCCTTTACGGGTTTGTCAAAAATTATAGTATCAAACTCCTAAAGTAGCAATAACCATCTCAAAATTCTTCCCCCAACAACTAGTTTATTCATCAAGTACTTGATTGCTATATAGTTTATATGAATGACTACAAAGTAGCCTATAATGTAGTGCCTGAATTTATTGATTACATAGATCACTACCAACTTCTCCTTTTCAATGAATGCGTAATTGAGCTCTGCACCTTGAAATTTTTGTTGATATAGTAGATAACATATTCTAAGTTTCCTTCTTTCTATCCTAACACAACTCCTATTGCAAAATCAGATGTATTAGTGTGAATATGAAAAGGTATGGTCTAGTTTGTCCCTCTCAAGGTTGGAGTCTTAGTAAGTGCTACTTTAAGGGCTTCAAAGTCATGTTGACAAGCAAGTGTCCATTCAATTTCTACATCTTTATAAAATAGGATAAATAATGGTGCTACAATCTTACCGAAATCTTGTATAAATCTCCTGTAATAGCCAACATGACCAAGAAATCTTCTAACATCCTTTTGTTTCTAAGGAATAGGCAGTGTGGAGATTACCTCAATCTTGTCTAGTTCTACTTGTGTCTCCCTATTAGATACACAATGTCCCAAGACTACTCCTTTAGTCATCACCATAAAACATTTTTCATGACTTAAGGATAGGTAGTGATCTTGACATCTCTACAATAATCTCTCCAAGTTAGAAAGTGCTTCCCAATAAGTGTTCTCATAGGTTGTGAAGTTATCCATGTAAAATTTCATGGAATCATGAGAAAAATATGAGAATATACTCAATATTGCCCTTTGGAATGTGGCAGGTACATTGCATAGCCCAAATGGAAAGATAGAGTAGGAATATGTACCCCAAGGGCATGTAAAGGTTGTCTTGTCTTGGTCCTCCAAAGCTATTTTGATTTGGTTATATCCATTGAACCCATCCAAAAAGGAAAATACTACTTGAATCCTAATAATGAATATATCACTTGATCAATGAGTGGAAGCAGGAAGTGGTGTCTTCTAGTTGCTTCATTTAACTCCTAGTAATTAACACATACTCTCCATTTCCCTCCCTTCTTGGGTACAATTACTAATGGAGACACCCACTGATTGTCAGAGATTGGATATATGAACCCTTAATCTAGTAACTTTTATAATTCTTCCTTAACTATGTCATGCATACTTGGGTTCATTCTTCTTTGAGGTTGCCTCACCGATTTGTAGCCATCGTTAATGTAAATTCTATGCATGCATAGGTTAGGGTATATTCCCTTTATATCATGATAATCCCATGCAAATACAACTGCATGTGCTTGCAACACGTTCAATAGCGAAGACTACGATGCAATAGTTAATTGATTGTTTACATTTAATTTCCTACTTGGTGTAATCTCAATTGTTAGGGCTGATGTTTTGACAAAGGCAATATCAAGGTCTACTTTATTGAGAGTGCAATTATGGGGCAATAATGTATGAAAAATTTGAGAGATCAACTCAGATTCATTGGCAGGAGTTATGTTTTGCAAAGGGTCTTGCAAGCATGTTAGACATTTGTATTGCTATGTGTCCCTACCATAAGTGTTTTGCATAATTTTTGTAAGTAGTTTATCTTCATCTTGTGTTTCCAACATAAGACTACGTTCAATACTCGTTAATGTCTGTAATGAGTATTGATCATATTCATCTAGGGTAAGCCATACAGTTTGCTCCAAATCTATATGTGGCTATGTAGGTGGGTATAGGACTAGCTTTTTGGTCACATTTTCATTGGAAATGATCATGTTACCAAATCTACAACCTATGAAGGAATTTGCAGTAGCCAACCAAGGTCTCCCTAGGATTAGGGGGTATCCTGCAAGGTTTGCTTTAGGTTGTAACACCATAACATCTGTAGGGTATTCCCATGAATCCAATGTGATAAGCAAGTCTTCTATAATTCGGGCCTCTAGTTTTAATATAGACCTATTTGCTAATTGTAACACAATAGGTGTAGGTTGGAGCTCTATTAGTTGTAGTTGCTTCATGGTTTTCTTTCTCATCACATTGATGGTTGCTCCTAGGTCAATTCTATTTAAAGGGAATTTTTTGATGAGAGTTACACTGATTTTGATATCTACAACAGGGCTCCTAGGGTCTACATATCTAGGGACAACTATGTTTCCTAACATACTATCTACAAGTTGTCCTAAAACATGCATAGTCTGAGGGTCCTTCCATTTTATTGCCTGGCTTCTTAAGGCATAACTCTCTCACTATCTTGGTATGTATTGGCACTTCCTTCATTTCCTGTATGAGGGGTATCTTTATGCAATCATCTTTGAGTTGTCCTAATAGATCAAATTAAGCTTTAGTATGATGTTTTTGCATAGTTAGTCTTTCAGGGAATGGGGGTTTTGGACTTATGTTGGTTGGTTTGGCCTAATTTTGTTTAGGCTCCTTGGGTTGCTTGTCCATGGTTTTTGCTGGGAGTTCCTCATCAATCAACTTTGTGTTAGCCAACACATAATATTGGTGTACAATTTGTGGCTTGATCTTGGCTTAGTTAACAAAGAACTTAGTATTTTAATGAATGTATTCTTCTACTAGGATAGTGAACTGCTAGAGTTACCATTGTGTGTGATTATGGAATTTAATAATTATGTGGGTGTCATGGGACATTAATAACCTAAGATTTGTCCCCATTTTACCTATTAAAGGATGCAATCATACACAAATCTCTATGAAAATGATATAGGATTTAATCATATTTATGTACTAAGGGATCTCTCTTTCTTTGTTTTTAATCTATACAAGATTCTCTTTTACCTCTAAAAGACATTGGCTCAGTGCATCAATCTTCACTCTTTAGTTTGTTGATAAATGTTCTTGATTAAGATTGTGATTTCTAATATATTTATTTTTAACATTACACTCTCAACAATGCATTGCATCGTAATTTTCAAGAACATTCTATGTTGTTAAATAAATGCTATTTGAGGTGGTGGTGAGAAAAATCAACACACTTGTAACCTTTATGAAATTTCTCAATAATAATGACAACACATTTGGTTTTCAAGTTGAATATTCAATATTGAATATTAGTTTAATTGGCAATACAGGTTTATAACACCCATAAAATTTTATCTCACATATTAAATTCTTATAAACTAGTAACAACACTTAAAGATGCTATCAATTAACCAGCAAACAAAAATATTTATAGCTCTATTGAGGAGGGGATCCACATTTATATTTTTATATTCATTTATTGTAATACTTAGCTAACAAGACTTTAAATATTTGTGCATATCAACCATTTCATAATACCATTAGTGGTTGTTACTAGTAATATTCCAATCACATATCTCAAATGTACTCAAAACTTTCTTCCTATAGACTATTTAATCATCTAGACATTTCTTACAAGTGTTCCCTTTCCTCTTTATAGAGCAATTGCTAGGTAAATCCTAGAGATTAAACTCTCTATTATTTTTTTTATGGGTGTTCCCTTTTTTCTTTTTAGAATAATTGTTACTTAAAAAAGTAACAAATCATATGATGGCACATATAATACAAAAAACATACGATTTATTGATAAGTTATGGATGAACTTTTTCTTTCACATTTTATGATATTACAACAAAAACATGTTGATGTGGTGCCATCTCTAATGAAGTGGACTATAAGGAAATGCCATATGTAGGAAGCTTTAGGATCTATTTTTATAGAGGGGGAGGTTCCACAAAATTAAAAAAAAAATTGTTAGAGAATAAAATAGAATTTTATTCTAGAATATAAGAACGCCTATTTTTTAGTTTTAAGATTTTTAGTCATTTCTTTTTATAGAGGGTTGGAAATTTTTCCCACCAATTTAAAAGATTTTTTTCCATATAAAATTATTAAAAGACATTGACTTAAAAAAATAATACTAAAAAATCCATAAAATTTTACCAGCATAAATAAATATTTTAGCATTACTTGTGAAAACTCATAAAAATTTCAAAAAACACCTACTCAAGATAATATTATATAACCCCTCCATAAAACCAGAGGCTAAACTTTGGACCTTGAACTTAAGTCTTACTTGGCATGTAAATTTCTATAAAAGAAATATCGTCATTGAAATCATTGCCATGTAAAGGGAAGCTTGCCATCAAAAACTACCTGGTCACTTTCGTAACACCACCTCACCACGATGATAGTGTTTTATAGTTTATCGCAGTAGAATGAATAACAAAACGCGATTCCGAGATGAAATTGGCCATCTGAGAGCAATCTGTATGGAGGATTTCTTGAATGAGACACTTCACATTCTTCTCACTACATACAACCCTCCTGTACACTCATCTACGTATTTTCATCTATTGCAGACCTGCACTGCAAAGAATGCGCTTTCAGAGGGTAAGTTAATCCACACTTTCATCATTGACAGAGGATTTACATTTTCAAGAGGCACATTTTTTCAAAATAAGCTTATCGACATGTATGTTAAGTGTGGAAGTTTAGTGAATGGTCGGAAAGTTTTCGACTCCATGACAGAAAGGAACGTCTTCTCATGGAGTGTAATAATTGCAGCCTACAGAAGACACGGGCTTCCTAAAGAGGCGTTGACACTGTTTAAGCAATTGCAAAGAAGTAATGTCCAACTTAACCGGTTCATTTTTGCCAGCATACTTCCAGCTTGCGCCAAATTGGGAGCTTTAGAACAGGGCATGTACATTCACCAAAGAATAATTAGAAATGGGTTTTTATCTGATGTTGTAGTTGGGAATGCTCTTATAGACATGTATGCAAAATGTGGAAGTTTTCGCAAGGCACGCAAATTGTTTGACAAAATGACTCAACGAGATGTGGTTTCGTGGAATACGATGATTCTAGGATGCGCACAAAGTGGTGTTTTGGAGGAGGCTTTGAGGCTTTTGGAAGTAATGCCTCGGCCAGATGTGTTTTCTTGGAATGCGATTCTTGCTGGATGTGTACAAAATGGGCTTGCTGGCAAAGCCCTGGAGATTTTTAATCAAATGCAATTGGCAGGTGTAGAGCCTGACGCATCAACCTTCACCAGCATCCTCCCAGCTTGTGCTAAAATGAGAGCTTTGGAACAGGGTATGGACATCCATCACAGCGTAACCAGAAGTGGGTTTTTGTCCAATGTTTTAGTTGGGAATGCCCTGATAGACATGTATGCAAAATGTGGAAGCATACTGAAGGCACGTGAATTGTTTGACAAAATGCCTCAAAGAGATGTGGTCTCGTGGAATGTGATGATTGCGGGATATGCACAAAATGGTTTTCTTGATGAGGCTTCAAGGCTTTTCAAAGAAATGCCTCAACCAAATGTAGTCTCGTGGAATGCGATCCTTTCTGGATATGCACAAAATGGCCTTGTTGAAAAAGCCTTGGAGATTTTTGAGCAAATGCAACAAAAGGGTGTCCAACCCGACCAAGGCACCTTTGCCAGCATCCTCCCAGCTTGTGCCAAAATGGGAGCTTTAGAACAGGGTATGGACATCCATGAGAGCATAAGGAAAAACTGTTTTTTGTCCAATGTTGTAGTTGGGAATGCAATGATAGACATGTATGCCAAATGTGGAAGCATACAAAAGGCACGCAAGTTTTTTGATACAATGACTCAAAGAGATGTGGTCTCATGGACCGCGATGATTAGAGGATATGCAATGCATGGCTATGGCAAGGATGCCCTCAAACTCTTTGAACTAATGAAGAGCTCTGGAACTTACCCTGACCGTGTAAGCTTCATTTGTGTTTTATTTGCATGCAGCCATGTAGCTTTAGTGAATGAGGGTTGTAAATTATTCAATAGCATGAGTGATTCTTATGGCATTATGCCTACAATAGAACATTATGTATGCGTGGTCGACCTTCTTGGACGTGCCGACTATCTTGAGGAAGCCCTAAACTTCATCATCAAAATGCCAATCAAACCTGATGTCATTGTGTGGATGTGTTTGCTTGGCTGTTGTAGATCAGTTAAGTTGATTGGGGTAGGAGAATTTGTGGCAACTCTCCTTTTTGAGTTGGATCCCATAAATGCTGCACCTTATCTTTTTCTCTCAGATATTTATGTAGAAGTGGGAAGGTGAGACGACGTTCAAAAGATCAGGAGATTGATAAAAGATAGAGGAATTAAAAAGATACCTGGATGTAGTTGGATTGAAGTCGATAAGAGGGTACATACTTTTTGCGTAATAGATAGATTCACACCCACAAACACAGGAGGTCTATGCAAAGTTGGAAATTTTTTCTTGGGAGATGATTGTAGCAGGGTATACTCTAAATTCAACACGTAGTGTATGGTGTGGAGTTGAAAGAATTATCCCTTTATTACTACGGTCAGAAGTTGCAAATTGCATTCAGATTGTTAAACATGTCCCCTGGAACAAAAAATAGAGTTGTCAAAGAGCTTTCGAGCATGCTTTGCTTGCCACAAGGCAACCTACTTATCTCTAAGATTATTGCAATAGATATTGCTGCGAGAGATGCTATCATCATTGGTGATGTTCCTGTGGAGATTATTGGAGATGCTAAGTGAAGCAAGCCCAGGCTTGCACTATAAGAAGGGGATCATCTCATACTTGCAGTGGTAGGAAGGAATTGGTTTTACTTTTTCAGTTTCCAAAAGTGTTTTTTTGTCTTTGGAAAGCCAGTATATGCTGTTGGCTTGATGAAATAATATGTGTATTAAGCTGTTACTGCTTACATATACCAGTTTTATAATTGTTTAAACCCTGCTTTATAATACCATGGGGGAGTCATGACATTTAACTATTTCCAGGAAGACTGTCTCTGGAGTGAAAATCTGGACTAGGGACAAAAGAAGAGGAATGCTTGGAGTAAATGTAAGGATGCCCAGAGAGAGAGGCTTACAATCGATTCAGTGCTTGCATACGAGGCAAGTATATTTCAAAAATCTTTACTCCAACCTTTGTTTCTTTATATTCTTTTATCATCTGGATTAGTTCTATTTGGCTTGTGCCTATATCAGGTAAGTTATATTAGCAAAGTATATACTTTTCCATTTGGATTTTGTATCGTTTATTACTTCGTATGGTCTTTTTTTTGTCTTTAATAGAAATTCTCTTTTCTCGTGCCTATATCAAGGTTACCCATTTGTGATTAAGTTATACGTACAAAATTATATATTGTATATTGATTTTGTGTCATTTATAGTTAGAGATTTCTAATCACATGCCTAGTCCTTTCTTGGAGAGGTAATTTATTAGTGGGACTCAATTGCATTATTAAGTAGGTGGTTTTTTTTGTAGTGTGTCAATTCAGATGTTTTATTAGGATTCAATTGCTTAATTATGAATCAATCTAATTGACTTATGTTAATTCCCATGAATCCATCTCTCATGAGTATGAATGACCCACTCAACACTCATTGCATCTAGGTGTGAACATATGCAGTAAGTGCTAAGTGGATCGTTCATGCTTATGAGAGATGGGTTCATGTGAATCATTACTCATGAAATGTGGGTCAATGAGATTGACTCAAAAAATTCACACATAAATACAATGAATGCTAAATGAACCATTCATACTCATGAGGAATGGGTTCATGTGAACAACTACTTGTAAAATACGTGTTAATAAGATTGACTAAAAAACTATAGAATTGAATGTTAATTTTTTTTATCAATTTATAAAAATGAATATATTAATGAGTAGAACTACAACTTTTATAATATTTTAATTGCATATATTTACAGTACTTATGAAACAAATATGATGAATGAATGAATAATGAATGTGTAAATTACATTGGTGGGAGACCTTGTGTGATCTATGAGAAAAAATATGGATAAAGATTAACTCAAAGATTTTTTAATTGCCATCTTCCTCAAGGCTATTTGCGATGTTCTAAAGCATCCTTTTTATAACTGTCCACTTGACAAATTCAAGATGCTATGAGAACATTCAAATCTTCATATTGTATTTGGGTTTTTTTTTTTTTTTTGCCTTATTTGCTCATCATATGATGCAAATTTTTCTCTAAATTTGCCTTTACTACTTCTATCCTAACAGATAACTAGTATAAACAAACAAAAACAACACACCATATCCATAGATGAGAAATACTCCATTCACTGTACAACCTTTTATTTATTCCACTAGAATACGAAACCAACATAGATACCCTAGAAAATACCGCTAAGCAATTTCCATCTGTTAAATTTACTAAAGTTTCATACCAAAATTAACCACCACCCACCAAAACAAAAACATACCCTCTTATAAAACAAATTGAAAAGACTAAAAACAGGGAAAGGCACTAAATAACCACTTTGATAGCTATAGGACAAATACTAACAAAATTCCAAAAATATTCAAGCATAAAGAACTGATGAATAGTGGGCCATACCACTAAAGGGTAGTCACATCATTCTTGCCATCTTTTCAAAAAAAGTTTGAAATTGCCCATTCCGAAGAACTTGGACGGGTAGACTCCATCTCGAATTTTGTTGCACTACTAGTATGAGGGTATACAACTTCTAGTAGTCTTGTCTTGAAAGCATTCTCTTGGGATTCCTCAGCGCAATTTGAGCCACTACTAAACCTTTCGACCCATCCTCTTCTACCTTGATCAATGCAAAATTTGATTGGAGAAGTATGACTGTGAGAAGATCATTCTATGAAGATAACTTGGCAAAAAGAAAGAATTTGATTCGAAATCATTTCCATGAAGATTAAACATCAAGTAGAATTCTTATTCACAATCAACAAAAATGCTATTTGAATGGGTGATTGAAGCCCATCTGCAAGTCACATAAAGGACTTTGCATTCACTTTTTTCCAGTGGTGTAATGTCCCCATTTTCGGAGTGACATCTTGATGACTTGATTCTAGCCCATCCAACATTCTCATGGGTTAGATGGCAAGATAAGGGAATGCTATTGGCCATGAGAATTATGAATTTTGGAGAAGAATTATCCTTAGCAAAAACAAAGCATCATGTTGATCATATTTTACTAATATCTCATGGTCCACTTGTAAGTCAAAGCACACAAGGAGGTCAAAGCAAGCAAGGAGGTCTACTCCAAGTCAAAGCAAGCAAGGAGGTCTATTTGCAAGACCAAGCAAACAAGGAGGACAAAGCAAACAAGGAGGTGAGTCGACCTCATCAAATCAGATCTATTTCTAGAAGGATTCCCCTTCCTATGGCGGTTTAGAAGACTTAAGGGAGAAGCAACCAAAGTATAATATTTTAAGATCAAATTTGATTTCTTCCTTGGGCAGCTCAAGGAAGCTTCCAAAATAGAATTTTATAATACTCAAAAAGGCAAAAAGGCAATTAGATTTTTTTAGGACGGTTTGGGGAAGCTTAGCCAAGAAGAAATTGAATATTTTAATGGAGCAAATCTGATCCTCTTTGGGACAACTTGGGCTAGTTTCCTTAGCCTTGAAGCAAAGTAAATATTTTAATAAAAGCAAATCTGATTCAACCCTAGGGTAGCCTTGTCTTAAGGTCTTATTTAAAAGAGGCTTGGGGAATGAGAAAGACATTTTTTTGTGTTATTATCTTGTTGTGATAGATTGAAGAGAGAGATCTCTTGACTGAAAATAGTTTTCACTCGATTCAAGGTGGTGCTCCCTTGAATCCCGTGGCATGGTGATGTCCCCATCCCACCAAGTTAGTTGGGCTCAGACAAAGTTCAACATAGAGCTTAAACAAATTGCTTTGGCAAGTACTAGTTGTAGATTGCATCATTATTTTGGTGGCACTTTCATCTCTACTTGTTGATAGAAGGTTTTCAAGAGGTTCTTGTGGCATAGAATGATATTCTGGGCAATTTCCAGCTTCAGACATAACCTGGTTTTTGTTGCAACAGTCCTCAAATAGACTTCATTTTCATATCTGAAGAGTTTCTAAGCATCTACAAACTCCAGTAGGCTACTACAATCGATTTTTAGTCATCTCTAGCTAGGTATTTTATCCCACTTCACATAGTTAGGGTTTGGACTTGTGTTTTGGCACAAGTGGATGTAATTGGTGGTCTGAAATTCAAATCAAACCTGACTATTTGTACTTCCAACCCTCTTTAGTTGTAATCAACTTCAAATCAAATAAGAAGTTTGAGCTATCTTTGTTGGGTATGTCCATCTATATATTTATGTGCTCTATTTAATTGCCTAAAGTCTATGTTCGAATTAATTTCTTTCTATTTGTGCTTGGAATCTTTTAATCTGCATAATTATAGTAAACCCTAGTTGAAAATCAAAGTTAAGAACAAATCAGAATTTTCAAACCAACACAAAAAAAATTCTAGTTTGAACCTGTAAGGGTTCTTACAAGTGGCTTGAAACAGTGGTCAAAACTAGTCGTGTAGGGTTTTGGCATGAAGGTTCGTATAAACTCAAATATTTTAGTTCACATTTGAAACACCTTTTTCTAAAAAGTTTGCATCACTGATAGCTATGTGACAAGTCTCCAATTGACTGAAAATTCATTTCAAGAGAACAAGTTGAGGATAAACTTCAAAGGTTTTGAAAGATACATGGTGTGAAACAAACTCCATCTTTGTTGCTAGAAAAGCATTTTAGTTTATTAAAAGGTGCATACATTTCATTATTTCTCCTCCAAAAAGTTTTATTTTTGGAGAAATAAATCATTTTTGGGAAGACAATTTAAAAAAGAAAGAATACTTTAGGTTGAAAAGTATTATATAAGAAAATCAAATGTTTATAAATTTTCTTTTCCCTAAAAGTTCAAAGTAATACAAAAGTGCAAATAATTTAGCCTTGCAAATTAAAAGCTATATTATTTTTTAATTGCACTTACAATTGATTTTTTGGAGCAAAATAGAAGAAAATTTTGTATTCTTTTTCTTATTTTTTCCAAAAATTTCAAGCCAATTGTTGTTTGCAATAAACAAAGAAAAACTTCACAACATTCGTGACATAAATGGTGCCTTTGATTCGCATTAGGTAATGTCATATTGAATTATTGCATCTAACGCCTAATATAGCTGCAACAATGATGTCTATGGCATCATCCCTATAAACAGTCAAGTAGAAATAAGGGTGGAATTTCTTGTTGAAAAGATAAGGACCCCCCAAAATCCTAAACAACTTCTATTGCCTCAAAATAATGCTTCCTAACTCTCAACTTTGAGAGGTGACTATTGTGGAAAACACACAATGTATGTAAAAGCATGTAGATCTAGGTCCTACATTATGAGTTGAAGTGGTTTATACATATGTGTACTTGTTGAATTGAGCACCCACCAAAGTTCTTGAGAACATGCTCCTAAAGAAGCATGGATTAGGAAGAAGCCCTCCATTCACATCTTAGAGTGTTTGGGTGTATTTCCATCATTCACATTCCCAAGGCATAGAGGACAAAGTTGGATGAAAAGTCTTTGAAATGTATTTTTCTTGGGTACAATTTAGAGTTGAAGGGATATTGACTTATGGATTTAGTTACAAAGAAGGTGTACATTAGAAGGGATTTTTTTTATGAGGAAAAGGAATGCAACATCTCTTCCTCATCACTTGTTAGTTTTCAAACATCAAGAATTACTAAACTTGATGAAGAAGCACAAGAAGAGGCTTTGTTTCCAGTGGATCAATTTTTACCTCTTTCACTACCGCAATCTTCATCTCTTGTGCACAAAAAGATTCCTAAGTGGTATTATACCACAATGAAGGATGCTAGTGCTAATGCATTTGTAGATAAGTTTTCCATTGGGCCAAAAACTTGGAGAAAGTCTCACGAGGAAGTAAACTTGGCCCTAATGTGCACAACTATTTAGAGTTCCAAACCAAAATTAGTGCAACAAGCTCTTGAGTCAACACCTTGGAAAGATGCCATGGATGCCGAATATCAAGCACTGCTAAGGAACAATACATAGAAACTTGTTTATCTTCCACTAAGGAAGAAATCTCTTAGATGCAAATGGATCTTCAACACCAAATATGGCATATGATACTATCAACAAGTCTAAAGCTTGACTTGTGACTAAGGGCTATACTTAGAAGGAAGGTATGAACTATAATGAAATTTTTTCCCCCATGGCAAAGATCAAGACTATTTGAATGGTTTTTGCAATGACAACATAGTTTGGTTGGGAGGTTCACTATATTGATGTCAAAAGTACCTTTCTTAATGAATATCTCAGAAGGGAAGTCTACATGACCTAACTTAAGGGGTATACTACACTTGGCTAATTAAAAAAAGTGTGTAGACTTGTGAAATCCCTTTGTAGTCTAAAGTAGGCTCCTCAAGCTTGGTACATCAAGAACAATGAGCATCTCCTTCGCATGGATTACCAAAAATCCATATGATCCCAACCTCTACCTCAAAGAGCAAGGGGGGAGATTGTGATTTTGATTATAGATGTTGATGATCTAGTCATCACAGGGAGTTCTCAGTAGTTGATTGTAGTAATAAAGAATGATCTAAAACAATTGTTTGACATGATAGATCTCATTATTGTCTTTGTCTTGAAGTGTGGCAATAGAAAAATCAGATTTTTGTCTCAGATGAAACGTATAGGGCATTGCTCAACAAATTCAGGATGAAAGATTGCAAACCTATATCGGGTCCCATGGAGATAGGATTGCCACTTTCTTGTGATGACCCAACACCTTAGGTGAATGCTACTCTTCATTACTAGTTCATTGGTAGTCTCATTTACTTGACCTACAGTAGGCTTGATAGTAGCTATGTTGTTATCTATCTCTCTAGGTTTATGTAGGTACCTAAGGTTGCCCATTGGAAATCAACAAAGTGTGTTTTGAGATGCATTTGTGGTACAATGGAATATGGCCTTGAATGCAAAAAGACTACAAAATTTTATTTGCAAGGATACACAAATGTAGACCATGCATCTTCTATGGATGCTAGAAAGTCTACTTCAAGCTTTATTTTCTTTTGGTATATATTCTAATATAATGGGGAAGTAAAAACAAAACCATTGTTGCTTTCTCTTCCATAGAGGCAAAATATCATGCCATAGGTGGAGGCGGAGCTGTCTATGAGGTGATATAGTTATGCCACATTTTGAAAGACATGGGTGTTCTTGAGATACCTTCTATAGCTTTGTTTTGTGACAATCAAAGTGTGCTGAATTTTTTTTATTTCATGAGCTCACAAAACACACAATTGAGGTTTAGGGCCACTACATTTGTAAACATCCAATATTGTTTCACTCAAAAGCAACACGCCAACATATTTACCAAATCTCTTGTAGTAGCAACATTTGATGCTTTTCGAACTTTCTTGATTTGTTCTCTTAGCATATGATGTAATAAGGGGGGTTGGAATATTATAATTGTATTATAATATTATATCATAACACTATTGCAATTTGTTAATAATAATTCGCAAATATTATGAACATAAATGATAACCATAATAGATGGTTATTGTTGGTTGCATTGAGTAGTTGGTCATATATGCTTGGCTTGGTTGGTTAATTACCAACTACTCTCTTTGTATATATTGTTGCATCTCAATAATGAAGATTTTTTATTTCCTTGCTCTAGATTCAATTAAATTTTCCTTCCTCTTTCCATGGTTTAAGGAGATGTTTGCTTCCTCCATGTTGTACCTCATAAGTGTTCTCCTATCCATGGTGTATTACTTTCCAATCATATTGTCAAGGTCTTCTCAATAGCAAATGACACATATCCATTGGCACCACGTCATATGAAACTTCATCAGTAGAAGGACCAATTTTGAGGCAATAAGAAAATATTTTCCCACAAGTATACAATTGTTCTTCTTCAACCATGCAATCTTGTAAGGGTTAGATTTTGGAATACATGCAGGCTGTAATTTGTTAACCATTTCTTTACTCACTAGACTGTCAATAGATTCGCCATCTATGATCACCTTGTACACTTTGTCTTTACACTTGCATTTTGTTTGGAAGATGCTCTTCATCCTCTAATTGACTTCTAGGACCTCTTTGTTCTCGAATATCAAGGTTATTTGTAACATCAAGTTCTCTTCCATCTTTGCTTCAACTTCCTTTGTTAGAGGTTCTTCCTCTTTTTGGGCTACCATCTCTCTTTTGGGGTTTTGGGGGTAGTCTATAGTCTTATGGGCTTCATTACAAATAAAAACATTTAAAGGGCTTCCAATTCCCAAAAGATTTTTTTCCTCATCTGCTACCTTCATATCCTCCCCTCACTTTGAATCTAGCCTTCACATTCTTGCCTTCTTCTGGCTCTTGACTCATGATAGGTGAATGCATTGCAAATGATATATAGAAAGACATAAAACACAAGCTAAATCTAATCAAATGCACGTGCAAACCTCAATAAGCAGGAGCAACATGTAGATGTTGGATTGATTTGGATGTGGTTGCTCTTACTCCAAATGATAATGATATCAATGGATATTTTTACAACATAACATTAGCATATGAGATGTGTTGGAAATGAGATGGAAAGCCTCTCGTTTATAAAAATGAGAGGGGCTAAATCAAGGGCCAAGATTGAATGGTTAATGAAGGGTTGAGATTGAAAGAAGGATGAGGTTTGGATTAAGGAATCAAGATTGATTAGCCTTGTGACAAGTGTCACAAGATGGAAAGGGGTGAAATGGGGAGGTGTGCTCACATGTGTGAGCACACATTGGGAAGAGAGGCAATAAATGTGTGTAAGAGATAGGGTGGCTCATAGGGTAGCTTGTATAAGAGGTTAGTGGGGGTAGGTGAGATGTAGGAATTTAAAATTAGGAAATAATGATAATGATGATTAGGGATGAGGGTTAGATCAACTAATCATGGATTAATTGATTAATGAAGATTGATTGAGTTAATAAACCAAGGATTTATTAACTTAGGAGAGTTAAAAGTTGGAGAATGGGATAATGAGGTTTATGATGGGGATAAAGTTAATTAATCAAGGATTAATTAATTTTAGCAAGGTTAGGGGATTTAGAGGAATAAGGGTAAATGCTAGCTTTAATTAAATAAATGTAGATTTATTTAATTAAAGGTAGTGGAATGTAAGGATAATGGGGAAATTAATTAAATAAATAATAACTGTTTATTTAATTAATTATTAGGATAAGGGAAGTGGGCTAAATTAAATAAATAACAAGTATTTATTTAATTAAATATTATTTTGGGTGACTACATTTTGCCCCTCTTTGAGATGATGTTGCGACTAAGAGAAGTAATATCATTTCAAAGAAGAATAAAACATAGTGGGTAGGCAAAGGGATAAGGACTAGAAGCATGATGCCCTAGTCACTAGGAAGGATGAGGAAGGATGACGAGGAGGTAGTATGCCCCCTCGAGAGGACATGTGGGTTAGAACACATGTGTGCTCTCGAAATGAATGGGAAGGCTAAAAGATGAAGGATGAAAAGATAGAGGAAAATGAGGATGGATGGGATAAGACGAGGATGATGAATACATGGATGGAGAGGGAGGATGGATGATCATCATGCTACAATGATATGAGCAACCTAGATTTAATATTGTACTTGACACTATGCACCAAGGTATAAGGAACCGGGATGACAATGTGCCAAGTATGTGATCAAAAGGTCAAGTGCAAACATATGCCTTATGACACCATGATATGGAAGACCATGATGCCCTTGTGGCAATAGAGTGCAAGAGACCAAGATAAATGCAAACAAAGATAAAACACACAAGTAACAAGCATGCATGTACAACAAACCAAAAGCAAACAAGGACTATACTCCAAGTCAAGCTAAAAACAGATCAATGGGTTGATTGATGGATTGGTGATGATAATGATGATTGGATTGGGAAGGATACATCTCTATGATGATAGTTGGATTAAAGTGGATCAATAGATTTGAGCTTGATTTGAATTAAGATGATGGATTGCTTAAGGATGATGTGCTAGATTGCAAGGTTGGATTGCATAGATTAGGATTGATTGCATTGGATAGGATTGGATGGGGATGGTTGGATTGGAAGGATAGGTGGATGGATAAGATGTGCCTAGATGGGGGATAGGATGATTAGGATAGAGGAATGGATGGGATCCATGACAAGGGAGAACCAAGTCTTTAGGAAAAGGATGAAAGGATAAATGGATTGTGGGGATTGGAGATAAGTGGATTTAGCATATGGTAGATAGGGATGGGAGATAAGAGGATGGTGGATGAAGGATAGGAGGATGGAGCTCCAAGGATTAGTTTCAAAGGACTAAAATGCCCCACACTAGAGGTAGTGCAATCATGTATGGAAGAATAGTAGCATGGGATGGAAGGATAGTACATAAGGACATGGGTGGAAGCAAGGGTGAGGATGGAATTGTCCAAAGCATGCATGTATATTTTCCCCCTAGCTTTATGAAGATCAAGGGTGAAAAAGAGAGGGTGAATTAGGTAGGATGGGGTGATGGAGATAGGATATGGGATGGAAGACATGGATAGGATGATCAAGGTTAAGTGGATGAGATATGAATGTATGCATATTTGACCCCTAGGCTCTTTATCAAGATCAAAGATGGGAAGGAAAGATGGATTTGGATAGGATGAGGGATACATGATGAATGATATGGATATGATAATATGCATGGTGATTATGAAGATCCTTAGCCTTGTCAAGATCAAAGGTGGAAAGGGGAGGATGGACTTAGATAGGATGATGGATGGAGGATGTGGATAATATGTATGGATGAAACTTGCCCCCAAGTGTGAAGTGCAAGAGGGTGGGGAGGAAGGACTTCAAGCATCTAGTTGAATAGATGGCATCCCTTGATTATGTGCTATTATGCTCATAGATGTTGGTAGAATAATGGTAAGAGGGATAAAATGGATGGGAAGATGGGGAGGGATATGGATTTATGCAAAGGATTGGATAAGAGGGATGGAAGGATGGAACATGGATGTTGGATAGTGGATGGGTTGATGGAAGAAATGTGGATGAGTGGATGGAATTGTTGGCAAGATCAACATTGGCACACACCTTGAAGGGTGGTGGAATTGTGAAAGTGAAGTGGATGTTAGATTTTAAGGTTTAGATGGAGGAGTGGATGTACATTTTGGGACATAAGGACCCAAAATGGATGAAGGTGATGAAGGATTATTAAATGGGATGGAAGACTTAGGATTGGATGAAGCTTTTTGTTTAGCAAGTTTGGATGCCAATTTTTTTTTTCTTTAGGATGCATTGATTCTAGGAGTATTTTTGGAATCCACATGGTTTTTTATTTTGATTTTTGCTTCATGGGCCTTTGTGGCCTTTGGGATTTTTGATTTTGGATCATATTTTTCTTGGTTTTTGCATGTCTTTTTGAGGGGACATGTTGATCCTTTGATTTTTGTGGATTTTTCTTTCTATGCATTTGAGATTTGGCATCCAAATTGCTTCCAAGAGCAATGGGGTTGGTGGATGGATGCGAATGATGTGGATGTATTGTGGATGGGTTGGTGTAAGTGGTATGTTGGAAGGATTTCAAAGATATGTGCCTTTGTTGATCTTGATTGTGGATATGAGGTGATGGATAGAGAGGATAATGGGTTTTTGGAATAGGAATGTAAGGATCCAAGATGGATGGAGGGGATGAAGGACTTTGTTTTGGGACATAGGGACCCAAAATGGATGGAAAGGATGAGGGATTGGAATTTGGAACATAAGGGCCCAAGATAGATTTGGAGGATGAGGAATGTGGATGTTTAGATTTAGGTGGATGGATTTTGGATTTAGGATGGGTGGAAGGAGTGCCAAATTCTAGAGCTTGGTATCCAAGGCCATGATATTTTGGATTTTCTTTTATATTAAGGGGTTCTAAGATGCCTTGCTCATGGTGGCCTAACCCTTTGCCTTGATAATGCATGGTTTGACAAATCTTTTTGCCAATGGGATACTTATTATTTTGGAAGCAAAATGCGAGTCCATTTTGAGGGGGATATGACATGGAAGGAATGATAGGGTCTTGGAGTAGACTTGTGTGGATGAAAGTGGAGGAACCTAATTGATAAGTAGGGCGTTCATGGGTATCTTGGATGGGGGTGATGGGATCTTGTGGAGGATTAGGATCATGAGATGGAGATGAAAGGATGCTTTGATCTTGACTTGGGGTAGGATTATGGGATGGGGTAGATGGTATAGTGTGCTCTTGGTTATGAGATGGAGGGTTATCATGACATGAAGTGGTAGGGGTGTTTTGATCATGAGAGGGGAGAGGATCATTAGATGGTGTGGAAGGTGTACTTTGATCTTGATTTAGAGAGGGAGGATATAATGGGGTGGAAGGGGTATTTTGATCTTTATATGGGTGGGGTCAATGTTAGCATGCTTTGGATTAGGAGATGGACATGGTTCATTTGATGTGAATGGTGTGATGGGGGAGGAAGGTTGGAAAGATGTTTCAACTTGGATGGATGGAGTATTAGAGGATTTTTGAGGCTCAGGGGATTGAGATTTATCTTGATGTGGAGGTGATGAAGGTGGAATCATGACATGGGAAGATTGCACAACTTTGTTTTTGCATGGGGAGTTAAGCACCTTTGCAAATAGTCCTTGGTGGAAGTTATTAGGATGGACATGATATGAATTTGATTGGTAAGATTGGGGTGATGTGGATTGTAAGGATGTGGGAGATGAACAAGTGGAATAAGGGGTGGATTTTTCCATGGATTGGTAAATGGATGATGGGGATGAGGAGCTTGAAAAGGATGTGGAGATGGGGAGTTTTGGCTAAAGGCTTGGTATCCCTTGTTAAATGAAGGGGAATGGTAAGCAAGAGGGGATGTGTTGGGATTGGATGAAGGTGGGGAGGGTGGAAGTTTAGCACCAATTGCAAGGAAATATCTAAGCATGTCATCCCTATCATTATTAAAGTAGTGGATGAGGAGATGTTTGGTGATGGGATCCCATGAGGATAATATGGGTGATGAGGGTGTGGGTGGGGTTTGAGGGGGACATTGGATGGGTGATTGGTGAAGATTTAGAGAATTTTGTCTAATGGGTTCAACATGATCCACAATATTCTCACTATCATCATAGGGATTGGGATATGGGTTCGTGATGTTGGGTTAGGTTGGGATGGATGAAGGTGGATTACAATAGATTAGGTTGGATGGAGGATAGGTTGAATGGTTAGACATGGTGGAGGTTTGATTGAAAGAGGAAAGATTTGGGATTGATTTTGGATGAAGATGGAAATTATGGTAATGGATTAGGGATGGATGGGGATTAGAAGGATAAGATATGAGGATGAATGTGGAGGATGGGATTAGATAGGATCGAATGTCAAGACCTTAAGATGATTTGATTTGATTAAGGTTGATTCTCTATACCTAGGATAGGCTAATGTTCCTAAGCAAGAGTTAATTAGATTTGATTTCTACTTAAGATAGGCAAAATTCTTAAGTAGGAATTGATTTTGATCTGATAACTATACTTAAGATAGGCTAATGTTCTTAAGCAAGTTTGGATTAAAGATGAAATCAAATTAAGGTCTTGATTTCTAATTGGGAGATTGGATATGAGATGGATGATAGTGGATTAAGGATAGGATCCTTAGATGAATGATTTGGATAATGATGAAAGGATATGATGTATGAAGGAGATTGAGTTCTTAACCAAATTTTGATGTTCAAGTGATGATTTTTGATTAAGGATGGAGATTGGATGTATGGTTGAGATGGATAGATGGATAATGAATGATTAGATTTTGGATGAGGATAGATGGATTAGATTAAGATTTGGATAGGATGGGATTAGGTTGATAATGTGATTAGATTAAGATGATGGTGAAGGATGGGGATTAAGGATGATGATGGATGATTACGATGGAATAATTAGGATGAATGGGGTGATTAGGGGGATAGTTAGGGTGATTATGGATGAATTAGATGTGATGACTAGAATGAGATAGGATGAATTAGAGATGATATGGATTAAATGATTGGGTATGATTAAGATAAGGTGGATAATTAGAATGATTATGGAAGATAATTAGGATTAGGGTGAAAATAAGGATGATTAGGATTAGAATGGTTATGAATGATTAGGATTATAATGGTGATTATTAGAATTATAATGAATGATTAGGAAGGGATGGTTAGGATGATTATGGTTATGGGTGATTAGGATAACATGATTAAAGATGATTAGGATGAGGGGGGATGCTTAGGGCATAAATGATAATTAGGATATGAAAATAGATGATCAAGATGAGATGAGTGGGATAATTAGAATGATTAGGAGGGATGATTGGGATGTAAACGAATGATTAGGATGAAGGGAGATGATTAAGATGGGAGATTATGATGATATGAGGGGTGATTAATTTTAGAAGGGATGATTAAAATTATTAGGATGGGGATGATTAAGATGTGGGAGGATGATTAGGATAAGAAGAAGTGGTTAGGGTGAGGTGATTACGATGATTACGATGAGATGAGGGATGGTTATGATGACTAGGATGGGATGATTGGTTTGACTTGGATGACTAGGATAAGATGATTAGGATGAAGAATGTGGATGAGAAGTTTGACTTGGAGGTTTGTGGATAGCTTGACTTGGAGGATAGCAAGATTTTTTTTGTTTTTGAAATGTTTCTAATTTTTTTTAGGTTTTTTGATTTTTTGGTTTTTGAGTTTTCTATTTTTTTTGGTTTTTTTTTTTTGATTAGTAATGCAAATGCAAAAAAGAAAATAATGCAAGAAGACAAAATCCTATGGCTCAATTTGGATAAGGGTCCCCTTTTGGTTTGAAGTGGGGAAGGTGATCTAAACACTCAAGCACATAAGACACATTAACAAGCCTACTCAAGTGGGATATGGCCAAAAGTCTCAACTAGGTTCAACTAGGGGTATCCTCGATATACCACAAGGGTATGTGAGGCCTAATCTATAGATGAAAGAGAATACTGCCAAACAACCAAGAGGAGAGGGTAACCCACACTTCACCTTCACTTCCCAAAGGTATAAAGTTCTTTGGGGCTTAGCCAAGATTGACAATATTCTACTTCCAAGAGGTGTGTCTTTTGATTCATCCCCCACTCTTTATACTTTGTCAGAACACAGGAATTGGGGTCATCCCCTAGGGTGATGAAATCCCTAGGTAGGCCCCCTAAAAAAGAAACAAGACCACTTATTTCTGATCCTCAAGATCACAATAAGGTGCGAGAGGAGAGCATACGTAAGTGGATCTTGGGGATTAAAAGACACTTGTTAATTTTTAGCCCAAATCCAAATGTGAAGGTTAATTTTAAGCCCAATTTTTGGATGTGAGGAAAACACACCAAACAAAGATGTATAAAGTAAAACTAATTGCAATAATGGATTCCTTATGATTTTCTGATAAATTTTAATTTTTTTTGCTAAAAAATGATTTCATATGCTAAAGTTATGAGCATTTAAAGTTGAAAAGAAAGGGTGACTTTGACTGAGTGCACCTGATTTCTGGAGTAGAATCTGGAAAATCCATTTGCACCACAGTGAAGAGCTCCAAACTAACTTTCCAATGCTTTTTGAATTTTGAAAATTGGACCTGCAAGGAAAAAGTTGCACCCGATTTAATAAAAGTGGTCTATTATGAGTTGGCAAGGAAGAGAGGGGGCTAAAGCCAACCCCTAGGTGCCCAACACCTAGTCACCCAAGTGACTAGGGGCTAGCGATAAGCTTTTGGGGGTTGTGATTAAGCTCCCACGTGACCAGGAGCTAACTGGACCTGCAACTAAGGGCTAAAAGTTTAGCAGAGTCCTTGGTTTGTCATATGACCAGGGGCTAATTTTTTTTAAAAAAAATAAAATAAAAAAAAATCCACGGATTTCAAAGTCTGATTAAAAACATGAAAGGATTTTTTTTCAAATGAAATTCTTTTGGCATCTACAAGTTTTTAATTTTTATATATTAATTTTTTTTTGTTTTAAAAAAAACTATTGATTTTTTTTTTAATTTGAAGCCTGTGCGGCCTGCAGTGCCTGCGGCCTGCAAGAGCTCGCGACTTGCAGTGCCTGTGGCTTGCAAGGTCCGCGGGAAGCTTAAAGGCTGCAACCTTTTAAAAAAAAGTTTATTTTTAAATTTTATTTGTTTATTTGTTTATTTTTGATTTTGATGTTTTTAATTATAATGCTTTTTGATTTTTATATTATTTTTGTTTTTTTAATTTTTATATTATATTTTAATTTTAATTTTTTTTAATATATACATATAACAAAAAAAATTCTATTAAGTTTAAAATGGAGAAATTAAACAAAATTTCCTTTTAAGCCTAAAAAGGAAAAATTAAACAAAATATTTCCGATTAAATATAAAAGGAAAATTTAAACAAAGACTTTCTTATAAGCATAAAATGAAAAATGTAAACGAAAATTTTCCTATTAAGCTTGAAAATGAAACTTTAAACAAATTTTTTCTTATTAAACATAATAGCAAAATGCAACAAAAATAAACTGTGAGGGTTCCTATAACAAGTTGAGTTTTAGAGCTCCTTTGTAAAAGCCTTAATTTGCACAATAAAACTCAACAAAAACTCAAAAGGACAAGTGTTAAAAAGCGGGTTCACCAAAATGAATGCATTGCAAATGATATATAGAAATAGACATAAAACACAAGCTAAATCTAATCAAATGCACATGCAAACCTCAATAAGTAGGAGTAGCATGTAGATGTTGGTTGATTTGGATGTGGTTGCTCTTACTCCAAATGATAATGATATCAATGGATATTTTTGTAGCATAACATTAGCATATGAGATGTGTTGGAAATGAGATGGAAAGCCTCTCATTTCTAGAAATGAGAGGGGCTAAATCAAGGGCCAAGATTGAATGGTTAATGAAAGGTTGAGATTAAAAGAAGGATGAGGTTTGGAATAAAGAATCAAGATTGATTAGCCTTGTGACATGTGTCATAAGATGGAAAGGGGTGAAATGGGGAGGTGTGCTCACACATGTGTGAGCACACATTGAGAAGAGAGGGAATAAATGTGTGTAAGAGATAGGGTGGCTCATAGGGTAGCTTGTATAAGAGGTTAGTGGGGGTAGGTGAGATGTAGGAATTTAAAATTAGGAAATAATGATAATGATGATTAGGGATGAGGGTTAGATCAACTAATCATGGATTAATTGATTAATGAAGATGAGTTGAGTTAATAAATAAAGGGTTTATTAACTTAGGTGGAGTTAAAAGTTGGAGAATGGGATAATGAGGTTTAGGATGGGGATGAAGTTAATTAATCAAGGATTAACTAACTTGAGCAAGGTTAGGGGATTTAGAGGAATAAGGGTAAAGACTAGCTTTAATTAAATAAATGTAGATTTTATTTAATTAAAGGTGGTGGAATATAAGGATAATGGGGAAATTAATTAAATAAATAATAAATATTTATTTAATTAATTATTAGGATAAGGGAAGTGGGCTAAATTAAATAAATAATAAGTATTTATTTACTTAAATATTATTTTGGGTGACTACAATAGAATTTGAGGAAACCTCTTTCCCTTTATTATGATTGCTATCACCCCCTTTTACTTACCATCTTCCTTTTCTACTCCTTTGCCTTTAAGGCATTTCATATGCCTTGTCCATAGTAGACACCTTCACCTAGGTGAGTTGATCTTGAAGTTGAAACTTTGACCCATTCATGTAGTAGGTTGCTCCATGTACTCACATCACTTCCTCAATATCTCAACTACACATGCACAACCTGCATCAACTTGTTTTCCTTTTTTTCACAATTTTCTCAATATCCTCAACATCTTCAACATGCAACAACTTCCTTAACACATAGTTGACATCAATGACAATACCAGCTTGTAGACTTCTTGTTGACATCAATGATAACACCTTCATACTTGCAACACATTATTGGAGCCTATGTTGAAGATTTCAATTCATATCCTATAATTTAAAATTTAACTTGCTTTGCCAAATATGTTATCCTAGTATGTGTCCCGTTTGGTGTCTCAATGTACCAAAATTAGATTGAGATCAAAAAAATTATTGTCTATATATGAGGTCAATGTTTTACACTAACTTTGATTATGCTGAGTATACATGCCTAAAAAATCCCCTTAAAATGTCCAAAATACCTGAAATGATCAAAATTGATAAAAATAGTATGATTGATATTTTTAATGAGTTTACACTTAAGTACATAAGACACTAAAAATTTATCCAAAGCTCTAAGAATACATATTCAACCTTCAATGTTAGTTTTGATCAAAACATTAGAATTAGACAAGTTATTAAACTTTTATAATTCTAGAGATTTTGAAAAAGACACCATATTTCTATTTTGAAGGTTCAAATGATACCATTCAGCTCTAAAAATTGCCAAAGTTGGTGTTGCAAATTTGTGAATAGTAAGCTCTTCAATTTAAAAAAAAATGAATCAAAACTTATGACTCCTAAAATTTGTTTAAAAAAAAATATTTCTAACTATAAGTTTTAAATAACTATAAAAGAAAGGTAGAAGACAATGAATTTCAAAATCAAATGGATGATGGAAAAAAAAGATTCCCCATAATGTTTCAATTTTTTTTTAAAACATGTAATAGCTGCCTTGGTTTTTCAAAAGGGATTCTATATAGTGTAAATACCTTTCCATTTGTAAGGGTTATGTGATTTTGGAGAGAAATATGCTTGTAAAGAGAAACTTTGTAAGACTTTGTAATCTTTTTTTTTAAATATAATTTGGAGATCTGAAATTTGTTCTAGTACGTGTATTGTAATGAATTTACTTTGAAATAATGATATGAACACAAACTTTTGAATTTGGTTCTCTCCTACATAGTATTGCACGTTCTTTGAAAGAAACATATTTTCAAGAAAAAAGAATCTTTCACATTTGTTGTAAGATTTGTAGGTTTGATTAACTCATCTTCAAGGAGGGTGTTATATCTTTTTAGAAAGCAATTGGTGTATGCATTATTTTTAGAGGATTAGTAAGTATAATCGTTTTATGCAAGTAAAATAAATGACTTTAAATCTTTGTAAGGTAGCGATATATTGTTGTTAAACCCTAAAGATTAAAGTTTGTTAAAATGTAATACTGGATCATGTTTCAGACTCCTTAATCGTAAGGAACAAGTAGTGATCTTTTTCAACATCTTCATCCACTAAAAAATTTAAAATAAAAAAATCAAACTTTAGTGGTGCATGTGTATTAGTTTAGGTGTTATGTTCATGTTCAAGAATTAAGGGTAATGTGAAAGTTGATATTGTAGAATCATTTTTTAATTTGTAATTATATGCATAAATAAATTATTTGTTGTTCACTACAATAATTCTGTTGTTTATACAAAATCTTGTGGTGTATGATGTGTACCACAAGCAGTGATCTTTTTCAACATCTTCATCCACTAAAAAATTTAAAATAAAAAATCAAACTTTACTGGTGCATGTGTATTAGTTTAGGTGTTATGTTGATGTTCAAGAATTAAGGGTAATGTGAAAGTTGATATTGTAGAATAATTTTTTAATTTGTAATTATATGCATAAATAAATTATTTGTTGTTCACTACAATAATTCTGTTGTTTATACAAAATCTTGTGGTGTATGATGTGTACCACCTATTCCTTGCAAAGCCTAAAGTGTATGAGAAATATATTCATCTCTCATTCACTAGCCCATCATCTCAA
The DNA here is from genome assembly GCA_007258455.2 of Sequoia sempervirens. Taxonomy (NCBI): domain Eukaryota; kingdom Viridiplantae; phylum Streptophyta; class Pinopsida; order Cupressales; family Cupressaceae; genus Sequoia; species Sequoia sempervirens. Next base: position 10,476,915 of record VDFB02274714.1, read on the forward strand.
TTGTCTTAATAATAGGAACTTACAAATCCTTAGATATTATTGAGAATGGTTTGGAGAAATAATACGTTGGTGACTCCTCTAGGGAAAACAATATAAAAAAAATCTATTAGGAAAGAGTCACAAGATCCAAAGATTTATTGTTGATTTATGAGTTTATATCACTCTATTGGTGAAACAAACTCAAAAAGAAGAATTTGTTTCCTCCTTAGAGGTAGTGACTATTGTAGAAGAATCAAATATTTAATGCTACAAGGTGTATAAAATATTTTCTTCTCAGACTATAATTTGAAATGTAAGTTATGGATAATCAAGATAGATATATAAATAAAGAGATAGTTGTGTTAGAAGCACAGTTGAAGGAGATAAATAAAGAGATAGTTGTGTTAGAAGCACAGTTGAAGGAGCTTGAATATGTCAGCAATAACATTTAGCCTCCTATTATTTGCAATGAACATGTATATAAAAAGTTAGAACTCTCTTGGGTAAATCATGGAAGATAGAAAATGTCACAAAATAATTATGTCTGAATTCTATTATTTGATGAATGCAATTTTTAAGAAAAATGATCATGTTCAATCATTTTTAGATTATATGGAAGGGCATGAATTTATATATGAAGATATATTTATGAGATATTTTTCTAGATCTTTATGTGGCAAGGTTAGAAAATGGTTTCTTAGTTTTCTTGATCACTATTTATCTATGGGAGGACACTTTGATCAACAATAATGTGCATATGTCAATGACTGTACAAATATTTTCTATGAATTTGCATGCATTAGCAAGAAAGACAATGAATTTATATTATTTTTATCATAGATTCATGATCGCTATGGAAAAGTATTTAGATTATGAAGTATTTCTTACCCAATATTGTATGGATTTTGATAGTGAATTATGATTTAATCTTCAAGAATTGAAGCCCACAAATTTAGAGGAGGCTTACGATTATTCACTTTTATGTTGAGAAGCTCCATAAAGAGGCAATGGTTAGGACTTATTTTGTAGAGGATTTTGATTTAAGTTTAGATATTTCAAAAGTTGAAGATTGAGCATCGCATTGTAATGAATTCACCAGGGAAGAGATAAGTGAATGTGCTACCATTCAAAATAATAATTCAGATTTAATAGATGAAATAGATGACATGGGTGGTATGTATGAAGAAATATAGATTGAGGTTTTTTCAAAGGAAAATAAAATGGATTATTTGTTATTGGAAAGTAATAAAGAGAATATAATTATATTCTCAAATGATACATAAATGTCTCTTTATTTTTCTAATATTTTTCAATGCATGCTTAAATCAAAGTGCTAAATCAGATGTGCTTTGCATGAGGTATTTTTTTAGCCCTTCTTCATCTTTCAAATTAAATATGGATGCATATTATGATATGGTAGATGACTAATTTGATTTTAATGCTAGCCTAGTTAGCGAGCATGTTATAGTTGAAAAATATTATTTTGAATGGGATTGGAGTGACAATTTGCAAGAGAAGATTTACATGCTAATGATTTGATTAATGATTGGTAAAATTATTTTATTCAAAAATAAAGGAATGCATTATCATGTATGAAGGTGATGTATGTTGGGATCTAGATGTTCAAGAGTACAATGAGTGTAGAAAATAATATGTATGCTATGTAACTGTATAGGAGTGAATTTGTACCCCTTATGCAAATTACCCTTTTTCCCTTCTCCATTTTAGAAAACCAAGTTTAGAGGCTTAATTACACCTAAGTTCGCTGCTTTCATTCCACTTGGCACCTGTTTTGAGCGTCGGTGGGGGAATTTCTGTCGGGGACGCTCGCGCGACCCGTAGACATCCGCACGGTGTGCTTGCGTCCCTGTAGATTCCTACGGCTGAACCTACAGAGGCATTACACTTCTCATTGGCAGTTGACTTATAATGCCCTCTTTGGCCGACCAACTCAAATATGGCCATTTTCTTCACTCTCTTCTTCAAATTCACTATTCATTCTTTAATTTCATCTTCTAAGCATTTAGTTGAACTTCTTCCAAGCTCCTTCACACTCTTGCACTCACTTCTTGCATTCTCAAACACTCCTAGCGATACTTTTGCATTCCATAGTAGCAACAACTTCACTCCATCACTTCAGTAGAGCAAGTTTGGGACAACACCATTGCAACAGAGGCTCGAGTACTCTCATTCACTCTTCCATTAGCCTTGGGCACTTTTGGTGGAGGCGGTAAGCTTCCCATTCCTCTCCTCTATTACTTGGTTGAGTAAGCACATTTACTAGTTTTTAGTGTTTTAGTTTTCTTCATTACATTACTTTCTTTATCATACTTGCTTTCTTGTTTTTCTGTGGAGGTGGAAACACCTAAATGGGGGTTTGACTGAGGTAGGCCCCTATATAGCCACCTGACCTTTTTCCTCCTCTTTGTGTGTAGGTGAATGTGCTTTTGGGAGCTAGCTGGCGAACAAATTTCTTTGTGAGATCATTCTTGCCACCCTAACTCTTGCATTTTCACTTTATCATATTAAAGAGTATTTTGTTTACTTAATAGCGTTATTTTGGCCCTTTAGTAGTAGTTAGCTGGGTCGTTAGATTGTTTTCCTAGGTTCGATCTTGTTTCTTTAGTTGTTCAGTCATACATACACCAACACATTTGAGAGACGCTAGCGCGTCGAGTTGTCGTCTTAGGACCGCGCTTCTGTCCTCGGGCAAAGAGCTTCTTGAGGCATAGAGTTGAACCTGAAAACCAGCTCGCCTAGCCCCATTTTGTATTTCGGGTCTGTAGAGTGATTGAAGGACCTTGGAGTCTTCATCATTTTTGTCTTGCATTTCCTAACTCCTCGTCAAGTTGAGGTAAGTTAGGGTAGCCTTCTGCTCTTGGCCCTCCATGACCTGGGGCCTTGAACGTGGTTGGTCTCCCTCTCTTACATTTTTGGTGAACCCGATGAGAACCATTTTGGTTTCGTTTTGTGCTACTAACAGTTCCTTTCCTTGTACTCTAAGAGTGTTGTAGGTGTGAGTCTTGTGAGGCTGTCACCTTACAACCCAACCTACGACCCCTAGTTGGCGTAGTTGGAAGGTTCCAAAGGTGTTGCATAATGAAACCTTAATTGGGTCATTGTCTTATCCTTTAACCTTTAGGGACTCTCTGGAAGTATCATTTAGTGTGTGTAATGGCCTCCTTCCTACATCAACTTATCCCCTCTGCGCAGCCTGTGGACAGTGGTACTGGTATAACCTTCACATCATAGGACCTATTGATGGGTTTTAATAGGGAACCGTCTCCTCTATATCCCTGCGCGGATCAATGGAAACATCGTAGTGGGTGTTCTCGTTGATTTGACGTCACAAGGAAACATAATAACCGAGGAGATCATGTTGATTAAATTTTTACATAATAAAGATGGGTATGATGCACCTGTGAGTACCATCCGCACGCATGACAGAATTTTCGTGCCCCCTTTGAGTAGTATTGTCCTGTCAGTCTTGGTTGGACCTAAATTTGTGAAACTCTTGTTCGACATTATCCTTGGGTCTGAACTCTTTAGGGTGAAATTAGGTATCCCTTGGTTGGTAGCTATGAATGCGGTGCCCTCGGTCGTGCATAAATGTTTAAAATTTATCCATGGGGGTTCCATGCATGTAATTCATGACACCGGTTATAAACCACCAGTTGCTCATGGTAGCTACTCCTTGTACTACTCTTGGCTCACGCCCGTTGGTCCTTTTCCGCCTAGAACGAACCTTTTCTACTGAACATATTAGAACTATAAGAAAGGGTGCCTAAGGTCAAAAGTGAGATACCCTCCGTCGCCTTATGTTGTTTCACATAGGGCTTGCTTAAAAGCTGATAACGATGCCAGTAAAGAACATAAGAGGGAAGAAGAGAAGCAGTCTCGAGATCCTCCTTCCTCTTTCATTGGTCAGTCTGACGCTTCTTCTCGCTCTGCTATGGTACTGTTAGATTCTGCTTCACGCTTGCGGGAGAATCCTATGGTACCCACTTGGCGAAAGCCCAAGCGTCCTACATTTGAACTTCCTATTCTATCGACGGAGCCTAGACCTGTTTGGTATAATGGGAAGAAGGTCTCCTGTGGAGAGTCCTCTTTGTCTCGACCTCCGCGGCCTCCTACCGCTCCTACTTCTAAAGTTGTGAATGGGAAGAGGCCCGCTGCCGAGGCTCTTGAGCTGACTCCCCCCGCCGCTCCTCAACCTGTTCCTCCTGCTCCCATTCAAGAATCCATTCCTCCACTGGAGATGACCATAGTGGACATTCCCATGGATGAGCAGGAGCTTTTTGTACCTTCGCAACCTCTAGCCTCCAACTCAAAGAGTCGTAGAAACTGCCTTACGCGCGAGCACAAGCTTCGATAAAAGGCTCTTCTAGCTAATTAGGTTTCCTCACAAAGGAAGGAGGATGAGACAACTGCCCCTGCTTTAGGGCCTCTTGCAGTGTCTTCCTCTCCCCTTCCTTCTACTTCTCTTCAGTCTGGTTCTGCGTTGCTTCCAGCTTCCGCTGCGAGTATGAATGCGCCTAACCCTAAAGGGGTAAGGTGTTCATCGCTCCTTCGGTGGAGTTGCCTTTACTGATCTCCGTTCCAGATATCCAACCTTTCCCAAAGCCCATGGATATGATTAATACCTCAGTTGTATCCATTGCGGTTCTTTCTTCCTCCTTTTCCTCCGCACCTCTAGCCTTGTTTGTGGGGAGCTCATCTCCTTCGACAAAGCAAAAGGTGGAGTATGGTCCTAACAGTGAAGGATGTAAGAGGAGTCCACCTTCTTCACAAGGTGGTCCCATGCTGACTTGTTCTATCCTAGTGATGGAACCGGTCCCAACTTCTCTTGAGTTCGTCATCGCTCCTAAGTCACTCGGTGAGCCTAGCGGTGAATCTCAAGCGCAACCTGCCCCGTCCACTAAAGCTGAACACGGTGCTCCTGTAGGGTGCATGTTTAACTCCGTGGATGAAGTTCTGGTCTTGTCATCTATCTTCGCGAAATCGCTGACCCTAGCTCCACAAGAGCTCAGTGAAGAAGACCTTGCGGGGGCTTCTTCGTTAGCCCTTGTTGCGGGAGGGCCGGATGCTCCTCTTAACATCCCACCACTGCAGGCACGTTCTCCTTCCCCCTATGATGATCTAGAGTGGGAAGCGGATGACCTCTTGGTCGATCAATGTTAGGAGGAGGCCTCTTCTTGATCTCATGTGTGTGTTTTGTGACGTGTTCCCTCGTGATCATGCTATATGTGCTTGGATGACCCTTGTCACCCTTGTTGGTCCTTAGATATAGGCATAGTTTTTGTGTCATAAACCTTCCTCTATTTGTATCATCATTCTTCCATGTTTGTGCTTGATTTTCGATAAATTGGGGACGATGCAAAGCATTGGGGGCATTTAGGCTTCCCTTCCATGTTGACCCAATTTTTTATTTTTACTTTGTTTTCTGTGCATTCTTCCTAATCTGGTTAGGGATTGATGATCTTTCGCCTTGCATCGCGGTTACCTATTATTTATATGAGCATGGATAGATTTGACCCCACTAAGCCAAATCCCCCCTATGCCCTTTGTTTGTGTTTTCCCCTTTGCTTTCTCTTTATCTTTCTCTCTTCTTTGCTTGAGTTGTCCCTCTCATGTGTGACAACGCCTTCAACATTTCGATTTTCAGAAAATGCATTCGTTGCTAATAAATCTTTTCTCAAAGATCTTATCAAATCTTTCTTCAGAATCGTATTCCTAACTTGGAACCCTAACGAAACATGTTTCCTTCATCATGGGTTCATAAAGAAAGGACTTGAAAACCTTCCTCCGAAGTGGGAACAACTCTAACCTTCCCCTCACATGGGGGCATATTCTTCCTTTCGAATTCCTTAATGAAGTGAACATCTTTCAAAATGATCCCTTGATGATGGATTGATTTGAGAAAGAAAATATCTACTTTTGAGCTGTGTGTCCCTTGAGTGGATCCCCTCTTCACGACGAGTTCCCAAAGGACCCCTTTGAAAGTCTTCCAAATTGTCGACAGTCTGTGTGACTGTCTGCTTACTTTCCTACTTGGCCGCATCCTGACTCTATAGAGTTTGCTTTCCTAGGTTTCCTCCATGTGAGAGATCTTGGGGGATACCTCCTTGTAGGTTTGAGAGCCTGTAGGGTGCTTCCTTTGAGATTCCTCCATGCGGGAGATCTTGGGGGTGGCTCCCTTGCAGGTTTGTGGGTTTGTAGGGCGCTTTCTTGGGTTTCCTCCATGTGAGAGATCTTGGAGGTTACCTTCCCTACAGGTTTGCAGGTCTATAGGGTGCTTCCTTGGGTATTCTTCATGCGAGAGATCTTGGAGAATACCTTCCCTACAGGTCTGCAGGTCTGTAGGATGCTTTCCTGGCTTCCTCCATGTGAGAGATCTTGGGGGATGCTTCCCGGGTATCCTCCATGTGAGAGTTCTTGGGGGACACCTTCCTTGTAGGTCTACTAGCCTGTAAGGAACTTACTTCACGGGGCTTCCTTCATGTGAGAGATCTTGGGGGTTGCCTCCTTGCAGGTTCGCGGGCCTGTAAGATGCTTTCTTTCTTCAGCTTCATAATTCTGAGAAGCTATGAAGTCCTTCGCTTGCCCTACACCTTCAGGTTTGTCAGATTGTGGTCTACTTCCTCGACAGTTCAGGTATACATTTCTAACCTTATTCATTCTTCAATCTACTTTACCGAAGCACTTATCAGTACTCGTGCTCGCTAAAATGGGGAAAAATGTATAGGAGTGAATTTGCACCCCTTACGCAAATTCCCCTTTTTCCCTTCTCCGCTTTAGAAAACCAATTTCAGAGGCTTAATTACACCTAAGCCCACTGCTTTCATTCCACTTGGCACCTGTTTTGAGTGTCAGTGGGGGAATTTATATCAGGGACGCTCACGCAACACGTAGACGTCCGCGCAGTGCGCTTACCCCCTTGGCAGATTCCTGCGGCTGAACTTGCAGAGGCATTACACTTCTCATTGGCAGTCGACTTGTAACGCCCTCTTCAGCTGACTGACCTGAATATGGCTGTTTTCTTCACTCCTTCAAATTCACTATTCACTCTTTTATTTCATCTTCTAAGCATTCAATTGAACTTCTTCCAAGCTCCTTCACACTCTTGCACTCACTTCTTGCATTCTCAAGCACTTCTAGTAGCACTTTTGCAATCCATAGTAGCAACAACTTAACTCCATCACTTCAGTAAAGCAAGTTTGGGACAACACCATTGCAGTAGAGGCTCGAGTACTCTCATTCACTCCCCCATTAGCCTTGAGCACTTTTGGTGGAGGTGGTAAGCTTCCCATTCCTCTCCTCTATTACTTGGTTGAGTAAGCACATTTACTGTTTTGTAGTGTTTTAGTGTTTATTACATTACTTTCTTTATCATACTCGCTTTCTTGTTTGTCCGTGGAGGTGGGAACACCTAAACGGGGGTCTAACTGAGGCAGGCCCCTATATAGCAACCCAACATTTTTCCTCCTCTTTGTGTGTAGGTGAACGTGCTTTTGGGAGCTAGCTGGCGAATGAATTTCTTTGTGAGATCATTCTTGCCACTCTAACTCTTGCATTTTTATTTTATCATATTAAAGAGTATTTTGTTTACTTAATAGCGTTATTTTGGCCCTTTAGTACTAGTTAGCTGGGACATTAGCTTGTTTTCCTAGGTTTGACCTTGTCTATTTAGTTGTTTGGTCATACAGACACCAACACACTTGAGAGACGCCAATGCACTGCATTGTCATCCCAGGACCACACTTCCGTCCTCAGGCAGAGAGCTTCTTGAGGCATAGAGTTGAACCCAAAAATCAGCTTGCCTAGCCTCATTCTGTATTTTGGGTTTGTAGAGTGATCAAAGGACCTTTTGGTCTTCATCATTCTCGTCTCACATTTACTAACTCCCCGTCAAGCTGAGGTAAGTTAGGGAAGCCTTCCACTCTTGGCCCTCCGTGACCTGGGCCCTTGAACGTGGTTGGTCCCCCTCTCTTACAGTAACAAATGATTTTTAGTTGGTGATACATGAGGAGTTCCTTTCTCTTGATATAGGTATGTACTTTTGCTAGAAATTTGAATGTTTTTTATGACAATGTGAATGATGTATTTTATCATTTCAATGACCAACTTGGATATAACAAATTCCGTAAAAATAATATATTTATTTAAAAGAGAATAGAGAAATTGACAGCCAAGAGCTTGAGAGTTTTAAATTTGATGTAGTTATATCTAGTCAAGAGGGTTTTAGTGAGGTTTCATATATTATGGACACTCAAGGTTTTAATTTTTTAATCCATATTGATTTATTTGTTGAGTTTCATGATAGGAATATATGGGGTGGAACGATTTTTAATGCAGTATGTTGTCAAAGGATTTGATTAATAAAAAAAAAAGTGTGGGCTAGAATTTAGTGCTTATGAATTGTCATAATCATCTTTTAGTTGAAGTGTATGCATATTTTTATATTAGATTGTAAGAAATCATCAAATAACAAGGTGTATGATTGAGGAAAGTTGATAATTTCATTTTTTTTAGTGGTCATGGGTTGCTAATAGGTGGTAAAATAGAAAAAAAGAAGTAAATTTGTTCTTGGAGGCCTTTTTTCCTTGTTATTTTGATTTGTGCAGCCATGACTGTTTGCTATCCATGGTGAAGTGTTTTTATCTATTTCCCTATGTGTGGTTTGCATCCTCAAGTTCTCTAGATTATTGCTATGTTCCATGGGAACACACATCCCTAAAAAGATCCATTATTGGAGCCTATGTTGAAATTTCTAATTCATGTTTATTACTAAAAAAATAACTTATTTTGGTAAAGATGTTTTATAAACATGGGAAGTCAAATGGGTATTTTAATTGAAAGTTTTGGCTCCTAGTAGTAGGGTTCTTTCAAATATTTTTAACAAAAATACCCATAAAAGCAAAGTAGAAGGAAAATAATTTAAAAATCAAAAGGAGGATGAAAATATAAGATTCCAAGCAATGTGATGATTTGATTTTTATTAGAAAATTGTAAAAATTGTCTTAATTTTTGAAAGGGTTTCTATATAATGTAAAGGAATTTTCATTTGTATGGGTTGGGTGATTTTGGAGAGAAATAGTCTTGTAAATAGAAACTTTGTAAAACTTTATAATATTTTTTCTAAAGGATAACAGTGATACAATTTTTGTTCCAATATATCTATTGTATTGAACTTGCTATATAATAATGATATGAATACAATTTTTTTTTTAATCTCCTACATAATATTGCATGTTCTTTGAAAGAAGCATATTTTCAAGGAAAATAGAAAAACAATGCTTGCAAATTTTCTATAAGATTTGTAGGTTTGATTAGTTCCTCCTTAAGGAGGTTGTTAAATATTTTCAAATAGTGATTGGGGTGTGCATATTTGTAGATAATTAGTAAGTAAAATAATTTTTTATGTTAAATATGAGGCTTGAAATCATTATAAGGCAACTATATATTGTTGTTAAACCTTAGAGATTGGTTTTTGTTAAATTATAATATTAGATTAGGTTTTAGACTCCATAGGCCCAAGGAATAAGCACCAATATTTTCCAGCATCATCATCCACTAAAAAATGTAGAATGAAAAATCACACTTTAGTGCTACATGTTAGTAGTTTATGTGCTATCTTCACATCCAAGAAATAAGGGTAATAGGAAAGTTGATATTGTAAAATCATTTCAAATCCCTACTTATACATCCATGAACAAATTATAAGATATAATTTTGTTTGACGTTGAACCACTTCGGTCTTGTCGAGTCTAAAGTGCAAGATATATATATATATATATATATCATTCATTGCCTCATCCTCTTAGTAGTCTTAATCATAGGAATTCAAAAATCCTTAGAGATTATTGAAAATATATTGGAGAACCAATAGAAACCTTTACCACTTCTAACATGTTGACAAACATTTGGGAATGACGAAAAATAATACTCAATCCTTGGCTTAGCTCAATGAACACAAGGAGTGGTCATTTTTCCCACAAACACAAATTGATTTAAAAGGGAATATTACATCACAAATCCTTGTTGTTGGGATTCATATTTAATTGACTTTTTTTCTCCCTAAGTATCACTGAAGGGGGTGTTAGTGTGAAAATAGGTATTACCTAACTCCCATTTACCTAGTTCCTAGTAGACATGTTCACACTAGCTTATATTCACTTAGAGGTTTTGTTGTCTCACCTCATAGGAAGATGGCACATGCTCTAACACTTTTCCCAAGTGTTCTACATGTGTCAAAATTCTTGGAGAGTTAGTCAATGTTTCATTCTCGCCTTCTTTCTTCCTCCTTATCCTACATATATAAGGAGTTCATTGTATATTCTTATACATTTTTTATGATATTTTGTATTTTGTGTGCTAATTCATTTTTCAAAGTTTTTTTATTGCATTCATTTTATTTTTACTCCAAACTTAAGATAGAAATAATTTTAATAATAAACAAAATGCATGAGAATTTAGGGCACCATAAGATTATGATAAGTGTCTTGATCTTATGACTTGAGATGAAAAAATTCAAAGGAGTAAGTAAACCTAGATAAATAAGTGTGAACAAGATCCTACGAGGATAGCTACCTAGTAAATAATCATTTTCACACTAGTTCACCAGCCACCTATATGAAGATATGCTTAGTCAAATTACTATTGAGAAGTTGTGTGTGTTTGATTCTTTGATGTTGGACGAAGAAGATTATTTTTCTTCCTTTATTAAATGATTGAACCCCATACGAATAATAAGAGTTGGACTATGACATCATTATGGACAAGAAGGTAAGAAGATCAAGGTGTAGGGAAAATGAGACATGGCTAGATGAGATAAAGGATAACTTCCAAGCAAGGTTAAATAGATCTTAAGAGATTACAAAAGGAAGATATTAAAGAAAATATTATCACCTAAGATTTTAGGGGCCAAATCCTCCTAATGGGGAAGGTACGATCTAAAAATTGGGCCCAATAATGTTGGACTAGTTTGGTCAAGCATAATCAATTCAATCGAGAAGGTGAATAGTGAATTGGAGAAATGAAATAGAGGTGAAACCATGGTGTTTTGATGTAAAAAAGGCTAACAACGATTCAAGTAGGTCTCTAATTTGATTTGGAGAATCTTGAAGTATTTATTGTAGAAAGTTACAAAATTAAGCCTTAATAAGTATAAAACCAAGAATGGTGAGTTTGCTACTTGTAATAGGTGGTGAAAGTGTTGAAGCCTTTTTTAGCAAAACTTTGGTGAAAACATAATAAAATTTTGGATGCCCAAAAACCATTCTAGTATAAGTGAAAAAAATGTGACTATTAAGATAAAGAGTGGAATTTGAATGGTCGTGTAATATGAATAAACTCATTTGGCATTTTTTCTTCCATTTTACACCATGGGAGAATGAAGGAGTGTCTTATATTGTCTTATCATGTTTGGATTAGGGTTGAATTTCATCGTAATATTTAATTTTATATGCAAAGTGTGATTGCAAGTGTAATGCGATAGAGTTTTTAATTTGCAAGATTTCACAACAATTATAAGAGTATTGTACATGATGTATGTCTCCAATTAACCATATTAGTGATGTAACAAATATATTTGTTGAGATAGTGGGACAAGAAGCACAATGTATACGTTAGCTAGATTTTCACCCTTTAGGATTTCTCCAAGGTAATCTCTATGTTGTAGTCATTTTGTGAATTCTTCCTTGCATGTTTATATTTATTCTTCATGTTATATCATGTGGATATTATCTATAGTGTACATGTGTATCCTTTTGGAGGAATTTTGGTAATGTTAAAGGTCTTGTATAGAGACTTGATAGGGATATTCATTATTGGAGAGAAAAAATGGACCATCTCCTCTATTTTTGTGGATCATAACAACATTGCTAGATTTTGAATTATATTCTCTCACCTTAATTATTTTATATCTTCTCAAAAGAATCCTATAATTTAGTTGATTTCCTTTTTTTGAAAATTCGAATGAAGGGTAAAGGATTTACATTTGAAGGATACATTAAAATCATTTGATTGTGTATTATTATTTTTTACTCAAAACTAGGTAAGGAACCCAAGGGCCAAAAATAAATTATTTTCTCATGGATTTTGATAGAAAGGAACTCAACAAATTCATTTGAAAAGATAAGTTATTCTTCTTGAATACTAAAAATAATTTTTTTTAGACCTATCCATGTAGACTAAACTTCCAAGATCATGAGGTAGGAGTCTATCAATTGTAGTCCACACAATGGCCCCAAATATCTAATAATTTCATATATTAATTATAATTGAAGATAGTAATTATAACATACATAGCTATCCAATATTATCACTAAAATTGCACAAAGCTAATCCTTGTAGATTTCCCATAACCTAGACCATCAAAATGTATATAAAAATGGGAGGGTAAAATTATATTAGCCCTACACCCATCATAGACTTAGAAAATTAGTGTAACCAAAAACCTACTCGAACACCAGAACTGAGACTAGAATCCACAACCCAAAATATTGGAAGCAAGAAAAATTATGCAGGCCTTGTATCCTTCCCAACACAACCCATACATTTTAAAAAAACATAATTTTGAGAGACGAGGAAGCTCAACCAAATCCTCCTCCTCTTCCTTATAGTAAGGACACCTATTAGCCATGGATTAAAATGTCATCTACCTTGTAAATCCTATATCATATTACATGGTTCCAACATCCTTGGAAAGCATCCCAAGGAACTTATGGTGTATTGGGAAATATTTTATAATATTTATTCTCACCATTGTTTGTAATAAATTCATAAGAGGTGATGGGTTCCACTAGCAGTGGTAAAGGTGACTTGTGGACATGACTATTTAATTATGTTTTCCCCACTTGTCAACACCTAAAATAATATGGTAAAAGACAAGCGAAGTGGAAAAATGAATGATTGTTGGGATTTTCCAATGGGTTCTTGGAAAGAGGCAATAGGTGTCTCTTGGTATTCCATCCTTTGTGCATTTAATGTAATGTTTAATTTCGAAGTTTGTGCACCCAAGTTGGAGGGAAAGTATTGGAGCCAAAACTGGTGTCCTTTCATATTATGAGAAGGTAATCCAAGGGTTGGAAAATTTGGAATGAAGAGTCATACTTGGGTGCCATGTTCGGTGCTTAAGGCCTCTTTCCAAGTCTATAAAATAAGCTCCTTGGATGTAGAAATTAGGAGGAACAACTGAATGTAGAGGTACTCTACAAGAATAAGGACAAGTTGGAGCATAAAGAGGTTGTTCAAAGGCACATAGGTGTTTCCATGTTGGAGGAAAAGAGGAGAATGAAAGTGAATATATTGTAATCTCATTTATTTGAAGAAAATGCATACTTGGCCTCTCTTCTTGGTGGATTTTTTCTACAAGGGTTTCTCCACGTAAATCTTGTGTTATGTGGTGCCTTTATGTTACTTATTGTAGCATTGTAAATTGTAACCCTTGACAATTTTACACTATGTTTTAGTCTCCCTTAAGTGCATGGACCTAATTGAACACCCAATTTCCTAAATTATGGATTTCAAGGCCTATTTTTATCATTTTCTGACAAATTGCAAGTAGAAGACAAATGCATTCATCTAATACTTTGTCCACGACACCTTAATTCCTAAAAAGTAGGGATAGGACACAGTCGCCTAGGGTGACTTAGTCCCCCTATTTTTCCTCCAAAATCAAATATGTTGAAGGTGGAATTTTATTATTTGAATTTTAAAAGTCCAAAGTCGACTATCGAGATTTAGTTTTCAGGAAATCAAAATAATTCCATATAAATACCTAGTTATTGCATCATTTAAAAACTAATTGGAAATTATTGGAGAAATTATTATCAAGAGTATTATCAAGCAAGTCAAGAGCAACATTTCAGAGATCTATTGCAGTTTTTTCAAGATCCAAGCATCATGTCAAAGAGTATGTGAGTTTATTCATGTTTATGTTATCATTATGTTTGTGAGATCTAACCCTTGTAGGTCTTCAAGAAACTCAATCAAGTAACATTCAAGCCTTGAGGATATGTGCATGAATTTAGTCCTTTAAGGAAACCATTGATGAGTGGTGAGTTGCAGTCCATTGTTGATTCAGCTTTCATTTTATCATTTAGCCTTATTCATAAAAGGATGGGCTTTTTATCATTGACATTTCCATTCTAGAAGTGGAAACACTAACATGGGGTTTGACTAAGGCAAGCCTTTAAGTGGCACAACCCTTCTTCTCTATTTGAATGTACAGGTTTCAAATTTGAAGAAAATTGGGAGAATTTTGAAGGTTAATTTCTCATTGTTGCATTCAAACCCTACACCTTGACAACAAATGAAAACTCAGTTACATAATTATCTGACAAAGATCCATCACCGTGACAAGTGGAAACGAAGGGCTCTGATCTAGCTCCTGAGGACTGTGAAAACAAATCCTAAATTTCTCAACTAGGACATAGTCGCACTAGGCCACTTAATCCTCAATTTTTAGCTCTAGATTCATATCATAGGTGTATAGTATCTTGCTTAGTCAATTTTTGTAGTTTGATTTTTTTTGTGACTTTTTGTGTTTACCATATTTGCATCAGAACTAGAATTTCCATCATTAGCCTAGTCATTGCATTGCATTTCATCCCTAAATTCATTCCAGGTTTGGTCAAGGGAAAGTTGACTCACCTTTTAGGTTGTAAGTCAGTCTTATACCTTGTCCAAACCAAATAAACCCCCGCTACCTCATATTCTAATGAAACACCATTTGGATAAGTGCGCAAAACCCTAGGGTCAAATCCTAAGGTTTCACTTTTCCTTTGTTTCATTTTGGTGAACTTGACATGTTGACATTTTAAACCTTCTAAAATTTGAAGCAATTCATCCTAGATCTAGGTTTAGCATTGCATTGTTTTGCATTGTTCATTTAGGCATTCATTTTTGCATCATAAAAATCACAAAAAATTAAAAAATTGCATATAATATTGTATTATAGGTTACAATAGTGTTAATTTCAATCATCTTAAGTTAGATCTACATTTAAATTGCATTTCAAAATCTGCATTAGGTCACTTAAAATCTTATAATAAATTTGAAATTGATCATTACATTCATTTAGGCATCTTGCATATAGCTCAAAAAGGGAAAAAATATATTGTTTTATTTCAAAAAGGCATCAACATCATCATTTTCAGATTTTGGCATCTTAGAATCAGTCAATTGTTGCATCTTAGATTTGGAAATTACATTTACAATTATCTTTTATTGCTTGGAAATTTTGCAAATTGTTGCACACTTGCATTTTGAGTTACATAATCATAAAATTGAGCAAATTATAGAAAAATATTCATTGTCAAACCTGTCTGCACATAGATCTAAGAGCCTTAACCACTATTGTACGCAGTCAAATTTTGAATTTTGTAAAAAGCTATGCAGGACATAGTCACCCTGGGAACCCTTGTCCAATAATTTTGACCTAAAATTTTCTATGCAATTCCCTAAGTGTGTCCTTTGTTCAGATTTGGTTTCTATTTTCTATTTTCTATTTTTAGATCTATTTGATTTTGATCATTTGATTCATAGGGCTAGTAACAAAATATGCCCTTTTCAAATATATGGTTTTGATAGGATAATACACGACTTGTACTATTATAATTTTTCAATCTATGAGAACAATCTAAAGAAAGGAAACAAAAAGAAAAACAATCATTTTAGTTCTTCTCCCAATATTTCTCCTACTAGTGAGAAGGTTTTGGTTGAAGAGGATGCAACCATGGACAATCATGAAAATCATAGTTGTTTTTCTCCCAATACCTCACCTACTTGTGAAGAAGGTATCTTGGTGTTAGAGGATCCAATCATTGCGTGTCATAAGAATCTTGTTTGTTTCTCTTCCAATACCTCTCCCACTTGGAAAGATATTGTGGCACAAGAGGATGACATCATTGATACATCTTTTTCAAAAGACGGTAATATGGATTGCATAAATGAAGATGCTAAGGTGACATTAGATCCCTCATTGATAAAATATCATCAACACGTAGTTAAGTTAGTTGAGGTTATGAATGCACAATTGACTATTAGATCTCCTTTAATTATTGGACCTCCTAAAAATCCTTTAATTGTTGGGCCTCCTAAAATTCCTCTAATTATTGGACCTCCTAATTCACCTCTCATTATAGGACCTCCTAAACCTCATGGCCATATCCTAAACTTTGCAAAACAACTCACTAGTAGTCATGTGTCACAACAACCAAGTTATCAAACAATTGCTCACACATGTATAACACTAGAAATAATAAGAAATAAAAAAAACACTAACATCCATTCTATTGCCCCAACCATACCTTCCACCCACACCTAATATTCCTTAGCATAGTGGTAAATAATATGACCTTGTTGAGAAACTTCATAATATTCCAGCCAAGATTTATCTTTGGGATTTGATTCAAACATCATCTACATACCACAAGATGCTCCAAGAGGCTTTGCAAAAGATTGATGTCCAAACTTCTATTAAACCAAATGATGTAGAAGCCTTGTTTGATTTTATGTAAGTGACAAATTTGGATATTACATTCCCTCAATAGGAATTACCCTTGCTTGAGATCTAGACTAAACATGAAGCTTTAATGATAAAAGTAGTCATTAATAAAATCAAAGTTATGCATACCCTCATAGACAATAGACGGGGTCTTAATATTTATAACATTGATCTTTTAGATAAACTGGGTATGGATAAGAATCTTATAGAACCTAATTATCTTTCAATTCATGGATTTGATAACATTAATAATCAACCATTAGGAGTGATCACATTACCCATGAAGGTAGGACCTGTGACTTTACAAAAACCTGTTTATGTTATGCCAAGACCTCTTTCATATAATTTTCTCCTAGGTAGACCATGGATTCATGCCATGAAGGGAGTCCCATCTACTCTTCACCGTGAGATGAAGTATGAATATAATAACAAGATATACATGGTTAAAAAAGATGAACAAAGTTATAATTTATAAGCTGAAGCTAATCATAATGCTTCCAACTCTCTCAATACTTTGATTCCAACTTCAAAAGTAGAACTCATACATTTCAAACAAAAAGAAGAATGTGTTTTAACTTGATGAAATCTTTGGATGATGATTGGGGTCCATTATATTTTACACCTTATTTCAAAGGGGGGTCTAAATTATCACCATGAAAGTCCAAAGAACCATACAAATTCATGATAATCCTGATTGCATGTCATCTATAACAAAATTCTTAGATGATGATAGGGGTTCATTAGATTTTACACCCTCCTTTATGGGAGAGTACAAAATCTCACAATCTAAGCCTAAAGAGTCTTGTGTTGTATCTAGTTCTACATAAATAGATCTGAAAACATCACCCCATGATGGTGATGAGGGCTCTTTAACTTCCATCCATCGTGAGTGTAGGATGCCTAACTTTAAACAACTTAAAAAGGATTTGTGTTCTCAGGAAAAATCTAGTTCTTCTTAGGAGCATGTAGATACAAGCTCTTCATCTGAGTTGGAAGAATGTTATGGGATTGGATACAAAATTACTTCTAAAAATGGATATAATGCAAACATGGAACAAAATGTTAAGGATCAAGTGAAGTCTATACCATACTTTTCTAAACAGGGTCTAGGTTTTCAACCTTCGTCTTCATCTTCATCTAATGATTTATCATTTTTTGTATGTATGAAATTTTGTAGTAAGTGAACAAGTTTTTCTTCAGAAAAAGAGATGAATGTCTCCTACTACTGATCAAGATCATATTTTTTCAAGGATTCTAAAAGCTTGCTTGATTACTCTTCCTCTAAAAATGTGAAATAAATTTTATAAAAAAACTCATTTTCTGCATACCATCAAGTGCATGGTCATTCTACCAATGACTGTTAGGCCTTGAGTAATAAAATACAACTTAAGGATTGTGTTGCTCTTCTATGTGATTCTAATAAATAATGATCTTTATTCTATGGTGTTTCTCATCACTATGTGACATTTTTAGCTTCATCATGTTTGCTCATTGCCATTCATGGTGGTAGAATCTTAGGTGCAACCGTATTTTCATGGCAGTAACAAGATAGTCTCTTGTGTGGTTGTCCTTGTCTCTACACTTGGGGGGAAAGTATAACTAGTTTGAAAGTTGTGCATTATTTTCTCCTTGACATACCAACATAGCAAGTATGTTGACATTTTAAGGGGGGCATATATTACCCCTAGCCATTTCATATACGTCTTGAGATTTGACTTATTGATGTACCCCCTTGGTGGTTTTGTTTATAACACCCCTTGAGGTGTGGTTATCAATTCATCCCCTTGGGTGAGTTTATGCATCTTCTTAGGCGACTTTGTTGTTTATGCACCTTATTAGGTGAGTTTGTCATTTATGCGCCTTCTTAGGTGATTCTATGCACATTCTTAGGCAAGTTTGTGCACCTTCTTAAGTGAGGCTTTGGTAAGATAGTTCCTGGATTCAACATAGTGGAGATTTTTGGGTCATGAGCTTGAGCACCCCTTTTGACATGGCCACTGAGCATAACACAACTTGCTTGATAGTAGAGCCATGTGTTTCATGAGTGTCTAGCATAACATAGCTTGCTAGCCTTGTGGAATTCATCATATTACATGGAAACTTAGCATAATACGAATTACTAGCTAGTAGATCCATGTGGCTCATGAGTTATTTTACATCCTTGTGAGAGCATTATTTTATTTTGATAGCACATTCGATGGATGATGTTTGGTATTTGAGAAAATTTTAAGATTGAGGTCTCTTTTCCTTACTAACACGAATCCTTTAGTACTAACCTTGTGTTTTATTGTGTGTATTCATATTTTCATTGTGTTTGCATTGTGTTTGTTTTCATTTCATCATCATCTCTATGTTATATCATGTCATGTTTTTTCATTGTGTATGCTTTGTGTTTTTGTCATGTATGTTTGTGTAGGTTATCTTGCTGCATTACATACATGTATGTTCCTTTGTGCTTATGTTTGTTTTCCATGGGATCTTGAATTCTGGGGGATTGCGTGCCTCCCCCTAGATTCATTTCCATCCTATCTCTTCAACATTTAGACAATTAGACCCCTCTTAACATATCTTTCTACTTTAATGTGAGTCTAAGCATAAGTTCATACTCTCACTGAAGTGGCGGCTAAATGTAGCATCATAAATTGTCACCCTTGACAATTCCACACTATGTTTTGCTCCCCCTTAAGTGCATAAACCTAATTGAACACCTAATTTCCTAAATTATGTATTTTGGGGCCTATTTTTATCAATTTCCAACAAATTGCAAGTAGAAAAAAATGCATTCATCTAATACTTTATCCCCAAAACCTTAATTCCCAAAAAATATGGCTAGGACATAGTTACCTAGGGTGACTTAGTCCCCCTATTTTTCCTCCAAAATGAAATATATCGAAGGTGGCATTTTATTATTAGAATTTCAAAAGTACAAAGTTGGCTATTGGGATTTAATTTTTGGGAAATTAGAATAATTGCGTATAAATACATAGTTATTACATCATTTGAAAACTAATTGAAAATTATTGGAGAAATTATTATCAAGAGCATTGTCAAGCAAGTCACGAACAACATTCCAGAGATTTATTGTAGCAATTCAAGATCCAAGCATCTTGTCAAAGTGTATGTGAGTTTATTCATATTTATTTTATCATTATGTTTGTGAGATCTAACCCTTGTAGGTCTTCAAGAAATTCAAGCAGACAACATTTAAGTCTTAAGGAGATGTGCATGACTTCAGTCCTTCAAGGAAGCCATTAATGAGTGGTGAGTTGTAGTTCATTTTTGATTCATCATTTATTTTATCATTTAGCCTTATCCCTCAAAAGGATATGCTCCTTATCATTGACGTTGCCATTGTGGAAGTGGAAACACTAACACAGGGTTTGACTAAGGCAAGCCCCTAAATGGCACAACCCTTCCTCTCTCTTTGAATGTGCAGGTTTCAGATCTAAAGAAGATTGGGAGAAGTTTGAAGGTCAATTTCTCATTGTTGCATTCAAACCCTACACCTTGAGAAAAAATGAAAGCTCAGTTACAAAATTATTTGATGAAGATTCGATAGTGCAACAAGTGGAAACAAAGGGCTTTGATTTGGCCCCCCAGGACAGTGAAAAAAATTGAAATCGTTCAACTAGGACATAGTTGTCCTAGGTGACTGAGTCCTCAATTTTCAGCCCTAGATTCATATCATAGGTGCATAGTGCCCTACTTAGTCCATTTCTATAGTTTGAATTTGTTAGTGACTTTTTATGTTTGTTGTATTTGCATCAGAACTAGAATTTGCATAATTAGCCTAGTCATTGCATTGCATTTCATCACTAAATTCATTCCAAGTTTGGTCAAGGGCAAGTTGACTCACCTTTTAGGTTGTTATTTAGTCTTATACCTTGTCCAAATCCATCAAACCCCCACTACCTCAAATTCTAATGAAACACCATTTGGATAAGTGCCTAAACCCTAGGGTCAAATCCTAAGGTTTCACTTATTTGTGCCTCTTTTTGCTGCTATCATATGGTGATGTTATCCTTTATTTTTTTTGTTATAAGTTCGCATAGGGTGGCGTTGTTATCCTTTATTTTTTTTGTTATAAGTTCACATAGGGTGGTGTTGTTAAGCATGATATGTTGGTTATTTTTAGCATCATAAAGAAGATGGATCTAATCATGGTAATTCCATATTAATGTCACTTAATTTCATATTTCAATAATAGTATTTTGAGCCTTGTATCTCATCCATTGAATTCATAACTTGATTGTTTTTGATAGAGATTGAAATTTCCCAACATTTGGTATCAAAGCCTATAAATTTCTCATCAACTAGGAATAATTGAACCTTCATTTCTTTAGAAATTGCTTCCACATCCATATGTATCTTATGTTGTTTTTCCAATGCCTTGTGGAAGTTTTCTAAGTAACATTCAAATCTTTTTGATTGGTTTTATAAATTTTTTATTTTTGTGCAAGAGATATGTCCCTACTACCAAAGATATCATGATGGCGCAATCAATAGATCAAGTTGTGTTGAATATATTTCAATGATCCAAGGACTATCTAGGATCCAAAAGCAGGTTTGTTAAAGCTTCTCTGACACCAACATACAAGAAATGTGATCCATCTGCTTCTTGACATACCAAAGCATAATGATCCATTATTATATATTTAGGTTGCATATTTCTCTCTTAATGTACTGCATAAAATTTTACAATATCTTCTCACTAACCACTCTTGATCTTCTTGATTTTTTACACTTTTTTTTCATCATAGTTTCTCTGGTCATGTCTCATTTACATTTGGCTTGAATAGATGAGGAGGTCATATATATGAAAAAATAACATATGCAAAATAAAATAAGGATATATGCAAAGTTGAAGCTAGCATCATTCAAATAAAAGCATCCTTTCCCTTTAACACAGTCATATTAACAACTATACATGCCCTAAAACATCATCATTATGTTTCATGCCAATAAATTATCATACCATCCAATAAGGTGATTGCAATAACATCTTTCTTTATTGAATTTGATCAAATATTGAATGCCACAACCAACTTCCTAAAAATGATTACTTTCTCCTTATCACTTAGTGTGTTGATTCTGTATTCTTAATATAACATCAAAAATCATTAAAAATACATTTGAGAAAATATTCAAATGTAATCCTCTAATCAATCCACTCATATCTCAAATGTTCAAATATGGTTCATTTTATCTAATCCCAATAATGTTTAAGTACTTATTATATTCTAAATAACACATTCCCATAATCCAAAGTTTTGAGAACCTTATCTTATGCCTCTAAATGTGTAAGATGACTAATAATATTGTATTAAGACTCATTGACCTTTGTGCTTAATAGTTAATAAAAAGTCATGAAAGGAAAAATGTTTGTTGCAATTTACATGAAAATCTATTTATTACAAGTTTGTTTAAGCTCTAAGATATGGAGAAAATGTGTGTTTAGGTCTTCTTGATGGGGGATCAACATATAATGTGATTTTTAAATTTGAATTAATTTAAAAAATAAATAAGTAGCCTAAGGGTTGTAGTTCAATTGGTGAGGATGATGTTATGTGATGAAAGGTCATCCACCAAGGTTCAAACACTTATAAATGTATTCAAGCTAGGTTTGACACCTTGATGACATTGACAGATAAGAACCCCTTGCATGTAGCTACTTAGCCAAAGGACAACTTCTAGGTTAGATGTATGCTTACTTATATTGTTGTAATCCATTGTATAAAGGTAGAGATGTAAACATCTATGTAATCTAGCTATTTCCATAAAAAAAGAAATAAATTTTAAAACATGTTATGTTTTTGGAGGTATATAACCTCTCTTGAAAATTAATTACATACTTTTAAAAAATATATGATAAATTAAATATATATATATATATATTCGTAGCTACTTAGCCAAAGGACAACTTCTAGGTTAGATGTATGCTTACTTATATTATTGTAATCCATTGTATAAAGGTAGAGATGTAAACATCTATGTAATCTAGCTATTTCCATAAAAAAGAAATGAATTTTTAAATATGTTATGTTTTTGGAGGTATATAACCTCTCTTGAAAATTAATTACATACTTTTTAAAAATATATGATAAATTAAATATATATATTCTTCTTAAAAAACATATAAAATTACGTATTTTTTAATTTTAGAAAAATTGATTGAAGGAAAATTTCCAAACTCAGTTTTATTTAAATATCATATTTTAAAAAAAAATCATAATAATTACTTATGGAATAATAATTCTAGAATAGTTATCATCTCAATGAGATGAGTTTTAAAATATTATACGTAGTTAAAAGTATCATAATTTTTAAATAATATCATATGAAAAAATATTACTATTTTTAAGTAACAATATTTAGATAGGACAAATTTCATATTAATTATATTTGTAAGACATTCAAAATTTATATAATATATATATTTTTCAAATAAAATATCAATATAAAAAATTAAAATCTTAGAATTTTGAATTCTAGATACTTTATATAGACCATCAGTTATTTAAGCCAGTCTTATCCAGCCTTTCTTAAAATCAAATTAAATGTGAAAGGAATTTATCCAAACGATGTGCAACACCTTACAACAAGAGACAAAAATAATTTTATATATTTTAATTAAAAAAAATTAGCTCCTCGAGGTAGTTGAATACTTGCATATAACATGCCATAAAATACTAACATCTACAAGAACGTCTAGACACATAAAATATTATACCTTATTTAATAATAATAATAAAAATCGATCAAAATTAAGAGATGGATTCCACCGCCTTAGGCTGAATTAATGTAAAGTAATGTGGTCTATGAAAAAGTTTACACGGGGAACATTTAATGATAAGTAGGCCCGGGTGTTCTTTTAATTCATTAAATTAAACTATGATGTTTATCAATAAACTTATTTTATAATTTTTGAGTTAAATTTATCATTTTTTTAGAATGTACGAATCGTAGTTCTGTTATAAACTGCAGTGCATCTGGTAGTCCTGTTATAAACTGCAGTGCATTTGGTAAATTGTATCGTAAGAGGGGAGACTAGACCTCGTGACCTCTTGTTTTAGCCAATCGAGCTAGGCCCTCCACCCCTTATCAATTTATATTTTATAAATAGTCGTATTTATATAAATTTATTTCTTTCAAATAAAAGTGGTTCATTTATGTTTATAAGGGTGAAATGCTTTCTTAAAAGTTCAATCATTCTAGTATTATCTAAACTCAACTGCACTTAATCATGGAGTTTCTCTCGAGAACAAGCTTGCTCTGCAAACCCTTCAACAAGTGTTGCATCTTATGAAACATTTATTGTACAACTCCTTCAACTCATTTAGTGATAAGTAGGTGTTTTTCATAGTATGTTAAATTATGATGTCTATCAAGATTCAATTGCAACTCAAACTCATTGATCCATATTTTATGAATAGTGGTCCATAAGAACCCATCTCTCATAAGCATGAATGATCCACTTAACACTTATTATATTTAAATGTTGCTGATAAAAATGAAATATTAATCTTTTTTTAAATTACTTATTCTAATATTATTCTAACTCAAACACATTTAATCATAGAAAAATTCAAAATCAAATCCATTATATTATCGTACTACCCATTCATAATATATTATTGTCTATAATAGTTGTTTTGGTTGCAAGCTGTTTTATTTTTTATTCAAATGATTTTTTTTTTTTTGTCTATAATAGTTGGTTGTAAGCTGTTATATTCTATTTATTCCAATTAAAAAAAATTGGTTGTTTGGTGAAGTTGATAATAATATTGAGATCTATGGTCCACATTGAAGCATAGATGTGAGATCTCAAAGTATTTAGGTGGTTTATCGCACTCAACCAAAATAATCTTGTAATGGGATTAGTTCACATAAATAAATTATTATTGAAGTCTAGGAACGATCTTATAAAAAATATTACAATCAAAACTTTACAGGGGATGAGAAAACGATGAAAAAGTGGAGCACATCGTGATGATGACTTGAAAAAAGCATTTAATTTTTTTTTTTTTACTTTAAAGAATGCAGGCCAGGGATAACATGGACATTCACATGAAGATTCAATATCGTTAACCTTCTTTCGATATAATATTTGAATGATGTAACAGCAGCAATATAAAATAGATTTAAATAAAGACTAATAGAAAAGGGGTAATAGGCGGTGTAATAGAGAATAAAAAATAAAGAAATTAGTTCTGGATTTCTACTTAGACAATTAAAAGTAGGTTATGCATATGAAATCTTTATCGTGGGTAGGGTTGTGTAATACAATCTAGTTAAGGAGTGTTGTAGATTAGTTTGTGTGATATGACTTGATTTTCTGTTGATGTGGCTTTTCCAATCTACTTGTTTAGTTTTTGGATCTGTTTTTTTAATGGAGTTATGTTTAGAAGCATAGTGTGACTTGCTTCTAGGTGAGAGAAGGGATTCTTAGTCTATTTTGGTGGTAGTCAAGCCCCTAGGGACGAGCAAGTTGTTGGAAACATGCAATTAATGATGTCTACTAATGATTGAGAGATGTGGTGCCTAAATATAAAATTCAAACTTTGAATGCTTTAGAATTAAATATGGCTTTTGGTGATTTTTCTTACCACTTTTGGTCCATTCTATTGGCTTGGGAATGCTTTTAAATACATGTCCATTGTTGCTCAATTTGATTTTTTTTGGCACACAAGCCAACAAGATAACAACTAATTTATAGAACGGTTATCTTTGGAGCACAAGATTTAAAAAACTGAATGTTGGACTAAATTGTGTTGTGTGGACTAGTCCATAGACTAGGTTGTTCTACATGACCTAGTCAAGGATGTCAAATGACCTAGACATTTGGAACAATCCCTACTAAGGTGGTTTGTAATGGGATTCAACTAATGAGTTTTTGAGTGGAAGATGATATATGTGCTAAATATGTCAAATTGAACATTATGAATACATGTTTATGATATTTGTTCAAAATGGCATAAAACAAAAGTGTGAAAGTGGAGGGTTTTCTCTTTTATCCCTTACAATGATCTAATGAACATAACAAGCTAAACGCATTTTTCAAGTAGTCATAAACACAAGGATCAATTAAGAACTACCCATCCATGCAACCAACATATTAATTTCATGCAAAAATCACATGACATCATTCAGATAATCACATAAAACCTTTGTTGGAATTAAAAGCAACTTTATCAATTCACAATTTGAAATACTTTAGATTTTTTTCTAGGATTTATAATTAGAACAAGATAACATTCCTGAATTACAATGGAATTCAAATAAAAATAATGCGTAGGTTCTCAAAGAATTATTTTGTAAGCTAACATGCAATATTATGCTCTATGATCTTTTGAACTCTTAATTTACCACCAAACTCTCATCTTCTTTGATGATCACCCTTTGCACTGTGGAATGCATGATCTTTTATAGACAACTAGAATGTGGTATTAGTGTGTAATGTCATAAAATTTCACCTTGTGGAAATTTAAATTGCAAACCCTAGAGAACACACACATAAAAGCGAGATAATTTTTTTTTTTTTTTTTATAATAAAAGTAACATGTAACAATATTAAACCATAATCACATAACACATTACATAACATTAACACACTTAGTTCTCTGGGGCACGCGAGGTTACATTGCAACAACTAAACATAAATAAAGATCAAGAATATAACATAACCATTTAATTTATGATAACCATATACAATGATACAACTGATAGCCATGATGCGAGTATGATACACATCGCATAATTACATCCATGATAAATCTTTTCACAAGATCCAAATCAAACCTAACTATTACATCATTGTTCAATATTACATTACAATTTTCTTTGACAAATGAATTACATTGAATTTCCCAACATGGGGATTGATACAAGAATAATGAATATGAAGTACAACTGATCACTGGAACATCTGCACTGCGGAAAACTGAGAAGACCAGACACGGATGGGGAACCCAACAGGTGCAGAGCACGTTCCACCCAACCATGTGAATTACAAAGTAACTCACCCCCCGTGCTCAGAGGTGACGAGGAAGTGAACCCGACCATGAATATCGACCGACTCCACAACAAGATATAGAACAAGTACAACTTAAGCATACAATGAACAACCAACCACGTACTCAAATCACATAACAAGTAAAACCAAGAACTCATCACGATAACATGAAGTACTAACACTAAACAATCATGAATCACAAATCACAAGAATTCAAAGGAACATTAAAAAGAGATAACATCCAGAAGAACCGAACCAACACCCAAAGTACATTTCCAAATAAATCAGAACCAATACGATTCCATAATAACT
>VDFB02274714.1:10503827-10545956 GCA_007258455.2 Sequoia sempervirens
ATCTCTCTTTCTCTCTCTCTTAAAATTCTCCCTCCCTCTAAATACATACATACTTACATGCATACAAGCATAATACATATGTACATACGATCCTACATACATACAAGCATACATGTACATATGTAGATAGAATCTTACATACGTATAGGCATACATACAAAATACATGCATTGATACATACATACATACATATAGGCATATATACATACATACATGACATACTTGAGCATACATGTACATACAAACATACAAATATATAAACATGCATTCAATAGAGTAACATTTAACATAAAGCAAGACATAACGCGAGCACGTTATACTGCGCTCACGTTATAACGCACACACATTATATCTTTCTTTGGGAATCCCCTAGCCTTAGGCTTGGTATTTTCCTTGGAATACCAACCCAAAGGCTTGGAGGGCCTTCCCAATGACCAGAGATGTGTTTTTGCAAATTCTACAATATTTCACATAATCGGGTATGTGCTCATTGTCAAGATTGCACGTGTTTCAATGTCGAACAAATCAAACACCTGGGTAATATTAGGTTCTCTCTTATCTATCCAACAATGTAATTTTTTCACTTTTTGAAAATGTTAAGCCTTTTGTCTATAATTTATTTTGTTTGTGTGTCTCCTTTTTGGAAAAAAGCAATGTTTGGTGTTTTTTTGTTATAAAATAACCGTTCATCATAATTTTAAATAAATTATTTTTTTAGAAACTAAACTCCATTCTACAATTTAAAAAATAATAATAATAATAAAAATCATTTAGTTTCCAAAAGTTTTAGGAGTAGCACGACCAAAATTCTATTTTTCAGGAAGTGTCCACTTAGAAAATTAGAAAAAAATCAAATATTCATTAAAAAATTATCAGAAAAATCGTGCATCAACTACATACTACTAGTTAATTTCTCACTAGAGCGAGTTTAAAAATACTAAAAAAAAAATCACCATGCTAGGGATGTACAAAAGTTGCTATGTTATGTTTTTTTGACAAAAACAACACCAATTTTTGTACATCCCTCTTTTGAACCCCTTAATCTCAACCATTTTCAAAATAAATTAGTAGTTTAGAAAGTAGACTCGGAGCACTTTGATCCTTTTTTTTGTTGCATCTCAAAATTTTGAGTGTAACTATCCTCAATTTCATGTCCAAGGTTAGTATTTCCTAATTCTAGAAGAAAAAAAGTGGCCACTTAAGCCCCCTTTTGGCCCCCCATCTTTTTGCACTTACCCGAAAACTAGGTAAAAGTTTCTTAACTACTTGCTAAATACCTTTCTCATGCATGATTAGAAGTTTTCCAAGGAATTAGTCAAGATAAATGGCATGAATTGAAACTTGAAGTATCTGTAGTGACATCTAAAACCAATCTTCTAAGAGTATTCATACTTCATCCTAATTTGATGGTATCTAAGTATAAATCAATCTTTGAGAAGTATATAGCTCCATGCAACTCATATATCAATTATTCAATATTGGGGATAATATATCTATTCTTGATTCACACTATTAGACACACATCCTCATTGCACCAGCCTCTTTTTCACCAATACTAATGCAAAGGTAAATGGACTAGAACTCGGCTTGATGTGGCCCACATCTAGCAAGTCCTTTATTGCTTTCTCTATCTCTTCCTTATGGATCTTTGGGTGATGTTAGGGAGTAGTTATCACCAAATTTTTACCTATTTAAATCTTAATAATGTGATGGAACCCTCAATTAGTTGGAAATGTATCCTAGAAAACCTTTCTATGCTTCACCAAAATAGCTTGTAAATCAATATGATAAGCACCCTTTGTGATTTTGTATGAAACTTTAGGTTTGATCAAGAAGCAAGCTACCCAAGGAACTTGTCATGTTCTCAATTATTTTTTCATCCTTTTAATAGTAAACACTTGGGGTTCTCATTTCTAATTTCCTTGAGGAATAATTCCTTTCTTTAATATAGAAATTATCCAAGAGATTGTAGCCATTGGACTCCAAGTACCATGTCAGTATCTCTTAATCTAACCACATGGAATTTTTTATATATTGGATAATCTCCAATATTTATTTTTATTTGTTGAATTCTTTGTGCATATGGATCGGTGAAACCATTAGCCACACTCACATTAAATCTCTCTGAATATTTAACAACTAAGCTCCTTTTTCTACAAGGCCTTCGTTGATAAAATTGTGAGTTGCTCCACTATTGATCAGAATGGTGATCCTTTGGCTTGCTAACACTCTATGAATCTAGAATGGATTGTACCTTTGAGTTCTAAACATTGTTTCAAGTGTTCCTCCAACTCTATCATCTTCTTCTTCATTAGATTATTTCTCTACATTCTCAAACTAGATGTCTTTGACTTCTTCATAAAAAATTACTTCAATATAGTGTACCTACCCTTTTATAAGGAAAATGTGTTTATGATCTAAGGTTCCTTACAATGGAAACATATTTTCTTCATCCTTATTTCATTTTGGCTATCTTCATTTCTTTTCATTAGTGGTATAATATTTTGGGTGCTTGGCTCTCCCTTTTGGAAATTCTTCTTATTTATAAGAGCATTAACATAAGCTTTACTGTAAGGTAGAGAAGAATCTACTTATGTGAGTGATCTTTCTTTTTCCTCTTGGATAGTGAAAGGATTTGATACCTTGACCGAACCCCTGAATAGATCAAGTAGTACTTCTTAAAATAGAATCATGATTCTTCTCTCTGACACATTAGGGACTTTGATCATGAATCTCTAAAATTCCCCCATATAGCTTGCTCCACCATCCCATAGTGTCTTAACTAAGCCAATTCTTGAAATTAATTTTATGGATCAACTCTGTAAAACTTTGCAATCACTCTTTAGATAAATTCTTCAAAGGTAGTAATAAGAATATTCCCTTATGTCACAAAGCTATGATACCGTCATTCATTGGTTGCCTCTTCTAGGTATAGAGAATAAAAATTGATAGATTTTTCTTCATACATTCAATTTAGAGACAAGTAGGTATTCCTTTTATTTATCCAAGCAAAAGTGGAACATCTTTGTGTCCCATCAAATATAGGCATAAGAACCTTTCTCAAGAATTTTTGTAATTCATTGTTAGCTTGATTTTGAGATTGCTTATTTTGGGTTCAAGGACCATTTTAGATTTTGATGTTGTAGAAGGCAAGGAAAGATAGATCATCCTATAATTATTTCTCAAGCTATCAATACTCAACATGCAAGATAAAATTTCTTCAATCAACTCAATTTCCTCTTCTAATAAATATTATCTTCTTTACAGGAATTTTAGTTGGAAGGGACTGGGTGAAGAATCAATCATTTGATTAACCCCTGATGTATTTTCTCTTTTGATAAATGATTCTAGAGTTCTAGGAGATTTTTGACCTTGCACAAATTGCACCAATTTTTCCATCATGTGTTTGAGTGATTGGGCCATTTTTCTCTATCCTACATTCAAATTAGTTATTTCATCAAACATGGAAAAATCATTTTCTTCCTCTATCAAATTATAACTTCTTTTGTCTTCCATCTTGTTTCCCCCAAATTCCATAAATCCTTGATCCATAAGTTGACAAGATCAAAGATTTGATACCACTTTAATATCCCTAGGAATATTTTAATATTTAATTTTATTTTTCTCCATAAGATGCTAATTATTATATATTATTTGAAGTAAAGTCTATCCTAATTGATAATACAATTAACAAAATATAAAGAAATGATTTTTAAACCTTTTCAATTGAATACAAATCCACAATAATTATTTATTCCTCTTATTACAGTGGATGATTACACTTAATGTCAGTTTAGTTTTCCAAAACAACAATAGTGATGTTATTATTATAAGTATAACAAATTCATTACAAAATGAGTGCTACAGAAGTCAACTCAAAATTAAAATCTCTAGGCACTATGAGATAGCAAGCTAACTCAGAAAAATTGGTGCTTAGATGAGCCACCCAAATAAAAAATTATTGAACCTTGAATGCAATCCCTAAGTGGAATTTATTAATACTAGATATAAGGTTTTGTCCACTAGCTGACAATGGGGATCAAGGTTTTCTTCCACTCCAATCTCTAATGACAAATTAACAAGATGTATGGTATGCTTAACGAATAATTTCATAAAAAGATGGATGATGTCATTGAACTTTGATCTAGGATTAAATAGATAATTGAGTGCTCACTTTCCCTCCAAAATATAATTTTAGATTTTTTTCCCTTTAATCAGCCCTATACACAAATCCTTTGCCAAAAACACAAAAGAATAAAGATTGATTGCATAATACCCAAAGGGACTTATAATCTAGGTGCATACAAAATAGGACACAAAATTATTACAAAGTCATGTCCCTAATTTATTTTCCCAAGCCTACATGAGGTGGAAAATAAGCTTAAAAAACATCCAAGAATCTTATGGAAAAAGGGGACATGACATTATTCCATAACAAAATCAATTCTTGACTAGATCACACTACATGATCCTACCCATAACAATATATTTCATGCACACAACTTTCTTAGTTTTCTAAACATGGATTTGAAGTCATTTTCTATATTTTGAGAAAAAAATTCACCTTTACCATTGGATTTAGCTATAGATATTTGAATTAATCCCATTCTAATTTAATAAGAATAAATTTAAGTTGATTTGACAAAGATCTATGAATTTTTTTCCTACTATTAATTTTATTAGAGATAGAAACCTGAAATAATTTTTTTATATTTTGAAATGTAAGAAAAAAATTCCGCCTTATGTAAATATATAGTTTAAGTAAATTTTTATATAATAAATAAATAAACTTATAAGTTATATATTATTAGCTCACTAGAAATTGCACAAATATGCTTATAAATAAGCATTAAAATCAATAAAGAGGATTAGTGTACTAAGTTCTAGGACATTATAAAGAATATTATGTTATAGATAATATTATCTAATTTATCATATGAGCTCTAACTGTAGTGTTCAAAATCTACTAAAGACATAACAAATGAAAATATACCTAACAAGTTTTTTCATTAAAAAATACATTATTAAGTGTTGCAATACACACAAGTATACTCATCACACATGGGAACGCTAACACAAAAACAACCAACATGTGCAAGAGAGATCTATAGGTAAGTACACAAGGATAGACACTATAGAAATTCAAAACTGAAGTAGTGGAAAGCATCCCAATGTGATACACTCTCCAAAGTAGAAGCATAAGCACAAAATGAGATACTCTTAAGGAACTCAAATTTCAAAATACAAATAAATCTTGAGGGCATGAATACCTTCAAGGTAACATATAAGCATAAAATACCTTAACACCTCACCTTACTAGGCATGAGAGAAGAATGACAACCACACAAGATAATCTAATTTTTCATAAAAAGGTATATAAAGTACAAAATGAAGTAGATTCACCAAGAATATGGATATAAAATATTCCATTGTTAACATAATCATAAGGAGCATGTACTATCATTTCTTCTATTAGATTAATTCATCATTTCATTATTACATTTCGTAAGCATAGAGAGAGATCATAATATAATAAGCACATTTTTTATTCATTAATCTTTTAACCAATAGCAACTTCACTACTTATGAGATAATGCAACTCATCTAAATAGGTTCTATTTATATTTCACTAATAAAATATAATTGTGGAAAGAGGAGAGAAGAATAAGATCACAATGCACATAATAGGTTCAAATTTCCATCTCACAAGTAATAAAGTATTTAAAAATATGTGAAAAAAAATTATTCTCAAATACATTTGGTGATATCACAAAATAAAGATGATGTCTACACTAATTTCATTATCTACAAGATACAATTCTTAATTACAAGAGGTGAGATAACTAGAGTAAATAAAAGATTTAACTATATTAAAGCATGCATTACTAAAATCTCATATATTGATAAACCCTCAAGAAAATCATAGGAATAAATTTTATTTTGTAAGTATTTACAAAAAGATAATGATAAACATTATGTAAAGCATTCGCTTCTATAGGAAAGCATTTGTCACTTTTAGAAAAAGTGCTTTCCATATGGTAATATCATTTTCTTCTATGAAAAATAACCATTTTCCATGTTCATGTTTACCATTCACCATGGTAAACTTGATTAGTAAATTGACAACTCAAATTGTGACAAGTGGCAAGCATGCAAAAATGACAATTTTGACAATTTTCATTCAAGGTGATAAAGGATCATTTTTATCATTGAACTAACATAGCATGAAATTCTCTCCAACACATGCCTCACATGATAAAATAAAAGGAATTTTCATATTAAACATTTAATAAATAAATTATATTTTCAATGGCAACATAGGCTTAAAGCATTTTTTTTTAATATAAATTAATTCCAAAAATGTGTAAGAGCTACTCATAGGTTAGAACAATCCTAAATTCACCAATGAAATGATCATGAAATATATGCAAATTATAAAAATTATATAAAATTTCCATATTTGTTCAAACTATTTTAAAACATTAATTATTCATTTTCTCTTTTAAAATTCCAGTATAATTTTGTAGAGTACAAACACTAGTACATTTTGATAAAATTTTGATGTAGCTAAGGAAATTGTCCTTTAAACATAAAATACACATACCTTCCTCTATGCATAGAGAATAAATTAAATTGATTAATTAATTAACAAGTTTATTCAACTTCAACAAATGAAGGATATTCAAAACAACATTGATGATATCCAATCATAAATCCACCAAAGGAGGAAAATGGGATGAGAGCTATGTACTAACTATATTAACATCATTAGGTGTAAATAGAAATGTCCATAAACTCTAGTCAACTCCCAATCTAAAGGATAAGAGACATGGATCCACAAACAATCATGTTTACTCCCAAGAAAAATTAAAGTTATCTCTTAACACATAATAATTATCCTAAGGGTCTAATTCAATTCTCATAAAATGATCCATATTAGATTAATCTCACAAGCTTCTCTTGGATTCACACACTTGGATATTGTACAAACAAATATACTTAGTTTAATACAAGGATTTCTCACAACCATCACAAAACAATATAAGGTTTAACCAAGATTTACACAATACCATCTATTTTCAACTCAAGTCCATCATAAGGCCTACAAAGGTTTCACACAAGGAAATTGTCAATTTGATAAAAAAAAATCCAAGAGGATAAGGGCTTGAGCACAAATTTTCAACACAAACCCCAAACAATTCCAATAAGGGTTTAAACAATGAAGTCCAAATAAATACTCCACTATAAATATCTCCTTTAAATAAAAGGAAACGATGATCTCAAAAAGATATACAATCATAAATATACACAAGCTATCATTTAAGGAATCCCAAAATGTCAATTCATTTTTTTTTATGAAGAAAAGGTGAAATTAAAATAAAATTAACCAAGGAAACTACCTTCTTTTTCTACCAATGTCTAGAACAGGAAAAAGTTCATTCTCCCAAGTCTTTGAAGAATATCCAAAAGACACAATAATAACTCATTTATGCTAGAGAGAGCTCCCACAATCTCAAGAAAACATTCTTAAGTATATGAGAAGCATCCCTCACCATTGAAAGTGATCCCACAAGCATCAAGAAAATCCAAAAAAAATATATATATATTCTAATCTATAAAGAGCTTTCTAACCCTCAAAACTTCATTAAATCTCTTCCTCAAGCTTTTGATCTTCCACGAGTATACATGATTCGATGAAATTTTTGAGTAGATAAAAGAATTTTAGCAAGATAGATCTAAAAAGTGATTATCACTAGATTATAATAAGAGAATGGAATGAATGGAAAACAAAATTCAAGAATAAAGAAGGCTTGTATGAGTAGTTGGTTATTCCATTTGAGTTTACTAATGGATTGAGTATATTTATAAGATTAGTGAGTGAGGTATTCAAGCTATATTTGGGTAAGTTTGTAATTGTCTATTTGGATGATAATTTGATTTTTGGTTTTAGATTAAAAATAAAATTTGGAGCATATTAGATTGGTATTGTAGATATTGAGATAAGAGAAATTGATACTAAATATCAAGAAATTTCTAGATTTATGATCTCAACAAAAAGGTTTGAAAATGGATCTAGAGAAGGTTAAAGAAATTATTGAGTGACCTACACCAAAGAATATTTTAGAGATAAGAAGTATTTAGGAATTGGCTAGTTTCTATAGGAAATTCAAAAGAAATTCTATTGGTATTTATGCACCAATAGTTGATACAATGTGAGGATATAAAAAAGGAGTTTAAATGGACTATTTATATAAACCATTTTTTCACGTGCTAAAAGAAAGGTTAAAAAACAACTGGTATTAGGATTGCTATATTTTTATAAGGTATTTTAAGTGGATCAAGTGATAACACAATTAGAGTAGTGTTGAGCCAAGAAGGAAGACCACTAGCATAGTTCAATGAAAATTTGAATAAAGAAAATAGAAACTATTCAATGTATGATCAAGAATTTTATGCCATAATTTAAGCATTAAATAAGTAGAGACATTATTTATGGCCTAATAAATATGTGTTGTGTACAAATCATCTATCATTATACTATTTGAATAGTCAAGGTAAGTTGAATTAGATACATGTAAGGTGGGTTGATTTTATACAAAGTTATTATTTTATGTTGTAGCATAGGAGTGATAAATCAAATAGAGTTGTTAATGTATTGAGTTGAAGGCACGATCTGTTGATTCAAATGAGGATTGAAGTTATTGGATTTGATAAGATAAATACTTTATATGGGGATGATGTTAATTTTTATCAACCATGAAATGCATGTAAAGATCTAGTAAGTAGGGATATTTAAAACAAAGTGGTTGGTTTGTTTTAATTTAGAATGAGATGCTATTAAAAGTAAGTCAATTATGTATCCTTATAGATTTAATGAGAGAAAAATTGATTAAAAAATCATAGTGGAGGATTAGCTAGTCATTTTGATGTTGATAAAATGATAGCATTGGTGAGTGAGAATTACTATTTCCCATAAATATATAATTATGTAAAAGGGTATATTCAAGGTTGTAGAAATTATCAAATTGCAAAAGGTGGTAATCAAAATGTTGCATTGTCCAAGTCATTGATAATTCCAAAGAAGCCTTGAGATGATATAAGTAAGAATTTTGAATTAAGATTTCCAAGAACACAAATAGGACATGACTTGTGCTTTTATGATTGATAGGTTTTCTAAAATGATACATGTCATAACATGCAAGAAAACCTATGATTTGGTATACATGTTATCTGATTTATTTTTCAAGGAAATTTTTAGATTACATGGATTTTGAAGAAGTATATTTTTTATCGATATATCCAAATTTCTTGGTTAATTATGAAGGACATTGTAAAAGAAAGAGAAAGGTTGGTTGATTTAATCCAGTTCAAAATATCACATGCAAACTAAAGGATAAACATATGTGATTTAAACATGAGTTTAAGTAAATTATTGAGGTGTTTATTAGGCTAAAAAAGTGGTAATTGGGATTTTCCATTAGTGTAATAAGAGTTTGCATATAATAATTTTATAAAAGGGATAACAAGGAAAACATCATTAGCTCGATAGTGTATGGTTAGAAGTTGAGAAATATATCAAAGTTGAGAGATATCAAAGAATAAAAGAAAATAAGTGTTCAGGTAGAAGATTTTGCAAATTAAATGAAAGAATTGCATGAGGGGGCAAGGAAGTAATTAGATAATGTAAATTTTAAGTATAAGGAGAATGTTGAAATGACGAGATATAAGGAATATGAAGTTGGAGACGAAGTGATGATCTACCTAATAAAATAAATACTCCCATAGGATACAAATAAGAAATTGAGGATAAAAAAGTTTCAGCCATACAAGGTCATAAAAAAAATGATTATGAAATTGTATAGAAAGTGGAAACATGTAAAGGTTCGTTATATCACCAATGTTGGAAAGGAGAATTAGAAGAATAAAATGAAGAAATAAACTAGAGAAATCAAATGCCAAAGCCACATGTTATTTAGAGATATTAGACAACAAAGTTGGAAAGATTACAAGGAGTAGAATGTACGAGGAATAATGGGTAAAATGGAAAGGAATAACTATTGAGAATTTTACATGGATGTTCATAGCTAAGGTAAATCAATTTGGTTTTCGTTTAGTTGATTTTGATTGAAAGTGACACTTTTTAGTTCCCAAGGGGCTAAGATGTTTGATGCAAGAGCATTTAGGGTGTAAGAGTAATCTTACATCAACCAAAAATGTTTTCTTTCATGTTTATTTTATTTTACAGGTTTGAAGAAGTGCCACAATCATATTGGTCTTGTTGTAAAGGTTTGTTCTTACCATACTCATCATTTTAGCTCTTAGAGTTCCAAATAGTGTTTCTACTAATAAATAATGTATATTTTCATCACAAAGCCTTCAAATTGATATCAATGCTTCATGAGGTTGTATTTTGCAAGACCACATTATTGCTAAGTTTTGTTACCTAGATTAATATGGTGTGACTTATAGCCTTGCTTAAGGAGGGTATAATTTAGTTGTACACCACATATTTGAATCTCACATAAATTAATAATGTGATGCATAAGATTATTGGTCCCCAAAAGGTTTGTGGTTAACACTAAATTGAGTTCATAGTTGCACTCATTTAAGAGGGTTCATTTAGCATTTTCATAATAAAATCAAGGAAGGAATCGTTTAATATTGGATCCATGATCCTTATCATATCTCCATAGGGTAATGTATCACATTTTTTTGTTAGCACTATGTAGAGAAGGGGGATTCATTACTCATGAGTCTCTTGCTTACCAAGAGAGTCCCAAGGAATGAACTACCCTAAACTACCTCATACTACCTAATGAGTTGAATAAGATGAAAGAGATTGCAAGAAATAGATCGAAAGTAGAGTTTTAGGAGTGATAACAGACAGACAAATTTCGAGACCAAAAGAGAAGATCATTGAGAGTTCTGAGATAAAAGGATACTTTTTTGGTAAAAGGATGGTAGCGCAAGAGATGGACATCAATGTGGCATGTTGAATTCCTAAGGGTACGCTAGTGTCTTGCACAGACAGAGCACTAAGCCTCCGAATAGAAATTGAAAGGATCCAGTCTAACTGTTCCAAATCGAAGGTCTATTTAAACTATTGATTTGAAAAAAAGAAAGATAAAATAATAAATGACAAAGGAGGTGAAGATCCAACTTACAAGTGGTCTTGTGCTTTGAAGCCTCCCATAAAGCTCTGCACGATCAATTTGCACACAAGGCAAACGAGGAAAAATGTTGAGGCAATTTTGGGGCTTGTCGCATTCAAACCCCCGTTTTTGTTTTCCCACCTCCACGAACCACTAGATAGATAGAGAAAATAATAGACGCAAAGTAAAGTAGACACAAGAGTGGTAAGAGAAAACCCCACTCAGGAGGAGAACTCGTATCATGAGATAAATACACAAAGTGATAAAAGAAAACCCCGCTCAAGGAGGAGAACCCGTATCACAAGATAAAGACACAATAGATAATGTGCTAGAAAATAGCAAAGAATCAAGAGAGCATTACCAACAGTTTGTGGCTCCCTCTTGGCTTGATAGACACAATGCCTACAAGAGAGATTTAGCTATTGGAGAGACTTCAATCTGGTAGAGCTTTGTCGTAGAAATGAGATAGAGAAGAGAAGAGAAAGAGAAGTTAGTTAGAAAGAGAGTCATAGAATGAATGAGAATGAGTGAAAAGAAAGGTTTTGTTCAACTGCACGGGGCCCGGAAGAGTCATTACTATCAAAAATATGCCACAAGGACATGCGTCACAAGTCAAAGATTTCAAGATTCCCAGTTTGAACTCATGAAAGTACGAGGACGCCAGTGTGTTGCACAGACGTCTGCTCACCACAGAGGCATCCAACCCATTGTTCCACGAGAAAAGAGGTGGTGGACTGTTGTCGCTTCGTCATTGGTCCTTATGGAGTTGAAATCGTGAAATTCCAATTCATAAGGTTCTTGTCATAAATGCAACTAGGCGCCATAAATGCAAGGGTCAAATGCGCAAATGTGAAATGTAACCCCTCCTCTTACTGGTAGGATTTAGTATTTTTCAATGCGGTTGTTTGCTACTTGTGACGATGATGATATTGTTTGAGTTGGATAGTTAGACATTTGATGATATTGTATTCCATTAGTAGACATGATTATTTTATGACATTGTGGTTGGTAATGTTAGTTGATTTTTAGAATTATGATATGATGCAGTGATTTAATTAGATATGTTAGGAGATGATTGTTAGTTAGAAATATAATTCATTGATTATGTTATAATTGTTAGAATAGGTGTGACGAAGGACAATATAGCATCACTCGTTCGCGAGTGCCCTGCTATGTTGGGATTCCTTCTCACAATGCAGTATTTTGATTTAATGCTTTGATATATATGTATATATGCACATGTACACAACTTCGTTTGTATGCAGGATTGCAGGTACAAGTCTCGATTCCACCTGCTTCGGCAGGACAGGGCGAGCACCAAATAACCCAACGGATAAATGTTGATACAGAGGTGACGATGAAGTCCTCCCGTCCCATGATGTCAGGTCGTCTCATTTGTTTGGTATAGTTGTTTTTGTGTAATTTGTCGTCTTTGTGTGTCGTGTTATGTGTTTTGTCTTAGTTTATTTATGAGGGCATTTATAATTATGATTTATCTTAATGATTGAAATAAATTATTTATTTTTAACATTGAATTAAATGGTATTTAAATATTTAAATAATTTGATTATTTTGAAAATCTTATATTGCAATTAATTAATAATTAAATATTAAATGTGGCTTAATTATTTTAATTAATTAAATTGGTGGTGGATAATTATGAGAATAAATTATTTAAAATAAATTTGTAATGTGAGTTGCAAGAAAAGTTGCAAAAATGGAAATAAAAGCAATAAAACAAATAAAAGAAGAAAAAGACAGAGTGAGCCAATAGGAATTGAGAGTTGGGAAAAAGCTTGTTTTAAAGAATTGATTTTTCTTTTAATCTGGGATTTTGGAGAATTTTGAAGGAGGGGCAATATATTTTATTGAAGAATGAATTTTTGGAGAGGTGCTCACACACACAGAAGAACAGAAAGCTGAAGTGCTCCAGAGATTGTTGAGTTCGTTCTGGACTACGGATTGGGATCAGAATTGAGGGCATCTTCAAATTTGCATTGGACTCCAGGTTCCTCTCGTAGTTTCCTCGTACTTTTCTATTTTCTGTTTGTTTCTAAAAAGAAAAATAGATCTTTTTAAAAATAATTTTTGTGAACATAGAAAACTTCTGTTGAATGGAAAACTAGGGCAAATTATTAGATTGAAAACAAAGAAAACCATAGTTAATATTCTGTGCAAAATCTGTCAAATCTAAAAACCTTTGTCTTCTGAAAGATTCAGTTTATTAATCTGGGGATTTTAAAAAAAGTAATTTTTGTAGAGAATAATAAGGTGTGAAGTTTTATTAATATGATCGTTCTATGTTATTCTCTGTATTTTCCTCTGTTCTTCTTAATATTTAAGAAAATTTGTTTCTCTGTACTCTGTCACTGTTATTTTTCTTATGTTTATGAAAATAATATATATATAATATTTAAAAATATAATGTTTATATTATTTTACTACCCTCTGTGTCTGTAACTGAATAAATTATTCCTCTGTAATCTTAAATGTATATATTTTAAGTATATATATATATACAAATTTCGTATATATATATATACATATTTATGAATTAAATGATTTGTGCGTATTAATT
This sequence comes from Sequoia sempervirens, assembly GCA_007258455.2. Taxonomy (NCBI): domain Eukaryota; kingdom Viridiplantae; phylum Streptophyta; class Pinopsida; order Cupressales; family Cupressaceae; genus Sequoia; species Sequoia sempervirens. Next base: position 10,517,559 of record VDFB02274714.1, read on the forward strand.
TATATATTAGAGATTTTATTTAAATCATTATTTATTTTGTTTTATGTTCTGTGGCCGAATCGGCCGACGGCGTCCCGTACACGGGACGGATTTATGTTTCATATAAAATAAAATCTTTTAAAAAAATATATATATATATATTAACATTATACATTCGACTTTGGTTTAAGCGAATTTCAACCTACTAAATTTATGTGGCCGCCGACGGCGCACCGTACCTGTGAGCGGATTCATGTTCTGATGATATAAATTTAGGTTTTGATTTAATTTTTATATGGAACCGAAGTTTTTATTTATTTTATTATGTTTATGTATGGGGAGTGGGGGCGACGGCTGGCCGTACCCCCGCCCCTGCCTGTGCGGCCAGGCTGTGTACCAGCAGTCCTTACGGACTGCTGTGTACAGCGGCCTTTAAGGCCACTGTGTACAGCAGCCGTAAGGCTGCGTACAGCCTGCGGCCTGCCATAAGGGCCGACGGCCCTATGTGTATTTCGGTCTAAAATTTAATGTATTTCATTTATATTTCGGTGTTTTAAAATTTAATTTAATTTAAAATTTAATTTATTTGTTTTTATTTATATTTTGTGTTTAATATTTATGTGTTTTAAAATTTAATTTAATGTAAAATTTAATTTATTTTTTATTTATATTTTGGCGTTATATATATATATATATAGATATTTCGGTGTGTATTTTGCTTAGTTTATTAAATGTTTATTATGGGAATTTATAATATTATTAAAAAATATAATGATTATAATTTATTTCATTTTAAAATATTATAATTGGAATTTATGATATTATTAAACATAAGGATTATAATTTATTTTATTTAAAATGAAATTATGATTATTATATTTAATATTTTTGGTTAGTTTATAACGTAATTCTTTTTATTGTGTTATATTTTAGGATTAACTTGTATTATATGCAAATAAAGGGTATTACTTTATTTTATGGGATGAGCAAATAGTTTAAAAACTAGTATCTGCTTTAAGTTGTTATTTGGGAAATTTTATTGTACGTGAAGTAATGGGGATTATTTTTAAATATAACTAAACCTGGATTACTTTTAGCACTTTGGATGTAATAGGGATGTATTATGAAACTGGGTTAATTTGTGATTTTGATTATGTAATCGAGTGAGTCATTTTTCTTAACTATGAAATCATGCAGTCTTGTTATCGTCTTCTTTTCTTTATGGTTGTGAGTTTCACTCATAATGTGGAAACCTGTTGCCAAAGTGTGAAAACCTTGTTCCAGAGGCTCGTCATTTTGAGTATTATTCTCTTCTTGTTTATGCTCTTGAGCGTTATTGTCTTACGTTAGGAAGGGTTGAACGGTTGGTTAAACTTTTGGTTATGAGTTGTTGCGAGAAGGTTAATGCCTCGCATGTTCATGTTGTGGTAATATGCTTTTATGTTTTTTTCAACCCTTTCCTATTTTGGAGATATGTTAAGAGGTCATAGGGAGAGTGGCTCTTCATGGGCGCCGGTGCCTCGGGTAAGAGGAAGTGCCAGGGGAACCCACGTAAGAGTAGTTAAACAAGTGATAACCTAAAATAGAATTTAGGGGGATGGGTAGTAAAACATACAAGATAAAGAAAACTAGATTCCTCGTCTATGCATTAGGGCTACCGTAGACTAGTGATAGACTGAGTAGGCTATGGTCGGCAAAGTCGTAGTCTCGTCTTCATGAGAGATTATCGGCTCCGCATTAGCTACCCTATGGTGCCGGCGCCTCAGTAGGAGGAAGGGCCAGGTGATCCATAGATGGGTGCCGGCGCCTCGGTTAGGAGGAAGTGCCAGGGGATCCCATGAGAGCTATGCGATGACACTCTCCACTAGACATCCTTGTTGTGCTTGTTTCTTGTTGCCTCTGGATATTGTTATTTTTATGTTGTTCTGATTTTAGGGTTAGGGAATCCATAGGTGGGTGCCGGCGCCTCAGTTGGAGGAAGAGCCAGGGGATCCCATGAGAGTTATGTGATGACCCTCCCTACTTGACACCTGTCTGATTTGTTCTTGTTTCCTATTGGAATGGTGTATTGAATTGTTGATTCTGAGTTATTATGGAATCGTGTTCTTTATATTGGTTCTGATTTATTTGGATATGTACTTTGGGTGTTGGTTCAGTTCTTCTGGATGTTATCTCTTTTTAATGTTCCTTTGAATTCATGTGATTTGTGATTCATGATTGTTTAGTGTTAGTACTTCATGTTATCGTGATGAGTTCTTGGTTTTACTTGTTATGTGATTTGAGTACGTGGTTGGTTGTTCATTGTATGCTTAAGTTGTACTTGTTCTATATCTTGTTGTGGAGTCGGTCGATATTCATGGTCGGGTTCACTTCCTCGTCACCTCTGAGCACGGGGGGTGAGTTACTTTGTAATTCACATGGTTGGGTGGAACGTGCTCTGCACCTGTTGGGTTCCCCATCCGTGTCTGGTCTTCTCAGTTTTCCGCAGTGCAGATGTTCCAGTGATCAGTTGTACTTCATATTCATTATTCTTGTATCAATCCCCATGTTGGGAAATTCAATGTAATTCATTTGTCAAAGAAAATTGTAATGTAATATTATATCAATGATGTAATAGTTAGGTTCATTTGTAACTCTATTAAGAGATTTATCATGGATGTAATTATGCGATGTTTACTATTCTCGCATCATGGTTATTGGATGTATCCTTATCCTTGGTTATCATTATAAATGATATTGTTATAATCTTTATTTTTATTTCTGTTTTGTTGTTGCGATGTAACCTCGCATGCCCCAGAGAACTAAGTGTGTTAATGTGATGTAATGTGCTATGTGATTATGGTTTAATGTTATTGCATGTTTAATTTAATTGTTTAAAAAAAAAAATATTTGCATTGTGTGTGTTCTCTGGGGTTTGCACGACGGGCATTACAACTTGGTATCAGAGCATAGGTTCATACACTGGGCACTATATGTGCTCACTATGTAACCTTGTGTGTTGTCCCTTGAGTCTAGAGTTTCATTTGTTTTGTTGTGTTTGTTGTGAACCCAAGTTTCTTCCGTTAGTCGATCTCAGGGCAATAGTGCAGGAAACTGATGGAAAGGATAGGACCCTCGGTGTAGTGCGCAATGCACCGATATCCTTCCTATCAGGGATGCACTATGAACCCTTGTGTCATTGTGTGTGGTGTGATTTCCATTGTTGTGAGTTATGTGTGTGGTTTTTGGCGTGATCTCTGCGTGATTCTTGTGTGCTTACTCTTATCTATTTAATGGCTTCCTGGAGTAAGCCATATCCTTGGGGGGGAGGATGTAATACCCCCATATTATTAATAATTTTTAATATTATTTGTTACTCTTATGTGTGAGCTTGATTCTATTTTCTATTGGTGATTAGTTCACCGTCTTGGTGCGGGTGGATGCCTCCCGTATTAGGAAATCTTATTTCCTTTTGTTTACCGGCTTCCAGGAGTAAGCCGATTTTATGAGGGGGAGGATGTAATACCCCTCCTCTTACTGGTAGGATTTAGTATTTTTCAATGCGGTTGTTTGCTACTTGTGACGATGATGATATTGTTTGAGTTGGATAGTTAGACATTTGATGATATTGTATTCCATTAGTAGACATGATTATTTTATGACATTGTGGTTGGTAATGTTAGTTGATTTTTAGAATTATGATATGATGCAGTGATTTAATTAGATATGTTAGGAGATGATTGTTAGTTAGAAATATAATTCATTGATTATGTTATAATTGTTAGAATAGGTGTGACGAAGGACAATATAGCATCACTCGTTCGCGAGTGCCCTGCTATGTTGGGATTCCTTCTCACAATGCAGTATTTTGATTTAATGCTTTGATATATATGTATATATGCACATGTACACAACTTCGTTTGTATGCAGGATTGCAGGTACAAGTCTCGATTCCACCTGCTTCGGCAGGACAGGGCGAGCACCAAATAACCCAACGGATAAATGTTGATACAGAGGTGATGATGAAGTCCTCCCATCCCATGATGTCAGGTTGTCTCATTTGTTTGGTATAGTTGTTTTTGTGTAATTTGTCGTCTTTGTGTGTCGTGTTATGTGTTTTGTCTTAGTTTATTTATGAGGGCATTTATAATTATGATTTATCTTAATGATTGAAATAAATTATTTATTTTTAACATTGAATTAAATGGTATTTAAATATTTAAATAATTTGATTATTTTGAAAATCTTATATTGCAATTAATTAATAATTAAATATTAAATGTGGCTTAATTATTTTAATTAATTAAATTGGTGGTGGATAATTATGAGAATAAATTATTTAAAATAAATTTGTAATGTGAGTTGCAAGAAAAGTTGCAAAAATGGAAATAAAAGCAATAAAACAAATAAAAGAAGAAAAAGACAGAGTGAGCCAATAGGAATTGAGAGTTGGGAAAAAGCTTGTTTTAAAGAATTGATTTTTCTTTTAATCTGGGATTTTGGAGAATTTTGAAGGAGGGGCAATATATTTTATTGAAGAATGAATTTTTGGAGAGGTGCTCACACACACAGAAGAACAGAAAGCTGAAGTGCTCCAGAGATTGTTGAGTTCGTTCTGGACTACGGATTGGGATCAGAATTGAGGGCATCTTCAAATTTGCATTGGACTCCAGGTTCCTCTCGTAGTTTCCTCGTACTTTTCTATTTTCTGTTTGTTTCTGAAAAGAAAAATAGATCTTTTTAAAAATAATTTTTGTGAACATAGAAAACTTCTGTTGAATGGAAAACTAGGGAAAATTATTAGATTGAAAACAAAGAAAACCATAGTTAATATTCTGTGCAAAATCTGTCAAATCTAAAAACCTTTGTCTTCTGAAAGATTCAGTTTATTAATCTGGGGATTTTAAAAAAGTAATTTTTGTAGAGAATAATAAGGTGTGAAGTTTTATTAATATGATCGTTCTATGTTATTCTCTATATTTTCCTCTGTTCTTCTTAATATTTAAGAAAATCTGTTTCTCTGTACTCTGTCACTGTTATTTTTCTTATGTTTATGAAAATAATATATATATAATATTTAAAAATATAATGTTTATATTATTTTACTACCCTCTGTGTCTGTAACTGAATAAATTATTCCTCTGTAATCTTAAATGTATATATTTTAAGTATATATATATACAAATTTCGTATATATATATATACATATTTATGAATTAAATGATTTGTGCGTATTAATTTATATATTAGAGATTTTATTTAAATCATTATTTATTTTGTTTTATGTTCTGTGGCCGAATCGGCCGACGGCGTCCCGTACACGGGACGGATTTATGTTTCATATAAAATAAAATCTTTTAAAAATATATATATATATATATTAACATTATACATTTGACTTTGGTTTAAGCGAATTTCAACCTACTAAATTTCTGTGGCCGCCGACGGCGCACCGTACCTGTGAGCGGATTCATGTTTGATGATATAAATTTAGGTTTTGATTTAATTTTTATATGGAACCGAACTTTTTATTTATTTTATTATGTTTATGTATGGTGAGTGGGGGCAACGGCTGGCCGTACCCCCGCCCCTGCCTGTGCGGCCAGGCTGTGTACCAGCAGTCCTTACGGACTGCTGTGTACAGCGGCCTTTAAGGCCGCTGTGTACAACAGCCGTAAGGCTGCGTACAGCCTGCGGCCTGCCATAAGGGCCGACGGCCCTATGTGTATTTCGGTCTAAAATTTAATGTATTTCATTTATATTTGGTGTTTTAAAATTTAATTTAATTTAAAATTTAATTTATTTGTTTTTATTTATATTTTGTGTTTAATATTTATGTGTTTTAAAATTTAATTTAATGTAAAATTTAATTTATTTTTTATTTATATTTTGGCGTTTTATATATATATATATATAGATATTTCGGTGTGTATTTTGCTTAGTTTATTAAATGTTTATTATGGGAATTTATAATATTATTAAAAAATATAATGATTATAATTTATTTCTTTTTAAAATATTATAATTGGAATTTATGATATTATTAAACATAAGGATTATAATTTATTTTATTTAAAATGAAATTATGATTATTATATTTAATATTTTTGGTTAGTTTATAACGTAATTCTTTTTATTGTGTTATATTTTAGGATTAACTTGTATTATATGCAAATAAAGGGTATTACTTTATTTTATGGGATGAGAAAATAGTTTAAAAACTAGTATCTGCTTTGAGTTGTTATTTGGGAAATTTTATTGTACGTGAAATAATGGGGATTATTTTTAAATATAACTAAACCTGGATTACTTTTAGCACTTTGGATGTAATAGGGATGTATTATGAAACTGGGTTAATTTGTAATTTTGATTATGTAATCGAGTGAGTCATTTTTCTTAACTATGAAATCATGCAGTCTTGTTATCGTCTTCTTTTCTTTATGGTTGTGAGTTTCACTCATAATGTGGAAACCTGTTGCCAAAGTGTGAAAACCTTGTTCCAGAGGCTCGTCATTTTGAGTATTATTCTCTTCTTGTTTATGCTCTTGAGCGTTATTGTCTTACGTTAGGAAGGGTTGAACGGTTGGTTAAACTTTTGGTTATGAGTTATTGCGAGAAGGTTAATGCCTCGCGTGTTCATGTTGTGGTAATATGCTTTTATGTTTTGTTCAACCCTTGCCTGTTTTGGAGATATGTTAAGAGGTCATAGGGAGAGTGGCTCTTCGTGGGCGCGGGCACCTCAGGTAAGAGGAAGTGCCAGGGGAACCCACGTAAGAGTAGTTAAACAAGTGATAACCTAAAATAGAATTTAGGGGGATGGGTAGTAAAACATACAAGATAAAGAAAACTGGATTCCTCGTCTATGCATTAGGGCTACCGTAGACTAGTGATAGACTGAGTAGGCCGTGGTCGACAAAGTCGTAGTCTCGTCTTCATGAGAGATTATCGGCTCTGCATTAGCTACCCTATGGTGCCGGCGCCTCAGTAGGAGGAAGGGCCAGGTGATCCATAGATGGGTGCCGGCGCCTCGGTTAGGAGGAAGTGCCTAGGGATCCCATGAGAGCTATGCGATGACACTCTCCACTAGACATCCTTGTTGTGCTTGTTTCTTGTTGCCTCTGGATATTGTATTTTTATGTTGTTCTGATTTTAAGGTTAGGGAATCCATAGGTGGGTGCCGGCGCCTCAGTTGGAGGAAGAGCCAGGGGATCCCATGAGAGTTATGTGATGACCCTCCCTACTTGACACCTGTCTGACTTGTTCTTGTTTCCTATTGGAATGGTGTATTGAATGGTTGATTCAGAGTTATTATGGAATCGTGTTCTTTATATTGGTTTTGATTTATTTGGAAATGTACTTTGGGTGTTGGTTCGGTTCTTCTGGATGTTATCTCTTTTTAATGTTCCTTTGAATTCTTGTGATTTGTGATTCATGATTGTTTAGTGTTAGTACTTCATGTTATCATTATGAGTTCTTGGTTTTACTTGTTATGTGATTTGAGTACGTGGTTGGTTGTTCATTGTATGCTTAAGTTGTACTTGTTCTGTATCTTGTTGTGGAGTCGGTCGATATTCATGGTTGGGTTCACTTCCTAGTCACCTCTGAGCACGGGGGGTGAGTTACTTTGTAATACACATGGTTGGGTGGAACGTGCTCCGCACCCGTTGGGTTCCCCATCCGCGTCTGGTCTTCTCAGTTTTTCGCAGTGCAGATGTTCCAGTGATCAGTTGTACTTCATATTCATTATTCTTGTATCAATCCCCATGTTGGGAAATTCAATGTAATTCATTTGTCAAAGAAAATTGTAATGTAATATTATATCAATGATGTAATAGTTAGGTTCATTTGTAACTCTATTAAGAGATTTATCATGGATGTAATTATGCAATGTTTACTATTCTCACATCATGGTTATTGGATGTATCCTTATCCTTGGTTATCATTATAAATGATATTGTTATAATCTTTATTTTTATTTCTGTTTTGTTATTGCGATGTAACCTCGCATGCCCCAGAGAACTAAGTGTGTTAATGTGATGTAATGTGCTATGTGATTATGGTTTAATGTTATTGCATGTTTAATTTAATTGTTTAAAAAAAAAAAATTTGCATTGTGTGTGTTCTCTGGGTTTCATACACAACCAAACCAAATTAATTTAACCCAAACATCAATTTGATTAGATCAACTAGCAATCATAGAATCCCATCAAAGGAGAAAGGAGTAACAATAAACACAAAGAAGGATAGAACTTACATGTGTAAAGATATTTAATAAATTGAAGGGGAAGAGTGGCAGGAAAACGACCAATGAGACCCAGAAGAAAAAGCCAAAGGCTCGACACACAAGAACTGCAGTCCAGATTGCCTCGTAATCGCCAGCTACAAGGTATACATGAAGCAATGTGAATCTAAAGATGAAGACGAGGCTATCTGAGCCTCAAGTGTTTGCATCGGTCTGAAGTTTATTAGGGTGGGCGATCCTCTAAATGTTTTAATGTAATTGTTTCCTTCAGTAGTATATGGTTAATGTTTTTTGTGTTAGTCCCGGGTGTGTAGTCTGGATAGCATAGACCAATGGTGTCTTGTATAGGATGAATTCCTAGTTTGCCATTAATATAGAAAAGGAAACCATAATTTTGGTTTGCATATCATGAATGGGTAGCTCGGTTGGCTGGTTGGTCAATACTACAAAAAAGACCTCCCAACAATTTTTGGTAAAACTCATGTAATATTTTCTGAAAATTAATATAGGGTGTTGCCCCTTGTAGCATTTACCAATAAAAGAAGAAGAAGAAGATATTTAATAAATTGAAGGTCTTATAAATTTGAAAATCTATGAGAAATAATTGTGATATCCTATGGAAAAAGAAAATTTATGATTTTTAATGTGTATATAAAACCCAAGAGATATATTGATTTTGGAGTAATAGGTTATAATGAATATATAATTTATTTGATGTAAATTGTGTGATAGATCTTTTACATTAATACATAATTTTTTTCTCTTAGGTGTTACTTAAATCTCCACCTTTTACAATAAAATAAATAAATCTCATACTTGTCAATATCGTTTGATACATTCTCCTTTCCTACCTTAAATTCTTCACTAAAATTCAAAATCAACTCTATATCTCAACTTGAAACCCCAAAGTGTTAACACTTCTTCAAGTCTTAGAAAGCTAATAAAACAACAAAGTTATTCTAGCTAATTGATGTTTGTTCAACCTAACCAAATTGTGTAATTAAACTTCCCAATCCTTGGTCAACAAACTTGTATAGATCATCATGCAATTCATAAGTCATTGTACACACTATTGGAACCTTAACAAATTGTCAAATCACAAAAATGTTTTATTTTTTAATTTTATCTGATTATTAAAATTGTTTAAAACGTTGAAGCCAAAATGATAGTTGTTTCCTTAGATCGCAATAGAAGATGTGTGCTTTCTTGACCAACTCATCTATTCTTTTTGCGAGCTGTCAACATTTTATTTGCTTGGAGTTTGTATAGCATTTTGATGCCATGACCACCTGTTGGAGGAGGGTTGGAGGGTGGTGAAGGAGACACTATGGAAGATTACAAAGTGGGGCAAAGGTGGCCCCCGGAGGAATAATAGTGACACCAAGTATGAGATTGTTTGCTTGGTAGGTGGAGTGATCGATTGTGTTCTCTATTTAATATTTTCTAACTGTTAAAAACAATAACCACCAGCTTTTCCCCAAGCTCAAGTTTGACAAGGAATGTGGTCTCGAATACTTTTTGTTCTGCAAGGGGAGGACCACAGTATCTAAGTATTGCAGAACAAATGCAATACATAATAGTTTGAATCCATCTGATTTGATGTCCACGAATGTGGAAAATGAAACGTGTAAGACAGGTTCAATCGATCAATCATAAATTCAAAACATTTACATTGAAACGGATGTGCCCACGGTAAAGGCCTATTGACTGAAAATACATATAAGAAAGTGCCTAGGTATATGCATAGATTTGAAGGTTCTAACTTTCCGTGCATACAAAACAGAAACCACGTGGGGATAATATATGTTATTATTTTGCGAACATACTTATTATTCCCTGGTCAAGGAAGAAAATTTGGTAGGGCGGCTCACCATATTTCTCCATTTCAGAACGGATCATTTCGAAATCATTTCTAGCTTATTGAACATTGATCAATATTTCATTGACATATTTATTTTGGGTATATTCACGTGTGTTATGCTTACGTCAAGTTTTCTTGTTGGCCAAGTTTACGAGATATAAAATCACCATCGACTGTTTAATGTTTAATATTGAAGTAGCATGTCCATTTATATTGAATTATATAAGAATTAAGAGTAGTTTTCAGTGGACGAGATATAAAATCACTATCGACTGTATTGAATAAAGCCTGAAAAATCCACCACAAAATTGTTTAGGAATTAAGAGTAGTTTTGTGGGCATCATGACCACCTCGTTACAATCTCCTCCTGAAGCCACTCTGAAAGAATCTGATCTCCCTGTGATTGACTTTTCACAATTTCCCCAGGAAATTGAGGGAGACCGTCTTCAATTTCATCCGGAGGTTGTTAAACTGAGAGAAGCTTGTGAAGAATGGGGGATTTTCAGGCTGGTGAATCAGGCCGGGCTTAACGATCTAAGCTCTGAAAGACAGCTTTGACTTCCTACGTGGCTCGTGGGCCCGTCTCTTACTCTGTTTCATTAGATTTTTTCTCATTTTCCTTCCGGACCGTTCTGTTTTCCGTTGCGCTCCACTTACTTCACCGCAGTCACTATCACCGTAGCGGTTATATTTAAATATACACTCCCGCCCAATCCATGCTCCACTTCACTGCAGTCACTATCACCGTAGTAGTTAAATTTGAATATACACTCCCGCCCAATCCATTGAAAGTTGCAAAAGAGGTTCTCTTTAAGCCCAGTCGTGGAGAGTGAACGTGAAACATTTATCCCCTTGCAGCCGCTGCAATATTGCTTCTGATAAAAACTTTATTTACCCTGATAATGAAGCAATATGAGAATAGCTCTACATTTGCGGCTGGGTAGAAGCATGTACTGGAATTGGGGATTATCTGAACATGTTTCTTGGGTTTTCTGACCTTTATCTTTCTTTTATCAGCTCTGATTCAGAATGTTTGATGGAGCGTGTGAAGAAGAGGATTGAGAATACGGATCCATATATAACCCAGACTTAACATTCAGGGAGAAATTGAGAATAGCCTTGAAATCGCGTATTTGGAAAGCCACAGAGTCACATGTTGTTGTAGTTTATTTGGCTGTATCAAAGGCACCAAACGAAAGTGTTGAATAATTTTTCTTTGGGTTTCTAATTTGTGCAACATATTTGTTGCTACTCTTTAGGCTGTTTTTGAAAGGATGTCGATTAGAGGAGTATTGATACCCAGATCAATAGTGGGGAACTACACTAAACAAATTACCTTCGTCCTCGGTGGTGTGCTCTTGATCATCGCAGATTTTTTTTTTCTCTTTACAAAATTTTGACAGATATTGTTAAGGTCGACTCTATTTTTTTAAAAATATTACTTGACAAATATGGATTTTTAATTCATTCCTCGTAATTTTGCTTGAGAACCACAACATTCCCATATAACATTCATATCCTACAATTAAAACTGCACTTCAACATCTAGAAAGGCCGAATATTAGGCGGTCTGTTCAGAACAGCTATTTTAAATGAGATGCATTAAAGGGGCTGGCAATTTTAGACTTATAAAAGATGTATAGTTGTAACAAGGAGTAAATTGCAATGACATGAGTGTGTTATAAAAACTCTTAATATGTACATGTGCATGTATATTTGATACATAAAGTGTGGGATGACGGCCTACTCTTTGTATTTTGAAGATTATAATTAAATACAAAAAGTAAACTTTAAACTTCAAAATTAGGGAGCCAACGAGAAAAGTCTTCTACAAGACTTATTAAAAATAGAAGAATCTAGAGAAAGAAAACAATTTGTAGGCTAGAGAGACCCAAAAATTGAGAGGGTGTTTATGAAGTAGTAGGACATAACTCTTCCCTTATAAGAGGAAGGTATCATGACCACTTGGAAAGAATCTTCCTCCTCCTAGTAAGTAGGGCATCAATAGTCCATTAAGTGTCAGCATCAAAAAAATCTCTTCCTTTGTTTCATGAGTTTTTTGCCTCAATTTTCCAATATTTATTTTTAATAGAGAGACCACAATTTAGTTTGGAGATTTAACTCATAGTTTAAGAGATAGTGGTTCTTTTGGGACATGGAATGAGATTTCCTTCTTTATCAATGGAATTTGAGAAATCAATTTCTTACTCACCTATGAAGAAGTCATCATCCTCTAGTTTATATGTTCCAAACCATGCATAAATCCTTTCTCATTCTTTGATAGCTAATTAATACCTCCAAAGTATTCTCTAAGAGGACTCCATGACCTAGTGTATTTCTAATGTGAATAGATTCTTTAAATATACTTAAGGACTATACATGATATTGTATCATGTCTTTGTGGTGTTGTAATTAAGTAATGAAAATCTTGAAAATTTCCAAGCAAGTAATTTGTAGAAAAATATATATTAAGTTTCTAGTAGCCAAAATGGGGTGTTACAACCTACTTAGTTGGCCTTGTTAAAGTTATCCTAATGTAGATCCTAGCATAAATGGTAAGCTCCTTACTACTTGTAGCATCTAAATAGTATTGATATGAACTTAGATAGTTCCTAATTTCTTCCAATCCTTCTTCATACTCGATATTCCTAGCAATTTATAGATGTGGACACACACCAATACATCATATTATAACTCTTTTCTTGGGTAAAAAGTTGGAGGCTATGTATGAAGGTAAAGTCCTATGCTTACCATAGACCATTTTTCAACTTTAAGAATGACGCCTCCATCATTCTCTAACTAAAAGGTGATTTAAATAAATATATAGGGGGGAGAACTAATACTTTTTCTAGGGTAATCAATCCATTTTGTCTCCTAGATAGGACTCGAATCAATTATGGGATAGCCATATGCATATGAGTTTTTTAATTATCATAGTTTTCATCAAGTCTTTAACCATAGAGTGAATCAAATCATTTGGAATATCCTTGGATATCTTGAATTTGAAATCAAAAGGGGAAGCCTTATATAGTTTCTCACGTTATTTCAACTAGTACCACTTATTTAGCACCTCTTTGGTGGTAGTTTTGTAGGGCGTGTCATATGACTTGAGGAAAATTAGGGAATTGATTTCCCCTCTTATCTAGGTGATAGTTAATGAAGCAATGAGATAAGTGAACATTCACTACCTACCTTCTTGCATATTACTTATGGGGCACCAATAATTATCACATTGCTCCTCTCACTCGAAACTTCTTGCACATCCTCGCTTGCATATTCCTTTTTTCTTCTCACCATTAACTTAGTTTGACATAAAATTGAACACACTAAACTATATTACTAAATACAATAATTTATTATTATATCAAATTTATATAATTACTTCAAATATGTATTGTATCATTTTATGATATAATCATTAAAAATATATTTTATATATAATTATTAACATAATTTAATATCAATATATTAATATAAAATTTACTACAAATATTTATTAATAAGTATTTATATTATAGTAAAGGCTTCCAGCCTCTTATGGGGTGGTTAGTGTGCATATCATGAATTATTTTACCCCGGAGGTTCAGTATACTACTATTCATAGGTACCACTTTCCCTTTATTTTTCATATTTGTAGAAATGAAAAGATTAGTATACCTTTCTTTTTGTTTTCTTCTCTCAAACAATGCAAGGCTAAGGGAGCTTCACCCCCCCTTCACCAGGGTCCAATTCAATGCCTCTATAATTATGTCTCATTCATTACTCCCCTGTCAGGTCCTTCTACTAGCAATCTTATTATTTATGTCACCCTCGAGAATCAACCAGACCCCCTCCCTTGCCCTTCTTAGGTCAATACTCTTGGTGAGGGTACTTCCACTACTAGACCTCCTCCCAAAAACCCCCTTGTTGTTCCCTCTACTTTGAAACAATCCTCTATTAAAGGTCTCCTTATTAAGGGAAACCTTGTTGCTAAAAATTTTAAAAGTAGGAGACTAGCTCTACCCCCTGGGTAACCTAATTGGATCTAAGAGGAAGGGTTTAGATAGTGCTAAACCTAAAATAGCTAAAAAGTTACTATTGAGATTAGAGATGAGGAGGAACAAGGTAAAATGGATGACTCTAGCAGCACGGGAAGGGTGAAAGAAGGTTGGCGAGACTTGTTGGAAAATCGGCCAAGGGTAAGAAACTATGCTTCATAGAACCTAGTGATGACCCTGAAGAAGAAGCTCTGACCTCCATTAATCTGAGTAAAAAGGAATTATTAGTGGTTTTGGGTGAAGACCTCTCAGAGGATTCTACTAGTAGTGATGAGGATGGAGATTTGGAGGGTAACAACCAACAAGTGGTTGATGAATTAGAGGATGATGAAGTGGAAGGGGTCAATAATATGGAAAGACAAGTAGAGGAATTGGTTACAAAAAATTTAGAATAAATGGAAGGGCAGGCCATGGAGAATAAGGAAGAAGATGTGTAGGAAAAAGATAGGCCCCTTGATTTTTATGTCATGCAATTCAAGGCAATGTAGGAAAAGTGGACAATATGGACAAAGCTTTCAATAAGTTAACGGCTAAATTACATTGGGCATCATGTGAAGGGCTATTTTTGATACTGTGAATGGTGCGACTAAGGTAAGGAAAGGTCACAAAAAGATGAAGGCCTCATGGGCTGAGGATTTACAATTGAACGAGGGGACTACTGGTTTTATGGAGTAGTATAGTGAGAAGATGAAGTAGTTGGTGAATGAATGGAACCTAATCTACTATTTGAGAGAGTAATTTGGGTCTTTTGAGTCTCTATTTTTTGGCTTCTTGGCTATGTTACTTTTTGGGCCTACATGCCTCTTGTTTTATTGGACTCGACTCTATTTTTTGGCTTGTTATTTTTTGCTGGTATGGAGTTTTTGTTGTTTTGTGTGTTTAGGTTGATGCATCTAATGTGGGGTGTTGGTTGGTTTTATACTGTAGATGTCAAAATCTGCATTTTTCTCAAAAAACAAACAAACATGAGTATTGTTAGTTGAATCAAGCAAATTAGATAGAGCATCCCTATGAAATAATTGATCATGCTACCTATGCAAAGATATCAAAATAAACTAAGTGAAAGCATAAGAAAGCAAGAGTAAAACTCTATCTCATAGTGGATTGGTGGTTCTTTGATGTGGAAAGAATCCCTTTCCCAATCCTTGCTAAGCTAATGATGAAAAATGATATGAAAATGCTATGAAGATTGTGGAGTTGTGGATCAAGATGAAATGCTAACTTGGATGAGTTCTGGAGGATTAATACAATAGAGGAGGCCTCTATTTGTAACCGAGAAGGATAGAAGAATTCCAAACATGGAGGATGTGGGACTAAAGATCCACCAATGGCAAGATGCCACTTTTCAACATGTGAGAGGTTGAGGAATGAGCACATTTTGGTCAATGTGCCAAAGAGGGGGAGATTTGAAATTTGAATTTGATGACAAGATGAGTTAAATGCTAAGTTTGACCTTTGCAAGAGACATGTAAGAGCTCTTAAATGCTTTGTTGGATGCACATGTCAATTTGGATTTGAATTCAAACTTGAGGAATATTCAATTTTTATACCATGTTGATGGAAAATGGACATTTAATAAATTAATTAAAATCCTTTAAATGTGCAAGTGGGAAAATCTAGAGAATGTGACATGCATTAGATTAGATTTAATCTTGATTTAGTTAATTTTAAAGAGGATTAGGTGATTTGACCTTTTTTCTTTAGATTTAAAGATTAAACTAAATAAAAAAGGAGATGAAAGGTGATTCTAGATTTAATTAAATAAAGGTTTGATTTATTTAATCAAAGAGGGTGATGTTAGGATCAAATTAAATAAAGTTGATGTATTTAATTTAAATGGATGACCTTAGAGATAAATCAAATAGACTTGATTTATTTGATGAATGGACGAATATGAATTAATTAAATGTATGATGCTAATTTTGCATGTCTACATATACCCCTACTATTTTGTAGTGGTTGTTTTGTTGGCCTGCAGGCCTTGTCTTATCTTCTCATTGGGTTTAGGGGCCCTTTGCCCTGCTTTTGTTATAAAAAACATAATACTTAACAAATAATATATATAATAATAATTTTATGGAATAATTTTAAATATATAGTATAAACTTAATTATTAATTAATTCTGAGATGCTTTCTATAGTGACATAAGTACTTTCATATCATGACTTTGTAAATTAAAACCCCTAAACTTAAATTTTCCTTCACTCAAATTTGATAGTCATTTGCATGTCAAATAATTAATATAATTTAATAATTTAAACTTTAAAGTGGACAAAAGTTATTTCTTATAAACCATACACACACACACACACACACACACACACACACACACACACACACACACACATACACATATTTATTATATCAATTTAATTTGAGTAAGAACTTATTGAAATGAAATGATAAAAATATATTAAAATTATTAACTATTATCCTTCCATGGATCAAAAGTTCCCCTTTAGCTTTTAGTATGCTACACTTGATTATGTATTTATCAATCTAAACATTTTTCCTAAAATATTTAAGTCAAATGTCCAAGCAAGAAGTGTTTATAGACTTTGTAGACACTAAAATTATTCACTTGATCATCAACATTTAATTATCATCATATAATCTATTAATTACTAATCATCATTAATTTAACATTTTTTTGATTAATTTAACATTTATTTATTTATTTATTTTTATTTTTTTTAAAAGGCAATGCACCCATAATATTAGGGTAAACAATTTTTTGACCGGAGCTAAGAACCGATATAACAAACCATTAAGAAACAACCAAACGCTGCGAGCACAAAGGCCCAAACAAGGCCTGCAAGCACTTTGGCCCAAAGGAGTTGAACCCTGGTGGCCGTACTACAACCGCCGACTTGACCACCAAACCACGCCTTATCGGCATTAATTTAACATTTATTAATCATCACATTTATCATCATTTATTATCATTTAGATTAATTAAAATATATTAGTTAATTATTATTTTTATTTATATATTTATTTAAACAATATTTTATTATCAAATTAAATGAGAGCTAATTATTTATTAGTTGTTATTAGTTTTCCTTGGTCCATCAATTAGAAATATGTAAGCTTTTGGATTCAATTATGTAATTTTTTAGATCAAGATTTCAGATCAAGTGATCCATCATCAAGAAGAGGAGAATGCCAATCATTGAGTGTGATATGAAATATCGATATAAAAACTTATTTCTAATTATTTATTTTTAAATAAAATTTATAATTTATGTGTCATAAGTTAACTCCATCTTGTTTCAGAAACTTCTTTGACACTCATTAGTTGATTTCATCTTCAAATTAAAACTTATTCCTTTCATTTATCCATTTATTAAATTAAATATTGTCCCTTTATGAAAAGAAACACATAAAATTAATTGTCTAAAATTAAATGTTTTATGCAAAACTTAATAGTATAATGATTTAAGTAAATAAAACTACATTATATATGCATGTGTATCGATATATATTTAATGAGTTGAATGTAGGATTGGATAGCACTCTCTATATTAAAAAAGTGTAAAATAAAGAAAAGTAAACTTCAGACCTTAGAATGAAGGATATAACAAGAAAACCTTTTGCAAGACTTATGAGAAATATAATATGTTATAGAAAGCCAAAAATTTATAGGTTATCTATGAATCTAAAATTGGACTTAGAGAAAACCAAAATTTCAGAGGGTGTGGATGAATCAATAGGAGATACGTCTTCCTTAGGAATGGAAGGGATTATGATTATTTTGTAGAAAGATTCCTCCTACTCCTAGCAAGGAGGGTGTCTATAGTCTATTGAGTGTCACCGTCAACAAAATCTCTTCCTTCTATCCATAAGTATTTTCCTTAGTTTTTTTTCTGTTTCTTCTTACTAGAGAGACCA
This sequence comes from Sequoia sempervirens, assembly GCA_007258455.2. Taxonomy (NCBI): domain Eukaryota; kingdom Viridiplantae; phylum Streptophyta; class Pinopsida; order Cupressales; family Cupressaceae; genus Sequoia; species Sequoia sempervirens. The sequence goes on from VDFB02274714.1 coordinate 10,535,549, forward strand.
CAACTTTTTTTGGATTTTTTTCATGCTTTAGGAGATGATTCTTCTTTTAGTACATGGAATAAGATCACCTTCTCCATCAATGACTTTTAATAAATCAATTTCCTTCTCACCCCATGAAGAATTCCTCATCCTTTAACATCTATTCTAAGCCATGTAGAAATAGTTCCTCATCCATCAATAGATGATTAATACCTCTAAATTATTTTCTAAGAGTATTTTAGAGGGGATGGGGTTGCGAGTTCCAAATATTTTTAGCAGATTATAGGGATCTCAAGATGAACAATAGAATTTTTCATTTCTTAAGGATGGTTGAATTTTTTTATGATCACACTAAATGAATTCAATAATTAGATAGATAGATTTCTTCACCCATTTATTTAGAATAAAGAATCATAATTAAAGAGTTATTTTTGATATACATCCTACATTTTTATGAATAATTAGATTACAAGGCCTTCAAAATGCAAGAGGTATATCTAGATTCCCATTTAAAAATTTATTCTAACTAAGAGTTGTGAAGCCCAAAAAATGTCCATTATATTGTGCTAAATTCTCTAAATGCTAGTTTTGCATGTCCTTCACATTGTTTTATAAACAACAAGCTTAAGGAAATTCCTCCAACTACTATAGAAATCAAGGATAAAATAGAAATTATTATTATTAAATAAAAATCCAAGATAATTATAATTCTAATTGTAGTGGACAATCTACAATTAGAAAAGTCAAGAAAATGACTATAGGAAATATCCCAGGAACAAAACTATAAAAACCTAGCACGATTTTATCCTTTGAGATTACTTGTAACAAGCTAGTGAAACTCTTTTATTCAATGAGAATATTAAACCTTTTATAAGTTTATATTCATATAATAGAATTATGAGTTGGGTAATAATCTATTGAATATCTAGATAGTGGATGATATACTAGACTTGATGGGTTCTAGGAAAATTCACCGCCATTAATTCACCATGGGAAAATTCGCTGCTAACAATTCACCTTGGGAAAATTCATTGTCATGACAAATTCACCTCAAGGAAAATTCACACTTAATATTTTTTAATATATATTTCCAAAACTTTGATTTTTTTTGCAAAAGAATAATTGAATTTATGATAATAAAAATGTAGTGAATTTTCCTTGAGGTGAATTTGTCATGGCGGTGAATTTTCCCCTCGTAAATTGTTGGCGATGAATTTGTCTGATGCAACTTGATCATGATAGAAACATTTTAAATCATAGTAAAAATTATAATTCTTGCATCCAACTAGTTTCTACCTAATAAGAGAGATATGATCATATAATAAATCTCAACTAAATCTTCCACATTAAACTTGATTATTATTGCTAATATATATTTTTTTAAGAAAGCATTATACTATACTATGCTAACAACCACCATCTATTGGGAAGGATGTCTAGTTCAAAAGAAATAACCAAACAAATTAGCATGTTGATATTTTCATTGTTTCATCTCATATATTCTAACTGTATTACATCTAGCTTCTTATAATTAATTTTTTCCTATTAAAATATTAATAAAAAACTAGTTAATATATTTTATTATGTTAAATGAATTTGTAACTCATAGTTTTATACACTCAATTATAGAGGGTACAAAGTGAATAATCCATCTCTTGAATTTTTTTTTTTATCATTGAATCCAAGTCTAAAGCATCAAAACTTAGTGCTGAAATTTGAACTAGAGAAGTCCAAATTATTTAATTCAGGAAAAGAAAACTTAAATTTTTAGTGGTTTCATAAATTTAGGAAAATGTTTATTGTGAGAAAACAATTATTTGTGGATTTATTGGGTGCAAGATTGCAAAACAATGGAAACAATTTTGTGAGAGAATGTGGTGTAAATTTTCTAAAAAAGAAGTCGTTGAATTGGAAATGATTAAATTCACTTTTCCTTAAATTATTCAAAATCTCTTTGTTCAGCTACATCTATTGCTTCTAAATGCAAATTGATATAATTCTTAATTGATTGTTTAATCCTTCACAAACAACACAGTAAATATGATGCATAGATTGGAAACCCAGAGAAAAATTATTCAATACTTTTGCTTGGCACCTTCGATACAGCCAAAGAAACTACAGAGGCACATACATACTGTGCAGCATTCCAAATACGAGGTTTAACGCTATCCTCAATTTCTCCCTGAATGTTAGAAAATCAGAGGTGATAGTGGATCCATATTCTCAATCCTCCTCCTCACACGCTCCATCAAATATTCCAAATCAGAGGTGATAAAAGAAAGATAAAGGTCAGAAAACCCAAGAAACATGTTCAGATAATCCCCAACTCCAGCACATGCTTCTACCCAGCCGCAAATGTATAGCTATTCTCATATTACTTCATTATCAGGGTAAATAAGGTTTTTATCAGAAGCAATATTGCAGCGGCTGCAAGGGGATAAATGTTTCACGTTCACTCTCCACGACTGGGCTTAAAGAAAACCTCTTTTGCAACTTTCAATGGATTGGGCGGGAGTGTATATTCAAATTTAACTGCTACGGTGATAGTGACTGCGGTGAAGTGGAGCATGGATTGGGCGGGAGTGTATATTCAAATATAACCGCTACGGTGATAGTGATTGCGGTGAAGTAAGTGGAGTGCAAAGGAAAACAGAACGATGAACGGAAGGAAAATGAGAAAAAATCTGATGAAACAAAATAAGAGACGGGCCCACGACCCACGTAGGAAGTCAAAGCTGGCTGTCAGAGCTTAGAGTGTGCTGGTTAAGCCCGGCCGGTGAATCATGGAATTCCACAAGATCTTCAGCAAAAGGTTATGACTGTTAGCCAGGATTTGGTGTTGATGCCCATGGAGGTTAAAGACACAGTCACAACTTCTAATCCCGTGAAGAGTTACCTTCGCAAGCCCGGTATTCCGATTCCTTTTGAGTCATTTTTATTCGATGACATGCCCAATCCAGATTCAATCCTTGAATTGTCTCGAAAGATATGGCCCGAGGAAGGAAACTCAAACTTCTGGTATGTTATTCGTGTTTGTTTTTGTTTATTTTTTTTAAACTGCAGGAATAGCTTAGCTCCTTGTAATTTGCAGTGTCTGGCAAACTTTTTAACATGATTGGTAATGCTGGCAAGAACATGTTTTCCATAGAAGGATTGAACCTCATAACCTCTTGTCTGCAAATGCTTTAACCAACGCCACTTGTCTTGTTAGCCTGTACATTACTTTTATTTGGAATTGTGGGGACCCACTCCCAGATCCCCCTGTAATAAGCCCTTTCCTTTGGCTGCTCTGAATAAAAGATAACTACTGTTTAACATTTTGGTACTATTCTCACTAATGAAATTCTGGTGCTTTTATATTACAGTGAAGCCATCGGTACATTCAGTTTACTTCTGTCAGATCTTGCACAGAGGATGATGAAACTCGTTCTTGTGAGCCTGGGTTTGGACGCTGAAACTTTCTATCACTCTGATTTCGAAAAATGTAAAGCCTTGTTGCGAATAAACGGCTATTCATCTCATGGAAAATCTATTGGGGAGGAGGTTCTCGTTTCTCACGCAGATCGGTCTTGCCTGACAATCCTTCACAATGATGAAGGGGAAGGGCTTGAGGTTCGATCGAAAGAAGGGGAGTGGTTCAATGTCAAGCCTTCACCAAACTCCTTTGTTGTCAACTTGGGGATCTGCCTTAAGGTGTAAATTAGTCCTTTCTATCTCCGCTGTTATTCTAATTTGTATATTTTTTGTTATGCAGTTGTTAAGATTATATGATTGCAGGCATGGAGCAATGGTAGATACATGAGTGCAGTTCACCGCGTCATTTATAAAGGGTGGCAGAATCGTTTATCGGTTCCCCTTTTTTATACCTTTACTGGCGATGACCAGGTCTCGGCTCCAGAGGTGCTTGTGAACGAAGATAATCCACGACGATACAAACCTTTTATTTTCTCTGAATTGGAGACTGAATTGCGGAAAGACTTTGAGAAATTATAAAGCAGATAGAGAACAAGTCAAAGTGATGGAAAGATTGGCTGGATTACAGTCTCGTTGCCATACCGTCGATGGCACATTTGTAGCAGCTCTAGTGTTTTATTTATATTACAGCATTGGATTTCTTTGTTACACCACATTCTGATCATCCTGCAATGTTTCATTGTTTTAGTATTTTCCAATGGAGAGGGGAAGTTAAGGGAAATGAGTTATATCTATCGGAAAAAATTGAAATATTCAATGCAGATTGAATATTCCATAGAATTTGATTGTTTTTTTTTTATGTTATCTTTCAATTGAATTCATTGATTTGTTGTAGAAGCATTTTGATTTGTACAATGTATCTTACTTTCACTAATTGTTAGAGATCTTGTATAATAACATAGCTTCATTTTGCTATTTTGATATTCATAATTTTTTCTTGTAAATAAAGAAAAATGGAATAGTAAGTTCTTTTTAATTATTTTAACCAAGAGGAGTCAAGAGTTTAGTCCATTGAGTGATCTGAAGCTTAGCTATTTATAGGGAAAAATCCCCTATAATCTCTCAAATGGTGTGCAACCATCCTCATCCACATGGCCAAAAATTAGGAGTTGAATCTATGATAGGCTACTTAAACCGGCAATTGAGACTGAATGAGCTAACTATAAGGGTCAAGATGAAATTGTAAGTTGTTGCTATTAGCCTTTTTGATAATAATTTGCTGACCTCTATATGTCTCCCGCACAATAAAATTTCTACAAGATGCTTTAATACTAATTGAAAGAAATGAAAATAAGATGATAATAGGTCTTGCACTAGAAAATATTGAAAAAAAACATGGAAAATTGTTTTATTGATAGTAAATTTCAGCTATATATTATTCATCTCAAAATAATTATTTTCTTTTGTACACTACTATATGATACAACAATTACATTCTTATTTATTAAAAATTTAAAACTAACTATAAGAGGATTGAAAAATAGTAGAAAATTATTACATGCTTATTAAATGAACAAATTTAAAATATTCAAAAAATAATAATTGCTGCATGAAAAAACTAATAATAAAAATAAAATAAAAAATATATCATGCAAATTTAAGTCCAAATTGTGACATTTGAAAAATGTGTTCAAGTATGCACCCTTTATTGTTTGAATGTGGTTTAGCATTGTAAAGGTGAAATGATCACACCCATGCTATTTCCCATTTGGTTTCAGCTCGTGTTCTTGATCAATAATATTGATAAGTGACATACATCTTTGTTAGATTTGCTTTATTTAATTTCAATTGTATTGATTTTTATCTATTTATTTTTTATTTTAAAATAATATTTTTAACTCATTTTATATAGGATTGATCTAGATTAATTTTAAAAGTATATAAATTATTTTTGAAGTCTAAGACATCAAATTCAAATTTTAATGTTCTTGTCTACTTTTTATTAGTTATTACGAGCTAACTTAACTCAAGTCAAATGACATGCTACTATCTCATTATATTTAAAGCCATTCATTATACACTTAATATGGGATAAAATATGCAATGAATAAATGGTGTGTTGATAAAGATAACCATCAAATTATTCTTCAATTCTATAAGGAAAACTAAAAAATATAAATCTAGATCACTATCATGTAGGTCATTCACATATATGACAATATTTTCTTTAATGTTTTCTCATAATTGTTAATTCAATCAACCAAGGGGTAAGACTTAGGAGAACTTGTTCACCTATTAAATCAACAAGCTCCTCAAGGACGTGCCTTTAGACACCACCTTGATAGATTCAATTATGTAGACTTATTAAATTAACAAGCTCTTAAAGACCTATCTTTAGACATCACCTTGATAGATTTAATTATATAGAAAGTAAAGGAAAATAGATTCTTAGGAACACTTTTTGTTATATCAATTCCACTCAAATTAGATTCATTTTACACATAAAACTAGGTTCATGATAGTCAAGATCAACTTTGTAGGGGGTCAAAAAAATTATTGGTTTTAAAGATAATATAAATTTTGAGGAGCATATTAGATAGATGTAATTACTTTTTTATAACAATGAATTGATTTAGTACAAAGTCAACATCAAAATAATTACCATCACTCCTAGAGCTAAGTACACATATCTACCCATTTAATTTCTATATATTTATTTTAATTATTTATTCCATAACTTATACCTAGGTTGATTGATTGCTAATCAGTCTCATTTATTTAATTATCTTAGATACTTATACGTAAGTATGTAAAATAGCCCTTATATTTTTTGGTGAACTTAGATATTTTTAAATGTGATCAAGGGTTTTCCCTTAGATTTTCTTCTCCTTCATTAGCATTTCAAATCTAGTTTTTCTAATATCTTATCTTTCATATTATATTTACCTATTTTTTAATTATGCTCTTGCATGTTTATTTATTGCTATACTTCTTTTAGGGTATTTCTTATCATTTATTGATCTTGTTCCACCAGGTACCCATCCTTGTTTTGGACTTTAGGGTTATATTTCACAAATATTTTTTGATTTGACTATTGACTATTAAAAAAATATATCAACCCTTAGATCATTTTTATATAATTCATTTTATCTTTTAAAACATTTCTTAGTTTATTCACCTACACATTATTAGAAGTTATGTAACATAGATACATATTTTACCATGGATTCTCATGGTTCATTGCCTCTAGCATCTATAAATGAAATTTTGATCGATTTTTATATTTTTATTCAAATTCACATTTGATCCTTCCATATTTGATACTTTCATGGATTTTTTTCATATGAATGGTGTTTTTTAATCCATGGAGATGTTGTTTCATCATGTTAGTGATATTTCATCCTTCATATATCTTGTTATATATTTTTATTTTCTTTTAGACACACTTACCTCATTTATCCATGGGCCTCATGTTTCCTATACTTTTTTTTATCATCATATCATTTATTAATCACATTATTAATTTATTATTTATTTATAAAAATTGAAATTTATTATAATTATCCATAATTTAATCAATTAATTAAGTAAAATATTATTATTTAATTAATATGAGCTAATTATATTTATTTATTTCTTAACTCAAAAGCTAAATCATTCTTCTAATTAGTAATGTCTCCTTCTGATTATCCATTTAATGAATTAGTTTAATTCATTATTATCCTCATAGAAGTTTGGAATATAGATTTTCTACAATAAGTCAAGTAATCTTTTCCACCTCTCCTAGTTGAATCTACAATTAGTTTAGTTAACTCTTAGTCTTTGATCATATCCTCACAATTCATTTGAATTTTTAGAAAATCTATAAAATATCACAATTCCCTTCATCATTTTTATGTGAAGTCCTTTATATAAGTTTGCCATGTTACATTTTATTATAAAAAACATATATTATCCTATTTTTGAATTATATCCACATCCACTCAAGATAAAGTCACTACAATATGCTTGATCTTGAGTTTTGTAGTGGATGCTGGTAACTAGGAATTTGTTTGTTTACATTTTCAAGTTCTTGTTTTTTTTAAATTTCTATTTTTTAGTGCATTTATTTTGGTGAAACCAATGTGAACATGCTAACCCATTTTCTAATTGTGGTATGTGCAACATTTTTTGTTTTTTTTAATATTTTGTTGATTATATTACCTATTGAGAAACATGGTAAAATACTATAGTGAAAACACATTCAAATAGTGAATAAATATAACACATTGATTAAAGTACCATATCATTAACCATTAAATTATAGGAGGATAAATATACATTATAAAATGAAATCTAGCAAAATCATATGAAACACATAACACAAAAAAATATGTAAAGAAAATCTTTAGGAAAAAAATCACAATCAAATATATCCTTGAGTTATTATTAATAAGATAAACACTATGGAAAAATACAATCCACCTAACTCCTTAGTCAAACAACATTCTAGTATCATAATGTTAGTTCATGTGTAAGACATTATAAAACCTCTATGTCATGTGCTGTTTCTTTTTCTTGCAACCTTCAACCCCAAGGAGGAACACAATGCCTAAACTAGGGGATCACAGATTTAGAAAAAGGAATCTGAACTATCAATAGGTTGAAGACAAGAAAAGCCAATGAACAAGGCTATGAAATCCTTCTACACTTTGAGCTCCACAGGACTCAGGAGGGTGTTCCTAATTGTAGGCTTGAATGTATGATAAACTCATTGTGCCAAGAAAAAAATTATAGACCTATGAAAGTGAATAGTTCTTAGGTATATGAGTGATGGGTATTGTAAATTCTACTAGGTTCAAGCATAATCCCATTTGCATTGAACATTACTGAGAAAAAATAACTTAGATATCTTCATCTTAAACACATAGAGGGTTATTAGGTAAGATTCTCTCAAATTCAATCTCTATACTCTATCAAATACCATGAAGTTACATGGAATAAATAACTTAAACTACCAAGAAAAAGTAATAGAGATTTAAAATGATTTGTATTGTTTCTGAGAATGTCTTAGGCTTTGTGATTCAGTGCCTAATCATGGGCCACAAAGTCAAATATAAAACTACAACAGATATCCTATCAGCAAACTAGGTTCAACCAATGGATTTAAAATATATTAATGCCTTACATAAACAAATCCACTCATATTTGTCATAAAATTCTACTTATCAATCCCACTTGTGCACTCTAAATCACTGTTATTTGATCAGAGTAATTTATCTCTTTACTTGAAAGAGAACCATGGCCAAACAACACAATTACATGAAAGCTGCAATGAAAAATTTAAACATCCTTGTTATATTGAATTCATATGATTAAAAGCTTACAAATTTGGAGACAACTTCATGACAGTAATATATTTCTGTACAAATTGGCTAACATTTTCTCATAAAACCCAACTATTACAATTTACATACGTAGTTTATGACTCAAACTCAACACTATTCTACCTTACTTCCTCATTCAAAATTTCAAAACCTATAGAAAAGAGAAAGAATGGGAATGAGAAGAGGAAGAAGCAGCCCTAAAATCAATCCGTGGAAGACACCTGGCATCATTTCTCCCCTTGATCTGTAATTGCCCACCACCTGAAGAAAAGCCCCATTTTGTACTCTGATTCACGCCTCTTGCATTTTCCCTCTAACAAAAAATTATTCCCTTACCAGGAAGACTTCATTCTTAATCATTCAATCTGTAGCTAAAAACTATCTTAAGTGAAATCCTTTCACTCCTTTACCATGCCCTGCAGAAGAAAATGTGATTCTTACTGTGAGAATCTTCTTCACCTAAGTTGAAAAAATTGAGTTACCTATGAAAGCCCTTTTTAACTCCTCACTTTGATGCACTTTACTTACTTATCTCCTAGAAAATAAAATATTCACCCCACTATGCATCCAAATTCTTTATATTTAAATGGTGAAGGCACTTAAATATTTTATATTGGCTGTATAAAATATATGCCCATGCCCTTTTCATCTTTCAATAATATTTAAAGACTTTTCCCTTTTTTTAAATGTGAAAGTTCGTAATTCTTTCCTTGGGAAAAATAATTTTTTTACCCATGCAGATTATATTTGCACATTTCATTTAAAACACTTTCGTTTTAAATGGTAAAATCTCTTAAAATTTTTCCCGAGCTAATGAAATATTTAGCTGCACCATTTTACATTATTCCACTTTACATTTAAAGCACAATAACTCTAAATATTTCTTTTAAACATTTCACGGGCTCCATAAGATTTCAATACACCCTGCTTCCCCATCAGATGACATTCAAGGTTGGCGGGTTCCCCGCGGGCTGGTGGGGGATGGTCTAGATTTTTCCACGCCACCACTTCTCAACTATTGATCAGGCACATTCATTTTTTTGTTCTACATCTCTCCGCTTCCTCATGGCCTTGTGGTGATGACAGCCCTGGCTCCTGTGGGAGGGTGGGGAAATCTTGATACCTCCCTCTACAACTCCACTTTGACTTGGCGTGTGCATTCAGTCACTGCTTGTTGAGCTCCTTCAAAACACGTCCATGAATTTGGAGTGTTGAAGTGAAAATCTCTGTGTTGCAATCGAAACAACAAAGTGTCATGCACAATTTGAGTGCGCCAAATGCACTGTATTTAATCATGCTGCGGCCTTGCTCATGATGCATTCAGGCTCATTATGATAAACTTTGGGTGTCAATGTTGAAACAAAATTCCAAACATTTTGATGCACTTTACTGCAAGCTCGAGCAGCGATCTCTTCATAATGCACTAAAGCTGGATGAAAATGAAAATGCAGTCCAAAATAGAATTTCCTCAAACAATTTTGATACATTTCCACTACAAGCCCTAATTGTTCTTGCACAGAGCAAACATATGCTCGGCTTACCCATTCGGTGTTGATTTTCTAGCACGAAAGGTGGGATGTGGAGTTGCTTTAATGCATCTCGAGTTGAATTTTTAGCAACAGTAGTTTTTTTTATTCTTTAATAGAATG
>VDFB02274714.1:10546056-10569570 GCA_007258455.2 Sequoia sempervirens
CTCCCCTACCCCCCACTCTCCCTTTCTCTCCACTCCTACATATCTCTCTCAAGTCAATGATATGGGCTTTCTATAAAATTTTCCAGCCATATTCTCTCTCAAGTCAATGATATGGGCTTTCTATAAAATTTTCCAGCCATACTTGCCATTCTCTCTAGCTGAAAAAATCCATGCATGCCCATTAAAAGAGACTTAAGAATAGTTAAAGAATACCCATAAGCACAAAGCTAACAAATCTTCAAATTCATTGCTCAAGTGATTTAAAGCATCAGAATATAATAACCTTCTAGGTATCTAAATCTTATATAGTATATGATATGAAGCAATTTCATCATTGTGGGAAAATCACTGCACTAAAAAGATTTCTAGAAAAATTAAAATCTAGGAGGTTCGTAGGGTTGTAAATACATTAGAATCAGAATAAGAACAACTAAGAAAGGAGTGACTCATAATCCTTTTAACCACAATTTACATTTTGAGAATACAAAAATTTGGAATATGCAGATCATCAAATTAGTTAGGCTATGCAAACGGACCTCATCTTTCAACCGAATATTCTCAATACGCAGTTGTTGCTCTTGAAAACAGACTTGTGCAATAACAACAAGTGCTCTGCAGTTGGTGCATATAGGATTTCTCATGGCTTCTTTAATTTCCATGTTCTCCAAGAAAAGCTTCCCGTTATCCTACTTGAGGAGAGTGTTTTCATGACACTTGTGTTGAGCCTGAAAATCCAAGATTTGAGAAACCATGATTAGAAAAAATTAATATATAGTTTTTAACTATATACTTTTAATATTATAATAATAATATATATAGTTTTTAATTATATACTTTTAATATTATAATAATAATATAATTATTCAAATATATTGCAATAATAAGTATATTATTTATTATAATTTAAAAAGAATACAATTTATATTAATATTAATATTAAATATTAATTTTTAATAGAGGGGGTTTGATTGAACATTTTTAGAATGTTCAACCAAACCGCATTCAAATGTATTTTTTTATTGTATGTCAAATGGATTCAGTTGAACATTAGTTTGGTCGAACCCTTATTCGACCGAACATTAAATTTTTGTTCGACCGAACAGTGGTTCGACCAAACCCACTTATTTTCACCCACATCCTCTCAGGCACCAAAATTGCTCAGAATTTTGCACTTCAAAGCTCGATTTGAGAATGAAAATGGAGGAGATCTCAGAAACCCAACTTGTATCAGGTTTCCCTCAAAATGAGCTATCCAACGAATATAATTTTAATATGTTTTGATTATATTATCTATTTGTTTTTTAAGTTTTATTAAATATAGGTTTTTCATCGATAACAAAACTCTTTGTTCTGCACATGTGGAAAAATAAAGATTATCCAAAAAAAAATTAAAATATGAGTGCATCAGATATTGGAGTCCTGATCCCAATAAAAAGAATTTTGATACATACAGTAAAAGTTATGCGTATAATGGTCGTGTTATGTGAATTGTAATTGAATTGACTTTGAAACTTATTAAAGAAAAAATATTCAATAAAAATATCTAACCAAGTGGAAGCACTAGATATCGGTTACAAATCTAAATTCAAAGAATTAGAATTTTATCTTTCAAGGAAAAAAAGTTATACGTTATATGATGTGCGTCACTTTTTCAAAATGTTGTTTTTTGAAAAAAACCAATTTTCATGGGAGATGGAAAAAAAGTGCAATCTGATTCCAAAAATTTTGAAAAAATATTTTTAGAATCTATAGACAAAATGTGACAATACTCTAGTTTGCATCATCTTCAGATTCCTCACGGTTTAACCGCTATAGGTGCTCGAATGTGAAGATTTAGTTAAAAAAAATCAATGTCCAGTTTGGCCAAAAATTGTAAACCACTATTGTGGGATCACCCTTCGTCAACAAAGATTTCATAGTCATATGTTCAATTCCCCATAGGATCCTTTGTAGATCATGTCAACTCAAATGAGCTAGGGTACCAAAAGGTAATGAGTTGCATATTAGGTCTCAGTCAGCAAGTTATGCAGTTGGTTCATGTCATTAACCCTATATTTTCTACATGGAATGAGCATAAATCCACAGATTTAGATGAGGTAAGAGGCCCTATTGATCTCATTTCTTCTTGTTTGTAATTTCTATATACAAATGCCTCTTAATATGTAGATTATTGAAATCTAAGCATAGGAGAATCCAACCCAATTTCTTTATTGTTAGAGTGATCCAAAAAATGTTCTTTTGGAAAAATTTATAGTTTGCATTCTTTATTTGACTATTGAATGCTTTGTATATTTTTTTGTAAAATGGTTAAACCAAATGCAGAGAAATTTTATCAAAGCAATAGGAAAACAAAAATGCCTTCATAGTGTCAACAGAGCTACTGATATTGATAGTGATGAAGTGGACAAGAATGCATAGCATAGTCATCTTAGTTGTCTTGAAGTTGAGGTAATTAATATTTAATAATTATTATTTATTTTTCCCATTATTTTGTCATTCTTCATGCTTAAAATGTTCTTTTAGACAAAAATTTATAGCTTTTGCATTCTTTACTTGACTTATATTAATTTTTTCATGATGATTTTAAACCACATGATGTAGAGCAATTATATTAAAGAAGGACAAAAAGAAAAATGCCATATCAATAGAACTCTTTTCAAAGTTGTACAACTTAATGTCTACAATGACTTTGATAGTGGTTATCATGATGAACTTGATGATCATGCACATGATATTCATAGTGGTAATCGTGTTGAACTTGAGGTGAGTGCTATGAAACCACATGCAAGTAAGTAACATTCAAGTAAGTAATGGTTGTTTTATTATGTAAATTGTAAGGGTAGTCATTACCTATTTGATACAAGCTGGTTAGAATAACAGTGAAGTGTTATTAGCTAGTATACATATATTATTGAATTAAGGGAGAACATATAACTTACATATGGAAGCTTAGAGCTTAGTTGTAATAGAGTGTTTTATAAAAGAACATACAAAAATTGATTTGTTCCAAGACATAAGACATTACATACAGCTATCAAAAACAATATAATGTGTGTTTTATATCTCAATATAATGTGTATTTTTTTTTGTAGACATTTATTGATAAACTCCAAGAAAGGGATATAGTTGAGGTGTTGGATCCGCATGATGGTGTTGCTGCTAGTATTGGGCGAATTCACTCACTATCTATTGTACATGGAGTCAAATTGAAAGGAATAGGAGATGCAAATGTATGTATTTTATAGGTCTCAAGTAACATACCCCTTCTTCATCTAGAAAAAATAGATGGATTTTTCCATCTAAAAGAGAAACAAGGGACCTTTGCATGATGGCCACTAAAATATTTGAAAAAAATCACAGAGTGTTAGCCATAAGTGTAGAAGAGAAAAAGAAGAGTTAGCAACAGAAGAGTGTGGAGAGTGAAGTTGCAAACAAAGAATGTACTAAGCCTAGGGTGAAGCCACAATGGTGGTTTACAATTTGATGGAGGAAGGAATACTGAGAAAAAATGACCCCATGGCAAAAAAATTAGTTTTAGGGGTTTGAATGAACCTACAAGTTCGACTGAACCCAAAAGGGGTTCGCCCGAACTAGGGTTTGAGTGAACCCATTAATTACTGGGCCCACATTTCCCACCCAAAAAAATAAAAGGAAATGCATATTGAGGGTGGTTCATTCAAACCCCCCTTATTCTGCATTCTCCCCCTAAAACACAAAAAACCTATTTTTTTATGCTTTGAAGCTCGGGTTGAGGATGAAAATGGAGGAGTCTTCACAAACCCAACTGGAATCAAGTAGCCCTCAGAATGAGCTATCCAACAAATATAATTTTAATATGTTTTGGTTTTATTATGTATTTTTTTTTTTAGATTTATTAAACATAGATTTTTCATCAGAAATGAAAGTCTTTGTTCTACATGTGGAAAAATAGCATTATAAAAAAAAAAAATTTAAATATGAGTGCACCAAATATTGAAGTCCTTGATCCAACAAAAAAAAAATTGAATTTCGATATATACAAAAAAAGTTACGAGTTATACGCACGCTATGTCTAAATTGTAATTGGTTTGACTTCAAAACTTGATTAAAGAAAAAAGATTCAATAAAAACCTATCTAACCAAGTGGAAGCACTAGATATCGGAGTTACAAATCTAAATTCAAAAGAATTAGAATTTTATCCTTCATGGAAAAAAAGTTATGTGTTATACGATGTGTGTCACTTTTTTAAAATGTTGTTTTCTAAAAATAACCAGTTTTCATGGGAGATGGAAAAAGAAGTGCAATCTAATTCCAAAAATTTTGAAAAAAATATTTTTAGAATCTACAGGCAAAATGTGACGAGACTCTAGTTTGCATCATCTTCAAATTCCTCACGGTTTAGCCGCTATAGGTTCTCAAATGTGAATACTTAGTTAAAAAAATAATTTCAGTGTCCAGCTTGGCCAAAAATTGTAAACCAATATTGTGGGATCACCCCCTGAATAAGTTGAACCCAAACAAAAAACAAAAAACCTGATTTGAGTGTACATTTTGTGAGTAGAACATAGAATGTTCTATCTTACTACATGTGTAATGTAAATCCCCTTGATTATGTTTTTCTCTTTTTGTTTGGGTTCTGCTCATTCAAACTAGTGCATTATAGAAGAGGGGATATGTTGTTGTGTAAGTAGATGTAGAGAACAGGGGTAAAGAAAAAGAAGTAAATACAGAGCAGATAAAAAGGTGTAGAGAAGAGGAAAAGTTGCAAAGAGTGCAACATACATGTATGTGTAGTTGTAAATAAGTTGCAACATAGAATTGTCATCAAAATTGTAATATCTTGCATAACCAAAAAAAGGAATTGTAACTCAGTTTTCTCAGTCACAGCACTGAAAAACACACTTTGTAATAGTACATTTTTCAAAGAAAAGATACATTTATGTCTTGTATCTGTTGTAAGAACACATTATCTCAATAAAATTTTAGTATTTTTCCTTCTTAATAGTTGTTTCATTATGTGAAAATGAATGATTGATTATGTTTTTTCTTTTTTCTTATATGTTTAAACCTTAATTAAAGCATTTTCTCATTTCTAGCACTTATAAGTAGAAATAAGTGACCAAAAACAATTAAATAAACTACCAATTGACTAAATATACTACCAACTGACATAAATCAATGAATAAATATAACTAAATTTAATGATTATGCAATTAATAAATAATGTATCAATTTATACCTACCAGTTCACATAAATTAGTGAACAAAAACAATTAAATAAACTACCAAATTAATCAAAATGATGATTAAAATTAATGAATAAATACACTACCAATGGACAAAAATCGGTGGATAAAAATGACTAAATAAGTGACCAGTTAACATCAATCAATGACTAAATTGACGACAAAATATACCAGTGAATAAAAAAATGACTAAATAAGTGACCAGTTTAAAATAATCAATGACTAAATTACACACTGCCAAATCAATCAAATTAATGACTACATCAACGACCAAATCGATCAATCAGATGACTAAATTAATGAGCAAGTCAATCACTCAGACGACTAAATCAATGACCAAATCAGGCAACTAAATTAATGACCAAATCAATTAACCAAACAACTAAAAATGGTTTATTCATCAATTTGGTCGCGTTATAAATGACCGGCAATAAACTACTACTGGTCACATGACCATGTTTAGTCATTTATAAGAATTTTTTAGTAGATTTTTTAGTCACATATTGTTGTTTTTGTACTAGTGGAGGTTCCAGACTTCCATGTTTTTGTTGCCGCAAACAGGTATCTAAGTTAATGTCTTTTTGTTTTCTCTGTTGGCCTTTTGTAACCCTGGCATAATGGGCAGTGGATAGGTGGATGGTGGGTGACATTTTGTTATTGGGCCCCAAATTTTGTTATGTTACCTCGCTACAAAGTGGCTTGAAGGTTGGGATGGGTGGTGTTGTTTTCTCGCTCAAGTAGGTGTTGTCTCTGGCACAAGTGGTGCCCTGCAAACTTTTCATGGTGGACTATGTAATCTTTTGATATATTAATATAAGTGCATACTATTACGAATCAAAAAAAATCAAGGATAACAAATTTTATCATAAGATAAGATCAATCCTTCCATGATAATACACAATACACAACTATGATAAGGTAAAAATGACCTTTTATTAATCCAAAAGATACATTATTTGAATACAAGTCTATTTTTTATAGATAATTCTCTTTCAAATCATTTGATATCTAGATCATATCCCCACTTCTAATAATATATATTACATACCTAGTCCTCTACAAGGTTTCCTTCTTTACTGTGATAGGGCGGAAATACTTGTTAGAAAATGAACAGCAAACAAAAGAGTGCAAATAACAACCAAAAACACCCTACACCTCAAGATTGGCCTAAAGATTAACTAAACTAAGCAAAATGAAAGATTTCACCTTGTTGAGTTGTCCTTTGGTTGGCCCTTCGATCTTCGATGTTGTATACTCCTTTGATGGCAAGGGATATAAGCTATAAGATGAGATGAGGATGGGAAAAACAAGTGAAAATGGGTGCAAGTGTGAAAATTTGGCTAAGTATGGCTCAAGAGAAAATTTTGCAAGAGTTTGGCTAGCATGAATGATCTCCCCCAAAATGAGAGAAAAGAGGGGGTATTTATAGAGAATTTTGGACTCTCTAGGAAAATTGACGGTTAAGATTGAGCCACCAAGATCAAGATGTAGGGCTAAGGTGAGTTGAGAGCTCACAATCCCTCACATCTTGACATGTGGCATGTGAAGTGGCTTGTAAGAGATGATCTGTACATGAGGTGGAAGGAGAGTACATGACATGGAGGTAGTACATAGTACCCTAGTATTGGACAAGATCTCCTCATAAAGGAGGTCCTTGTCCCCATGTGGGTGAGAGGATATGTGAATATCCTCATGGGGATGAGAAAAGAAATTTTAAATTCCAAGGAATGCATAGGGGAATTAAATGAGAATTAAAAATTCACATGGGGAATGGAGTACCTTCTCCAAAATGAGAAAGCCTTTAATAAGGTTGACTTAGGACACATTCCATAAATGATATGGAGATTAAGTTGACCTAATTAGGTGATTAAGGTTGTGCAAGTACTTGATTAGACAAATTAATGATAGATTAGAGGCAAGTGGGAAATTATGGAGGATGGGACCTTAATGATGATTAGGGGTGTGCACATCTTAATCATAAATTAATTATGACTAAGAAAGAGGGTTAGATTGTTAAGAGGGATTAGAGATCAACTTACAAAAATTGGAGGATGTGACAATGAGAGAGAAAGTGAGAAATTTAAAAATAAATTTAAAATTCCAAGAGATAATATGACTAAATTAAATAAAGTGGTATATTTATTTAATTTAGAGAGGAAAGAGGGGAAAAAGCATTTATTAAATTAAATACTTTGGAAACCTTATGTAAGGCACGAAATATTAATTAAATGAGTGATTTAATTAATACTGGCAAAGAGGACAAATTAGATGAGCAAAAGGATAGTTAAGGAGATGACTTTGACCATATGGAAGTGATCAAATTTAGATGTCTACATTTACATACTCAATAGTATGATAAAATATAGGGCATATTTTCTTGCAATCAATGTGAATGTTTTTTTTTTTAAATTGCCTAGTCAACTTTCCTTGGGCACTTAGGGAACTAATCTCCTAGGTCAACTCCTTGAAATTTTCTAGCAAGTCATTGAGGGGATGAATCCTTTACCTTTCCAACTTCTCCTTATTTTCATGCTCCTAAAAGGAATCAAATCAGTAACCTCTTATAGACACTTACAAAGTGCCTAAAACTATCATAACCACTCCTTAATGTTTTAAACATGTTCCCCACTCCTTGCAACTATTTTGGACCAAGCATGAGTAAGGTTTTCTTCCACATCATGGAGTGTAAATATCTCTAAGGTTTTTCTTAATGAACCTTAAACCACCTTATATTTTTCATGTGTGTCTCTCCCACATTACAACATTCCCACTCCTTTCTCCATTGCTTCCATATTACACTTTTTTTGACATTTTCAAGTGGCATTTCACTCTATTCATGAATGTAAGCCTTTATCTCGACAAAGTAATAAGTCAAGAAAATATATTGACTCCTTGAAATTCTCTAGCAAGCCTTTGAGGGGGTGAATCCTTGACCTTTCAAATTTATCCTCCTTTGCATGCTCCTAAAAGGACTCAAATCATAGATCTCCACTCTCTTAAATGCTTGTAAAGTTCCTAAAAATGTCATAACTGATCCTTAGTGTTTTATACACACCTCTCACTCTTTGTAACTATTTTGGACTAGGGATGTGTAAGGTTTTCTTCCACATCATGGAGTGTAAATATCTCTAAGGTTTTCCTTAATGAGCTTGAAACCATGTTAGCTTGTTCATTCACGTCTCTCCCATGTTGCAACATTCTTGATCCTTTCTTCATTAATGTATTGCTCCACTTTTTTTGACCTTTTCAAATGGTATTTCACTCTATTCATGAATATGATCCTTTATTTCAATGAAGGAATAAGTCATGAAAATATATCAAGACTTTGAGGGGAAGCTAGAAATGCGTCAAATATTTCTTAGGGTCCAAGAACCTTGAGAAATCTTGACACTCCTTTACCTCTTCCCTTACTATTTTCTTTTGTTAGACCGTCCTTGTTCCATATGATCTTCTTTACAAATTTTGAAGCTCTCTTCTTCTTTTCATCAACACTTTTCCTTTTTCTTTATGCTTGAATTGTCGAGGCTTGGGCAGTAACTAGGAATCATCATAGGTTCATATGGTTCTTCAAACCAAGGAAAACCCTTATGCTTTCTTTATTTTTCCTTAGTCTTTGCTTTGTTTTCTTCATTTTATCTGCCTCAATGTGAAATGATCTTCTTTTCTTTGATTCAGAGGTCATAGGTTCACCCAAAAGCAAGAACCTATTAGAGTTTCTCATGGTTCTAAAAAACATAAGAACTCTTGAACTTACCTTAATCTTCTTCCTTTCTTCTATTTTCCTTGATGAGTCCCCCTTTGGCACTTTGTTGAAGGCTTAATTCGAGGATAAAAGGCTCACCAGAAACTAAGAACCAATCAGAGGGTTCCTATGGTTTTGAGAACCATAAGAACCCCCAACAAGACACTTGAAAATAACTAAGGCACAAGGACTTTGTGAATCAAAGGAAGAGGAGGAACCAAGAGCTATGAGAGGTTCATGCAATTCTAGGAACCTAGTTGGAGGCCTAGAAATTTTTGGGATCTAGCCAAAGCTCCAACCACTCACAAATTCATCAGTTTTCACCTAAACTTCCCCAAATTTGAACTCGAAGTACCCATTCGAGCACTCTACAAGATGGGAAACTTAGACAACCCACACACTTAGCCAATTTTAGGATTTTTGAATTTAGTCAACTGACTAAGGACAAGGAAAGGGAAAACCACAACCTAGAAGCACATTTGACATGATCAACCCACATAAATGTCTTAGATTGATTATAACTAGTGGGGAAATACAAAGGGGGCACAAAGTGACAACAGTAAGGTCAATGAAATGTTGTAAAAAGTATAGAAAATTATTTTTTTTTCCACTTAGATAACTTGAAAATGTAATACATGAAATATTTAATGAACTTATTTATTTTAGAATAATTTTTTAAAGTCATATTTACTCAAAATGTAATAGTTTTCATGAAACATCAACTTGTGTCTAAATGTTTTATAATTAAAAGAAAATTTATACCATCTTAGAGATGATTATCTCCTATAGTGCACTATATGATTTTTCAAAAAATTTAGATATATTTTAATATTTAAAAGAAATCGGCCTCATGTTTGATTATAATATAGCCTAATTATGTAATCAATTCAAAAAAATCATAATAAAGCTAGTCAAAATATTTTAAAAATAGATTTTAGACCCTACCTTGGAGAAATCTAAAGTTGAAGTTTTTTTTTTTTTTAATATGCCTTGAAAGAAGGGTTAGGCTTTCACACAAATAGTTTCAAGCAAAAGTGTTTCAACCAAAACTCTTTTAAGTAGAACTCTTTCAACCAAAAATATTAGAGTTGAAACATTGCATTCAACTTAAAGTTTAATTTTTAAAATTAAATTATATCAATTTAATAGTTTTGGGCAAAAGACCTTTGCCTAAAACTTTTTATGCCATGTAGGTGTCAAGTAGTTTTGAGCAAAATTATTTTTCTCAAAATTACTTTGTTGATTGAAAGTGTGACATAATTCTGAACTTCTTCCTATAGATACCAAAACATGGTATAAAAGTACATGTATTATTGATATGCACGTATTTGGCTCTCTTTTATTCATAATAGTAGCACCCAAGTACTTGTTTAAACATTAACACATATTTTTAGTTAGCTTTTCTTAGCCATGATATTGAATAATGAATTGTGATGTATTGTATTGCAAGTACAATCCTTGTGTTGCCTAATAATATTACATTGGGCTCTATATTGGCTTGCATGCCTTTGTATATGAAACCTCAACTAATGACTATGAATGAAACACATGGTTTTACCCTCAAAATCCCCAATATGCATTTCCCTCACTATAATCCTATATATTATAATAAAAATTATCATTGTAGACTTGATAAATTACTTCTTTTGGAGATTTAACATATGTTCCCCATCAACTTTGTACATGGACTTGCTTGTCCCCATTACAAGTCCTCGTGCCTAGCAACTACAAAAATGAATGTTAGTTTTGGAAGCAAAAAGGAGACCACTTTGGAGTTGATAGCCTTGCCATTTTAGTAATGTGTAGGTTTTGAGACAACTTTAGAATTTGTGTTTCAATTAGATATTAGGACTCCAAATACATGTTGCAAACTTGAGGAGAGACACTTGAATTAGAAAGGTCATGAAAGGCCAATATCATTGTAGAGTTGTGTTTCTCTTTGTTTCTTTTAGCTTATAAAATCAAGAATTTCACATGTATTGTGTCACAAATTTCATTTAAACTTTATAAAATTGAGGATTTTTTTTTTTTTCATTTATAGTTAGATATGCCATTGCAAAATTGTTCATTATTACACAGTCTCCAAAAAAAGGTAAGCATCCCATTGATCACTTTATGATTGTAGAATCAAACATTTTGACCTAAAAAATTAGAGGTGAATAATGACCCAAATCAAGAAGTTATATTTTTTCCAAAGGGTAAATATGAAGTCCCAATAAAGTTATGATCTTAAACCACCAAAGTTACTAGCAATGTATCAATATGTTCAACTAAATTCAACACATCAAAAACTATGTTTCTCTATAAATTTAAATTTCTTTATTACACATTCATGTAATAATTATAATCTCATAAATATCTCTTCCACTCATCAATTATCATAATATCATAAATCTATAGTATACCAATGAATTACAAATCTCCCTCCTATTCTTAAATAATTTATATATTCACTTGAAATTTTATCACAATTTAGAAAAACTAATTTTTCATATACACTCACTCCATTTCATATTCATTAAAAAACATAAACTAATAAAAAAGTAATGGTTAAACTGATATAAGATAAAAATATTATATATCTTTATAATGATAAAAATACACTTGACTAGTAAGTTCTTCATCCTAGTCTATTATACTTTCCCCCATGTACTTCTTTTACTATTAGCCCCCAAGGGAAACATGGCGGCATTTCATGTAAATTACAAAACCAGTACAGTTGCAACCATAGGGCATGGAGATACAGAGCTTAAAAACCAAGCTATAAAAGCCCAACATGAGGTTTCAGCAGATGGTGCAGCCGCAGGCGTTAGGATTCTCCTCACCCACAAAACCATAATCATAAGGACTTTCAATGAACACAACCTTTGGGGTCTCAACTTTTTTCTCTTCTTTCTTCACTTCCTTCTTCTCCTCTTTCTTCTCCTCCTTGGCAGGCCCAACGCTCAGCAAGTCTGCAAAGCCAAAGCCGGATTTCCTGAGCTTTGATGTGACATTCACAGGGTCTGCATCCCCAATTACAGTTATCTTGTTTTTCTTCATGTCCACCGCCACAGAATCCACCCCTGCAACACAAATATCCAGTCATCAGATTATGCAGCAGAAAAAATCTAAAGTTTAGGTTTGAAAACGAAAAGGTAAAAGCAACCTGCATACCTTCTACCGCTGCAGCCACCTTGAGAGCCTTTCTCTTGCTCTTCTCGTCCTCAATCGTTAATTTTAACTCTATTTTCTGCAAATTTTGAACAGAGACTATCTTACAGTTAAGACTTTCACATGAACAGAGGAACAGAAATTAAAATATAAATTGCAAGCTAGCCTTACCTTCATTTTGATATCTTGGAAATGGGTTTTGTTCACAGAAATCGGTGAAGCCCTCTACTGAGCCGCAGAATTTTTGGGACTACGAGTATTTTTGGTGTTTGGGAGGCAGGGGACGAGTAAATAGAATGTATAGCAAGCATTTTGCAATTCTTCGCCGAAACCCCGCCAGTTTGGCTTCACTCTCGACTAATAATGAAGCGAATTGACCGGATTAAGACTGCCGCTGGGCGGACAGGGACGAGTCCTCCACCGGAAATTTCCAGACGCATCCTCCCAGCGTTTAAAATGTTAGCATCAGGTGTTTATAAGGTGTGATGGTAGATTGGGATATAGATGACAGTTTTTGACTCAATACAGGGTGCAAAATGATTTAAGAGCAATTGCGAGGAAAGTGCGGATTTGGATGGTTTCTGCCCTGTCTACAGAATCGACTTGAAAAAACATTCTCTCTTTTAAATTCAACGCGCGAGGAAGACTAAACTACAGCTCCAAATTAATTAATTTTAAAATTATTTCAAACATTGTACTTTTAATTTAATGTTGGAAATTAATATAATATGTTAATTATAATTTGAAATTTGAAGTTCAAAATGTAAGTTATTTTCAATATATTAATTTTAAAAAAGATTTATACATTTAAAATATAAAAGTTTAAATATAAATTTGTTACAAGTAGAAGTATCCAGATTATTAGATTAAATTTGTTAACAATTTTTTAAATAAAAAAAATGCTAACACACAAATTTTGTGGAGGTATTAGCTATCATAAGTCAACAACTCTTCTAAAGGGCAAGCTCCAATGATGTTCATGGTCTAGCCATATGACCATAGCTCTCTTTAAGGCATTGTATTACTTCTCAATTTCCTTATGATAAGCAAGCCTAGCAAGGTCTAAGTTTTCACTCCATCCTTGTCATGAAGGAGCCTATGTCAATTCAGGGCACATTTGTTGCTAAAAAGTATAGGAAGGTTTGGGAAGCCATCAAGTCACGTATTATTTGGAATGGGAACAATTTCAAGATTGAGATCTCCATTAACCAAGAATCTTTTTGATGGTCTCCTATGATTACTTGCTAGGATCAACCTCTTACCAAAGTTCCTTGGATTTGTACATCAAAATTTTTAAAGCAATGGGTTTTCTTTATTTTAGACATGTTCTCTAAAGCCACTAAGAACTAGTTATCTTGGACAAAATTTAACACTAAATATAGACTTGAAAATTGAGATTTTGAATCTCTTCAAACCATGGAGTGTGTGCCTACATAATATTGCATAAGGTTGGGATTTTATGCACCAAACCTTGGTGGAAGGATTGGAAGTGGTATCCAAACATTCTTTTAGGAATTATAAACCCTTTAGAGTGTATTCTTGGATTTCTCCTCACCTGTTTGGTTTAGAAACTCGATGCTAGGTGGAACCTCTAGTCCACTTTCACTTAATGACACCACATATTCCAAATAATTTGGTTTACCATTTTAGCACAAAAATTGACTCATTTTGTTTGGTATCTCTAGTACTAAATTCTTCCCATGGATCCCATATTATCTATTTAGGTGTTCCAATCCCCTTTATCCCTTATATACATTGTGATCTCACAATAGTGGTTTACAATTTTTGGCCAAACTAGACACTGAAATAAAAAAATTTAACTAAATCTTCACTTTTGGGCACCTATAGCGGCTAAACCCTGAGGAATTTGAAGATGATACAAACTAGAGTTTCATGAATTTTTTTCAATAGATTCTAAATATATTTTTTTCAAATTTTTTGGAATCAGATTGCACTTCTTTTCCTATCTCCCTTAAAAACTAGTTTTTTTCAAAAAACAACATTTTTAAAAAGTGACGCTCACCATATAATGCATAACTTTTTTCCATGAAGGATAAAATTATAATTCTTTTGAATTTAGATTTGTAACTCCAATATCTACTGCTTCCACTTGGTTAGATAGTTTTTTATTGAGTATTTTTTCTTTAATCAAGTTTTGAAGTCAAACCAATTACAATTTAGACATAGCTTGATCATATAACGTGTAACTTTTTTGTATCTATCGAAATTCAATTTAGTTTTTGTTAGATCAAGGACTCCAATATCTGCACTCATATTTTCAAAATTCTTTTTGATAATCTTCTATTTTTCCACATGTGTAGAATAAAGAGCTTGATTTTTGGTGAAAAACCTATATTCACAAGAAATAAAAAATAAATATAATAATCAAATTTAATTTAATTAAAATTATACTTTTTTGGAAGCTTATAATAAATACTACATACTTAAAAAATATATATTAAATGAATTCATTTGATCCCCCAAAAGGTAAATCAAAAGTGGTTTTTTATCAATATTTTGATAGGTGTAAAGGAGACTTCATTATAGGTATGGTTTAAAACTAGTGGAGTTCTATCTAAGGGGGCTTGGTCTAAGGTGGTTTGATCAAACCTTATTCAATTGAAATCCTTTAAATGGAACTTTTCAAGGCTTAAATCATTATATTTTAAAAAAAAATTTGATTTTAGCAAAAATTAGGATCTCCTAGAAAGTGTAAACCACTATTGTAAAAATATGTGATTTCAGCAAAAAACAGGATCAAAATTTTAGAAACTCTCAAGCACTAGATATATGATTTCTTCAAGCCTTTCCTACTAGAACATTTTTCCTAGCATATGATTCTTTTAGGCAACTAATCTAAGACACTCACAATTTACCAAAAGTTCACATGCTTTCAAAGTGAAAATTTTATTAAGTATATGGAAAGATAGAAATATAACAGTATTTTCAAGATCTACTATGGATTCTCATTTCTCTATGTATACTAAAGCCATTATACACTCTAAAGTTATGTTATAGATCTAGGTCTAAACTAATAAAGTTGCTCAAGACATTTTTCACTTGAAAAGATTTATTGAGAACTAAGGCTATGCCTCATGTATTGTTCCTCATGTGTGTTTCCTTCTCTTGTCAATAGAGATGCTTCTCCTCCATTTAGGAACCATCATGGTTATAACCACAGTGATCATTCAAGACATGGATCTTATGGGTCTCATGGATCTCCTCAATATCAATCTTGTGGCTAGTCTCCCCTAACATGTGGTAAGCTTAGTTATAGAGCTCCTATTGATCAAGAAGAAGAAAAGGATAAAGAGGACATCATCATGGGTTGGAAGCCCATTTTTTTATGGCCAGGATCTCCCAAATGGTTGGATAAGCTCCCTAACAATGACCTTTCTCTCTCTTGGTGCATCACAATATGATTGATTATTTTGTTTATGAGATCCAACATTAACTTTTAAGAGTGGGATTTTATTCTTTCCATCTTTTATTCATATATATATATATACCATTCACATTAGAGATCTTTGGGATTTTGATCTTTTTGACTGGGCTCCTTAGAATAGAATTAAGGAGTAGTATGGGTTGAGTTCTAGTTATGAAAATTTCACCATTTTTATTAGATCTCTAGTGCTAGTGGATCTAACTATGAGGTTATGTACTTCAAGGGACTACTATTTTTTATAGATTAGAAATGGTTATCTTATAGTTATTTCAATAATTTTCCATTAAAAATATATATATTTGAAGTTGCTTCTTAGTTGGAATATTGCTACTCATTTGAATCAAAAGTGGAAATGCAGACTTAGCACTAATTTTTGGTTTAAATTAAGTGCTCAAATATGGTGTTCCAAAGCTAATTTTGACTCATAGGTGTTGGTTTGGAAGATATTGCACTGCAAGCTACCTGTAGGGGATAGATTGAAGTGCATTATGGTCCAACCAACAAGTTGTCCTTTTTGTAAGGGTGTGGAAAGTTTGAGGCACATTTTTTGGGATTGTGTATATGTTAAAACACAATGGTTTACTATTTTTAGAGACTTCGCTTTTCGTCTTGGTATGCAAAAGGATGTGATTGTTGATTCTATTTGACATGTTGTTTTGAAAAATAAATGGAAGAATAGGTGTGTTGCAATGTTTTCTAATAACTTTTATCAGGTAGTTGGTACTTTATGGATTTACTCTGACATATGTCTTTAGGTGGTTGTTCTCTTTTCGCAGATCTGAGTTATATGTAAGAGGAATGAGAGGACTAAACAATAGTTACATCAGATTAAAGATCAAATAGTGAAGTTTTAGCTGGACAATAAAGTTGGTCATTGTCAAAATGTTATATAGCTTTTGTTTATGTAATTTTATTTTATGGTTGATATTTTGTACAACTCTTGTTAACACCATTCAGCTCTTGTTGGCCCTTTGTCGATGTATTGTTACTGTATAGCCTTTTTTTTAGCTACTGCTGGTAGCTCTATTCTTGTAATTTGTTTGCTTTGTTCAATACAAAAAAAATAAGAGATGGACAAAATAAAATCTCACTCCTTGGTGCATCACAATATGATTGCTTATTTTGTTTATGAGATCCAACATTAACTTTTAAGAGTGAGATTTGATTTTGTCCATCTTTTTATGTGAATGGTATATATATAACATTATTCACCATAAATAATTCAAACTTATCTATACATAAATAGGTGGATATTTTATTTAATATTATTAATTATCTTGTACAAATATTTTTTGTTTATATTAATCTTTAAAATCATAAATTAAATTAACTCCTTGAAATTGATTTTATAATTATAAGATTATTTAATCATATTAACTATAATTTACTATGATATTTCACTATTTTATAAATTTTATATTTTATACATGAAAACTTATATTTTAAATAATCATTTGAATTGAACATAAATATTTCTAAAAAAAAGTTTTTCAAATTTAACTAATAAATTCAATTAGATTCATATACTATTAAAATTAAATATTACAATTTTTTTTTCCAAAATACAAATTGATACAACCACCACCGTAACTCTCAAAAAATAAAAAATAAACGAAAAACAAAAAAATTATGAGTACAACCACGACCCTAATGAGCACTAGAAGTGTTTTTTGTTAAATACAAATTAGGTAATGTGAGGACAACCATAACTTTTTAAAACTGTCTAGCGAATATTTTCCTCTACGTCATGTAACCCAAGAAACTAGACAAGATGAGAAAGAAACTCAAAAGGTTACACAGACTCTCCCCAGTTTCATAAAAATATGACATCAACAGCTAAAAGTTGGGTATAATTACGACACAGAATAAAATACTAGATCATACTTTGCGCCAAATAATTCTTGTTTTAAATAGGCCACGTCTTTATCCCACAGGTTGTCCGTAAGGAACATGGCACTTAGATTATCTACCCAATAAAGCTCGAACCACAGGGAGGAAGATCCGTCCTTGGAAAACACGGTTTTTTTTCCTACTTGTCCATAGCCATAGAATCCACCCCTGCAATACAAATTTTCATTCATTAGATTCTGTAGCAGAGTAAATCTATCGAATGGATAATTGTGCCCTAGAATGTAACAAGCTTGGAAAATCCTCTTAAGGTATTAAATTAGATAGATCTAGCAAGGGCTTGACAAATCCTCTTCAGATATTTTATTAGATAGATCTAGCGAGGTCTAACCTTTCACTTCATTTTTGTAATGAAGGAGTTCATGTGAATTCAAGGTGTATTTGTTGTTGAAAGTATAGGAAGGTCTGGGAACTCATCAAGTCATAGATTATTTGGATTATTTGGAATGGAAGCAATTTTAAGATTGAGATTTCTATTAATCAGCAATCTCTTTGGTGTTCTCATGTAATTACTTCTGAGGATCAACCTCTTGCAAAAGTTCCTTGGATTTGTGCATTAATTTTTTTAAAGAAAGGGGTTTGCTTTATTTTAGACTCTTCTCTAGAGACACTAAGAACTAATTATCTTGGCCAAATTTTAGTTCACTAAATATATACTTGAAATTGGGATTTCGAAACTTGTCAAACCATTGTGAAGTGTGTGCCTCAATAATGTTGCATAAGGTTGGGATTTGATGTACTAAACCTTGGTGGAAGGATTGTAATTGGTATCTAAACACTCTTTTTAGGAATTACAAGCCCTTCAAAGGGTACTCTTGGATTTATCCTCATCTATCTAGTTTAGAAACTCCTTGCTAGGTGGAACCTCTAGTCTACTTTCATTCAATGGTGCAAAAGGATCCAAATAATTTGGTTTACCATGTTAGCACTCAAATTGACTCATTTTGTTTGGAGTTTCTTGTACCAAATTCTTCCCATGGATATTATCATATCTATTTGGGTGTTTCCAAACCTCTCTATCCTTTGTATGAAAATTTAGAAACTCTCAAACAACTCTTCTAATATTATGCATGACTCAAGCTACACAAAACTAGATACATTATTTCTTCAAGACTTTACTACTATAAATTTTTTCCTAGTATATGATTCTTTTAAGCAACTAATCCAAGACACTTGCAAGATTTACCAAAACTTGGCATATTTTCAAGGTGGAAATTCTATTGTGTATATGAAAAGATAGAAATATTGCATTACTTTCAAGATCTATTGTGGATGTTCATTTCTCTATGTATACTAAAGCCATTATATACTAAAGTTGCTCTAGATATTTTCCACTTGTAAACACTTATTGAGCACTAGGGAAATGCCCCGTATACTTTTACTCATGTGTTGCCTTCTCCTAACAATATAGATGCTTCTCCTTCATGTAGGCACCATAATGGTCATAGTCATAGTGCTCATTGCAGACATCGCCGTTGTGGGTCTCATAAATCCCTTCAACATCAACTATGTGGTTGGTCTCTCCTACCATGTGGTATGCTTTTAGGTCTCATCATGATTGTGGTTTCCCTATTAGCATGACATTAAGAAGTTTCCTTGATTGAATCTTATTGTTTCG
The DNA here is from genome assembly GCA_007258455.2 of Sequoia sempervirens. Lineage (NCBI taxonomy): Eukaryota > Viridiplantae > Streptophyta > Pinopsida > Cupressales > Cupressaceae > Sequoia > Sequoia sempervirens. The sequence goes on from VDFB02274714.1 coordinate 10,565,149, forward strand.
CTTATTCGTAGAGCTCTTATTGATCAAGAAGGAATAGACAAAGAGGACACCATCATGCAATGGAAGCTCATCTTCTAGGGCCAAGATCTCCCAAATGATTGGGTAAACCCCCTAATAATGACCCTTCTCCATCTTGGTGCATCACAATATGACTACTTCTTTTGTTTATAAGATCCAACATTATATTTTTAAGAGTGTGATTCTATTTTGTTCATCTTTTATCTGAATTGTGTATCATATTTTTAATTCTTTTATACAATATATTATTCATCATAAACAATTGAAACTTATCTATATATTAATAGATGAATATTTTATTAAACATATAATAATTGTTTATATTAATCTTTAAAGTTACAAATTAAATTAACATTGAAATCAAATTCATAATTATAAATTATTTAATCATGTTAACTATAATTTAGAATGATATTCCATTATTTTATAAATTTTGTACTTTATAGTATATTTAATAAATAAATAAAATATTTCAAATAATCATTTGAATTGAACATAAATATTAAAGAAAACACATTTAAATTAAAATAATAAATTAAAAAAAAAAAAAAACCCACCAAAATTTAATTTATATTTTATGAATGAAATTAAATATTATTGCTAATTAATAATGATTACAATAAAAAAATATTTTTTTAAAATACAAGATGCTGCAACCAGGGCCCATTTTTTTTAATGACGGTTATCTATTCAAAAGTACCCTTAAAACATTATGATATACCTTAGTGTAAGTAAAATTATATATAAATCAAATATATATATCATTATAATTCTATATAAATTTTGACAGTCTATCCAAAATCTTTCCTTTCATCCGATACAATCTTCTTAAAATTTTGATTCCATCACAGGGAACTCTTTAAAACGCGTAACTTTATTTTCTTTAGATTATGTAATCCAAGACACTAGAAACGATGAGAAAGATATTATGAATACAACCACGTCCCTAATGACAACTATAATTTATTTTTTTGTTAAATATAAATTAATGTGGCATCCACAATTACTTTTTAAACCGTCAAACAAATATTTTCCTCTGCATCTGCATTATGTAACCCAAGAAAGAAACTGAAAAGGTAACGCAATCTCTCAAAAAGTCTTAAATTTGCCCAGTTTCAGAAACATATGAAATCAGGAACCAAAAGTTGGGTATAATTACGACACAGAACAAAAATCCTAGATTACACTTTCCGCCAAATGCCTGTTGTTTTTAATTAAGCCACGCCTTTTTCCGACAGCTCGTACGGATATTGCCCTCCGGAGGAATATGGCAGGGAGATTATTTAACCAGTAAAGCTCTAACCACAGGGCAGAGGAGACCCGTCCTTTTTGACAGAGGTTAAAAATCAAGCTTGCTGAGAATTTATAAGATGGTGCAGGCGTTGGGATTCTCGTCACTAACAATACTGTAATTATAAGGCGCGTGGACATACACAACTTTTGGGGTTTCTGGTTTTTTCTCATCTTTCTTCTCATCCTTCTTCTCGTCTTTTTTCTCCTCCTTGGCGGGCCCCACGCTCAGCAGATCTGCGTAACCAAATCCGAATTTCCTGAGTCTTCCAGTGACAGACACAGGGTCTGCTTCCCCAATTACAGTAATCTTCTTTTCCTTCATGTCCACAGCCACAGAATCCACCCCTGCAATGCAAATTTCCATTCATCAGATTATGTAGCAGAGTAAATCTAGGGTTAGGGTTTGAAAGCGAAAAGGAAAAAGCATCATACCTTCCACCGCTGCAACAACCTTGAGGGCCTTTCTCTTGCTTTTCTCGTCATCAATCGTCACTTTTAACACCATTTTCTGCAAAATTTGAACGGAGGTTAAGATCTGAACATGAAATTAGGAACAGAAGTCATACATAAGCAGCCAGTAGGACGTACCTTCATTTTGGTATCTTGGAAATGGGTTTTGCTCACAGAAATCGATGACGCTCTCTACTCTGCTGCAGAACTTTTGGGATCCGTATAAAGAAATCCCAGGAGTTCGGAGTATAATTATTTTGGTGTTTGGGAGATGAATAAATAGAATGTATAGCAAGCATCTTGCTGTTCTTCGCGGAAACTCCCTGATGCCGCTTAATCAATAACTGTTTTTGTGATGGCGTGGTTTGAGACGGCCTCCGGGCAGACAGAGACGCGTCCTTCACGGAATTGAACATTATTATAATGTAGCATGTTACCACAGCCTATCAAGAATTCAATTCAAGGTTGAGAATGATTTGAGAGTAATTACGAAGAAACTTCTCAGTTGCCTTGCCAAACTAAAATCAAATCTTCTTTAATTTTTGTAGTTTCGTGGCATTTAACAAGTCACGTAAGTTAAAAACTTTTGTGGACTTATCGCAACTTAAAAGAATATTTAGTGACGTCTGCAAAGCCGTGTCATTGTTGGGGCGAGAATCGTGAGAGTCGTGGGCGCCGTCATTTACTAAACCTCTTATTATGCATTTCCCGAGAAGTGGAATTTTAATAAGCACATGTTAACTTTCAAATTGAATAACTAGTAGAGACTAGTTATATGGGATAAGGCAAAGAGTCAAACATGAACTATTTTATCATTTCTTCTGAGCTTCATTCTAACTTATTTTAATTTAACAAAATTCAATCCCCTAAAGTTTGTGAGCTGATGTAGGAACTCTAAATTCAGATAACTCTATTTAGAAAAATTATGATGATAAAATTTTGGTTACATCAATTTTTGAAGGAGAAAAAGAATAATCCCTAAACAAAAATTTTAGAAAGAAATTAAAGAATAAGTGATTGGATTTTTTTTTAGTTAGATTCAAAGAATTAATTGACAAAAAGAAAGCAATTTAAGAGAAGAATACAAACTGTTGAACAAAAATACTTTCACGATTTTTTTAATCAATCCCTAATGAACTTAAAAGATGTGTTCAAATAGGCTACGTCCAAGAGAGAAGTCTAATGAAGGAATTTGCTATAAATATGGAGGATTGGAGAGTAACATGGGAACTATGCATGGGGAATTTGTAGTGTTTATGCTGAAAATTGAAAAACTAATTTAATCTATCAAACCCAAATCAATATTTCAACATAACCTCAATGAAGCATTTCTTAAATAATCCCCAAATCAATATTTCAACATAACCTCATTGAAGCATTTCTTAAATAAAAACACCTACAAAATGAAAACTAAACTATGCAAAAACTAAAGCAAATGCCTTCAAAAGAAAATCAGCTCCATTGTTTTCCTATTTCACCATGATCTTGATTTATGCATTTGATGCTCTCAGTTTTTTTATGAGCACAAGCGCAACAAGACGCTGTGATGAACATAAAAGAAGATTGATAAATGTCTGAATGTATATGCTTTTTGGTGAGAAGAGAAGGTTTTTATAGATGTCCTAAAGGGAAATATCTGCATTTCAAGAAGAATGTGGGATAAATGATTGAAGTGGGAAAATGCATACTGTAATTAATTGAAATTAATTGAAATGAGAGGGAGATAATGGATAGATTCTATTAAATAATGTAGGTTAAAAGCTTAGAATGAAGATGTATTTGTGAATTAATGAACGATTTAAATGATTTATGTATGCAAATGGTTTAATGAAATATGCAATTGGATAAAGATTAAATGATTTAATGATTTTAATGCATGGATAATTTAATGATTGTGCAAATGAAGCAATATGAAATGATTTATGGATAAATGGTTGATTATGCAAATTGTTAAATGCTTATAATATTATTGAATGAATAAATGTTTATAATATGGATATGATTTAAATGAATTAATGAATGAATGGAAGAAATATATTAAATGAATTAATTAAACATATAACAATATCCATTTAATTAATAGACGAAAAATAGGATAATTATGAGGAAAAATTTTGAGTGTCTACATGTAGTAATTATCTATTTCTAAAATATGGAATTAGTATCTAAATAGAATAAAAAAAAAAAATTAACTAGGTTAATAAATCTCTATTATTGGATAGAAAGTTTAGATTGTTAGCAATTTTATTGTTACACATGTTTGTTTTTCTTCACGTTGGTTGATGTTTAGAAGAGGCTATGTGTCACATCTCAATTTCTTTACTTGCATTTAATAATGTTAAGTTAATTAAAATAATTGAAAAAAAATGACATTTATCTGATGTTGTTTATGAAATTTGATAAATGCAATGAAATTTGAAAAAAACAAAGAGATTACCTTTACAACTTTATGATTTAAAAGGATTATTTTGTAATAATTATCGGTTAAAGGTTACTGATGAAATTGGCAAGTGTAAGAGTGTGTATGTAGGAGCAGATTGAAGAGCGAGAACATGGTTGAGGCAGGAATGCTTAGTCGAATGATGAATGGCACTTGCAAGATTGGAATTTGTAAATGCACACACCATAGTAGACCATGACATTTGCATTTTTCTTGCAATT
>VDFB02274714.1:10569670-10804421 GCA_007258455.2 Sequoia sempervirens
GGTTTAGGGGTTAGGGTAGAGGGTTTAGGGTTTGAGGGTATAGGTTTTAGGGTTTACAGTTGAGGGTAGAGGGTTGAGGGTTTAAGGGTAGAGGGATTAAGGGTTGTGGGTTGAGGGTAGAGGGTAGAGAGAAAGTGAGAGAAAATAAACCTATACAAAAATAACTTTCTCATAACATGAGCACGTTTTTAAGTAGTAGATATATGGTTGTTCTTTTAGCAAGACATAACACACATGTGTTATAATGCGAGTGCGTTACAACGTGAGCATGTTTTGTCTTTCTCTAAAAATGGTAAAAAAATCAAAATACATGTGATCTCAAGGCCCACATTTTGCATATTCTCTTGGTTCTGCGCGTGCTCTGAAAAAAATAGCTTTTTGATGATGTTATGAAGTGTGCATGCATGTTTTTCACATTCCACCACCTTTGCATGAAATAGCAGAGTTTTCACATTGAAATGCATATAATATCGATTCAAGTCTAAATTCCATTCATGAGTGATATACAATTGAAGTTTGGAGGGGAACAAGCTTTTGAAAAAGTCAAATTGTTCAGGAGTTTGAAGAAAGAAGCAAAGGCTACATAATTGGGTAGAAATCCTCCATTTGAAGCTTTGGTTTTTTAGGTATGTGAAGTCTATACACATTTTCTTTCATTTTATTATGGCTTGCTTTCATTTTTGTTATTTTGCATATTCCATGTTGATCATTGTTTGTTTGTCACTATAACCTTAGCTTGTCAATGCATATTTTAAATTACACAATTCTTTACACTTGCCAATTACATTTTTAAACCACATCTCTTTGAGGCATTTTGTTAAACAATTGACTTACCTTGTGTATGCTTTCAAATTTTGTATACACATATATATGACATAAGTTATAAGGAAGTAAAAAAATAAAACACCAATTTTAAATCCTTTACTATGGATGTGCATACCACTCTCCAAAGCTTTCATTTTGGTATAGGCATGGAGGATGTTGGAAAATGTAGTTGAATTTGGTTTTATAACTACAATTTACATATGCTTGATATTTTCTAGAGCCTTTTCAATAAATCTATTTTTTGCATATCCTACAATCATTATAGTCCATGAGGACATATCTTATTGAGGTATTTTGTCAAACAGTTATACCAAACAACTGATTGCCTTGTCTATGCTACCAAATTTTTCCATACATGTCTCTAAAAAATTGGAATATACTCCTCCCACATTGATAGATCTTTGAATCTATTATGGTTTTCATCTATATTTCTAAATTTACCTCATCACTAAACTTACCTCATCACTTATGTTGTGATATATTTTAAATGTTTCCTTGATTAGTCTACCTACAAGGGATTCTAACCCTTCTCTCCACTGTGTCAAGGCTCTTTATTCAAGGCTAAGTTAGCAACATGGGGAAAGGTACAACCTATCTTGCAATCATGGCTCGAAATGGAAGCATGAAAAAGGAATTTGAATTGTTTGACAATAATTTTTTCGTATAAATGTATGCAAAATGTGGTAGCATTGACAAGCTAGTGAGCTTGGAAAGCTAGTGAGCTCACTCACTAGCTTGCTAATGCGGTAGGTTGAAAAGGTGGGGGCAGTGTATGCCTCATAGAAATGGGAACTCACGGTGACATTAGGGGTAGTGTATGACTCATACAAATGGGGACTCACGGTGATGTACATCATCGCGAGTCCCCATTTCTATGAGGCATACATTGCCCCTACCTTGTCAACCCTACTGCATTGGCAAGCCAAGTAGGATTGACAAGGTAGGGGTAGCGTATGCCTCATAAAAATGGGGTCTCACAATGATGTAAAAGGTAGGGGTAGTGTATGCCTCATAAAAATGGGGTCTCATGATGATGTACATCATTGTGAGACCCCATTTTTATGATTCATATGCTACCCCTACCTTGTCAACCCTATTGCATTGGCAAGCTAGTGCGCACTAGCTTGCCAATGTGCAAGGTTGACAAGGTAGGGGCAGTGTATGCCTCATAGAAAAGGGGGTGATGTACATCACCATGAGTCCCATTTTCTATGAGGCATATGCTACCTTTCTATGAGGCATACGCTGCCTCTACCTTGTCAACCCTACCACATTGGCAAGCTAGGTAGGGTTGAAAAGGTAGGGGAAGCCTATGCCTCATAGAAAATGGGTCTCGTGGTGATATCCATCACCATGAGACCCCTTTTATATGAGGCATAGGATGCCCCTACCTTGTCAACCCTATGGCATTGGAAAACTAGGTAGGGTTGACCTTCATTTCTTTAAGGTATTCCATCGGAAAATTCATGTGACCTTTGTCTATGCTAGAAATACTCTTTTATAGGATGATTGTAAGTATTTTGTATGAAGTATTGAATGAAATATATTTCATTTATTTGTATGGATTCATTTTTTAGGAACTAATATTTGTCTCATTACCATGCTACTGGTAAAATTATTCGCCATGCCGAGGAAACAAACAAGGAATAAACTAACAGATGAAGAGTATGAAACCAATAAAGCAAAGGAGAGAGAATAGTTGATGACATATCGTGAGGAGAAGAAATTGGATATGATTGATGAAAACAAGACAATTAAAGAGGAACCTCAACCATCAAAAAAGAAAAGGATTGGTGGCACAAAGGGCACAAATGCAAAAGCAACGTGCTAAGATAGATTCATATACCGTAGTTGGAGACACTCCCTCTACTGCAAGTGAATATGAAGGGACACCATTAAGCACAAGTGAATATGAAGGGAAACCATCTATTGCAAGTGAATATGGAGGGACACCATCTATTGCAAGTGAACATGGAAGGACACCATCTACCGCAAGTGAATATGAAGGGACACCATCCACCACACCTCAAGTTGAGAGTACATCATCACTTAGATTTGATGAAGAAGGTACACCATCATCCCATGTCAACCTCAAGGTATGTCGTCTATTCCACCCTCGATCAAAGGTATGCAATCTACCCCACCTCACTTAAATATTGATGAAATTCCTTATGTTGAGGAGTATGTACCTAGGAGAACACCACCTAGACTTTTTTCGTAGAAAGCCAAAGTATTTGATTAATACTGATTAGGATATTTTGTAGCACATGGAAGGTAAGATTCCAACACGCACTTGTAGAAGATATGCTGATAAGATTTGGAAATCGTTCTTTGAAAGGCTAAATGAGACCGCAAGATGTCAACTATTTGTTGAAATGATGTGGGGTTCAAAGTATAGAAACATCATGAAGAATCTTGGGTTGAGAACATCGAATGCTTCAAGTGAAAACACTATTGTGAAGAATCTAATGGATGCTTATGAGAGTGTGGGTAAGACCTCACACTCAAAGGATAGTAATGTCACCCAACATATCATTGCATCGAATTTGGTAACTAGTCAAACAAAGAGAGCTCGTCTCATTAGAAAGACAAGTGAACAAATGAGAATTAATAGATTTTTTTTATCAAGAGCCGTTCAAAGGTGGCAAAGAATTGAGGGCACCGATTCAAATGAATTATGGGCATTCTCGGGGAGACTGCCACGGAAAGATAAAAAAGTTGTTGAAGCATTGAGAACACTAATTGAAGAGTATTGGAAGAATAACACAAGGCCATGTTTGAATCAAAGGGATGTGGTAAGAAGGATAATCGGTAGTCAAAACCATGTGCCACATCCAAAGCATTTTTTGGATACAACTCAAACCCATTTTTTTTGTTAATTTCAATAGGATTATCCTCAAATTAGTATTTGTCAAAGATATTTTGAAATGATTAAACCTTTTTATGTCAAGATAAATCACACACACACTACTTGTTGTATACTACATATTGAATTCTTTAACCATTATGATGTTTATTGTTCTATATGTTTAGATTTGCATACTAATGATGTTTTGTAGGATTGTAGCATACAAGCCCCACCAAAATCTTTAAGAGAGTTCTTATCAAAAAAATTATGTGAAATAGAGGATGGCCAAATATTCTACAGGACACTATTCTTGGATGGTTCATATTAGCATTGTGGTGGCTTGCAACGTATGCCAATATGTCAACATATGGAAATCACAAATGAGGTGGGACATAAACTAGTAGAGTTCGGGAAGTATAAAACAGTGTCATACGCTACAAAAGATGGTAATCAAGCAAAAAGGTGTGATTTGGTTATTCAAAATATTTTAGTGTATTAGTCTATGTCCATGTTTTGTGACAATATAGTGTATGAGTATGCAAGGCATACCCATAGAGCTTGATGGCTGAACACACAATTCAAGCTATGCAAGGACACCTTTCCAGTTGGTAGCATAGTTTCAGTGGTCAACTTTGCAGAGAACTAAAATCTATAGCCACAGCGTGAGGTGCAGTCAAAATATTACAACTCCACAAAGGTTTCAATATTTGTGTACATAACATTCATTCATGCAGCTGATAGTACAGAGGACCAAAGGAAGGTATTGAGGGAGTATCACTTTTATATTAGTGATGATCACACACATTCTCCAGAGTTCGTGCAAGGTTACTTCTAGATGTTCTATAGTGATTTGGCTCAAAGGGGCATAACATATGGTCGACATATAATATGGTTGGATAACTGTGCAACACAATTCAAGAACTCGTGCATGTTCTACTAGTTGTGCAGGATGCATGTCATTACAGGTGTTCAACATATGTGAAACTTTTGTGACACCGGGAATGGAAAGGGGGACCATGATGGTGCAGGATCATGTGTGAAAAGAGCATTAGCATAAGAAGAGTTAAAGTATAAAGACAATGCAAAGTTGACAGATGCAAAAATAATCGTCGAGTGGTGTAATGCTTTGATGGGTCTAGGTAATGAAGGTACGTCTTTAGTTTGTATATTTTTTTGGTTGATGGATGATACTAACATTGCACCATATGAGGATTGTTGTACACTAACAGGATCGAGTGAGCTACACTCTTTCCTTAGCTTCGATGTAGGTTCATGGAGTATCAATACATGAAAGATGGCATACTTTTGTTCTTCATGTACAATGCAAGCCTAGGATGATTGTGAGTCAAAGGAGTGGGTTGAGAAATGGTCCTAAAGTTATCTTATCCCACTTCACACCTATCGCCCTCTGATAGCATTGGAACTAACACAGATGGATTCATCGGTCAACTTTGACCACACATCAAATCTAGTTCAACCCGGTAATATATCTACTTGCTTAGTTTTTGAAATTCCTATTATTATCTTACTTTGTAGTGTATTTGTAATGTTGACTAATTTCAAGAGATTTTCTGCACATATAATGTCGGACATGTTTATGTAGTTATTGCAGATGAACACAATGAAGAGGGAATAGACTATTTCTTGTGTCATTGTGTTGAGGCCAAAAAGAAATTGGAGGCCCCAGTTATAGATGGGGAAAACATTGAATACCCTACAGGCTTAGTTGTTGTTATTGGAATGTGGCTTAGAAGGTACCCACATAAGAGTGTTAAATATTGGCTGTTTCAGGACTTTGAAATGTATTGGAAGATTCTTCATTACTCGAACCTTGTGGCATCCAATGTTCGTTTGACCAAATATGGGGGTAGACCTTTGAACAAGACCTTGTGGAAGGTCCGTGAGTATGACCATGAGGCAATACTTGACACAATAAAGAGTAGAGTAGACCTGGATGGTTCGTTGGATTAATTTGTAAGTATGCACATTAGTTCTTATTAATTATACTTGTATGCACATTAATTTGTACGATGCCAATACTATGATGCCAATGATATCATCTAATGTTTATATCATCTTCTTTTACTTTTCCTATTTGTAAGTTACCTACTAAAAATTGATTGGTGTCCCCTTGCATAAAATGTTGATTTATGAGCCATCGAAGAGAATCTCAGCCAAAAAAAAAATGCAACATCCTTATTTTGACGATCTTGACAAATCTCAATTATAATTTTAAGCCATTATAAAAGTGTGTGTGAAGCTTAGCGAAGGAATTTCAAGTTATTCATTTGAAGCTAACCTTATCATGAGCACCTATGATGTAGAAATTATAAGAGCATCTCAAATTTCAAGTTATTCTATTCATGAGAGGTGTTGTGTGCAATAGGTATCTTGGAACTCCCAATGAAGATGTATGGCCTAGAGTGACTAAGTTGAGAGACTGGCATGCCTATCCTCAATGGAAGCTGTAGACACGTAAAATGTACTGATTGACATTGTGCATCTGATCCTAACCACTAACATCGTTTCATCCCAAATCATCCTTCAGTCTAACCATTTAATTGAATACCTTTATCAGATTAAATTCATCAATAGTCCTCGCTTAATTAAATAAATCGGTTATCTAATTAAGTCATTCTTTCTCGATAATTAAATTGACCATTTTGATCTAATTATCCTATTTAATTAAATAATTAATTTTATTTGATTAAATCTCTTAAGTCTATCTATTAAATTAAATAAATTAAAACCTTATTTGGTTTAATCTAACATCATCTCTTTTAATTAAATAAATAAAAAATACTTATTTAATTAATCCTTTATCACATTCTTCTCATATTTGATTTAAATAAATCCACAAATTTAAGTCAAATAGGTCACATCATCTAATCCCTTCATTAAATTAATTAACCTGAATTAATTTAATCTCTCCTCATGTCCCATCCTCCATCTGTTACCACTTGCACATGAAAATAGACTTATTTGATTTATTAAATCTCTATTTTCCTCAACAAGGCATATTTTAAGGAATATTCTTCAAGTTTGAATTCAAAATTCAAGTTGACTTGTCCCTTCCAACAACACATTTACTCTCTCTTACATGTCCTTTTCCTTGAGCCAAGTGGCATTCAATGCATTCTTCCTTCCCTCTTGCATGTCATTTCAACAATTTCAAAATCCAAATATATGCATTTATTGGCACAATCCTCAAAACTTGCACATCCTCCATCCACTCACAAGTGGACAAGTGGCACTTTGCCATTGGCTAATTCTTAGTCCCACATTGCTCTATTTTGAACATTCACCCATCTTCTCATTCTATAAATAAGAGGCTAATCTCCTCATTTGATCATCCATAATTTGAGTAAACTTACTATGCTCAAATCATTAGCAATTTTCATCCATTATCATTGAGTTCATAGCTAGGTTATGCAGATTTTTCTATTGGAGCACTCATCAAGCATCAACAAAGTGGATCAATCTTCATCACACATCAATCTTGCATCATAGGAGTTGGGAAAGGGCCAATTTTCACATCAAATTGGCACCAATTCCCCCATGGGATCAAGAGTTTTCTTTTTTTAATAGGATTTTAATCTATTTCATTGTGTTCTTCATTCTTTTTTCCTATTTTAAACTTTGCTAATGGATTTCATGGGGAATCCTTGTTCTTGCTTGTATTTGATCTCCTAATGTGTTTGTTGATTGTGTTTTGTAGGTATTTGGATTGGGGTTCGACAGAAGCATCAAGATTTATGCCTTGTTCACGACTTGGAACCAAATGGTGTGGATTTGTTGTCTGTAAGTGCCTTTCATCTATTTTCATTTCATTTCTATTTTGGATGCTCTTTCTTTTTCTTCTTTTACTTTTCCCATTTGTAAGTAAACTACTACCTATTTGTAAGTAAACTACTAAAAAATTGATTGGTGTCTCCTTGCAGAAAATGCTGATTTATTAGCCATCTAAGAGAATCCTAGCCAAAAAAGCAATGCAACATCCTTATTTTGATGATATTGACAAATCTCAATTCTAATTTGAAGCTATTATAAAAGAGCATGTGAATCTTAACGAGGGAATCTCATGTTATTCATTTGAAGTTGACCTCATCACGAGCACCTATGATGTAGACATTATAAGAGAATTTCAAATGTATGAGTGACATTGTAAAAGATATGTGAGAACAAAGTACCTAAGGCATTGTACCTACAAGTACAAGCACTTGGGTTTCAAAATGGTGTATGAAACATATTAGACAATTGTAGCACAAACAAAAGAATTAGGACAACCAAATAAATCTCATTTTATTGTAAAAATCATATTATTGATATAGTGAGTGTAATAACCATTGATGGTTACTAATCATTCTTTCTCTTCTTTTATTCTCTCCCTATTATAACTAGCACCAATTGACTAACTTATTATACGAACTTCATTTATTAAAACAAATCAACCTAATGATTATATATCAATATCAATATAGCATACAGTCTATTGAAATAAACATTTGTAATGAGATTTACTCAATTTTTGAAATTTATTGCTACCTTCAAATATTTGTAATCCATGCAACGTAATCCCTTAACAGTCCAAATTACAAAAGAGAAACAATCTTTGACGACCTATTACTTGGATACTGTGTCAGTTATGGGAATTTTGTCTGAGGAATCAGGATCACACACGAAACCTCGATAATAACCTCTCTCAGTTTTTGTTATCTCAGAGTCATTTTTTTGTGGTGTCCAATTTTGACTTGACATAAAAAGTGTCAATTGCAAGCATTGTAAAGTTGCAAAGTGGTGCAAATTTTATTCTACAACTCGTGTGACCAAATAGACTATTCCAACACATCTGAATGGGTACATTTGCACTAAGCATGCTCCTATTTCACACCCAAACACGAGGAATCACTTAGAGCTACGTTCAACCAACTCAATCCCTTAAGGGTCCAAAGTGCAAAAGGGTAGCAATATTTGACTGGCTATTACTCGGAAACTGTGAAACTTACGAAATATCCATCTAAGCCTATAGGATCGCGTTGTTCCCCTCTACAATAACCTCTCTCATTTTTTTTAATCTTGGAGTCATTTTCCCGTGGTGTCCATTTTTTCACTTGATGGAAAAACGTGTCAATTACAAGCAGTGTAAAGTTGCAAAGTGGTGCAAATTTTGTTTTGCAACTCATGTGGCCAAATGAACTATTACAATGTGTTCATATGGGTATTTTTATGCTAGATATGGTCCTCTTTCACACCCAAACACGCAGAATCGCTTTGAGCTATGTTTAACCAGCTCAATCCCTTAAGGGTCCAAACTGCAAAAGAGTTCAACAATCTTTGACGGGCTATTAATAGGAAATCGTAAGGCTTAAAAACTCTCTGTCTGAGCCTACAAGATTGTGTTGGGCCCCTCTACAATAACCTCTCTCATATTTTGTTATCTCGGAGTCATTTTCTCGTGGTGTCCATTTTTCACTTGATGGAAAAAGTGTCAAATGCAAGTAGTGTAAAGTTGCAAAGTGGTGCAACTTTCGTTCTACAACTCGTGTGACCAAATAGAATGTTCCAACATTTTTGGATTGGGTACGTTTACACTAGGCATGGTCCTCTTTCGCACCCAAACATGCGGAATTGCTCCAAGCTACGTTCAACCGACTCAATCCCTTAAGGGTCGAAAGTGAAAAAGGGCAGCAATCTTTGACGGGCTATTACTCAGAAACCATGACACTTACAAACTCTCTATCTAATCCTATGAGATTAAATTGGGTCCCTCTATAATAACCTCTCTTGGTTTTTGTTATCTCAAAGTCATTTTTTTGTGGTGTCCAATTTTCACTTGATGAAAAAAGTGTCAAATGCAAGTAGTGTAAAGTTACAAAGTGGTACAACATTTGTTCTGCAACTCATATGACCAAAGAGACTGTTCCAAAACATTCGGATGGGTACGTTTATGCTAGGAATGGTCCTCTTTTGCACGCAAACACGTGGAATCGCTTTGAGCTACGTTCAACTGTCTCAATCCCATAAGGGTCCAAAGTGCAAAAGGGAAACAATCTTTGACGGGCTATTACTCAGAAACCATGATGCTTACAAAATATTCATGTGAGCCTATAGGATTGTGTTGGACCCCTATACAATAACCTCTCTTAGTTTTTGTTATCTAGGAGTCATTTTCCCATGGTGTCCAGTTTTCACTTGATGGAAAAAGTGTCAAATGCAAGCAGTGTAAAGTTGCAAAGTGTTGCAAATTTTATTCTGCAATTCGTGTGACCAAATGAACTATTCCAACACATCCACATGGGTATGTTTATGCTAGGAATGGTCCTCTTTTTCACCCAAACATGCAGAATCGCTTTGAGCTACGTTCAATCAGCTCGATCCCTTAAGGGTCCAAAGTGCAAAAGAGAGCAATCTTTGACGGGCTATTACAGAGAAATCATGATGCTTACGAACTCTCCATCTGACCCTATGAGATTGCGTTGGGCCCCTCTACAATAACCTCTTTCATTTTTTGTTATCTCAGAGTCATTTTCCCGTGGTGTCCAATTTTCACTTGATGAAAAAAGTGTCAAAGGCAAGCAGTGTAAAGTTGCAAAGTGGTGCAACTTTTGTTCTGCAACTTGTATGACCAAATGGACTGTTCTAATGTGCTTGGATGGGTATTTTTACGCTAGGCATGGTCCTATTTTGCACCCAAACATGTGGAATCATTTTGAGTTATGTTCAACTAGATCGATCCCTTAAGGGTCCAAAGTGCAAAAGGGAAACAATCTTTGACGGGCTATTACTCAGAAATCATGATGCTTACAAACTCTCCATCTGAGCCTGTGGGATCACGTTGGGCCTCTCTACAATAACCTCTCTCAGTTTTTGTTATCTTGGAGTTGTCTTCTTGTGGTGTCCTATTTTCACTTGATGGAAAAAGTGTCAAATGCAAGCAGTGTAAAGTTGCAAAGTGGTGCAACTTTTATTCAACAACTCGTGTGACCAAACGGACCATTCCAATGCATCCCGATAGGTACATTTATGCTAGGCATGGTCCTCTTTCATACCCAAACATAGGAAATCACTCTGAGCTACGTTCAATAGGCTCGATCCCTTATGCTGGCATGCAAAACAATCAAAAAGAGAAACATTCACATGACAGTTGAGAACTCTGAGTTTTCCACACAAAAAATATATGATCATCCTCAAGTCTAGCAAGTGCAAGACATTTTTTAATTATCCTCCTTTCCCTTACAACAATATACAACCAATTGTAAATGTGTACTATGGTGGAACTTGGAAACATTTTATTTTTCCTCAATTAACAACTTTGGTTGTGAAACATTTTGTCATTTTCATTTGAAATGATTTGCTATGCTTGAAAATTGGAATCTAATAGAAACAAGTGATGCTCTCACGTACATTTATTATTTGGTGTGATAAATAAAGTTTCCACCCTTGAGTCCATTTCTTATTTGCATTATAAATTATAAAGCTTTCTCCCAAGTCCATTTCCTATACAAGAAATAATATTGCAAAAATTTGACATATACATCTTTCAACGTGTTTATATGTTGATGGATCAAGAACATAACAATTCATTTTGTACTGTGAGGATTATACTATAAAAATGTTTAAAGACTATTCAAGATAAATGTTTGTATGATAATGTGTCAAGAAGTTAACTACTCATCATCTACTATGAATATTATGTTTTGCAAGTGTTGTGAAGATTATGTATCCTTTGCTTAATTGAGTTGTTCCAATCAAAATATTAAATATACTGGAATCTTTTTATGAAACATCTCATGGAATACCAATTGAAAATGCATTTTTTTATTTTAGATAAAGCATTTCATGGAACTCTTTGGATTAAATTGAATTGAGATATGCAAGAACAAGGGAGAATTAGGAAATACATTTCTCAAGGATCTTAAATAAGCCTTTTCTCCCGTTGCAATTTTGGGTGGATTATTGCTTTCAAAGTATTGAGAATGATTTGCATATTTTCTAGTTGGCAATTTCCATTCTAGAAGGCTCATCTCTTGATATATATTATACTCATTCTTAATCAATTAACAAGTTAATAATCAGTGCATTTATTTACAATTAATCTTTTCTTTTCAATTTGTGCAATTTTGTAATTTGTAAGTCTACTAGTATTCCTAGAAATATTGAAGTTGTTTAGCATCAACTAATAAAGTTGTTTAGCATCAATCAATAAATATTCAAGACAAACCATGAAGGAAAACAATGATCAATGTTAGGGTTAACCAATTAATAAGTATACATGTGAATAAGTCAAGCATACATGTGAATAAGGGAAGCACAAGTACTCAGAAACATGTAAGCCTTGAAGTATACATAGTATACCCAAATTAATACAAAGTATATGCATGAATACAAGGTATACATATGAAAATACGTAAGTCGCAAAGTATACATTGGAATACACGTAAGTCACAAAGTATACATGTAAGTTGTAAAGTATACACTTGAATACACATAACTCATATCTATTAAACCATGGATTTATAATGCAAATATGGACACCATCAATAAAAAAGATTTGTATTAACCAAATAGCCATGTAGGCATACATCAATATATGTCGATATAAGTATAAAATATATACAAAATAGCCATATAGGCTTACAAGAATGCCATATAGGCATACAATGTCAAATATATCCAATATGTAAAATATGTACAAAAATGCCATATAGGCATACAACAAAGGGATCTAGAATCAAAATTCATTGCTCTGCATCCTCTCAAAATAAATTCTTCCCCTTTTATTGTTGGAAAAATGGTGATAGGTCTGTCACTCGTTTATTCTGAGGCTGAGGAGTTTTCCTGGTGCTCCTCCTAAGGTTTAGCTCCTGGTCAAGCTTTATCTGTTACAATAAGAAGTAAAGACATTAATATATAGAAATTACATTATAAAAAATGATATATTTAACAAAATAATCACTTACCGCTAGTAGACGATCTCTCTCCTCATGGAAAGATTCACATGCTCATGTTGTGGCATGCTGAAGCCCTATAGAAACCATCCAAAGAGAAATTAAAGTACAAATAAATAATGATTTGATTTTTCACTAACTAACAGCTATAACAATGAATGTAAATTGAAATTTAGTAATCTACCTCATACCTCCTCCGTGAGAGCCATCGAGGACTCTATAGTAGATGAAACACCGAGCTCCATTTCCCTATGAACATTCAGAGGTGTATCCACTTCCAACATATGAAAATAAAAGAATAAATTATTGAATCATGAAAACTACAATAGCGATCCACATCATGGCTTCTAATGTATGAGATAATGAACAAAAAATTGAGTACTTATTAAACTATATATTTATGACTATCATGCTTACTATTTTCCCTATCCATAGCTTGTTTGAAAGCACCTGTTTTTACACTTTTACCCATAGTAGCAAGGCGGTGAATTGTTTGATAAAATTCTTTCGTAGACATGTACGATAATTGTGGTAGCATAGAGAAGGCAGTGAACTGTTTGAAAAAATGTCTCAAAGAAATGGGATCTCATGGTGATGGAATCCATTACAAACAAATGTGTCATGACATTCCATCACCATAAGACCACATTTCTTTGAGGCATTTTTTCAAACAGTTCATTTTCTTCTCTATGGTATTATACTGGGATGGGGTGGATGGTATAGTGTGGTCTTGGTTATTAGATGGAGGGCGATCATGACATGAAGAGGGACGGGTGGGGACATGAACAAGTGGAATAAAAGGTGGAAGGTTCCATAGATTGGTAAATTGAGGATGAGGACCTTGAAAAGAATTTGGAGGGGAATTTTGGCTAAAGGATTGGTTTATATTCTTCAGGCAGTGAGCTGTTTGAAAAAATGCCTCAGAGAAATGTGGTCTCATGGTGATGGAATGACATTCCATCACCATGAGACCACATTTCTTCAAGGAATTTTTTCATACTACTCACTACCTTCACTATGATATTGCTTACTATTATGCTTTGATAGATTTTTTCCAAGCATCCATAGTTTGTTGGAAAGCACCTATTTTAGGCTTTTAGCCATAGCAACAAGGAAGTGAGTAGTTTGATAAAATGCTTTGGTACACGTATGGAAAAATGTGGTAGCATAGAAAAAGTGGTGAGTTGTTTGAAGAAATGCCTCGAAGAAATGTGGTCTCATGGTGATGGAATGGCATTCCATCACCATGAGACCACATTTCTTCGAGGCATTTTTTCAAACTACTCACTGCCTTGTCTATGCTATTGCTTACTATTATGCTTTGATAGATTTTTTCCAACCATTCATAGTTTGTTGGAAAGCACCTTTTTTAGGCTTTTAGCCATAACAGCAAGGAAATGAACGTTTAATAAAATGCTTTGGTAGACATGTATGGAAAATGTGGTAGCATAGAAAAGGAGGTGAGTTGTTTGAAAAAATGCCTCAAAGAAATTGGGTCTCATGGTAGACATTTCTTTGAGGAAATCTTTCAAACAACTCATTTCCTTTTCTATGCTATTGCTTACTATTATTCTTTCATATATTTCTTCCAAGCATCCATAGCGTAGACAAGGCAATGAACTATTTGAAAATATGCCTCAACAAAAAGTGGTCTCATGGAATGCCATGACAAGCAAATGCAATTGGAAGATGCTCCTACTTATTACTTATGCTATGTGAAGTAATTGCATCACTGCTTATATGTTGACTTTCTAAACAACTATATTGTAGTTGAAATTTTGTCATCTATCAACATCTAGTTATTAGTTATGGAATGTGAAGTAATGCTTTGAGTTTGAAAGATGTGCAATGTAATGTAATCAATGATATATGAATATAAAATATAAAAATCTATTAAGTACAATTCATTAGTTAAACTCTTTATTCTATTACTTGTGCGTTGGTTTGTGTAAATCCATTGGCATTGGGAGGTGTTCCCACGAAACCTCCAATATTAGCCTATTCAACATCCAAAATCACATATTATAATACCATTCATAAAACAATGCTATTAACATGTAATAAATTTATAATTGTTTACTAGTTACATACCTCAATGGTAGATGCAGTGGAGTAATAAGTGGGTGTAGGGCTGGTGTATCTAGTATCAACAATGTGACCTTGAAATTTTATCAAAATCATAAAACTAAATTAGTTAATCTTGCATTTCAAAATTGAAATTTAATAAATTAAATTCAATGAACATGCTAACATTTACCTGAGTATCGATTCCATAGGCCTCATTCAAAATGTCAACTACCCTTGCCATCTTCATAGCTATAGACGTATCCAGCATAACAACCTCTTGAGTGTCAGTGGGGTCATATGAACAAGTCATCCAGCAAGCCTGACACAAATGTGGTTGAATCCCACCACTCAAAGACTCCCCTGGATGGTGTTGTAGTATAGGGCCGACATGCTGGATGATACTCTGGGTCAAAGAGTCGATGGCCTAAAAAGTGTCTACCTCAGAACTCTTCTTCGCGATGGAAGGGATAACGATGTGCTCATGAGGCGGACTAGTGAGAGGTTGTCTTGCTTGCTTCCTAGGATCCTGCTATGCATCAAGTCTATTTTGAGTTGATCCCCCACCTCTCCCCTAGAAGTCCCTCATATCAAAAAAATTCAGGAGTTTGTTCAGGATGAACTCACAGTATAGTTTCCTCACAAAATATTGTGGGACTTCACAATTGTTGCATGGTGGGTAATAAAAAATCATGTATCACCTATCCCAAAAAAGTTCCTAATCTGTTGGTGGTGGCACCGATGGATAGGAAACCTATTCGCATTGAGGCTAAGATTTGCATTTGTGCGTGGGTCAGTGAATAATGAGCACAAATCTAATTTTGTAATTTTTAGATCTTTTAGATCTTTATATGATAATTTATCCTTGTAATAATCCCTAGCCGCTTGCCTCCTATCTTGCCAACCAGCTAATTGTTTGTTGATTGAATATACATGTTTTAACATTTCTTTGAGTGAATTTACAAGGTTTTTCTTTCCATGGTCGAACCGTTTGGATTGTTCAACCTCGTGATTAACTCAATTTGTTTTTTATTGTTTTCAATTTCACTCATTAAATTTTTTTGAGTGCCAGGAGGATGTTGAGGGATTGGTGGAGGAGATTGTTGTTGTGGTTGTTGAGCTTGAGGATTTTGTTGATGTTGTTGTTGCTCCACTTGTTGAGTATTTTGTTCCTGTTGTTGTTTCTCTGCTTGTTGAGGATTTTGAGGAGGGTTTGCAGGTTCATTAACATCTCCTACAAATTCAAGAAATAAATATAAAAAATAACCTAAAACTAAAAAAATCACAACAAAAAACAAACAATCCTTACCTCTTAGACGTCCTCGTTGACATGGCGACATCCTGGCGATGAAACAACAATTTGATGAAAAAACTTGCAAGATGACTCCTCCCAGAACATGAGCATGGAAATGAAAGGTTTTGGTTGCAGGAAGAAAAAAAACACAGTCATAATGAAAATGATTTCGAATTCCTTTTTTTTGCTTTTAATGCCTCATAACGTGAGTACGTTATAACGTGCTCACGTTATAGGCTCGTTGTGGTTGAGCCTTGGGCTCGACACACCAAGTCATAACGTGAAGTGCATTATAATACACTCGCGTTATAATAATAAAGTACAAAATTAGCCCACTTCTTAGCTTCTATCTTTACACCACCTTTCATGTAATATTTATTCTTTGGTAAAATTTGGGAGAACTTGAATAATTTGGATGATCTCTTTAGCATATTGGACCTCTTGGAGTTGATTTATCAACCATAAAACTCCCAAGGATCACCTACAATCAAATTCCTACCATAAAAAGAGAGAAAAAACAAAGCTATGGAGGCCAAGAGCTATTGATCCAAAAAATAATGAATCACCATTAATGTGCAACATCACAATTAAGTGAATAATACAAATATGAATCCTTATAAAAGGAAAATATAAAAATAAAAATAACCCTATATAAACTATAAGTGAGGCTAAAAGTTGATCATGAAATATGTCCTAATCTTATGACTCGAGACACACAAAAAAATATGAACTACGTAAGCTTAAGTAGCTAGTGTGAAATGGGACCTAAGTAATTAAAGATATAGTTAGATAAATACCCTTTTACTCTAACAAGGGAAAGACTCATTCCTTTCAAAATAGTCAAAGTGTGAGTTTGGGCTTAGGGGAATGTCACAAGTGAATAAGGAGTCCAAGTAGACCGATAAAAGATCCAAGACATTCAAGATTGACCACCTCCTAAGAATGTATTTAATTAAGAGGAATCTTAGGATTATCTCATATCATAGTACTGCTCATAGATCTAAATAACAAGGGTGCATTTAAGTGGATATATTTTTTTGAGATTTTTTTTAACAAATTGAATAAGGTAATGTGTTCGTGTTTAATGCTCACTATTCCAAATTTCTCAAATTTGTGTTGGAATGTGATGCTTCTAGTGAAGGCATTAGAGCTATTTTATTGCAACAACAAGATCCCATTACTTTTGAAAGTAGGATACTAACAGAGGTAGAAAAAAAGTTTTGTATTTATGATAAGGAGATGGTAGAAATCATGCATGTATTAACAAATATTAGACAATAGTTGGAGTGTGGAAAGAATGTGGTTAAGACTAACAATAATAGTCTTAAGTACTTTCTCAATTAGAAATACCTAAATAATAGACAACATAAATGGGTTAGCAAGCTACATGCATATGCTTTTGATATTGAATATGTGAAGGATAGGCATTATGTAGTTGTTGATGCATTATCTTGAATACCTACTCTATATTCCATTTTTTACATCTTTGATAATTGGGTCACCACCATAATATCTAAATATGAAAAGAATGATTTTGCTTCTAAGATTTTTTATGGAAGAGTACAATATGATAGGTTAAAATTGGTAGGATACCTAATTTTTCATAAAGAGAGGATATAATTTATTCTAGAGTCAAAGATGAAGGAAAATATTTTAAGGACCATGCATGATATTCCATTCATTGGGAATCCAAGATATTTTAAGAGACACAAATAGATCAAAGAGAGGTTGTACTAGAAAGAAATGAAAATGGATGTGCTTAAGAAAATAAAGGAGAGTTCATATTTACAACAAAAATAGGGAGGAACAAGTCTATCCTATAGGCATGCTTTATCCATTATCCATTCTTGAGCAAAATGGGAAAGTGTATCTATAGAATTTATCACTAGGTTACCCAAGACAAATTTCAAATACTAAATCTTTGTGGTGTGGTGGATAGACTGCCAAGTATGAACATTTTATACCATTTATCTTGGGTAATTAGAAATTAGGGTAAAGAATGCTACACCTTCCCTGTACTTTTAGTGGGAATAACCCATTTGTGCTTCTATGTGCATACTTGGTGGATCTATCTACAAACTAGTGATAAGAAAAAGAAAAATTGATACACACTTTGGTAAAAATTATTTTTATTGATATGCAGAATAGGAGACCACACCTAGCACAAGTTATCACCTAAATAGATGAGTAGATTGAAATTGTTAACAAATGGATTGATGGGTACTTAAGAAACAATGTTTTTAGGAAAACAACTTGGTCAATAATTTTAGAAAGAGGCATTATTATAACACCTTCTACACTATATGTTTATGGAGTATGTTATCATGGTTGTATGGATATAATTCTATAGATTTTGTGAATACTAAAATAACATAAAATAAGTGCCTAGAGCAATGAATTGTGATGGAAATGAGACCAAGAGACTGGTGGAAACCCATGGGATCATGTCTGATAGGTCTGGAAGTGGCATGGCTTTTTATGCAAGGTGTGTTTGTGCCGAAAGGTATTTTGGTGGGCATGGTTTACTTGAGGGGCTGCAACCTTATGCCGCAAGGTGGACCTGGGGTTTTGTCTTAATATATAAGATCATAATAAGTTTGAGAGAAGTGGCCTTTGAGCTAGAGTTACCTGATAACAATAGAATTCACATCTTTCATGTTTTGTGCCTTGAAATGGATATAGGGTAGAATGCTACACCTTCCAAATACTTTCCACTTTTGGAGAATGAATGAATACTAATATTGATCCTAGAGGTTGACTTGGATATAATGAAAGGAAGTTGAGGAATTAAATAATTACTTTAGTGTAGAAAAATGTACACCTTTAGATTTTCCCATTATGTTTGCATCCCCTTAATTAATTGGACTTAATTAAGCCTTTAATTAGCCCAATTATGCATTTACAACCCTAATTAATTTTGTTTTCCGAAAGGGAAATCCACATTTCATCAATGCCTACACTTAATTACACATCTTGGAAAATGTGTGCAAGACCCATTCACTGTCCTGCTTAAGTCTCAAGACCCATTTTTTAATATGTTTTTGGTGGCATTTTAATGATCTAAATTCAAATTGCAAGGAATGACTGTGGTTTTTAATTGTCAGGTAATTAAGGAAACAACTATAAATACAAGCTCTTTTTATCAATTCAAATCTAACTTGAGCTAGAGGCAACTTTCGCAAGAGAAAATATTATTGTCAAGAGCATTGAAGAGTAGATTTATTAGTCATTTATTGCAGAATTCAGATCCTATCGCGTTTCAGGGCATGCATGTTGTGTTTTTGAGCTAACATTGTGTAGGCTTCAAGTTTCAAGCAAGCATTCAAGCATCCAAAACAAGTGTCAAATAAAGCATCAATCAAGCCATTTCATGCTGCAAGGTTCAATCGCTTGGAGTGATGTGGTAAATTGATCTCTAAGGGGAAACCATTAAAAGGTTGTTGAGGGTGTGACAAGCACCATTCATCAATTCCTTCATTTTATCATTATTTCATTATCAAGGTTTAATTACCAAACTAGGGTTTGACCAAGGAAAACCCTTATCCACCAAAAACAAACATTTTTCTCCTCTTTTTTTTTTGTGCAGGTTTATAGGCGAAGAAGGATTGAAATTGGATCAAAAGTACAATTTTGCAAAGTTGTCAATGTTGTCATCAAAGTTGTCAAGACACAAAAACTCACCTACAAGTTTTATTTTTGGCTTTCTGATAGTCAAACTTGGGGGAATCAGAAGCTTAGATCCGAGATCCGATGAATGCAAAAATAATTTTTAGATCCCTTAATTTTTAGATCCCTTTATAGAGACCCATTCGCCCTTGGGTGAATATGTCCTTTAGCAGAGCCTAAAACCCACTTTTGGAGCCAGGTAAACACCATCCTAACCTTCTCAAATTTGTTGGTTAATGGATTTTTTTGTTAGTGTTATCATAATACTTTGTGTTTCAAGTGTTATATCTCATAAGTTTTATTTTTAATGCACTTTTATTCTTCTCCCAAAACTGTTGTTTAGTCATTTCTGTCATAAGGATGTTAAGGAAACATAGTGTCCAAACCTAGGGTTGACTCACCTTGAGGGTTGCAAATAAATTCTAATCATTTGTGGCACTATCCCAATTCCTAATGAACATTGAAAAGGTGGATTTGTGATTAGGTGGAAACTCCCTTTTTCTTTTGGCATAGGTGCCTCATTTCACATCCCATTTTTAGGTCTCCTATCCATCTCCCCCTTTTCCTATATTTCAATTACTTGAATATTTGGTGCAATGGAAGGACTTACTAGTTGAAGATGCTATATGGGAAGGAGAAAACATCTTGAAGCATCCAAACATGACATTCTTGAGGGAAAGCAATTTTGAAGAGGGAGTACTATCATGTCCCCCATATTCATAAGATTCTTGAATGTTCCTTAAGCCTATTTTGTATTTCCCATAAGCTTGGGAAAATAAATTAGGGAGATGACTTTGTAATAATTTGGTGCATCCTATATTATGTGTGCCTATATTACAGGGCCATGTGGGTATTATGAATCAAGCTTTATTCCTTTAATTTTTGTTGAACATGGTTTTGTGTGTGGGCCTCCTTGAAGGAATAAAGAAGAATATTTAAAATTGAATTTTGGATGGAAAGTGAGCACTCAATTTCCTATTTAAGCCTAAGTCAAAGTTCAATGATGTCATCTAGTTTTTATGAAATTATTTCTTAAAAATATTAGACATCCTATTCATTTTAACATTAGAGATTGGAAGATGAAAACCCCTTGATCTCCCTAGCTGGCTAGTGGATGAAAACCTCTATCTAGTGTTAAGAAATTCCATCCAAGGACTGCATTTGAGCTTCATTGATTTGTTGTTCAAGCGAGTCTTGTCAGCACCTATTTATCTAAGTTAGGAAACTCTCTCTTAATGCTTAGAGATTGAAATTATGAGGTGGATTTTATAGCACCCCTTTTAACTCCAAATTTTCTTTATAAAATAATAGTTATATTGCTACTATTGTTCTCATAAATTTTGAATTATGTAAGTGTGATCTTCTTTTATAACAAGGAATAAAATGTTATTGTAAATTATTATTCAATTGCAAGGGTTCAAAATTTATTTCTGCATATTATGTCAAGCTTATTATTTATTAGGATATACCTATTTTAAAATAATATCTAATTATTGTATCCCATGGAGTGAAATCAAATCAAAATATAGAATAACCTTAACTAGTGATATTACAAATAGCTTTTGTGATGTAACTTGGTATTTTGTTGATGTGTCCTTTCTAATCTACTTGCTTGATATTTAGGCATTTTTTTTAATATATTTGTGCTTAGAATCATAGCAACACTTATATTAAGATGAGATGAGTGGTCCTTAACTTGTCTTATTTTTATTCAAGCCCCTAAAGTTGAACAAGTTGTTGCAAGCATGCCAAACATGCAAATAAGGATGCCATTCTAGTTGATTGATGGAGATATACAATACCTAGATATAGAATTCAACTTTAGATGATTTGGAATTGAAAGTAATTTGTAATGTAGAATATGCTTCTTACAACAATCTATGAGAGGAGTTATGTGAAAAATCTAAATTGATCATACAATTACAAGGAAATAAACATAAAAGATAATATACCATAACATGGTGATTTACACATGGGGAAAATCCTTTCAAAAGAAAAACTCCACACTCCAAAGAAACTCAATGTATTATTCAGTAATCAGTGGTTACACTACACTTGTGGATTCTAAGCCTTTACATGCATATCACCAATAAGAGCTCTAGAATAATTCTAGCAACATAACAATACCTACAAAAAGCTCACTATGAAACCTCCATCTCAAGCACCCAATCAATAGGATAATTAATACATGAAACCATCAAATGATAATTAGAAAAACATGAGCTAAAATTATTCAAAATATGGCACTCAAATCTCTAGTAAAAAATTTAATACTTAAATTTTAAGATGAGTCCATGAGCTAAAAATAGCAAATTCCTTCTATTTACCATAAGTTCATCATAATTCAGTGACCAACTTGGGTGCTCCATTATCTATATTTAACGATGCCTTGTGATGTGTCATAACATGTATCATAAGTTGTTCAAAAAGTTTAACTCCCTCTTACAACTCTTTATGTGTCATAGATGCTCTTAAATTTTTTATGTAGGGGACCCAATTTCTAGAGGCCATAGCTTTTGATTCAGGAAGTCGATTGAGCCTTTTTTAAACTATAGAAATTGAAGAGGTTTATTTTTCCATAACTAGATTGCTCCAATTAAGGCTCATTTCAATATTTTTCAAGACCAAAATCAACCTCTAGAGTCTTGAAAATTATATTTTTTTGTGTTCTATAGCCCAAATTTTTATTTTTGTGTTCTTTATATTAGGATGTAAGTTAGAGAAACCTTTCCTAACAAGATTTGAATATATATATTTTTGGTATTTTTCTTTCCACTTTTGATCTATTGCAATGAACTAAGAATGCTTATAAGTACATTTCTATGTAATTGCTCAATTTCAAGGAACTTTAGCACACAAGTTAATGAGATAACAACTAGCTTGTAGAAGGGTTATAGTTGGAGCATGAGATTTCAAAATTTGAATTTGGTGGACTAGGCTGTGTCATGTGGTCTAGTCCATAAACTAAGTCATTCCACATGACCTAGTCTAGGATTTTAAAGATACTTAGACATGTGGACTAGTCCATACTAAGTTGGCCTATAATAGGATTTGGCTAATGATTTTTCGTGTAAGAGTCCATTTTTTCTAGAAATATGTCAAAATGAACATTATGACTATATATTTAAGATATTTATGTAGAGTGATGTAAAACAAACACAAATGTGGAGGGTTTTCTCTTGTATTCCTTAAAATGATCTAATGAACATAATTGGCTAAGCACCTTTGCTTGATGAATTTGATGAAAATGAATAAAGAAGGTCTTAAATATTTGAAGGAACACAATATCTTCTCTCTATTGAATAATATAAGGACACTAAAAAGTGCATACTTCTTACACTTTTCTCTATTCATTTTGGACTTAACTTGATTGATTGTCTATTTACAATGATCTAGTGTTCTTATGACATATTTATGTGTGAAATTTGGTAAATTCACTTAATCCTTGATTGAAATAACTCCCCACATTCCAAATATTTGGATTCAATCTTTAGATTTTCCCATTTCTAGTCTTAGGTCAAACCCATAGGTGTAATATTAAACTTGATTAAAGACTACATATGTAGCTTTGACACCAAATTTCTAAAATCAAACTTAAACACAAGCCCATGACAACTCAATCCAATTAGCTATTACTTGTAGACTTGGGCATAAAATTAGCTAAAATGTTATATAAAAGGACAAACCTTAATTCATTTTGATCATTTAGGACTTATAATCTTGAGAACACATCTAAATTTAACATTTACTTTAAAAAAATTTGCATCATCATTTGATTTAATAATGATAAACTAGGCATTTACATTCTTGGCATGTCTTCCAACTTATGCAAAATCATTAAATCAATCTAAGAGTCTAACTAAACCAAAGAGAGGGAAGCAAGTTGTCTCCCATGTCTAGCACAACAAACTCCAATAATGTGTAGTAACACTATTATTTTCATATACTAAAGTAGACACATTTCTCAAGATTTCACATGACAATTTTAAAGCCACACGAAAAGATTAAATTTGTAAGAAAAGTTCAAAATAATAAATACAAGGATTAAAATTGTAATTATGAGATTGACACATAATAAAAAATAAGATGCAAAAACTTACTTAATGCAAATATAAATGTTTAAACATTTTGAGAAACCAATGAATACCACATATATAACATGATATTTTTCATCAGATCTCAAAACTAATCCTCTTTATTGATTTTGATGCTTGTTTTTAATTTTTCTTCGGTGTAATTTATACTGCACTCATAATATGCAAGCTTGTTTATTTATTATTATTCAGGGTGGTTTAATTTCTTAAACATCTAAAAAATAAATGGTTTTTGGCTTCTATCCCTGGTAAACGAACAGTGTGGAGAAGATTAACTAAATTAATTCTTATTAAATAGGAATGAGATCAACTCGAATCTCTACAGCTGAATGATTGCCGGGCAAAATTTTCCTTCTCAACTGTTTCTACCTAAACTTTTCCAAAATTGAGGTCGCATTGAAAGAGTTCATACTCCAGTTTATATTTATTTTAAGAAATCTGTGACCAAGTCGAAAGATCAGCCGTCCAAAATTTACTATGGAGAGAGACCAATGGCATAGCAGTCTTAGAACTAGTCAAAGTCAGACGAGAGCCTTAGACCATTTTTTCAAGACTTGTTCCCCACGCTATTTGTTCCACGATTGCAACCCAAGACTTCTCATTCCCAGGATCCGACTAATTTCTGATATAAATCCCACAAATTGCAGAGCAGAGAACAGAGCATCTCTGGTCTGTGGGAAGAAAAACTTTTTTTTTCTAAGGGAAGATCTTAAAGAAACAATTCTTCTTTTGCAAAGTACTGTAAAAATGAAGGTAGGTTCATTTTATTACAGTTGAGAATTATATGTATTATAGCGCATAGATTGTGTTCACATAGTAATTTAATGGGGTAGATTTTTTAATCTAGCTACAGAGCGCTTTCTGAGGGTTTTAGCTTCCATTAATGGGCTCAATAGGAGGGAAAAAGTTATGGAAGAACTTAAACAACTTCTGTTTACAGTTTTTTTTTAAGGTTCTGTTTACAGTTACTGGGTCTACTAACACACCCTTGGATTGTGCAGAAAATGGTGTTAAAATTGTCTATTGAGGACGAGAAGAGCAAAAGAAGGGCCTTAAAGGCAGTTGCAGGGGTAGAAGGTATTATAATTCTCTTTAAAATCGATAAGTTTTTTCTGTGGATTTACAAGTTCAAAATTGATCAGTAAACCTGTCAGTACGTTTGAAAACAAGATTTGCTCACCACTAAACTACTGTTGAGTTATGGGAAAACAAGTTTGCTGATAAATCAGCTAAAAATATCTTGTGAAATCTTTAAAAAACCAAAATCAAATACCCAATTTCTATAAAGAAAAAATCTAGATTTATCTTAGCGAAAAAAATCTATGGTGTAATCCTTGAACCTCTAGTTTTATAACAATTTTGAAATTTGTATTGCAGGGGTGGATTCTGTGGCGGTGGACATGAAGGAGAAGAAGATCACTGTAATTGGGGATGCAGACCCTGTGTATTTGACATCAAAGCTCAGGAAATTCGGGCACACAGAGCTTTTAAGCGTGGGGCCTGCCAAGGAAGAGAAAAAAGATCCTCCCAAAAAGGAGCAAAAGAAGGATGAGAAAAAACCAGAGCCTATTCCAACAATCATGTATTATCCCCCCAGTTACAATTACAGGCCTTATGAATACACTGTAGCTCGTGATGAGTATAGTTCTTGCACTATCTGCTGAACTTTGCAGTGCATATCATTTTTCTTTTGCAGATGTAAATGTTTACGCATATTCCAAGGTACCCACTTGGAAGGCCTTTCAGTTGAGATGCCAAACCCTACTTGATCCACTGTACAAAAGGAAAATGGTAGAATTGGAATCTTCCTGAGGAGGTAATGGTAGAGAAGAAATTTTCTACGGCTGATGTATATGTATCAATACTGATAAATTTTCAGGTAAAACCAGAGCTGAAATTAGTAAAGTAACCACAGAGCCTTAAGTTTAAGTCTGCCCTGCCCAGCAAGTGATCTTTATTTATGGGGTACAGTTACCTAGAGATTAGATGGGGGACATTCTACACATTTCATGGCACCTCTGTGTGATGCTTTTTTTTGGAATATTGTAAGTAGTAAAATATTAGAGATTTGGAGTGAGTTTGTTTTTTTTTCTTTCTTCTTCTGATAAAGATGGTTTTTTTGGAAGGGTCCAAATGTATCTATATCTTTTATGTCAGAGTTATCACAAATTATATGCTGTAAAGTTTAATCTATTATTTTTTTATTTTCTTATGACATGCACTATCTATCAATTTACTGTTTTCAAAATAGACTCTTTTATCAATTTATTTATCACTTTATTTACACATGTTAAATAATTTTCTTATTTTAAAAATTAAAAATATTTTTAATTATTAAATTGAATACATATTAAAAAAAATCATAATATAATTAAAAAAAATCTCAAAATATTTTGTCATAAATTACATTTTAAAATAATAATAAAGTTATATTCAAACTAATATTCCATAATCTTTACTATAATTTCACTAAACTCAAACTTATAACTTCTATTCCATTTCATTATAAAATCCAAATTTTATTATATTTTCACTAAATTAAGAAAACTATTTAAAAATATAGACATATAATGTGACACCATGAAGGATAAAGCTTAGATAAATGCATGCATGTTCTATAAGGGATTTAAGGGATTTATAAGGGTTCAAATTTATTTTTTGTAAAAATATATACAAGATATATCTTTGAAAAAATATTTTACAACTAAATTATTATTTGGATGTATTAAGAGAGCACTTTGGATTTAACTTGATTGGTTGTATCTCCTACATAATTATCTAAATTTTGTATTGTTGCATTATTATGTGTGTAATTTGAGAGATTTATATAATTAATCGTTGCATCATTGTGTTGTTGCTTGGGATCTTATCCAAACAATAATTGCATGGTTGTTGTAAATTAGAAAATAAAGTACTCTTAAATCATTTGATGCCCTTCTCTAAATAATAACATAATTGAAGGAAGATGCAAGGAAAGAAACAAAGCACAAAAGAACAAAGATAAAACAAAGGAGGTTAAACTGCAAATGATTTATGTTTCATATATTTCTAAATATACAAACTTCATTACATTTAGAGATCATAAACACATATGAATCCATTATAGAGAGTTGTTACTCTTCTAATACACTTCAAAAAGTAAAACGAAATGGATTCCCCTATCCACTGGTTGTTCAAACTATTGCTACAGAAATATTCATCCTGTTCTTTCTCACTGCTCTTTTCATACATTACATTACAAAGAGACTACTTAAACTTATGTATATGGCTAACAAAAGAGGCAAAGCAAGACATTAATTACAATTAAATTTTGCTACATGAGAACATCTAGCAAAGGAGATTTGCAATTAATTCATATTTAAAATTGTCTTAATACAAAAAATGAGAAAAGAGAGAGATACGAATATGAGTTGGAGAAAAGAGAGTTCATATGCACAAATGGTCAATCAAGACATGGTGACTATAGGGAGAGTGAAGAGGATATGGAGGAGTAGTTGGGATTAAAATCCAACACTCTTACTTAATAACAACTACTAACATCCATGATGTCCATATTGTCTCTTTGATGGACAAAAAATTCTTTTCCCAATGGTTTGGTGAAGATATTTGCATATAATTCCCCAGACCTGCAATGATCCAAAAGAATTTCTCCATATTTGATCAACTCTCTAATGAAGTGATACCTTGTGTTGATGTTTTTGCTTCTTTTATGAAAAACTGAGTTTTTGGATAGTGCTATTGCAGGGGTGTTGTCACAATAGATCTTAGTTGAGCTTCTTGTTCATGCCTTAAGTCCCTTAATACTCTTCTCATCCAAATTTTTTGACATGTTGCCCTTGTTGCTAATACATATTCAACTTCAGATGTGGAAAGGGAAACAATGAGTTGTTTCTTGGAAGCCCATGAAATGACTTCTAAACCCAAATGTAATACATACCTTGATGTGTTTTTTTCTATCATCTACACTTCTTACCCAATCATTATTTGTATATCCAACTAGCCTAAACTCATTTGTTGTAGTATACAAAATACCATATCCCTTTTTTTTTATTAACATACCTCAATATTATTTTAGTTTCTTACCAATGTGTCTCCTTTGGAGCCTCCATAAATCTAGAAGTCAAACTTATTGCATACATTATATCAAGTCTAGTTACATTCAAATAAATTAAAATTCCAACCATTCTTTTGTATAGGGTTGGATCCACATTGTTGATACAATCTTCCTTACTTAATTTCAAACCTATGGTTGTTGTTGTTGGAGTAGGCTTGTTGTTTTTCATTTTAAACCTCTTCAAAATCTATATTGCATACTTTGATTGAGAGATAAAGATGCCATGTTTCATTTTCTTCACTTCTATGCCTAGAAAATACCTTAACAACCCTAAATCTATCATCTCAAACTCATTTTCATGACCTCTTTGAAATAAGAATTAAGGATATCATCATTCCCCTTAAAAATTAAATCATCTACATACAAAACAACAATTAAAATCTTGCCATCATTTGCCTTGATGTAGAGTGGGCTCACCATCACTTTTGCTAAAGCCATTGCTTAAAAAATATGAGTCTATTCTACTATACCATGCCTGTGGTGCTTGTCTTAACCCATAAAGGGATTTATTCAACCTACATACTTTGTTTTCTTTCCCTAGAACCTCATATCTAGGTGGGTGCTCCATATGCGCTTCATCTTTCAATACTCCATTTAAGAAGGATGACTTCACATCCATTTGACATACCTTCCTCTTGTGCTAGACTACTATTGCTAAGACTGTCCAAATGGTTTCCATTCTTGCAACTAGAGCATATGTTTCATCATAATCTCTTTAATGTTGTTATTTGTATCCCTTAACAACCAACTTTTCTTTATGCCTTCCAATCCTTCATTCCACACTATTTTTGGTCCTATAGACTCACTTTAATCCTATCACCTATTTTCCTTGTGGAAAACTCACTAATTCACATGTTTGATTATTTTCTATAGCTTTTATTTCTTCATCCATTGCATTTACCTATTTTAATCTTTAATTTCATCTTCAAAATGAATAGGATCATCTACATGTGAATAGAAAGCAAAAATAGAATTCAGACCGCACTATTCTCAACTTCAATTTGCTTATAAATGTCTCTCATACTTCTAAGTTTTTATCTTCTCAAGCTTTCCAATGTTGAATTTGATGTGTCACTTGAGGTTGAACTTGTAGAATGTGTACTTAATGACCTTGCACAAGCAATGCCTATTGTTGATGGTGTTTGTCCACTTGAAGTAGTGCTTGCTTGAATGTGTGGGGTTGTCCTTGTACTTGTTGAAGGTGACACTTGAGGATCACTTTGTTGAGATTGAATGGAAGTAGGAGTCACTATAGAAGGAGTGCTTGCTGATATTAAGTCTCCTTTACCCCCATGTGGTACACTTGTTGCTATTTTTTCAAACTTCCATCCCATGCTTCCTCTTCTATTAAATGCACATCTCTACTGATTATAAAATTTTTGGTTATTGGATTATATAACTTGTAAGCCTTTGATTCATCAATATATCCCACAAATATGCATTTTTCTCCCTTGTTGTCTAATTTCTTCCTCAATTCATCTAGGACATGTGCATATGCCACACATCAAATCACTCTCATATGAGCAACATTGTGTTTTTTTCCACTCTATGCTTCCAAAATCATATTCTTTACACTTTTGGTTGGACATCTATCAATTATGTAGGTTGCACATTCTATGGCTTCAACTCAATATTCATTTGAAAAATTATTTTCTTTTAACATGCTCCTATCCATTTCCATGATTGCTCTATTTTTCCTTTCTTCACCATTTTGTTGAGGTGTATAGGTCTAGTAGTGAATTTCTTGTGAATTCCATAATCCTTGCAAAACTTTAGGAATTCATTTGAGATGTATTCACCACCTCTATCTATTCTCAATTCTTTGATATAGTTTCCACTTTTCTTCTCAACAAGAGCCTTAAATTGATGAAAGAACTCAAATATTTCATTCTTATGTCTTAGAACGTAGACCCATATTTTTCTCATATAATCATCAATAAATGTTAGTAAGTAATAACTTCCAACAATCAAGGGTGTTTGCATTGGCCCACACAAATCTAAATGGAAAATATCTAACAATGTCTTATCCTTTATTGAATTCCTTGGTGGAAATTATCCTCTAATATGTTGCTTACCCAAAATGCACCCTTTACATGCTCTTTCTAGTTTTTCTATAAGTGGCAAACCCTTTACCATGTGCATTTCCTATGCAATAGGCTTAAAAATCCAAAGTTTAGGTATCCAAATTGTAGATGTCATAACCAATTTTCATCTTTTATTTCTTCCTATTCAAGATTGTTTGAGTGACTTGCAATTTTTCCTTCTTATGGGTTCATTGAGGGGTGTGCTTGAGAAAATTTTACCTTCAAATCTAGTTTTATCCTTAGGGAAAAAACTCTAAATTTTTGGTCATTAGGACTTTTGAAATAAGATGATTATTTGGAAACTTATCTAAAATTAGGCATTCTCTATTTTTGAAAAATATTCTATACCCCTTTTGAACGAGCTTCCCAATGCTCATCAAATTATGTTTTAATTGAGGAACAAAATAAGCATGAGAAAAAAACTTTTTCTCCCCCTTTTTGGTTAGAAAATTGATTTTTCCTTTCCCCATAACTGATACATTATTTTCATTACCCATTGTGACATCTGATTTTACATTTTCATCCAAACTAGAAAAAAATGCTAGGTTATCTTTCATGTGATTGTTGCAACCTAAGTCTAGAAATCATACATCCTTTTGATTTCCTTATGCAACATTGTATGCTAAGAACATACTACCTTGGTTTTAGTTTTCTCTAGTAAAATTTGCATTTTTTACTTAGAATCATATTGTTTCTTTCTACATTCATTTGAGTAATGCCCATATTTTTTGTAATAATGACATTGTATTTGGGGTTTGTCATACCTTTGACATTGTGATTGATTTTAACTAGGATTTTGGTTGCTACCTCTTCCACCTAAGTTTTTTGGGTTGGTTCTTCCACCTCTATGTGAATTTCTTCCTCTACCTCTAAAATTTGACCTTCCTCTACCTCTACCATGATTGATTGAAAATTGTGTTTTGAAACCATGCTCCAAAGATTATTTTTATAACATGTTTTACCTATGCTCATGAGAAATGAGATATGCATGAAATTTATCTACTAAAAATGTGAGACATTTTCTATTTTATGGCCACTACAATGAATTCAACCCTTGTAGGTAAACTTCTTAAAATATTTTCAACTACTCCCCTCTCTTCAATTGTCTCACCATGTGATCTGATTTGATTAACTAGTCCAATTATTTGAGTAAAGAATGAATCTACTAATTCAGACTCCTTCATTTATATGGTCTCAAAATTTCTTCTTAACATTTACAATTTAGTTGTTTTCACCTTGGTCACTCCTCGATATGTTGTTTGGACTCGGATATATCTCATTTTTGTTTTAAATTTTGTTGGTACTGCAACCCTTGGAAAAATACTCACATGCATTGTTTGGAAGATGTAAAAGAGAGCTTTAGAGTCCTTCTTTCTATTTTCCTTGAGTAAGTTCTTCTCTTCTTGAGTTAGAGAATTGTATGTTGTTGCATTAGCTAGTTTTGGATTGCCATTTTCTACGATCTCCCTACGATCTCCCATGTGTCTTGAGACTGAATAATTCCTTCATTAAGATTGACCAATAATCATAATTTTTTTATTGAATTAAGGAATATATGGATTTTTCAAGATTGTTCTTATGGTTGTCATTGTTGACTATGAAGCTCTATGTTGGATAGTACTTAGCTTTGATAACCTTAGATCTAACAAGTTTCAGCTTTGATACCATGCAAAGGAAGAGGTAGATGAGAGAAAAAAAGCACAAAATAAAAGAGATAATGTAGAGGAGGTTAAATTGAAAATGATTTATGTTTTATATATTTCAAAATATACAAACTTCATGACATTCAGAGGTCATAAGTTCACATATGAATCCAATATACAAAGTTGTTGCTCCTCTAATACACTTAAACAAAATTAAAAAAATGGATTCCTCTCTTGTTGTACTATGATCAAGGAGCATAAACAATAATGCACATGAGTGACATATATTACACTACTAAAATGTGCATGGTGCTCTACATACAGTACTAAAATCTCACAAATGATGACAAACTAATATTGTAGAAGGTTGCTCCACTAAAATGGAATACTCAACTATTCCACTAAAAGAGGGAAAGCATTAGCATAACTATGTGATGATACCGTCCTTAATTTTGACAAGGAAGAGGTATAGGTAGATTAGCTAAAATGTGCCATATATGTGCAAGAAAATATATAAGCAACATTAGGTCCAATATTATGTACAAACAATTGAAAAGGGTGTGCAAAAAATAAGGCACACACGCATGAGGCAAGAATCACTTGGATTTGTTAATGTGATGACAAATACTAAGGCATTACTCAAACCCCCATGACACTTTCTAACTTAGTGCAAGTACAAAAAATATAATAGATGTGCAAAATCCACCCCAAGGAACACAAAATTAATTTTGACACTTTATATGAGTGCACATTTATAGACATATTTTTTGTTTGAATTCCTACAAATTTCTTTGAAAAGGAAAAAATGAGTTAATTTCATAAGGTGTAAAATGAAGATATAAACTAAGCATGCCTTACAAACCTACAAGAAATTAAAAAAAAATATTAAATACCCATTATTCAAAACAAGATCCCCACCAAAAAATTTACAGCGATATGACACTTTAGTTTAGGGCAGTTATAGTTTCCACAAAGTGAATTGATGTAAAATTTTTGCAACATACCAAACGGTCATTGAAGTAAATTTCCTAAGTTTTTACTGTGTACATTAATTAAACTATGTACAAGCCATTGCAATAAAATTTTTTCCTTTCTTTATTGAAAATATATGAACAAAGATGCTATAACAATGTTCAATAAGGATTTCCATTCCATTACAATATTTCACCAAGTACAATGTTTCCAAGAAAGTACAAAACTACATACATAGCTCCTTCGAGCTTCATAGCATAAGATATAGATGGTCCAGGTATCTGCCTTTCAAAACCTTGGTCCTCTATCGCCTGCTGAGGAGGAGAAGAATCACTCAAGCACTTTTTTGCCAACCTCAGACTCATATGCGGTCCCCCGCACATCTATCAATGATAGATGGTCCATCCCTTCGATGAAGGTATTGGTTGGTAACCCCATACGACATACCATTATGAGCTTAGTGTTGTGTCCTACATGACTAGGATTTATAACCTACACTAGGTAGCCCTCATGCATTTAAATGGGCATGGTGAAGTGACAGTGGAGTCTCAAAAATCTCACTATCTATAGTGGAGTCTCAGACAATCACACTACTTTGGCCAAAGTGTTCTCACTCAGTATAATTGAGCGATGGTCTACCATTCACCTAGACTATCGCAAGCTCGTTTTGACTTAAGGCCATTATATCTATGCTTAGGAAATCCCTCTCCACAGGAAAGCTATTCCTCAAGATAACCTATCTCTTTAACACAACCTAAGGTAACACAACCCAATAAGCAAAGTAAAAGTTCCCTCCCTTCACTAGACAACATTCCCAAGAGTAACCTACTAGCCATCTAGCATAATTAATTATCTAGCTATGAGTGTTCCTTAAGCTTGTCTATGTTTGATCATATCTAGTATAATAACAATACATATGATAAACATACCCTCTTACCCATATCTACTCATGTCTAGTATAATAATAATACCCATGACAAATAGTCTCTCCTATCATGGAGTACTTACAAACAATGCATAAACAAAGTAAATAGTTTCCACTTTTCTTTTCAAGAAAATAATACTTTCCTCTATGTGCAAGTAACAACAAGACTAGTTTAATAAATCAAGACATAGCTCATTAAAAAATAGAATAAACAAAAGTAGAAAATCCCCATGCTTGTGTTTAAGCTTTCCAATTTGACTAGCTGCAAACACAACACTTTTAGAATAGTAACTATCTTGATATTGATACTCCAAAAAAGTCTCACAACTCTTAACTCTCAAGTTGGAAAATGTTTCTTCTCAAAGGATAATAAAACTCTCTCAATACTCAAGGCTCTCACACACTATTTTGACAGAATATTGCAAATAGAAACATGTACAAAATTTAGAGTCTTTGCACAAGAAATAATGCATAGAAGAAGAATAATGATGCATCCAAACAAATGAACTCATGTTGCTATTTATACAATCAATAGGGGATCAAACACCCTAAGGATTAGGCATGCAGTTGATAGAAAATTGCATGCACAAGAACACATGGTTCATATAGAAAAGGTGGTGAACATGTAAGCGTATACTCAGCTCAAATAGCTATAGATCGACCTTCATATTCAACAAAAATTGGAGACCAATTAAAATATCCATGTGATAGAATTCGATTTTCATCTCAAAGCAGACTTCTACAAGTTAAAGGATTAAAAGTTGGCACAAAGAATTACTATGCTCTCTCATAGATGGTGCGGTTTCCTTCCTCAGAGAAATATTCAATAATAAAAGTGTGTCATGAAGCTAAAATATCGACTTAGTCATGCTAAGTTTTGATTCACTTATTAAATTGGTTTAGAGAAAGTCATTTATATGCTTTCCATGATTGTACAACTATTTCATCGATGTTAAACATCATGGAAATACAATTTACTAAGTCTATGGTTTACCTATTAAAAAGGCGTTGACTTATTCTCTTCTTAAATATCGACTTTATGGTTGTGTTAAGTTTGGAGATCACAAACTCTTCTATCGTCGACAACATTTGCATTAAGTGGCTCACGAAATACAACCACTACTGTTCGAAAGTTTTACATTAACTTGTTTAATAAATTGGCCTCCAAGTTGATTAAGATAATTGACTTCAAAGCCAAATGTATAAAGCATTATAATCCATTGTTAATCATTGCTTTAGTTAGTTGATCTCAAAGCAAGTATCATTTAAACATATATATATAACCTATACATATATATATATATTAACACACACACACATATATATAAACATATACATATATATGTATATGTTAATATATATCCATATTTATCATATGTCAATAAAGAATGCATATATAATCAATATACAAAGGAATACATCAAAATGGAAATCACATTGTTATATTAATATATCGGTTGTATATATATATATATGTATGTATGTATGTATATATATGTGTGTGTGTGTGTGTGTATATACCTCTATGTACATGCATGTGTATGTATACATGTATCGATACATTCGTATGGGCATGTCTATTTACTACCATATGCGTATATGGATACATATATACATATGGATATATGTATATACATTATATATATATGCACATTCGATTCTCACACCAAATCATACACAATTACTATGGTATTGATAAGAGACTATGAGCGATATGTCTATACATATACATATGCATGTCATTGGTTCCATCAGATAGTTCCATGTGCATAAGCAACTCATGCATGAGTGTGCATAGGTGCGTCTACCTATGTAGCCTTATGTACATGTTCCTTTGTGCGTATGGTCTATCATCGTCATTCATGTGTGTACGCATACACATACCTCATATTTTTCATATATCAATACAAGCATAGTAACAAGGAAAGAAATCTCAAGCTCAAACAAATAAACATCATTAATGTATGCACTGAATAGTAAACTAGACTCTTACTAAAGTAGACATACTAACTAAGGATGACTTACGAATTTCCCACTTAATAACTCGACTCAATTATTCTATTGCGGTGTGTGTGTAAGCTCAGATAGGTTACGTTACTAGTTACCCGACCAAGACCTTCTCTTGAGTGATACTTCCCCTCTACCTAGAGGAATTGAACATATACCTGCAATCATTAACACATGTACATGACTGTCAGTTGTTCACAAAATATGCAGTATACATATTACATCTCCAAAGTTATAATATCAACACAATATTCATCCAATCACATAAATGCATTCCTTAATTCATATAACTTTAAATGAGTTGGAATTCATTCAATAAGCAGTGCTAACAAAGTGCACACACAATTTATTCATCCACTGAATTCACATTACATTCACATTTTACCCCACATAGTAATAGTAAATAGTAATTGCACAATTGGGGTGTAACAAATTCTCAAAAGAGGCATATTCATAATTCACAATTCTAGAATATAGTCAAGAAAAACCAATAGAACCACTATGTAGAAATAGAAAAATTAAGCAGATTAAAAAATGACACCAAAAGGGGTCTATATGAGCCTAAATGATCCCTCTAAAGCTCTAAAAACTGGAATGGTGCAAGGTGACCTCCGATAATCATTGATTTAAAAAAACATACATCATAGAAAAAAATTAATCATACCATTGGATAGAGCACAAAAAAATACTCATAATAAAAAAAATTCACTAGAAATGTGTTTGTATTGTTGAGAACGAGGCTTTTGAATTTGAGCCACAAAAATAAATAGGCCAATGGTGAGGGGGGTTGATTTGGAGAGGAGGATAACATCAACAAATTCTAAGCATCAAAATATTCTCTCTATTGATGAAATATTTTGTCAATTCTCTAATGTTAAGAAAAAATATAGTGATTGGGATATTCTTCCCAAAAATGAAATATTCTTTTTGATAGAATATTCTTACGAATATTCTTTAGGTGACAAAAATCTTCATAGTGATTACTAGCAACATAATATGCTCTCCTAAAATGAAATATATTGATCGTCATCGATAACTAGCATGAAGGAATCAAACCTACGTAGGTTGATGTCATGCTTGCACAAAAAACACCCTACAAAAAAATTAATAAAAAATATTCTCATACGAAGGTTGAGGAAGCATGTAAATTGAGGTAAGATGATGTAGAGAGGATAAAATAATAGTGTATGCATTGTACAATGATCGTATGACCATACAAATCCATATGGATGATACATATTTTTGTTAGAGTAAAGTAATTAATTAACTTTACTCTCCTCTTAAGACTTCACTTTATGCACATATATTAGTCATTTAATAATTAATATTAATTATTAAATGCACTCACCTTAGGGTTAGGTTTTTCCTTTCAGTTTTGATCTCCTTTATAAGGATTGATCTCTTGTATTCTAAAACTCTCTTGATTCATTTTTTCTCTGATAATACATTTTGCACATTGTCAGAGCCAAAACCCTTGTTTTGTTCTCTCTCTTTCTCTGTGACAAGTTTCTTGCATGTAGGTGTTCTTTGGGTTTTGTGGATTTGTATTTCTCAAATCCTACATGGTATCAGAGCCAGATCTGTTGTAGCTTGTTCAGTTTTTGAAAGAATTAGAGATCAAGGTTTTGGTTGCATTAGATCTGTGTTTGTTTTCTAGTTTTTATTTGGAATAGGGGGTACTTTTTTTTTGGTGCACTTTGAGCTCAAACGAACCTCACCGTTGAGCTCACAGTGTCCAAAAACCTCTATTTTCATATGAAACATGTCTGATTCAGACACAGTTGCACCAGAAGGCAAATTTTTTTTGCCCCAAGGCCATATGGCCCTAGGGCACGCAGATCGAGGTGAAAAATTGCAAAAAAATAAATTAAAATTAAAAAAAACCAATTTGTTGGTTTAATTTCTGCGCTTGCAATTTAAAAGGAGGAACCACCGAGTGGCCACCCCTAGTGGCGGGCTCAGGAGGAGCCACCGAAGCTCCACCCAATGGCTTCCCATTCTCCACCACCGCCCGACAACCTCCTCTCATCCGCCTCTTTGGAGTTAAGCCCTCGCCCCATCACCACAGGCCGTAGTCCTATTGGCGCCCAGGCGCCCGTGCTCAGCCCTGTTGGCGGTAACAGCCCCTGCTGCTGGTCATATTGACGACCAGAGGCTCCGCTACAGAACCAACCGCCAGCCCCCTGGTCATAACGTGACCAAGGGCTGAAGATTTTTAGCCCCTAAGGGCTCAAAGACTATTGCATGTGCCTTTGGACCACCTTTCAGTAAAACGGGCATATCTTGGGCGTTTTAGCTTGGATTTTCGAACGAAAATAGGCGTTGGAAAGATGGCTTTGAGCCCGTTCTGATGGTGTAGGAAATTTTTCAAATTTTTCTAATTTGGTTGCATTTTTTCGCAATCAAAGTCTGATGATCTTTTTGCACTCCGAGGGGCATAACTTTCTCATTTTTGCTCCGTTTTTCGAAAGCGAATAGGCATCAGAAAGGTGGTTCTATGCTCTTTCCAAATCTGTAGTCTATTTCATCAGAAAATTATTCAGGTACACAGAGATTCGTCTCTATCATCTACTACTTTCTATTATTTTCTAGCTTTCAGTTTGTACTAGGGATTGGATTTTTGCATTGTGGGGGGGTGTTTTTTTCTTGCTTTCTGTCATTTACATCAGAAAACTAGAATCTATAAACACCAAAACAAAACAAAAAACCCCTTCTGCATCTTCTGTCTAGTTCTGAAAGACCACTAAATAATAATAAAAAAAATTCAGAGTAGTTGAGGCACAGTTCACAGGATGGCCGATAGATCTATTGAATCTCTCACACCACATAATTATCACACTTGGAAGGGTCGCATGATGACACTTCTCTAGTCTCTAGGCTTATGGTCCTATTTGGATGAGGT
This sequence comes from Sequoia sempervirens, assembly GCA_007258455.2. Classification (NCBI taxonomy): domain Eukaryota; kingdom Viridiplantae; phylum Streptophyta; class Pinopsida; order Cupressales; family Cupressaceae; genus Sequoia; species Sequoia sempervirens. Next base: position 10,608,057 of record VDFB02274714.1, read on the forward strand.
TCAACCTTAGTTGACTCACCCCTTTGAGGTTATGCAGCATAGGAACAATATGGATCAGGCTATGGGATTGATGGCTATGCACATCTCAAACAGTCTCCTATTTCATTTTGATGGGTGTCTCACTCCTCGAGCCATTTGGACCAAGTTTGATGGACTTTTTGGCACTGTTAATGAGTTCAGAGCATTGCAGCTTAAGGCCGAGTTGACTTCCTTGGTACCTGATTCGTTTCCCTCCATTGAGGACTTTCTGATGAAGTTCAAACAGCAAAGATCTATCTTGCAGGGTTGTGGCAAGACTAAGACTGATACAAAGTGCATCTTCCTAATCCTCTCCAAGCTTCGGGGTCCATTTTAGATCTTCTCTTCAACCTTCTATTCCACCATGGATGCCTTGGGTACTCGACATGTCATTCCTACTTTTGAGGTGTTTTGTGATCATTTGACTCGTGAGCAAGCCAAGCTCAAGCAGATGGATTCACTTTCAGGTTCACAGAACCAAGCATTGGTAGCCCAGTCATCACAGGGGAAGTAGAAGCAGAAACAAAAACCAAAAACCATAAAGCGTTGGAAGGATTCCAATTCACAACACACCTTTGATTCACCTTCTCCTAAGGGGGAATCATCAAAGAAAGATAGACCTAAGTGTGCTTATTGTAATAAGCCAGGACATGATGAGTCCAAGTGTTATGAGAAGAAGATAGATGGATATGCCAAACAGGTTTCAGATTTGACAGCTCTTCTTGAGAGGAACAATATTCATCACTCTTCTTCATCTACATCAGGTGGGTCTTCTTCTTCTTCACCATCATTCCAGACAAATGGATAGGCCCCACATAAGGGTCATGCATTATGTGCAACCTCCAGTTCACATTCATCCAGATGGCTACTAGATTTAGGTGCTTCACACCATATGGCATCTTCTCAGGACATGTTCTCATCTTTCGAGGTTGCATCCTCACCACACATATTGATGGGTAATAACACTTATATGAGTGTATGTGGAAAGATTCTATCAACATTGATGATGGTACATTCAATGACGTACTATGTGTTCCATCTTTGTCCACTAGCCTTCTCTCCATCTATCAGATTGCTCACAGTGGGACAGGGAAGACAGTTGAGTTTACACCTGATTCAGTGCACATCAGAGACATTCAGATTGGCAACATTGTTGCAACAGGGACAGTTGATCATTCTTCCCAGTTGTATGCATTCACACACTTTGGTCCACCATCTCCATTGTCTGAGTTTTCCTCTCTTTCTACAAGAGAGCATGCAGTATCTGAGGTAAAGTTTGGTCACTTGAACTTATGTGTTCTTCCATCTGTTCATGAGACTAGTGTTGCGACTTCTACACCTCTACTTCCTATTGAGATCACATATGTTCAACAAGATTCCTCTTCAGCTATGACTGACATTGTTGCTCCACTCATCGAGCCATCAAGTGTAGTTGATGAGGACATATCAGAGGATATTCCTTTCCTCACAGATGATAGTTTCAACACACTTGTTATCCCATCTTCCTTGGAGATTCCATTTTAGGATCATCTTGAGTTGTTTGATTCACCATCCTGTTATTCAGACACTCATACTACAGTTTCGTTCTTCAGTGAGCATCATCCAGGACTTCCATTTTCACCTCACATTCAGGGATTTCCTCTTCCTCGACCTCTGGATTTGTTTCTTCCTCCGAGGAGACACATTGTTTTGATCATTGGCAAAGGGGTTCTCTCATTCTGGGGGGGCTTTGGAGTCTCTTCTCTCTCCTATGGGGGGAACATATTTTGTACTTGTGTGATAGAAGTTGTTCTTGGGGGGTCATTTTGAGTCCTCCTTCTATCTCTCTTCTTCTTTCACTCTTGTTCATCGCTTTTTTGGAGAGGAGTTTTTTCCCACTGAGTTTTCTCCTTTACTCCGCTTCATAGAGATTTTTTTGTATTTGGGTACCTGATCAAGCCATGTTGCTGGGACCCACAGTTGCATTGTAGTTCCTTTGCTTTCTTCTGCATTGTTTGTAGCTACATTGTAGCTCATCTTAAGGGGGAGGTGTTAGAGTAAAGTAATTAATTAACTTTACTCTCCTCTTAAGACTTCACTTTATGCACATATATTAGTCATTTAATAATTAATATTAATTATTAAATGCACTCACCTTAGGGTTAGGTTTTTCCTTTCGGTTTTGATCTCCTTTATAAGGATTGATCTCTTGTATTCTAAAACTCTCTTGATTCATTTTTTCTCTGATAATACATTTTGCACATTGTCAGAGCCAAAACCCTTGTTTTGTTCTCTCTCTTTCTCTATGAAAAGTTTCTTGCATGCAGGTGTTCTTTGGGTTATGTCGATTTGTATTTCTCAAATCCTACAATTTTCGTATGGCCTTTATGAATGACTCCTCAAAAACTAAAAAAAAATCCTATCAAAAAAACCTAAGTGTTATATATCAATATTCATTTCTCAGTTGCTTTGACCTACTATGGTGGTGTTTGTTTCACTTTAGAACATACTATTTGAAAGTGGATTCCCATGACCCTCAAAACTTCAAACCAAATTGGAAATGGATTTACAAGTTGACTATGATACTATGTTGGAGCATCCAATATAACTTGTAAGATCCAAAATACTTCCACAAATGAAGAATATTCAAAATAAGAATGAATTTCATAAGCAACATCAACATTATGTGAAATATACAAAAAATCCTTTCATATAAAGACAAGGATGAGGAGGTGAGAGGGTAGGAGTGGAACTCTGACTACCCCTCCAAGAATGAAACACAGTAGGACTCTATGGAAAAGTGTTGATACACTTGGTGAGTCCACATGAGGTGAGACAAAAGTGAGATGGATCCTAGGTGAGCTTATGAGTAGTGTGAATAGGACTCTCTTAAATATGATACAATCTAATTAGTTTGATAATAATTCTTTTCACACTAAAAAAGAGCACCTTTGGATTTCAGATGAATGCATTAGAGCCAAAAGATAATTCTATAGCCAACATTGCCATCCCATTTAGTCTAGATGTATTTCCAAATTAGTTTACACGGCTTCTCATAGTGTAACATAACCAACTAATATTTCTATTTCTTTTACCAAGAGCTTATTTTCAAATTCTTTTAAAAGATCAAATGATTAAATCATTCTTCTCACAAGAATTATGTATAATCAAATTCGCTTCCAACACCACTATGAAATTAGCTTGAATAACAAGGTAAGACAAGTGATTCAATAAATTTGTTTCTTTCATAAGATTACCTATTCAATCATTTACGATTTCTTACAAGCAAAAATGACATCTATCGATTGTAAGACAAATGTAGGTGTCATGGTCTACTATAGTGTGTGCATTTCCAAATTCCAATCTTGCTTACCATTCATCATCTGGCTAAGCATTCCCGCCTCAACCATGTTCTCACTCTTTAATCTACTCCTGCATACACACTCTTGCACTTTCCAATTTCATTAGTAACCTTTAACCGATAATTATTACAAAATAATTCTTTTAAATCATAAATTTGCAAAGGTAATCTCTTTTTTTTTTGCAAATTCCATTGCATTTATCAAATTTTATAAACAACAATAGATAAATTTCTTTTTTTTCAATTATTTCAATTAAATTAACATTATTAAATGCAAGTAAAGAAATTGAGATGTGACATCCTTCTCTCTCTCTCTCAGGTCTCTCCCTCTCTTTTTCACTCCCTCTCTCTCTCTCAAGTCCTTCGGGCACTCCCCCCCCTCTCTCTCTCTGGTCTCTCTCACTCTCCATCTCCCTCTCAGGCCTCTCTCTCTCGTCTTTGCCTCTCTCTATCCCTCCCAAACCCCTCTCTCTCAAGTCTCTCCCTCCCTCTATCCCTTCCAAACCCCTCTATAATATATTTATTATATAATATAATATATTTCTTATATATTAATATATTATATGTATTATATAAATTATATTATATATTAATATTATTATTATTAAGGTATATATTATATATTATATAGTATATAAATTATATTATATATTAATATGTATGCATAGGGGAAGCTTCAAATCTTATACAATAAATAACAGATATTCGTTTGTGTTTGATTTTTATAAACCAAATAATACATAAAACCAATATTATGTATTATTAATATATAATAAATGTATTAAATATTAATATATATAATAAACATATTATATATTAATATATCATAATATATTATATATTATATATTATATATTATGATATATATTATATAATATATTATATATAGTATATATAATATGTATAATATATTATATGTATAATATGTATAATATATTATATGTATAATATGTATAATATATTATATGTATAATATTATAATATAGTATATATAATATGTATAATATATTATATATTATTGTAGATGCTTAAAAATGTCTTGAATGATACTACACACTTGAATCTGATATACTAACATCGTTTCATCCAGAAATTCATCATCTTTTCACCTGTTTGATTAAATAAGACTAGTTATTTAATTAAATGCATCATTTTCATATATTGATCTAATTAATCTAATTAGGTTAATTCCTACCATTTCATCTAGTTTAATTGAATAATGCAAATTATTTAATTTAAACCCTTTCCTTTATCTCTCATTTATTTAAATAATCTAAATCATTTAATTAAATGTCACAATCCATTTTCATTAAATAAACTAATTATTTAATGGACATCCTATTATTCCTCATCTTGCACATGAAAATTTAGTTTTAATTACTAAATTGCTAATTTCCTCACCCATCCACTTGCATTGGGAATATTCCAAATGAATATTCTCCTATTTGGCTCCAAAAAGGGAATGATCATTTTCAAACAAACTGTGTAACAAACTTTCAAAGTTGTTACAAAGCGTGTTTTTTTTGAATCATTCTCATCCCTTGATGATTTCTTTGATCCATGTGATCTTTGATTCTCATCCATTGATGAGGATCCTTGATCCATGCGTTCACCCTTCATTCCAAATTGACCATTGATTGATCAAATCGATCTGAGCCCTTTATTCTTCATTTGCTCTCCTATAAATACTTCACCATTTGGAGAGAAACGGATCCACCTTTTCAGAGTAAAGTTATGCTATTGAAATTCATACTCACTTGCATCTATATTTAGCATTTGTTAGCACTTTAGATTAATCTTCATCCATATTAGGTTAAGCATCCATTAATGGCTTCCATTTTAGTTTAGCTTGCATCTTTGAACTTCGTTTCCATTTAGCATAGCTTGCATCAATCTCCACCAAGAATAACAGTCACCTTTATCATATTAAACTAGTTTTGCATCCATGTAAATCACACATATCTCATCAGTTTCATCGATTTTCATCAATAAAATTGATTAAAACAACTCATATTATTTAAGGGATTGGGAAAGGGTTGCCATTCCACATCAATGCGACACCACTCCCCCAATGGGAGAAGATTTGAAGTCTTAGAATAGGTTTTTATTATGCTTTCGTGTTGATTTCATGTTAGTTTAATGGCTTCTTCGTTTCTTTGATAATTTCAAATATCTCATTCGGGTAATGGCTTAGGGGATTAACTAGGCTTTAAATTCATTTGGATCTAGCATATATAGTTCATACTATGACTATGGTCACAATTATATAATATATTTTATACTATAGTTTATAAATAACATATTATATATTATATATTATATATTATACTATAAATTATATATTATATATCTTATACTCTCTCCCTCTCTAGCTCTGGTACTACTATTGATATCCAACTTATATTTTTTATTGAGCTTTTGAACATAGTAATTAATCATTCTATTATCAAAATTTTGACCTCCCAAATGCATATCCCCTCTAACGGCCTTAACGACAATATTACCCTTTCAAATAGAAAGAACCAACACATCAAACGTACCTCCACCCAAATCGAAGACGAGAACACTTATTTGTCCAGTGAATACATCATGGAAGCCTTAAGTTATAGTTGTGGCCATTGGCTTGATAATTGTTCTCATGACATTGAGGCTTGCAATATCACTAGCTTCCTTTGTGGCCCTCTTCTACACATCATTAAAATAAACAAAAACAATAATAACTACATTCTTTACCTCGCACTGAAGGTATTTTTCAAAAATGGTCTTCATTTTCATGAGTAGCATGGATGAGATCTCTTCAAGTGCAAATAACTTAGTTTCCCCTTTGTAAGTGGTCCTTGGATGAGAGGCTAATCATCCTTCCCTTGGATGATCTCTCTTCCTCTCCCTCTCTCTCTCAGGTCTCTCTCTCTCTCTCTCTATCTCTCTCTCTCTCTCTCCCTCTAAGGTCTCCCACTACCCCCTCTCTCTCTCACACACACACTCTCCATCTCCCTCTCTCTCTCTCCCTCCCTCTCCTCCCTCTCTCTCCATCTCTCTCTCTCTCCTCTCCTCTCCTCTCTCTCTCCTTCTCTCTCTCATCTCTCCTCCTCTCTCTCTCTCCCTCTCTCCTCTCTCTCTCTCTCTCTCTCTCTCTCTCTCTCTCTCTCTCTCTCTCCCCATCGCCCTTCACCTCCACCTCCCCCCTCCCTCCCTCCCTCTCTCTCTCTCTTTCCCTCCCTCTCTCTCTCTCTTTCCCTCCCCCTTTCTCTGGTCTCTCCCATTCCTCTCTCTCTCAAGTCTCCCTCACTACTCTTTCTCTCTCTCAGGCCTCCCCCACTTCCTCTCTCTCTCTCTCTCTCAAGTCTCTCCCTCTCACCCTAACACGATAACTCTCTTTGGTATCTCCCTTCCTCTATCTCTCACACCCCCTCTCTCTATCTCACTATAAATATATATTATATTGTAGTATATAATATATACTATGTATTATATATATTGCATAATATTAATATAATATATAATATTTAATATATACTATATATAATATACTATATAAAATATATGTTGTATATAAAAAGGCTATGGCATGTGGGCACAAAGGTCTGCAATGGTTAGGTGCAAGGTTGCAATGATCAAATGTTGGGTGCAAAACGAATTGGGGCTTGAATGGCAGATTAGAACCCGGAGCTTATGGGGATGTTTGGCACCCTAAGAGGTGGGAAAGGCCCGGTAGAAATAATCTTCAAGGTCTTGAGGAGCTCGGGAGAGTAGCTGAGGGTTTTGGGTGGAATAGGGGTGAACCTCGTCGTAGAGGAAGAAACCATAGAGGGGCCTATCAGAGAGGGATAAGAAGGGTTTCGATGATCAGTCGAGGGCTAAGGACAAAGTTAGGGGAAAGCGTGCACCTCATCACAAAGGCTTTGTCAAAAAAATTTGGCAACGCAATCAACCCCATCCAGAATGGGAGGAAGCAAGGGAAGACTCAAGTTCAGAGAAGTCAAACCTTTCCCCTGATCAGGCTCAGGGAAAGGTGATTCTTGGGGGGCGAGCCACCTTGATTGTTAGCTCAGCCAAGATGCAAATGTAGGTTTTGCATTTAGAGAATTTAGGGATCCTGGAAAAATGGTATGGAGTTTCTCTTAACTAGGATTATCTAACTAAATGGTGGAGGAAGCGTTGGGGTTCCGACCTTCAGTTTAAAGTTCTTCAAAATGGGTACTTTTTGGTTATCTTCTCAACCAAAAAGCTGAGGGATGAGATTGTGTATGGGGTCTGGGTTTTGGATGGGAGCGGAATTTATTTATGGAAATAGGTTGTTGGCTTTAACCCTTTAAGCCATCAAATGGAAACGGTTCAAGATTGGTACAAACTCTCCAATCTCCCCTCGAAATATTGGGAACCTAGTACTTTAGAAGAGATTGGAAACCATCTGGGTGCTTTTATTTGCATAGAAGAACACAAAGACTCTAAGGATGCGACCACTTACGTTAGGCTGTGTGTGGAGAATAGCCTAGTAAGGAAAATCTGGAGTGAATTAGAGTTGGTTTATGAATTTGGCAGTTGGGTTCAAAAGTTAAGTGTCGACTCCTTCACTTGTCACTCATTGGTTCAACCTTTGTTTTGCAGATCCTTTTCCCCAAATGCAGGTAAGGCAAGGGCAACAGAAGCATCTTTGTTGCATGTGGTGAAGTCAAAGAAATCCCAAAGGAAGCTTGAGGTCTTGATCCAGGACACCGCACATCGGGTGGAGTATGAGTTTAAAAGTCCCCCTCATAAGACCCACAGAGGTGATGATTCTTTGGTTCAACAGTATTAGGATGTAGTTATGGATACTTATACTTGAGAGGAGGTCATCAAAAGAAAAATTGGGGAAGATTTGGAAGATGGTGGGTCTCCAAGTTTGAAAAAGGATTTAGTTTTGAACGAGAAAATATCTCAAGTTCTTGAAATCTCAGGGGAAGATTGTCAGAATGTTGAGCTGAACTCTTTGATTGAGGTAGGAAGAGAGTTAGTGGAGCTGGCTGAAGCAAAACAAATTTAGTTCATGGGAGTTAGAGGAGGGAGATACAGATGGTGAGTATTCCCCTAGTCAAGAGGATTGTGGGATGCCAGAGGATCTAGAAGGTACGAGCTCTCTCTATGGAAAAAAAAGGGAAATCTCATTCAAGGCTGGAATAAGCTAGGACAAAGATTGGTATCTGTCAAAGGGGCTTGTTCAAATCCACTCTGGATTGTTGTGAGAATAAAAAAAGAGGTCGTATTTCAAACCAAGAGAAGCGTAAATGGGATGGGGAAGCTAATGGTCAAAAGAAGATTGACTCCATGATGAAAGTAGGGAAGAGCGAGTATCTACCTAAACAACAATGAGGCTCTTAACTTGGAATGTTAGGGGCTTAAGCACCCCTAACAAATGGAGCCTGATTAGGCTCCACACTAAAGATTGTCAAGTAGATTTGGTTTTATAGCAAGAAACAAAAATTGGTGAGCAGGATCTAGCGAAGTTTGGGAAAAAGTTGAAGTTGTGGAAATGGGCTGGCCCTGGTGCGGGTGATGCTTCAGGAGGCTTATTAACCATTTGGAGACCTCAATCAAGCCTTGTGGAAGATATTGAAACAATTCATCATTGGATTGCATGCAGGGTAAGGAGTTTAAATTATAATTTGCACTTTTTGTTGATCAATGTTTATGGTTTGTCCTCTTGTATTCTAAAAAGAATAGTTTGGAAATATTTAGATAATCTCCTCATTAGACAGGGGGTGGAGTTTTGGGTTTTTGGGGGAGATTTTAATGCCATTCTTAGATCATCAGATAAGAAAGGGGGATCTGGTAGAGCTCTTCCTTCTCAAAGGGATTTTCTTCATTTTGTGGAATGGAACTCCTTGGTTGAATTGCATACTGGCAATGGATGCTTTACTTGGACCAACAAAAGAGAAGATTTTTGTGGTATTGTGGAAAATTTGGATAGGTTTTTCTTTAAAGGTAATATGGGTAATTTTCCCTTCACTCTAGAAAGTAAAATAAATTCTGGTTCGGGCTCAGATCACTTTCCTGTTCAATTGGATATTTTGGGTGAGAAAGGTCTTGTTCACAATCCTTTTAAGCTAGAATTAATGTGGTTCAGAGAACCAGAAATTTTGGATTTGGTCAAGCAATGGTGGTATGAGTGTAACCTGGGAGGCTCTAAGTTGTTCAATGTAGTGAAAAAACTTAAATTTATTAAGCAACAACTTAGGCAATGGAACAAAGATTCTTTCAAAACTATCTTTGAAGAAAAGAAAGAGGTGGTAGAAGATTTGGGAAAGCTTTCAAAAAAAATTATCTCTGAGGGGATGGATAAGGAAAGCTTTGAAAATGAAAAGGAATTATCACTGAAACTAAATGATTTGGTGGCTAAGGAGGAGCTATTTTGGAGACATAAATCGAGGGAGATTTGGTTAAAAGCTAGGGATAGGAACAAGAAATTTTTCCATAACTCCACAAAGGTTCGAAGGGAAGTCAATAGAATTGCTAATATTACTGCTTCAGATGGTCAACTTTTGGAAGATCCCTTAGCCATTAGGGATTCAGCTGTTGATTATTTTAGCAATTTTCTTAATGAAAAGGAGGGTTCCAACATGTTAGCCTAGAATGATTTTCTTAGTGCAATTCCGTCTATTATTTCTGACTCCCAAATGGCTGGGTTGAATGCTAAATTTTCAGTGGAGGAGATTAGAGTTGCCACTTTTGGGTTAAATTCAGAGAAGGCCCTTGGGCCAGATGGGTTTCCAGCTTTCTTTTTTCAAAAATGTTGGGACTTTGTTGGGGTAGAGGTGGCTGAGGCTATTGAGGACTTGCGTGAATCTAGGAGAATTCTCAGTGAAGTTAATAATACTTTCATTGCACTCATTCCTAAAAAGGAGAAGTCGATGTCTTGGGAGGAGTTTTGGCCAATTTTGCTTTGCAACACCTTTTAAAATTTTTTAGCAAAGGTAGTGGCCAATAGGTTGAAGAAAAATTTTCCTAGCATCATTTCGGAGGAACAAATGGGGTTCATTCCTAGCAAGTCAATTTTGGATGGTGTAATTATTGCGCAAGAGGTCATTCATTCGGTCCAAAAAACAAAAAATCCAACTATGCTTCTTAAACTGGATATTAAGAAAGCATATGACAGGGTTAACTGGCGTTTCCTGTTCAAGGTGTTGGAGGCTTTCAGTTTTCATAAAGAGTGCCTTGACTGGGTGGTAAGTCCGAGGTATTTTGTTCTTCTGAATGGTTCTCTAGAGGGTTTCTTTCTGGCTTCTAGGGGATTGTGGTAGGGAGATCCCCTCTTCCCTTTTCTTTTCATAATAATGGAAAAATCTTTGGGAAGGGGGTTGGAGAAGGAGAGGTGCTCTGGCCAGTTAGAAGGGCTTTAGGTTACTAGTAGTCTTCCCTCGGTGACTCATCAACAGTTTTTTGATGATATAATGTTGTTCACGGTGGCTTCGCTTAGAGAGGCAATGAGGATTAAAAGCATCTTGGATAAGTATTCTTTAGCTTCTGGTCAAGTGTTGAACTTTATCAAGTCAGAAGATTTCTTTTTTAATTCAAATGGTTAGTTGGAAGATCAGATCTTGAGGTGCCTGGGATTTAGGAAAGGGGGATTTCCTTGCAAGTACCTTGGCTTGACTTAAGATAAAGGCTTACAGCATGGGGGTATGTGGATCGCCTTGGTGGAAAAAGTTAAAGAGAAGCTCTCCTCTTGGAAGAGAAAATGGCTCTCTTGGGCAGGTAGACTAACTATGCTTAAGTTGTTATTGCTACTTTGCCTATTTATATGATCTCCTATTTCCAGTTGTTGGTGGGAACCAACAACTCTATCAATAAGTCAATGAGTGATTTTTTTTGGAATGGGAGTAGGGATCAAAGAAAGTTCCCTTTGATTAAGTGGTAGAAAGTTTGTGAAAAGAAGGAAAAAGATGGTGTAGGTCTCAAAAATATGTTACTTCAAAATAAGGCCCTGGGAGCAAAATTAGTGTGGAAAGTTCATACTCACCCTAAGTTGAAATGGGTTAAAATTGTAAAAGCTAAATATCTGGATAATGAGGAGTACAACTTCCTGAAAGAAAAGTCTCTTCCGAATGGTTCTTGCATTTGGAACTTCATCAAACATTCTAGAGATCTAATCATGGATTACCTTACATGGGAGGTCAAAAGTGGGGAAGATGCCCTTTTCTGGGAAGATTCTTGGGAAGGCTTTCCCAATCTTGCAGACAATCCCCTTCTAGCTCGGGTCGGAGAAAAATCTAAATAGGTTTGGGGTGATAAGGTCCAAGATTACTTTGCTGCTCAGTTTGACTCTTTAGCCAGGTTTCATCAATGGAAACCTCTTAGCTTGTTAGGACTGGAAGCCAAAGATTTGGCTGAATTTGAGAAGGTTTTAGCTAAAAGGAGGGTCTCGAAAAGGGTTGGTAGGGATAGGATTCACTGGAATCCGTCAGCTTCTAGAGAATACTTGGCAAAATTTGGTTATGAAATTTTGGCATCTAATGATAAGGTGGAATCAAAACTCCCAATTAAATTATGCTGGAACATGGTTGGTCTTCCAAAGGTAAGCATTTTTACATGGGCAGCTGCTTAAGCCAGGATTTTGACTGGGGACAGGTTTGTGAAGTTGGGTTTTTTGGGCCTATCAAGATGTCTGTTGTGCTTCAGGAGTGAGGAAACAGTTGATCATTTATTACTCAATTGCATGTTCACACATGCTATTTGGGAATGGTTGCTCTCCAAATTGCATTGGAACACGAATCTTCCGAGTCTTTTGTTAGATTGGTTGAACTCTTGGCCGGTACCCTTGAAATTTTTTCTTCTAGGCGAATTGTGGCTAATGTGTCCCTCAATTGTTCTATGGGAAGTGTGGAAAGAAAGGAATAGGATAATTTGTAGAGCAAGGAGTTATCAATACCCAGATTGCAATGCAAAATAGAAGCAAGTATAGTTGAATGCTTCAATGCAAGGTTAGAAGAAAGGAAGCTTAAAGAAAAGAATTTCTCGGCCTGGGATTCTTTTATCCTAAAAAATTGGTCAAGCTTAAAGGTTCCTACTTTTGAGGGTGATGGTGGTTTGGATTCATTAGTTGGTCATGATAATATGGTGTGGAGTCCACCAGAGAATGGCTAGGTCAAGTTGAATTTCGACGGGGCCTCAAAAGGTAATCTTAGTCCCTCTAGTGTTGGTTGCGTTGTGTGGGATAGTGCCGGGAGGAGTTAGTTTCCTTGGTTGCTTCTCTTCCAGATGGGACAAGTAATGAAGCAGAGTTCCAAGCCCTCCTTTTGGGCCTAAGTCTTTGTTAGGAATTAAGAGCAACTGAGGTGGTGATTGAAGGGGAATCTACACTAGTGATCAATGCTTTATGTTCTAAACATCTTCTGAACTAGAAATTGGGGGAGAAACTTGAAGTGGATTTGGATTGGATCAAAGGTTTTGATCAAGTAATGTTTAATCATATTTATAGAGAAGGAAATAAAGAAGCAAATCTTATTTCAAATTTAGGGGTGGTAGGGCCTGATAGGAAAATTATAAATAAATTTGCTGATTAAGGTTAGTGGGTGGATGGGTGGCCTCCCTGCCACACTGGCATTGGTGATGGGTAGTTTTGAGGCTTTCATTAGCCCCTGGGTCACATTAAATTATTTATCCGCTGCCAGAGGTTGTGTGGGCTATGGAGCTGGCAAGTGGAAGTTGTCAGGGTATGTCGATTATGATGTCCTTATGCAGAAGTTTTTAGTTGGCATGATGGTATCATTTCAAGGCATTCTCTTTCTTTTAGTTTCATTTTTGGAGGTTTGCCTCTTTGTAAGGACATATTGCCTTGCTATTCAATTATTCTTCACTCATGCAAAGTGAGGTTTGTTTGTTGGCCATGGGCTCTATTTATGGCAGTCGGGTTTGGTTTTTTTATTATGGTTGGTGCGTTTTTCTTGGTGGGTGTTGCTATGGGTGACATTCCTATTGGTGATTACCGGTTCCTGGTTGCCTCCCGGAAGGCTAAGACGAGTCGTTCAAAATTCACTATTTGGGTGTTGGTGGAGGGTTTGGAATCCTTTGGGGTTGACACCCCATCTCTTTGAAAGCAACAAAGAGGCAGGTCGCTTTCTTGGCGATTACTGATCAAAGGCTCAAGCAAATTCTGTTTGACAACAACCCCTTGGTCTTGGTGGTAGTAAAGATGGTGCTCGAGAAAGAGCATTTGGCCAGGGAAGAATATGCACATGATAATGCTTACATTTCGTTGTGGTTTTTGGTTGTGCTTTTGGATGGGGATGTTCCTAAGGTAGAGGTAAGAGAGATGCCCATGCACCTATTTCGCAGGGACCTACTAGGAGGCTTAGAAGAAACTTTAAAAGTGGCTTTTGTTGGGAAAGGAATCCCATGAGCCTCTGACTTGGTGCAATTGTGGAATTCGGATGAAGCGGTGTGAGTCTTCCCCTTCCTATTAGATTTGAAGGGTGTCAAGTTGATGTGTCATAGGATGATATCGACAGTTGCGGTGGAGTTTTTGAAGTGGAAGTGTGGGCTGGGGGTGGCAGAAGGAATGGAGTGGTTGGAAGATTTTGAATCTTTTGCGCACCTAAATGGTTTTTTGTGAGGCTTGGCCTCCCTGGACGTTTCTTTTGATTGGTTAGTGGCATTACGTGGTTTTTTCTAGCCTAATTGTTGGTCTTTTTTGGTTGGTTTTGGCAGGGCTAAATTTTATGGGGCTTCTTAGTTATGCTCCCTGCTTCTGGTTGAATGCTATGTTCCTGCTTTGCAGATGTACTATATACAGTTCCCTTTTTAATATAAATCCTAATCTTATGTATGAAAAAAAAAAGTTTTATATAGTATAATAATATAATATATAATATATTAGTATATTAGTATATATTAATATATTAAATATTATGTATTATAAATAATAGAAGTAACACATATCCATTTGAGACTGATATCTGTTTGAAATGAATATTTGTTTCTAGCAGATAGAAATGGATATTCATTTTTTTTAACCAAATCAGTAGGCTCAGGATTTGGCTCAGGGTTTGGTTTGAGATTTCCAAACTTGGAAAGTCAACTCAAAAAATGCATTTACAAAATTTCCTTAGTTTTTCGAAGTTTTCCCTTGTGGCCGACAACTTTTTTTATCTGAATTTGATGAAACGAAAAGGGTTTATAGAAAAAATTATCAACTTTCCACCAATATAAGATATGCCTTATTTTGAATTTAATAAATTATTATTATTGATTTTTTGTACATACATTATGACTAAAGTCCTAATTGATGGGCTGATTGAAAAACTTCTATAATTTTCAAACTATTTCACATTTTTCGAATCTAAAAGATGCATCACATTGTATACTTTGCATACTATAGGATAAAAGAAAATTGAATTTCATAAAATTTTAACCAAGTTATAGTGGTAAGAAAAAACACGTTTTAATAGTTTTGAAATGTTCTAATAAAAAAATCATAGCTAATTATTTACATGCAAAAAAATTACAAAAAAAAAATTGGCGCATCTGAGCATGTGTCCTCTACATATATTGAAAGTTTCAAAAAAAATAAAAAATTCTTGTACTTAGGGTGGTTAGACATACACTTGCTTTTTATCTTTTCCTGAAAATTTAGCACCACTGCATTGAAATTTCATATTTTTGTAAAATAGATTTACTTTTTTCCAAAAAGGGACATTCAATTTGCTACAAGTTTTGTTCTTACATATTTTTCAAATTATGTCAATGACTTATTCAAATTTTTATGTCAAGTTTCCTAACTCTATTTTTCTAAATTTCCATTGCCACTTAGGGACCTAGTTTGGACCCCCATGATCCTGCACTGACCCTCCCATTGGACCTTATATTGAACAATGTCTCTATTTCACAACTTGATGTTGCGTCTATCTAGAATTCTAATGGACTCCACCAACACCACTCCTGGATCCTCCACCTGTAACGAATTCCAATCAAGTATATGAGATGCATCTAGATGGTATGGCTTAATAAAAGAAGCATGAAACACATTATGGAGTCAAGCTAGAGCAGGTGGTAGGGAAAGTAGATATGCAACCGGGTTGATCACTTCCAATACGTCAAATGGACCCACATATCTTGGAGCCAACTTAGAAGATTTCCTGAAGGTAATAGAGCTCTTATGTGGCTTGAATCTTAAAAAGACCTTATCCCTTGTTGCAAATTGTCTTAAGGTTCTATTCTTGTTGGCATAAATCTTTTTCCTATTTGTTGCCTCCTTCATTTTTCCCTTGATAAGTCTCATTTTCTCTTCCATATCCTTTAACATTTCAGGCCCACTATGATCTTGTCTTCCAATTTTTCCTAACTAATGGGAGTATGAAACTTTCGCCCATATAAAGCCTCAAAAGGTGTCATACCTAAGGATGCATGATGGGAGTTGTTATAAGAAAATTCTACCAATGGTAGATACTCTTCCTATTTATATTGTTGGCTCGTATAGTACATCTAAAGGAGATCTTCTACTACCTGATTCACTCTCTTGGTTTGATTGTTAGTTTGAGGATGATAGGTTGAATTGAAATATAACTTGGTTGCCAAGGCTACATTCAAATTCATCCAAAACTTTGATGTCATCCAAGTATCTCTATTGGATATGATGGTCTCTGACACTCCATGCAAGCGGAAGATCTCTTGGAAAAATTTCTCGGCCAAGGTCAATGATCCATCCTTAAGATTCCATGAAATGAAATGTACCACCTTAGTCAACTTATCGACTACTACCATGATGACATCATGCTTGTTCTTACTTAAAGGTAACCCCTGTAAAAAGTCCATATTGATCACTTGCCATTTGTACTCAAGTATATCATGAGGATAAAGGATCCTTGTTGGATGCACATGCTTAGCCTTGACTCATCGACACTCCAAGCATCTAGCTATGTATTCCACTACATCCTTCCTAAGCTTTTTCCAATATTACAAATATTTCAGCTCTACGATCATCTTAGTAACTACAGGGTGTCTTGAATATGGTGCATTATGGACTTCTAGGACTAGCTTCCTAAGCTCTCCAAAATCTGGAATATACATCCACCTCTGATATCTTAAGATACCATCTGATTCAAACTCATACCCATCAAATTGGTGGTATAACAGATTCTCTTCTAGAGCTTTCTTTACCCTCTCATAGTACTTGTCTCCTTGCAAGTGTTGCATCATCTGTTGCATCAAATTAGATCTTGTCAAGGTCATAGCTACCAAATGTCTTCTTCTACTAAGAGCATTTTCCACTTTATTTTACTTCCCTTTTATATACTTGATTCCAAAGTCATACTTGCTAAGGAATTATAACCACCTCCTTTGCCATGCATTGAGGCTTGGTTGAGTGAAGATGTATCTCAATCCCAAATGATTCATTTTGAGATCAAATGGCTTTCCTAATAGATAGTGTCTCCACATATATAAGGCATGCACTATAGCTGCTAATTCCAAATCCTGTGGTGCATAATTCATTTCGTGTTGCTTTAGATTCCTTAATTCATATGGTACCACCTTCCCATCTTGCATTAACACTACTCCTACACCATCTCCTAAAGCATCCATGATCACTAAGAATTGACTATTGGGATTAGGTATAGTCAGCACTGGGGCTGTCGTGAGTTTCTCCTTCAGGATTTGGAAATCTTGTTCACACTTCTTAGTCCACTCAAACCTTTTTTCCTTTCTTTCGGAGTGAAGTTATTGTGGCCGCAATTTGAGAGAATCCTTGCATGTATTTTCTATAGTATCCTACAAGGTCCATATAGCTTCACACCTCTATCACACTCTGGGGTGTCAGTCATTTCCTAATTTCTCTTATCTTTTTGGGATCTACAGAGACTCCTTCAGCTGAAATAATGTGACCTGGGTAGTGCATCATATTCTGATAAAACAAGCACTTGGATAGCTTTCCGAAAATATTCTTCTCCCTCAGACACTGTGATACTATTCTCAAGTTTCGATCATGCTCCTCAATATACTTGGAATAAACCAAAATTTCATTAATAAATATCAAGATAGAGTCATCCAAACAATCTTTGAACACTATTCATAAGATTCATGAAAATTGTGGGTGCATTGGTCAAACCAAATGGTACAACGATGAACTTGTAGTGCCCATATCGAATTTGGAAAGAAGTCTTCATAATGTCCTCTTCTTTTATTCTCAACTGGTGATAACCAGATCTAAGATCTATTTTAGAGAAATCTGACAAGTTCCCTTCATTTAATTAAAAAAATCGCTGATCCTTAGAAGAGGATATTGATTCTTGATGGTCACCTTGTTCAACATCCGATAATCAATACATAGATGCAAGGTTCCATCCTTCTTCTTCACAAAGATAACCAGTGCTCCCCAAGGTGACACAATAGGTCTAATGAGCCCTTTTCTCAACAACTCCGTGAACTGGGATTTCAATTCATAAAGCTCGGTGGTGGTCATCCTAAATAGGGCCTTAGATTGAGGCTCGCCTCTAAGAACTAGGTCAATGGGGAAATTGAATTCTTGCTTTGGAGGCATCTTGGTAAGACCTTCGGGGAAAACATCTTAGAATTCCTTAAGGATAGGGTAATCATCTAGGTATGGCTTCTCATTGTCAGGTTCACTAACATGCACAACTTATATGACACAACCCTTCTTTTGATCCCTTTCGAGTTGCATGGTTGAGATTTGCCTAAGCTCCAGGGGTCTTTGTATCCCATGAATCTCAACCGAGTTTCCATAGTCATCTAGACAAATAACCGTCTTATCCTCATAGTTTACAATGGATTTGTGCTTAGTTAACCAGTTGATTCCCAAGATTACATCATAGGATCCTAGAGGCTCCATGCAAAGACCAAATTGGGTCAAGAAGTTGGGAAGTTCTAATTGGTTGCAAAAGAAACATGAATCTACTTCCCACTCTACACGATTCCCATACTGAATTGACCATGAATTTTCCATATATATGTGTCTAATGGGAAACTTAGAAATCATTCTAGGATCTATAAAACACTTAGTAGCTCCAGTATCTATTAAAATAGAAATGGTTCGGTCAAAGATCTTACCCATCATCTGTATTGAAGAAGCCTAGTACACTCTACTTGCTTGTTATCTACTCCTACATGGATCTTGTGTTGTGGGGTCTACTGCTAGTTTCCTTCCTTCTATGACTTTGGATTCTGAGGGAAACTAGATGCATAATGGTCACCCCCACAAGTAAAACACCCAATATGTGGTCCCCTTTGACCTCTAGACCTATCCTTTTCAGAGTACCTCTGATTACTGTTAAAGGTGTTGTTGCCACTATTAGCCCTTTTATTCTTTCTGCCTCAGTTTCCTTCTTCCACTATAACAAATCCTAGTGATTTTCTCCACTGTTTGCTCAATTTTTTTGCTTCCACCCATTGTTTTAATGTATTTATTGGCAATTTTTTGAAAATGTCAGCGCTATTTATCGGGATGGCACAATTTTTGGTGTTTATTGCACTGATCAGTACAATTCGGCACTAATTACCATTTAGAGTAATTTCATCTTTAGCACCGATATTAGCTTCGAGTGTAGTGCCACTTTTAGCTCCAACTTTAGCTTCGCATTTAGCTTCAGGTTTAGCGCCAGTTTAGACACCCCTATGTCAAAGAGACTTATTTATATGTCTCATCAATGATGTAAAATAGTGAAATGTCAATAATATACAAGAATATTGAGGAGAGAATCACTAATGTCACATCGACAAGGTATATCTACAAGTGCTTAATGAAACACAACTCTTGGATATAACGAAGTAATTCCAATGAGACATTGAGATATTGGTAAGACATATAAGATTGTCTCATTGAAACTTTTCAAGTAATGATCAAAAGATACACCGCTATACCGCTGGGAAGGTGAGCAACATATGCAGTAGAGTGGTCTACACCGCATCCTTGCAACAATAAGCCTTGAGCAAGGTGGTAGTGCGGTAAATAGTAGAAGGGAAGGGAAAAACACTGTTATATCGCAACAATAATCACAAGTCTCCCCGAAATGGAAGAGTTACACCGATATATAAAGAAATACCATTGAAGGAAAATATCAATGAGATAATGGCATATCGGCAAGAGATATTAACTTGTCTCATCGACACCAAAAACCAACATCAGAGGAGCATAAGATCTAATTTCAATGAGACATTGAGATATCAGTAAGAAAAATAAGATTGTCTCATTGACACTCTTCAAGTAATGATCAAAAGCATACATCACTATAATGCTGGGAAGGTGAGCAACATATGCGGTAGAGTAGTATACATTACAACCCCGCAGCAAGAATCCTTGAACAAGGCGGTGGTGCGGTAAATGTGGCATCATTAATATTTACAACAAATCGCATCAATTGCCAAAATTAAATGCTATTAAATTATTAAGGGTTGCCAAAACTAATATGACTAAATATCACACCATCCAAAGATAAGTGAGTTTTCCCAATATCACACTCAATTGTAGTGCACTAGCGTGGAAGGAGCTAAGGATACAAGAAGAATAATTCCTACAAGTGTGAAATACTTGGGTAAGTGCACGAAAAACTCTCTGAAAGAGCTTTGTTAATATAAAAATCTTTCAAGGTTTTGTCATATGAAGCCATAGTAGAGAAAATTGAAACATGCCTTCTAAAAGAAAACAATTAGAAGTAAAATATAGTCAACCTAAAATTAAAGATGAAGAACCTAAAGTAAAGAAGAGACCACTCCATAAGTCCATATTAGATACACTTCCAGGGTCTATTGAAGAGGGTACTAAGAAGTTTCTCGTGGACACCACACAAAGTTGTAGGGATGCCGTCATTTCCAAATCTAGATGGGACCTATTTTGGTATTCTTACAGTAAGAGAAATGAGAAGATTCCAGTGTCAAATGCTTGGATGTTGGATATAGCAAGGTTGATTGTCCCAAATGTGTTTGTTGATGTATAATTTATTAGACTGCTAGCCAAACACTATCACTTAGCTACCAAAATAGTAAGGTTTCCAAACGACATAGTATTGGTAGAAGAAACCGGAAAATCCATCATTGAGTGTTTTGGCTTAAACAAGCAGGCTCTGACCAAGATAGACCTGCATAAAAGTGAGGAGGATTATGCTAGGTTAAAAATACTTATAGAAGTGATGAGGTACCCCTATATATGAAAAGAGGCATTGGTAACAAAACATTCCCCATCTCTACCACCGCTACTAAACCATTTAATGTGACAAATTTTTAGTATTACTTTATGAATACATATTTAGCTCTTTTCCAAGTGTTGGGGATAGATGCTCAAGATAAAATTTTGATAGGCCTAATGATGATGGCCATGAGAATTCAAAACCCTAAAACTAATATTGAATATGACTTTGCTTCATACTTAGAGAAAGCGTTACATGATGAATTCTCCCAAGTTATAGAGGATAGAGCACCGATTACATTTAGATACTATTCCCTACTGTGTCATCTGATATTGTACCAGAATAGGGACCAATGGACTAAAAGAATGGACTTGGCTATAGTAGATGAGCAAGGGAATCTCACACTTGTCCATAAATGATGCTATATTTGGGATAGTCGGTGCAATAATTCAAGCTTTGTTGTATTCTACAAAGATTTTGTACACAAAATCCTTCAAGTTATTAGTTATGCAATACCAAGATTTCCAACTAAAATGTTGCAACTAGTGAGACCTTTGGCTTTAAGACAAGAGTAGAGTCATACACACAATTTTGGAGATTGGTTCTTCCTCCCGGAAGTTACAATAATAAGATTTTACGGATGCCCTATTGCTCCACACATACTACCAAAATTTGTGCCCCTCAAATTAACATATCTTGAATTTATGTGGTAAATGATGTGGATAGAGAAAGGTGTAATGCACAAGCAGAAGAAAGGCACTTTCTTGCCAAACCAAACCAAGTGTGAAGATTGGACTATAGGCTCAGACACACTAGAGGAGTTATAGTATTATTTGAAGAAAATATATGCATTGAAATTTGGAAAAGAAAGAGCCTTTGACCCTAAAAGTCATATGAACAACATAAGGCACAATCTTCTTACCAAAATGGCAGTGCCGCACCAAGTGAATTTTGAAGAAGATGTCATAAGGAAATGCATTACCTATAATGATGTATTTAGTAGAAGGAAAAAATGGGAATATATGAAGAAGCTTGAAGAAAGGATGAAGCAGAGGTCCAAGGATTTCCTAGGATACTTTGTTGAGGAAAAGGACCCCATCAAGAGGATAGAATTGATAATTGGTAGATTTGAAGAATTGTACAGAAAGAAGGGAGCATATCTGGAAGAACATCATAGTGGTGCAACTACAGAGCTTACCCTAGGTGAAACCTTTGAGCCTCCCATGGAGCCATTACCTCCCAAAAGATAGAAGATATGAAGCATTGAACAGTTAGTACCTTATAAGGATACTAAAGAGGTGGGTGATACTGAGGAAGTGGCTATAGTATAGTAGTCATTGAAAGGTGATATTGAAGTTGATCAGTGCATCCTTAAGACCAGTGCCGATAAACTTGAGGAAAGGATGGGTGATGTAGAAAAAACAAGTACAAAGGTACATGAAGATGAAAGGGAAATTGCAGCTAGGAGATTCATAGAAGATGATGAATTCATTAAGACTCCCGAGTTTAAGGATTTTTGGATGAAGATGAAGATAAAACAATTTCAAGAGAGGATGGAATCAACTCAAGCAGGAATTGAAGAATTAGAGAAAAATGAAATGGTAGCACAGACTTTCCAGGAATTAAGAGTTGACAACATTGACATTAGCCCCTGGAAGGCTAGAGAAATGGTCTTGAAGAGCAATATGCTCATTTTCCCTGGCTTGGAATTAAAGAAAATGTTTTTGCTTGATCAAGTGCGGGCTTAGGAAGATCCTTGATGCTACTTGCAAAATTTGACTCTGATGAAGGTATGAGTGGAATTGGGTATAACTCAAAGATTGAAACCCTGGCCATATGGATCAAATAGAAAAATACACAAAAGCCAAAATTATTTGATGTAATTCAAGGGATGAAAGGGGCAGTGATGGTAAGGACAATACAAGATACCACCCCTTTGGCGGTAGCCACAATGACAGTGCATTTGTCCATGTTCACTCGAGCAACTGTTAAGGGATTAGAAGACAAATTGAAGGAGTATGAAAAGGAACAAAGGTTTGTAAATGATGAAGTTAATAAACTATTCATGGAGAATGTCAAATTGAAAGAAAAATTAAGAGCAAGACCCTCACAAAGCAAGGAGATGGTGTTATACAAGCCTCCTATTACTTCAATGGATATTGTGAAGAAGATTTCTACAGAACAGGTAAAAAATCTAGAGAAGGAAGTGGATGATGTAAAGAAGGCCAACAATCAAACCCAAGTTGAAGTGAAAAGATGAATTTATGAAGTTATGGAAAATATTCTTGAGCATAGGATAAAATAAGTTATGGATAAACTAGAGAATGTGCATGATAGTTATAAAACACTTCAGTAGGCAATGGATCAAATAAAGACACATATGCTTGTATTAGATCCTTTGTTCAAAAGGTGGCAGCCTATTCACCACACTTTGGCTAAGTTATGCAAAGTTCTACAAAGAATTCCTAATGCACCCACAACATTAAAGCCAACTGAACAAACTGTAAAGATGATTATTGATGAATTTTAGTATGTACAAGGGTTTGATAAAAAGATTGTAACACGAATGGATTTATTCCATACCTGCAAATAGTGGTATATACCTAAAATTGTGAGAGATGGTGATCAATTGGAGGATTTGGATAAGCTAAAGAAATAATTTAGTCAGGTTGTTCATAAGTGTGTAACTCATATACAGGAGGATGATGATATTGGTCTTCCTAGGTTAAATCAGATCATGGATGGGTTGATTGTTCTTGATGCAGGATACCTAAAGTTTTTCAATGATACAAAGGCATTAATAGATAGTCAATGGAAAACTCATCTTGCAAACATGCAAAAGATCCAGGAATATAAGTGGCCATCAGATTTTACGGTGTATCAGTGGGAGGAAAAGTAATTGGTTTCAGAATAATAAGACACTGAGGTGAGAGCATTTGGATGTTCATCATGGAGAGGAAGACTTTGCTAGATCAATGATCACAGGTCTTCTAAATTGAATAATGGAACCATATGTAGAAATGTCTTAAGTCTTGTTATTTCCTTAATTATGCTAATTAAATAGTTGTTAGTAAAAGAAGTAGTTATGAAAGGTCGTTTCTTTTTGTAAAAGGCATGTAGCTTGTTGCTTCCTATATAAATAGGAAACCAAGGCCTAGTTTTAAATTATCATCATCATATATCATTTCCATTTTGAAGACATCTATTATTAATATATATCAATTGAAGCAATATAATGGAGAACATCTTATTGTCAGAGATTCTCCATGATTGTGTTATCATTCTATATTTTTCTTATGTTTTCCATACTTATTTCTTCTTATATTTGAATGAATATTAGTTATTGAGCCTCAATAAGTTATGCTTATGTAATGAATATGTTGATACAGTAAAGTATTTATTATGGATGTTGGTAAAGCTACTAATTTTTTTGAAAATTTGAGCTTATTTTGCCTTGTTACATGTTCAACATAAAAATGGAAACTATTTAAAAATAATAAAGTTAAAAAAGTTGCTTATTTAAATAATTGTGAGTTACATGCATTAATATTTTATTAACTTTTGTGTCTTCATGAACATATGCTGATACAAAATGAATGGAAGAAGCATCCAAGTAATCCTAATTTTTTCTGCCAACAATTCATACCAAAGATTGAACAATTTAAGGATATTGCAATAGGTATTAATTAAGGATATGATGATGATGATATATTCATGTACTTGTATATTCTATAAAACATTCCTTATTTTCTATGAAATAGTGTATATATTCTTGTACTTGTAAATATTCTTTTACTGTTATGTCTAGTAAATAAAACAAAGTTTGAATAAAAAATGCTTCATCCTTTTTTTGTAAGTGAGTATGTGAATTATTGTTTAACTAGGAAAAATATTACAATGTTTACATTTTCAGTTTACTAGTTTCAAATCTTCATTTTCTATGTATATAAAATTGTACATGCTCTTTATCTCAAATGACTTAAAATAGTAATATCATTAGAATCAGGGTTTTCAATTTCAGCACCATCATTGTCCACACTTTTCATATCCTGATCATAGACTACCTTTTTTATACAATAATTACTATAAAACACAATTTTGACAACATAGTTTAGAAAACATTAGTCCACACTCATTTATTATTCTTTGGTTTTTTTCCCTTAAGAACATCCTTAGGGAGACCTTGTTCTTCCCTCTTCTTTCACGTAGGAGTGTGTTTTAAGAAGGGGTAATCAATCAATAACTCATCCCCAATGGTAAGGTCCATAATAGCCTCAACCATTATTAATCTATCAACCTCTCCTTCCATATCTCCATATTTATCATTTATAACCTCAACAAATTGACAATTTGGTCTTACATTAGGGTCCCTTCCCTTACTACTATTTATAAATCCTGCAATATTTTTGTGTGTGTATTCACATCCATCTATATACATAAGATGACCTCTATTCATTTCTTTTCCACTTTCCAATTGGAGACGATATGTATACATATTTGAATTTAGACCATATGCTGACTTGCTAGGCTTATATTCTGCTAGCCTTCTCCATTCACCACTATAATATGATGGACCATAATATGGCATTAATCTCCTAGTGGTTTGTTCTAAATTTTTTCTATGTTTGGATCCCACATGTACATTTTGGACAATAAAGAGGCCTAGATTCACTCCATGAATATTGGATGGTCGTATCATGTAGTTGTATCCCCAAAATTGAAACACCTCGTACACTCTAGGTAGTTGTTGATCACTAGGCCAAGCACAATATAGTTGATGATCAAATGTCTCTTTGTAAATTGATCTCAAACTTAGGGGCAAGTCATCATCCCCATCACATTCATTCTCATAGGGTATGTAGTCCACCTTCCCCTTGTCTTTAAGCAAATTATGCATCTTCACATCGGTTCTTGTTCTATTACTTATTTTCGTCAATTCCTCATCTTTCGATTTGGTATATTGGCACATATTTTTGTTAGATGTATCATCTGATAAATGATCATTTCCTTCTAGGCTGGAAGTCGGTGATCCAAGAAACTTTAAACCAAGAACTTTATCCTGCAAGTATCCATTAAGAAAAAATTAGTTATTTAAATAATATAAGACAATGTTTAAACGAAGTATACATGCTATTTATATCAAATTGGAAAATTCCTCACCACAATTCTTATTAGATTTGAATCGATGTAGGAGGCATACTACTGACTGGAAGCTCATCATATATGTAATGTCTTTGTACAATCGCTCGTTTGAATTGTTTCTTTCCACGACATACAAAACATCCACAAACAACAATTTTCTCAAAGTATTCATCCCATGTACTATATTCCGAACCTACCTCTTCTTCAGTACAATCATTTGTTGTGTTTGTAGTATCCATTGTAATATCCTCTTCCACCCATTGTCATCTACATGATCTTTAATAGTTTTAGGTCCATTTCCACGTACATATCTTGTTCTTTTGCTAGTTGAATGCTTAGGCTCCAATCTCAATCTAAAATTATCAACAACATGCATTAATTTATGTCAAGATTGGATAATAGATTATAAATTTCAATAATACTATGAAAAAATATGGACATATCACTTAATGCCATCGGATCATTTTTTCCTAAGTTAAGTCATAAACACCTTCCTCCTTTGGTTGAGGTTGTTTTCTCTTCTTACCTCTATTGTATTTATAGATTCTATTGTCTCATCTATTTCCATGGCCTCCTCTATGAATAAAAATACCACCACAGAAGATTTCACTACACTACCGCCGAGAAGGAAAAAGCAACTTGTGGGACCACGGTAAAAACTACTCTACTGCACCGAGCTGATGAAGGAGCCGCGAGACATCGGTGGTTACCACACTACCACACGCCAATGGTAGAAGACTTGCGGGATTGCGGGAGTCACTGCAACATTTCTAGGAACAGAAGGAAGACTCACGTGTTGCCACAAAAGCTTTCACTACACTATTGCCAAGATGGATGAAGCACCTTGTGGGACCGTGGTAAAAACTCCTTTACTGCATCGAGTTGATGAAGGAGCCACGAGACAACAATGGTCACAAAAACAAGGCAGGAGTTGGAATTATTTCCAACACTCTAGGTCTTGTGATACACAACAATGAAAATAGTCACTATACAACAATAATAGGCACTAAATTAGGCACACTTGATGCTGCCTTATACATCCCAAACAGATTACATTAATAGCAAAAAGTCGGTGCTAAATTTGGTGTTAACTAACGTCGACTAAAGTGCGACTAATGAATCAAAATAAAAAATTTAGAACTTTCTCGTGTGAAGGAAGAAATCAGATGACAAAAAAGGGAAAAATGTCGTGCGAAGAAAGAGAGCAAGGCACTACCAGCAACTGATGAATGAATGAATGAATGAGAGATTTTAATGGCGTCCACGAGACTAAGCAGCCTAAGGGACTGGGAACCAAAAAGCTAAGGAATCTCCAAACTCTTTTCCATGTTGGACCTTCTTTTATGAATTTTGACTAAAAAGCTAGTTGTCTTGCTAATCTTCTTCTCCTCAAATAACTCGCATAGATTTCCAACCTTTAAGTTGAATTTTTATGAGAAATTCGATTTAGTTTGCGACACCATAGGTAAGGTTACAATTTTTTTTTCTTGCTTGAATTTGTGATTGTTTACTACTCTTTGTATTGCATTTGAATTCGTGATTGTTTACTGGTTCATGGCCTAACTAGTCCAGGAAACCTCTAAATTGTCCCATCATTATAAATTATAAAACCTTTGAGAAACAAACAAAAAATTTTACCCTACCCATTTGAGCTTTTCCTCAAAATATTATAGCATGAAGCGAGGATACCTTTGTATTCTTTCCCTAACTTGGGTATCAAGGAAATAGTGAACTACTTGGAAAATTTGGGAATTGGGTTGGTCATTGCTGAGCAACTACTGAAAATAAATGCAAAAACAACTTGGTTTTTCCTAGTCGTGCCATAGTCACCAATGCCATGACAAATTTGTGCAAGATTGCAGTATGAAAGAGTTTTCATGATAAGGTTATCAACACTAAGCAAACCAAGTGAACATATTTTCCCTAGGTTAGCAACACTAAGCAAACCCAACAAACATATTTTCCCACAAAATAAAACTTTCATACCACAAATTGGACGAAAACTTTCATACCTAACAATGTGTACTTCATTTGCCTCCATAGACTGGACGAAAATAATTTGCCCTAGGTTACCTCAAAATGTCAAGCAATGAAGGGAAGGGAGCATTGACAACAAACTCTAGCCACAATGAGGTAATTTATTGTCAATTTATAGATTTGTAAATGTTTCCATTGTTTCTTTGAATTTTACTTTTTAGTTTTTATTTCTAAATTTAAAAGAAGAAATATAATTTAAAAATATATATATAGGGACATGAAACTAACAAAGATAAAGAGGAATTGGCTTCCATATTGGGGGTAGAGGCAGTGAACAAATTGGTTAATGTGGACTGGACAACACTTTCCAGATACATAGAAAAACAATCTATTAATGCCCCTCAAACATTGCAAACAAATCAATTGTGTCAAAGGGATTCAATTGATTCCCCAACTAGTCCTCGATTAAGTAGAAGATCCAGGAGGACATCAGTGACAATAAACTCTAAGAATGTGGAACAGGGAGCAGATACTTCCACTCTTGGGACATAGAGTTCGACCACGCCATGTTATCAATCTTGAATTGGTAGCTACAATATGAAGATAAAATACGAGGTGGTTTTAGGGGAAGTCCGAATGATGGATGTTGGGAAAAAATTTGTGAATAGATTGAAGGAATCATTCCTTCAACGGTTCAAAGACCATCTACATTTTCCATTCTCAAAGATAGCCATGCACCTGAAAAAAGTAGTTATCCATGACATGGAGACTAATTTTGGCACAGGTTGGTCTGTAAAGAAGATAAAGCTATAGATGTCTCAAAACTGCAAGAGATTTCGATGCAACCAAACAAAGAAGATAAAAAAAATCCCTCCTGAGCTAAGGAAAAAAAAGGCCAATTGATGTAAGTGTGAAAGTATGGAGAGAGCTTGTAAAAGCATGAGAAGTCTGATGCACAGAGGAAGTCTAGTGAGGAGAGTACATAGGTATTTTAATTTGCTCATAAGATTATATCAAATTTATTAAACGATATTTAAATTTTATTTGTGCATAGTTAAATTGAATTAGTATATGTTTCAGGACAAGGCCTCCAAGGCTAGGTTTGAGAAACTTTGTGCCATGCATCACAGTGGCCAGAAAAGTTTACATGCCTTGATTTGTACATTTGTAAGTATATTTAATATGTTAAATGATATATATTTTTATTTTGTTGGAAAAAGTAAATGATTACATATTAATTAGTTTAACTAGTCCATGTGCCATGTTTTGACAGGAGGAGAAATATGGCCGCCATTCAATAACTTAGTTGGATATTGTTGTGTTAATATGTCAATTTGCATCTCTTGCGTTGATTTGTTTATTGATGCATAGGATGAGTAAATAGAGCTCAAATCTTATGATTACAAGATAACCATTTATGTGCATGAATAAATAGTAGAAGGATGTAGATGAGCTCAATTCATCTGACTTTATGCCTCTTGGCAAGAATTCCTCTTGAATCTCTATTATCAGGTTCCCAAGACTTCCCTGTAGCTTTTACCTTTCGTTGCCACCTTTCCTCTTCACTGTGAGACTTGTCTCCTTTTTCCTTATATGCATTTATGGCTTCGGCTTCTAATTCATCCCATGTTTTACCTTCCTCCTCTTCAGAATCTTCCTCTTCTTCTTCGTCCTCCTCTAACTCTACAAGAGATTCATCTTATTAACCTTCCTCATATGATTCTGATTCATCTTCTACATTAGAGGGTTCATATCCTTGATCTGACTCTTCTGAATTATCAAAATCGGAATCACTAGCTTCCATATTCAAAAATTCCCAACCAACATCTTCAATAAATTTATTTGGATCATTAGTAATACTCTTCAAAAAAAATTGTCATTTCAAGTTCATTCTGCTTTCATAATACTTTCACTAGTACATAAACAACAATATATGACAAAGTAAACTACTAAAAATTGCATATAAATGACTAACTTTAGTCATGTGACTACTAGTGGTTTATTTGTAGTCATTTATAACACCACTAAATTTATGACAAAACAATTTAAGTCATTTATTTAGTCATTGATTTTAGTCATTAATTTGGTCATTGATTTGGTCATTGATTTAGTCATTGATTTAGTCATATTTTTTAGTCATTAATTTTAGTCACGTGACTATTTTAGTGGCTTATTTGTAGTCATTTATAACACCACTAAATTTATGACTAAACTATTTTAGTTATTTATTTAGTCATTGATTTGGTCATTGATTTAGTCGTTAATTTAGTCATTTATTTAGTCATGGTAGTGATTTGTTTAGTCATATATTTAGTCATATATTTATTCCTTAATTTAGTCATGTATTTAGTCATTAATTTAGTCATGTATTTATTCATTACAAATCAAATCTAACTTAATTAATCCTCACAAATTTATGCATATAAATTTCAAGTATCATAGATATTCAAATGTTAAAAAAACACCATGAAATGAAGACTAAAACACTTGAACAAATATGATTGATTAGACACAAACTCAAACAGATTACAAATCAAGAGGAGCCACAACACAATATTTATGAGTGGAGAAAAAACCACTATGACAATTTACTTCATTAAGCCTCATTGGAAAATCAAAATCTCATTAGTTACATTCAATGTCTCAATGACACTATACAACTTACAGACACTATATAAATGAAATACTCCTATTTTCATATACTTATACTATTTTCCCCTTAACTACAATCCTTTTGGAAGGGAAACGACCTCCTATAGGGGCTTGACCCATTTAATCCCCTTACAAATCCACAGCTTTCCCACCGCTATTGGTTTCGGCTCCTCCAAAATATTCCTCGTTGGTATTCATGACCTTTCACTTCTCCAATTTGAAGCTGCAGCCTGAAAATAAGGTTTCAAAATTTGCACATCAAAAACTCAGAAAAGTCAAATAATACAGAGGATAAAATTAAAACATTTTTTTTTCCTTTTCCAACTATGGCACCCTAAACTTAGGTGCTAGATGTAGTGAATGTATCATAATTAGATATAACATCCATCAAAAGCATATTTGGAAGTAGATTTTTATCAGATATTGTAGTTGCAAGTTCCACTAATTATAATAAAGATAAATAGTCTTACCTTTCTGCATCAACTAATGCAATTCTGATAACTTTTAGATGATCGACAATGCCAGTCTTTATCATATCAACATACTCACCTACAAGTTGCAACACAACATTAAACTTATTAATTAGACTCAACATCTAAGAAAGAAAAATAAACTTCAAACATTATCAATTTAGTAAAAAAATCATCAATTTCAAAGATCAAAGTAGCCAATGCTTCACTCTCTACATCCTCTGCTACAATCAAAAGAGGCCTTTGTTTCTGTGATAAATGCAACAAGAAATTATGTTATTTGTCAAAACTTATCACTATGTACTTATGAACTCAAGATCATTTAAATTATCAAACTAATCGACATGACTACCTCATTTCTTTCTATCACATACACTTTGGGTATACAAGATCATTGAGAATCCCAATTATTGAACTAAGAAATTCACCAACGCAACAAAATTATATCTTAAGTAAAATGTAAATCAAATCAATATTACATGTCTTAGCTTATCAATTGATCTCAAATTGTATATACACCTTTTTCATATAGCTTAAGGACATCTGCAATAGATATGCACAAAATTAATTTGGTGGAAAGACTTTAAAAAATTTCAAGTGAATACAATTTGTCATCAATGCATAGACAATACATCCCTATAAGAAATATTATACTCCCTCAATTAAATATTATTACATAGTATTCTATTGGGGGAAATTTACTTTATTGGGGGGACTTTTGATTAGAAAACCCAGATCACCAACATATCAGCTCATGTGAGAGGTCAATAACCAACTATTAAGCCTACACATGGCACATGCATGCACAAAATAACAAAGAAAAATAAAGATCATGCATCACACAATAAGTATAAGACAAAAAAATGTCAAAAGAGTTGTGTTAGGACTAAAAAAAATAATCCCACATATTTGCATTAACATCTATTCATTTATCTCCTAGTCCTTACAAAATCTCACCAGACTCAATTTTATGATCTAGACAAATTACTGAGGTTCGTGTAAAGAATCCATTTTTGTAACCAGCATACCCAAATAATCACATTCATGAAATCCATTGAAGTTATTTGATACCATTGAGCTAACAATACTCTGTAGGTGAAACTCCCATCACCACCCCACCGATAGCCCGATAGAGGCAATTCATATCCTTACATCAATGTAATATCCTTCCATCGCCACAACTCTGGTGCATTGGCGGAATGAATGATGAAGCCGCCTTGATAGCCCGATATAATTATGGGGTATCAAAGTCTAACACTTATCGATGAATCTGGGATGCATCGGGGTAACATTGTTTGATGTCTTACCAATAGACCGAAAGAAAAACACTTATCGGTGGAAAACAAACCAAGGTCCCAATGATATAACAATGAATGATTACTACTAGCTAATGTGGCGTCAAAAGTATCGTCAGGATATTTAACATAAATGCTCTCCTTGATGACAAGATTGAAGTAGGTGGTATATTAATGAGCCAACACAAAGGTGAATTGCACCACGAATTAATCATACAATTTGCAGAAACTAGAAAGGCTATGCTAAGGGAAAAAGTAGAAAGGACAAAACTCAGAGCTCTCACACAGTGAAGCCAGGAGAAGCAAAAATTCACGTAAGTACTCCACTCTTAGCTAGAAAGTTTCATTTTTTCAAATTTTGCAATGGAAGAAAATGTGGAAAAACCTACGGTAAAGAAACAAAAAATTGAAAAGAGGAATTTAAACCAAGACTTGATAGATTAGTGTCTGAGGTTAGGGCCAAGACCCAAAAGAAGTGTTCAAGCAAGTAAATTGTTAGATAAACATAGGGGTCTTGGGGATGTTTGGACACCACATCGGGGCTATGGGATTTTTATGTATCACTACAGAAAAAAAATTTAGATTTCAACTAGTCTGTAACCCATGGAGATTGAACTTAGGAAGACTTGTGGTGCCAAACGTGTTCATCAACATAGAATTGGTGAAAGCTCTGGCTAGTCGGTATAATGCCAAGAAAAGAACTATCCAATCACCAAATGGGGCCAATATACTTTTTATCTCCCAAGACCTGATCTCTAATGTATTTCAGTTAGAAGGTCCCATGAACTTGACATTCACCATTAGAGACTTTTTGACAGAATACTATTACATGGATACTAGCTACAAGAGATGGAAGCTAGCTTTGCACAAACCTAAGAATGAGCAAGGTCAACTCAGAAATTTTTTTTGCAATGAAAACCATCCATTTCATATAGATTTGTTTGAAGAATACTTCCAATATACCTACTACTCAGCTGGTCAAGTCTTGGGAATTGAGGTTCCACCACTTATGTCTATTGCAACGATGGTTCTAGCAGTTGATATACAAAGCAAAGATGCTAGGTCATTCAACTATGCAAACTATTTGGCGAATTCCCTAAATCAAGGGCTTGAAAGAATAAAAAACAATGATTGCATAGATTTCAAACACTATTCCTTGCTAATGCATTTACTTTTATATGAGGGACATACTAGAAATGTGTGGGGTAAAAAATTAAGAATCAAAGACACAGATAAAGATGGAAACTTTAAACCTATACATATGTGGACTGCACTATGGGATAGTCGATGTGAGAGGTCTCACTATTTATATTTTGAAGAATATTTTGTTAAACCACTAATGAAGTTGCTAGGCTATTCATATGATCGCAATTTATCCCCTGAGGTGCAGAGATTTTTGAGACCAAAGGAAAACAACTTGAGAGGCAAGGTGAACCATAATTGGGGAGACTTATATGCCTTCTCTAATTGCACAATAATAGGGGTTTATGGATTTGAAGGGGTTCCACATTTTCTACCCGAGTGGTTCCTAACAGAGTTGCTTATTTGGAAATAGTACGGAAATTAGCAAGGTCTAATACTAAACATCTCAAGAGTCATAATAAACAATCACTCTTTCCTAGCACTCTTTGTTTTGGAGATTTCATAGTATGTGCCATTGAAGGATATGAAGAAATTGATGCTAAATTAGCTCATTACAACCTTCCTCTTGGGTATGAAAGAAATAAATCTGATGTTGAGGGATTTATTCATCAAGCAAGATTAACTCATAATTTTTTAGGGTATGAGCATTGGTTTGCACTTGATGATGTGATCAGGAACTGAGATGAAGCTTCTACTAGTCAGAGAATGGCTTCATATAATAAATTTGTGCTTGCAAAGGAATGGAAGAAAAAGAATGTCCCATCATATAGAGAAGCATTTGCTGATATACAAGATCCCTTGGCTAGGATTGAGTAGCTTATTGCTCATATGAATGAAATAGTAAAAGATGTGCCCTCATACATTTTTGATACATCTCATATGAGTTACATGGGAATATAGGCTGAGGATGTGGAGCCTTTGGATCACATACCCCCACAACCCACCCCTGATGTATGTTTCTCCACTGACAACAATGAAGAGGAAGGAAGTGATGAGGAGAGTGACGAAGAGGAGCAACCAGTGTAAAGAATAAAGGCCCCTGTGATTACACAATATGAGCCCCCTCAAGAACAAATAAAGGCCCATGTGATCACACAATATGAGCCCCCTCAGGAAATTCTAAAATTTGAAACATAAAATGAGTTATTTGATGACATTAGGGTCAAGGGTAGTCATGAATTCATTTCTGATAATGATTTTCTTAAAACTCCCGAGTTCAAATAATTTGTCTATGAGTATAAGGGGAAGAAAATAAGACAAAAGGAGCAAGACATTACTCTTTAAAAGCAAGCTAATGCCTTAGAAGAATTGAAAAAGGAAGTTGATAGGGAAATGCAATCCATCACTCCTGAAAGAGGTAGAGAATTACTTCAAGAGGCTAGGGTACTACTTCTACCAGGATGGGACATGAGCTCAACAATTGTGTTTGATAGTTTTAGAAAAAGAGGGGATACAACAATGAACTTATTAGAGGAAGCTAGTGATAAGATATATTCAGGGTTTGGATACAATCCAGATGAGGATTCCTTGCTTATTTGGTCACTATACCCTCATGAGAAGAGGCTGACCGCGATTGAAAATACTAATCAAGTATTTGGACACCTTTTGGTCAAAAGAGTTGCAGACACTAATCCCTTAGAAACTGTAGAGCTGAATGTCAATGTGGAAAAATTCACTAGAGCACAAATTGAAAAATTGGTCAAAGAGAATGACAAATTGAAAAGGTAGTTATCACATCAAATGGAGAAGTTATCTTCCTCTTCTGCTCCATAATTGTACATTCCATGGCTTGAAAAGGATAAGAGAGTGTTAGATGCATTAGTTGATGTAGCCTATTGGAAAAAATCCCATTTGAAAGCCCAAGAAAAGTGTAAAACACTAGAAAAGGAGGTGAAAATCATTAAGTACAATGTTATGTCTGATATAATCAAAGAGAGGTTCAATAAGTTGATAGAGAAAGCTGATGATTATTGGGGTGTATTTAAGCAAATACAATCAACACTAGAGGAGAATTTTCGGTTACAAGGAAGAATGATTGATAAAAAGAAGGAACTTCTGGGTAAATAGACCTTGAAAGACTAAAAAATGCAAAGATATAATGACTTGGTGAGATCCCACAACCAATATCAAGAAAGACTCGAAGAAGACCTCGGTTGTTTTAATTTGGTTCCTATACTCCATGATGATATAGGGAATCTTCGAGAAAGGGATGATTGGAAAGAAAAATTTACAAAGTTTCTAACAATTGCATTGTAGGAGATCAATGATAAGGATATGGTCTTGCAGAATAATCATAAACAAATTGAGAAATTCATGTACATAGAGTATGATATGAAGGTGGTCATATCCAATGCCGAAACTCATGCATAACATGGGTACATTGATCACCTCTCAGCTTTCAATCTATTTATAAATCGGGTAGTGGATAATCTAGGCACAACTGAGCAATAGTCAGAATTGGTCGGTGGTAATGATGTGGACCCTATCATATAGTAAAAGCTTTGAACAAGTCTTAGATGACTACGAGCTTTTACTTAGAGATTAATGGATTGGTACACATGTTTATGATTATGTTAGTTTCTTAAATTAAGTTCAAAATCATGTTTTGTTATCAAGAGTCGTGTCTTTGGTCTGAAGCTTGTTGCCTCTCATGTATATAAGAGAGACCAAGACCAAAAGAGGGATATAGGAGAAGATAGTAGATGAATAGGGATAGATAGACAGAAAAAATCTTCCATAATGTTTCCATTTCAAAAAACTATGTTGCAAATATAATTTTGAGGAAATCAATGAAGGATCTCTGATTTTGTGGCTTTATATTGGTATCAATTGTTTGTTTGAAATATTCAATTATCTGGTTGTCTCCAATTTAATATTTCCTTATTATTTAAATTGGTATATCAAGTATATATTCAATTTATCAATGCACATTTTCTATTTGATGGAGCATCTATTTTCCTCAGACATGCTCAATTTGTCATGTTGCACTATATTTAGCAATTCTGCAAAACTTGACAAAAATGACTTGCAACAACTTTTGATAGTTTGCAATTTTACAATTTTTTTGCAACTTTGTCTCTTTTACCCAATTGACTCTAAAATCATCCTAATTCATAGTGAATTGTCTCACAAGACCTAATTAACATAAAATGACCTCCTCAAATGATAAAATGATCTACTAAGATGCAATGGCCTTCAAATTTGAAAATGGAAGCTTAGGTGCTCCTGCACCAACATGTATGCTATATGTGGGATCATAGACAAGGAACTTGAAGTGTTCGACAAAATGCCTCAAAGAAATGTGGTCTCATGGACTACAATAATTGTAGGATATACACAAATTAGATCTGTTGAAAAGGCTTTAGAAACTTTAAAGCAAATGCAATTTGCAAGTTGTTCCCAAACAACCTATGGTGAATTTGGGATATGTTTTAGAAGTCATTAAAGGGTATCTGTTCAAATGGTTTTATATCTTGTCTACAGTGCTTGAGGGTTGAAGGAATTGAGATATTGATGCTTATTTTTTGTGAAATTTTTCTATGTGAGGTTGAATGGTGCTCCTAATTGCTATCAGGCTCCATGTTGGAGATGCCCATGCTAACAATAGAGACCTTTTTGGTAGATCAATATATGGATATTGAACCCACCATGTTGGTCAACCAAGATTATGGGACCATTATCCAATCATCAAACAAACAAGATCAAATCACTTAAATGAAATATAACCTCGACCTATAACACGTCAATGAAAGAATATAATAGAAAGGTGAAGGCAAAGGAAAAGTTCTTGGACTTCACATAAATTTGATGAACCAATTTTCCATTAATGCAACTCAAGAACTCAGCCAAGGTAGAAAAAAATTAAAAATCCAATGGGGCAAGTAACCAATGCTTTGGAAAAGTATTTAGCCAACCACATAACAGGTGGGAGCACATTGTACTAGATAAAGATTATGCAAAATAAGGTGGGGGCAGTCAGTTCCATTTTCTATAATGTGGTAAGAGTCATACATGTAACACTATGTCAGGTTGGGGAACTCTTCTTGGAGGTTCTAAACGATTTGCCTCTCTTTTATAAGACTGCGTTGGCAGTGCCACCTAGATCACAATTGTTTGGTGGGATTCCAAACCCAGACAATGAGGAGCAATTGTGGAAATATCATAGAGAGAAGCTACAAGCTACCATGATGATTTTGTTGAGAAAATTTATACCAAATTATTGCTTAGTGTGGCTTGAGACATGTGTAGATGATATTCTCTCTACATATAGGCTTGGGGGAAAGTATTTGCTTGATCTTGTGAAAGGTGGCAAGGAACTTGCAGAGAATGAGACATTGATCAGAGAAACATTGGATAGTCTAGATGCATTTGAAGGGAGCTTCGAGTGGCTAAAAATATTTTTTGGTTCAAATGTTGAGTTTCCCTGCCAATGCGTGTGTGAGATTTTTTTGAATCACTCAAAGAGTCTGTGGGATGAAATTTTTGAAATCCTGTTTGTTAGTAGGATGAAACAAATAATAGTTGGTGGATTTGCAGATCTGTGTGAGAGAGTTAAGGTTGGTAAATGCCTTGAAGTTACATCTCTGGCAAGTTACAAAGATGTTGAAACCCATTTGCACAAATTAATTACTAGTGAGGGCTAGCTTGTTAGGAGAGGGGACCTAAAAAGTGTCAATTTACCTAGGTTGAGTTTTAGATTTATAATGACAAATGATGAAGAAAAATTTGGTCACCTTAACACTTATTTTCGAAATGAGGTTAGTCAAATAAAAGATACCATAGATGAGGGGTCCAAGAATATTTTGGAAGACCTCCTAGGTTCTCTTCATGCACATAAATATCCTTCAAGGATAAATGATTTAGCACCTTATTTGCAAGAGAAATGCTTCCATTTTATCTCAAAATTGATTTTTGACATTGAAGAACATCTTGCACATCTTTTAGAAGCTATCCATCAAGAAATGAAAAATGAGGAGATGGTAGAAAAAATGAACAAGGAGACACTAGAACTGACAGTTATAGTGGAAAGGGAATTTTTTCGTAGGAAGGCTTTTAGTTGCTCTTCATTTTCATTCAACTTCCCTTCCACTAGTTCTTGGCTCGTCTCAGTTCTAGTTTGTTGAGAACAAAGCTTCAGTTTGAGGGAAAGGATCTTCGACTCTCAAATATTCCAGTACTGATTTTGATTACCCTCTTCTAGACAGTTCTGGAAGACAAATACTAATGAGAGGGGTTGGTTTGAAGCCTGAATCATAGGATAAAAATAATAGTATCAAATTGAATAAACTGAGAACTATGCACAATCTTTGTATTAGAGCTCATAGCATGTGGATATTGTGGATAACTGAAGAGATTTCAGGCATTCTCACAAGAGATCTAAGGGAGGATGATTCTTTATCCATGACAACTCCTTTAAAGGCCTATATTCTCATTTGCATTGAATATTTTGTTTGTTGTGGCTTATGGAGTTGGTTTCATTTCCATGATTCATCTAATCACTGATCTCCTCATGTAGTTTTCATGAGATTTCTTCTATTTCTGATTTAAGTCATCATGGTTTGTATTTGGATATATTAATAACCAAATGAGAATAAAGCATCTAGAGTAAAGAGCTACATTTGATTCTTTCAGTCACTTCAGACTCTTTATTGCCCAATAAATGGAAAAGACTAACATGTGCCCTTTCAACCCTTCCAATCCATATTAATCATGGAGATGTAATCTGTATGTATGCAGAAAAGTATCAAAGGGGAGCCAAAAAGTTAGAGATTTTCATAGGGCCATTGAATTAGCTCTTGTTATTTTTATATGAAAATATTGTTGTTTGTCTTCTATTTATAATATCTATTGGCATCATTTGGGAACTCCTATTTCTGGGAATTCAGTAAGAGTTCTCAAAAAAAGTAGGATGGCATCTATTGTACAACTGAACATTTAAATGGAATTTGAAGCATAATTTAATTTAATTTTTAATTTGATTCCTTAAGGCAGCCTCGTAAAATGCTCTTTTTTGATTGTATATCAAACTACCTACTGCTTCTTTTCTTTTACTACTGCAAGTCACAATTTTAATGTTGTATGCTTGTTCTGTCTCTTGTAGTTTTTTGTTCCATGATTTCAAGGCTTACCATTTATTAGTCTATTATTTGTAGGGTTGGGAACAAATTGAATTGAAACAAGAGCATGAGGGTGGAGGTCAACTATAGTTAAGGTTTGTAAATGCCTTGAATCCATAGTTACATATTCTTTGGCAAGTTACAAAGATGTTGAAAACCAAATCATGATTATCAGAAAAGAAATCCCAATCTTCTAAGTACACTTATCTTCACGTTGGGTTGTTTTAAACAAGATTTGATTGAGTTTGAAACACCCATTCAACTCTATTTGGTTCCAAACAAAATTTTCCATATCATCTGAAACAAAACTCCTGAACTCCATCTGCTTCATTTTGACAGAAATGGCTAGAATACTTCACACACCAAGGGTTCTATCGCCCAAATGTGTCTTCTGGTTCCAACGATGCATCGACGGTTATATTTTTTCATCGGCGTGAGGATCTTCTATCGGCAGGACGAGGTCTCCTATTCCCGCGATGGTCCAATGGGGATGTCACGACGGTTCTATTTTTTCATCTGCGTGAGGATCTTCTATCGGCAAGACAAGGTCTCCTATTCCCGTGATGGTCCGATGGGGATGTCACCCTAACATCCCCATCAGACCATTGTGGGAATAGGAGACCTCGTCCCACTGATAGAATATCCTCACATTGATGAAAAAATAGAACCGTCGATGCATCATTGGAACCAGAAGACACGTTCGACCAATAGACTGATAAGATGGGGGAAGTTAGTTCCATTTTCTGTAATGTGGTAAGAGTCATATAGGTAATGCTATGTCAGGCTGGGGAACTCTTCTTGGAGGTTCTAAATGATTTGCCTCTTTTTTATAAGACTGTGTTAGCAGTGCCACCTGAATCACAGTTGTTTGGTGGAATTCCAAACCCAAACAATGAGGTGAAATTGTGGAAATATCATAGAGAGAAGCTACAAGCTACCATGATGATTTTGTTGAGGGAATTTATATCAGAGTCTTGCTTAGTGTGGCTTAAGACATGTGCAGATGATATTCTCTCTGTAGATAGGCTTGGGGGAAAGTATTTGCTTGATCTTGTGAAAAGTGGCAAGGAACTTGTAGAGAATGAGACATTGATCAGAGAAACATTGGATAGTCTGGATGCATTTGAAGGGAGGTTGGAGGTTTAAAGATGGTTTTTGGTTCAAATGTTGAGTTTCCATGCCAATGCATGTGTGAGATTGTTTTGAAGCATTCAAAGAGTCTATGGGGTGAACTTTTTGAAAGCATGTTTGTTAGTAGGATGAAACAAATAATAGTTGGTGGATTTGCAGATCTGTGTGAGAGAGTTAAGGTTGGTAAATGCCTTGAAGCCATAGTTACATCTCTAGCAAGTTACAAAGATGCTGAAACCCATTTGCACAAATTAACTACTAGTGAGGGTTGGCTTGTCAAGAGAGGGGACCTAAAAAGTGTCAATTTACCTGGGTTGAGTTTTAGATTTATGATGACAAATGATGAAGAATGGTTTGGTCGCCTTAATGCTTATTTTCGAACTGAGGTTAGTAAAATAAAAGATACCATAGATGAGGGGTCCAAGAATATTCTAGAAGACCTCCCAAGTTCTCTTCATACACATAAATCTCCTTCAAGGACAAATGATTTAGCACCTTATTTTCAAGAGCAATGCTTCCATTTTATCTCAACATTGATTGTTGAGATTGAAGAACATCTTGCACATATTTTAGAAGCTCTCTATCAAGAAATGAAAAATGAGGAGATGACAGAAAAAATGAACAAGGAGACATTAGAACCGACAGTTATAATGGAAAGGGCACTTTTCTTAGGAAGGCTTTTAGTTGCTCTCAGTTTTCATTCAACTTCCCTTCCACTAGTTCTTGGCTTGTCTTAGCTCTGGTTTGTCGAGAACAAAGCTTCAGTTTGAGGGAAAGGATCTTCAACTTTTAGATACTCCAATACTGATTTTGATTACACTCTACTAGATAGTTCTGGAAGACAAATACTAATGAGAGGGGTTGGTTTGAAGCCTAAATCATAGGATAAAAATAATAGCACCAAATTGAATAAACTGAGAACTATGCACAATCTTTGTATCAAAGCTCATAGCATGTGGATATTGTAGATAACTGAAGAGCTTTCAGGCATTCTCACAAGAGATCTAAGGGAGGATGATTCTTTATCCATGACAACTCCTTTGAAGGCCTATATTCTCATTTTTATTGCATATTTTGTTTGTTGTGGCTTATGGAGTTGGTTTCATTTCCATGACTCATCTAATCATTGATCTCTTCTTGTAGTTTTCATGAGATTTCTTCTAGTTATGATTTAATTCATCATGGTTTATATCTGGATATATTAATAACCGAATGAGAATAAAGCATCTAGAGTAAAGAGCTACATTTGATTCTTTCAGTCACTTCAAAATTTTTATTTCCCAATAAATGGAAAAGACTAACATGTGCCCTTTCAACCGTTTCAGTCCATATTAATCATGGAGATGTAATTTGTAAGTATGCATAAAAGTATCAAAGGGGAGCCAAAAAGTTAGAGATTTTCATAGGGCCTATGAATTAGCTCTTGTTGTTGGCATCATTTGGGAACTCCTATTTTTTGGGATTTAGTAAGAGTTCTCAAACAAAGTAGGATGACATCTACTGTACAATTGAACTACTATTCCACTGCCCTATAAATGTTAAACCCCTGCCATCCCTGCATTCCTTTCATTGTACTCTACATGGTTGATATAAGAAGAGCCACTTTTCACTTTATTATTGTTCATCCTTTTTCTTTATGTGCTACTATGTTTTTTACACTCAACTTCAAAAGCGATTTGCATGCCCCCTCAGAAAGTGGAAGCTAATTTTAAGAGTTCAAATTCTGAAATTTGTATAGACAACTCAATCTACATGTCCCTTAATATCATTTTTATAGATAAAAGTAAGTTCTCCTGTGAACTATGCAATTTGATAGTGGAAACTTCGAAAAGAAAATATCACTTTTAACATCTCATAATGGAAAATAAAAGAATAAATAGACCTCAATTCCAAGTTCTCTACATAAATCCTTAACTTCTACAACACAAGATGGATCTGCTTTTTCATAATTAGCCTAAAAAAGAAGACAATCACTGTTAGTCAACAAGCAGCTAGTAAAATTATTAAAAAGAATGGATCATATGGATCATATGGATCATATGGTATGACCGCGTATAGATTTGAAAAGTAAAATTAACTGAAACCATGGAAAGTGACTTACCACAAGATTCCACACAAATCGTGTTTGATATGGAAAAATGGGTAGAAGTTGCAATCCAAAATTAGGTGTACTTTACTTCTCCATTTTGGCAGGCTACCTTGAAAATAAGGTTTCGACTCACTACTCCATTTTGACGGGCTACATTGAAAAGAAGGTCTTTATGGAGGTTTTAGAGTATGTTTATTAAAATAAAAATTATGCTTATAAAAAAAAAATTGGTCTTTTTTCCTCTTAGATTATTTGGTTGTTTATTCTTATTTTTTGTTTTTTCTCTTCCTTTTGCTTATTTTTTTATTTTTCAAGGTTTTTGGGTTTTAGTTTTTTAGGTTCTCTTATGGTTTTATTAATTTTTATAATTTGGTGGTTTTTCGTCAATTTAGAAGAAACTTTGGTGTTCATATGATGACACCACAAAACAAAATATTTATTCCACAAAAAATATTTATTAGTAATTTTATTTGTAATATTTTATTATTAATTATGGTGGGCTATGATTGAAAATAAGGTCTTGATGAGGGTTTTAGAGTATGTTTATCAAAATGAAAATTATGGCCAAGATTTTAATAATGAGCACATTTATTTAGTCAGTTTTATTTGTCTAATATTAGTCATTTTTATTTATATGATATTAGTCATTTAGTTGTGATTTTACCCGATGACCAAATTAGTCACTTATAAAAGACCAAATTAGTCATTTATTTTCCAAATACTAGTAGTGTTAGTCACGTGACTAAAAGTTTTAGTCACGTAGTCATTTATTTTCCAAATTCTACTAGTGTTTATATCCATGGAGTTTAGCCATTCCTTGATGCCACCAAGCGAAGATTGAGGAATGGCATACATGCAGAGTACATATCGTTTGAAGTCTTTGAAAACAATAGCCATATCAATTGAATTTTTCCCAATTCCTGCTCTCTTAAGGTTAATAATCTCAATCTCACTAATAGCAATTACTAAGAAAGGTAATTCCACCAATTCTACCAAAAAATTTACCATAGGAACAATAAAAGCAAAGGCTTTGAAAGGAACTCCATGAAAGCCAAGCTCTCTAAATGGTATATCAAACTCTAGTTCAAAATCTTTTAGATGAGGCTGCTCCCATATAAGCTCTCTTACTCGCTTGAAAAATCCTTGAAACTCTGTATTGATTTTATTTTTCATGTCCCTCTCTTGTTGTCCTTCCTCAATTTCATTAGGATCATACATTGACCTTCTTGTCCCTCCTAAATTTTGGACCACATCCATTACCTCCACATAAAACTTGACATCCTTGGTCTTCTTGGTTCCCACGCGATGATATGGTTATGCAAATGAAGATGAAGCAAAGTAATCATCTCCTTCTCTGTTGGCTGGAAGAATGCATGCTTAATGTTTTGATACATGATATCAACTCTCTCTTCTGCTCTCATGGTTGAATACCAAAATCTAGTATGGTGGGCCTCTAGAGTTCCAGTTATCTTTCTTCCTCTTCCACCAAATGTTGGCCTGATCCACACGTCTGCTAGCCTAATTGGCTTTGTTTTTGAAATCTGAAGTTTCTCCCGAGTCACAAATGTAGCTCTCTCTACCTTTTTAGACTCTTTCATTCCTACAAATCATCTATGGGATTTAATCATCTATACCACATGGTTGATGTGCTTTGAATCCTTGCATATAAAGGAAATTTCCTTAACATAAATACTACTAGTGAATTTCAATGTTGCCATTGTAGTTGGCATTAAAGTCGGTACCTGGAACATTAAAAATTATCCTTATATAAGAATTCCCTCCATCTTGTTCATTTGTAACACTCTTGATGGTGGCTACATGAAATCTGATTATGATTCCTCTTCTACATCAGAGGTTTCATATCCTTGATCTGACTCTTCTGAATTATCAGAATTGGAATCACTAGCTCCCATATTCAAAAATTCCTAACCACCATCTTCAAAATATTTATCTAGATCATTAGTAATACTCTTCAAAATTGGCCGCCAATTC
This sequence comes from Sequoia sempervirens, assembly GCA_007258455.2. Lineage (NCBI taxonomy): Eukaryota > Viridiplantae > Streptophyta > Pinopsida > Cupressales > Cupressaceae > Sequoia > Sequoia sempervirens. The sequence continues at coordinate 10,652,530 of VDFB02274714.1, forward strand.
AAGTTCATACTGCTTTCATAATACTTTATATCCATGGAGTTTAGCCATTACTTGATGCCATCAAGGGAAGATTGAGGAATGGTGTCAATGCGGAGTACATCCTGCTTGAAGTCTTTGAAAATAAAAGCCATATCAAATTCCTTTTACCCAAGTCATACTCTCTCAAGGTTAACAATCTCAATCTCACTAATAGTGATTACTAAGAAAGGTAATTCCACCAACTCTACCAAATAGTTTACCATAGGAACAATAAAAGTAGAGGCTTTGAAAGGAACTCCATGAAAACCAAGCTCTCTAAATGGTATATCAAACTCTAGTTCAAAATATTTTAGATGAGGCTTCTCCCATATAAGCTCTCTTACTCGCTTGACAAATCCTTGAAACTCTATATTGATTTTATTTTTCTTGTCCCTCTCTTGTTGTCCTTCCTCAATTTCATCAGGATCATACATTGACCTTCTTGCCCCTCCTAAATTTTGGACCACATCCATTACCTCCACATAAAACTTGACATCCTTGGTCTTCTTGGTTCCATGCCATGATATGGTTATGCAAATGAAAATGAAGCAAAGTAATCATCTCCTTCTCCACTGGAAGAATGCATGCTTAATTTTTGATACATGATATCAACTCTCTCTTATGCTCTCATGGTTGAATACCAAAATCTAGTATGATGGGCCTCCAAAGTTCTAGTCATCTTTCTTCCTCTTCCACCAAATGTTGGCCTGATCCACATGTTTGCCAGCCTAATTGGCTTTGTTTTTGAAATCTGAAGTTTCTCCCGAGTCACCAATGTAGCTCTCTCTGCCTTTTCAGACTCTTTCATTGCTACAGATCATCTCTGGGATTTAATCATTTGTACCACATGCTTGATGTGCTTTGAATCCTTGCATCTAAAGGAAATTTCCTTAACATAAATACTGCTAGGGAATTTCAATGTTGCCATTGTAGTTGGTATTAAAGCCAGTACTTGCAACATTAGTGAAAATTATCCTTATATAAGAATTCCCTCCATCTTGTTGGCTTGTAACACTCTTGATGGTGGCTACATGAAATCTGATTATGATTCCCTTTCTACATCAGAGAGTTCATATCCTTGATCTGACTCTTTTGAATTATCAAAATTAGAATCACTAGCTTCCATATTCAAAAATTCCCAACCACCATCCTCAAAAAATTTATCTGGATTATCAGTAATACTCTTCAAAATTGGCCACGAATTCAAGTTCATTCTGCTTTCATAATACTTTATATCCATGGAGTTTAGCCATTCCTTGATGCCGTCAAGTGAAGATTGAGGAACAACGTCAATGTGGAGTGCATCCTACTTGAAGTCTTTGAAAATAATAGCCATACCAAATGCCTTTTTCCCAAGTCATACTCTCTCAAGGTTAACAATCTCAATCTCAAGTATTAGCTAGGGAATTTGAAATTTTATTATGGTATGTGCACTTTGATATGATGTAATATGATTATGGTTTTGTCTCATATGTTGTAATATTAGATATATAACAGAAAAAAAATTATTGCATGAAATAAATAATAACTTTTCATTCTAAATGTTTTTTTTGTTTGCAGAACGTGGGTCTTCTAGAACATCAAGATAATCCTCAACATGATATAGATCCACAAAATATTGGTTCTACCAGTACAAATCACATGACAGAGGATGATGTGGAAGACACCGAGGCTAATGACAATGATGATGATGACAACGACAACGACGACGATGACGACGACAATGATGATGATTATCACGATGGTGATGATGATGATGATGAGATAGTTGGTGATAGTAACTAGTGACATTCATGATCATATAGACTACATCATGGATCATTGCTGATATATCGTTATGATGACTCTTTTCATGGTTACTATCATATGTATCATTTTCACGGCCTATAGTGCTATATTATTGAGCTGTATCATATTGACATGTATCATTTTCAATTTTTCACTATATCATTTGGACATGTATCATCTTGACTTATATCAGTTTGAGTTACTTAATTTATCAATTTTATTTAAATATCATTTGTACATGTATTATTTTGACACGTTTTTGATGTATTGGCATATTTGACTTTCACTTTTTATAGTTATATATGATGATGATCTTATCAATATTGACTTGTCAATTTATATATATTAAAAGCGGTCGATGATTTTTGGATGGATATTTATTACATATGATGATTTAATTTACTGCTTAGGATGGATGTTTTCAAATTCAATTAAATTATAGATATTTGACTCACTTTTTTTAATTATAGAAGATGATCATGTTACAATAATAGTTCAAGCCCGGTGATGAAAGGTAAAATTAATGCTTGGCACCTCCAGAAAGTAATTGAAAGTTTTGCAATGAGCCACATTAAAAGAGATGGTAATGTGGAAGTAGATGTCTTAACTAAATGGGATTTAAATTTTGATGAAATAGGGGAATTTAGGTTGGAGGTTTTTAGAGGTGTTAAGTTAGCAGACAACGCCTTAAATGAATAAGGTGGTGAAGTGAGTGAAGTAGGTATGACATGACAAGCGAAGGCAGGGGTGGCGGGCGGTGGTGAAGTAGTACTTCATTAATAGAAAGTATGGGCATTCCAAGATGATGTTAAATGCAAGCCCTCGATTAAGATGTGTTAATTGCATTTGGAAAGGGTCGAGAAAAAATCTACAACGAACTTTGGTGGTGGTGGCGCTGGTTGTCAGGAGAAATGGAAGCCAATTTCACTTTCCAGTCATCAAGATCTTTGGGCCCATTTTATGGAGAGGCGTCCGGAAAATGACTAGATGACCTTTTCCTTGTTGATGATGAGCGAATAGTGTAGTGTGCAAAAATGATTTGTGGTAGGGATTTAGGCTCTTTGAAACACAGATACCGAATCAACATGGACATTTACTCCATAATTGCGATGTGGGGCCTTGATTTAGGTGAACCAGTGGAAATGGTGAGGATGGTGATGCAAAAAATTATGCATGAATATTTTTTGGTAAGCATGGAGTCCATTCTCAAATGGGTGGTTTCAGGTGTAAGTTTAGATTGTTCCGAAGGACTAGTAGATGATGAAATTGAGGAGCTCTATGGGAGACTAGGGCTCAAACCCTTCATTCATTGACCCGAAGGAAAATACAAAGCTTGTTGCCATGAGGAAGTGTGTTTGGGATGGAAAGCGCTCAAAGTCTTCATCAAACTCATGGAGGTTGATGAAGTTTTGGAACAAGCAAAGGCAAAGATGCAGGGATTGGAAGAGAAAAGGAAGTGCTAGAAGAAGAAGTTGGGGAAGCGGCGGAAGTTGAAGAAACCTCTGAAGGAGATAGCCAAGTGTCCATGTGGAGCTTGTTAAGACTAGTTGTGTTTGTCTGTGTCTAATTTTGTTGTATTAAAGTGTGTAAATCTAAACACTATTAATGGTGGTTATTTTTTGTAAGGATTTTACTAGTAAAAAACTATAGGGGTTACGTGGTTTATTTAATGTTTTACTTTGCACATTAAGGTGCCTCTAGTTTTTGTTGTTTGTTGTGGAATTTTGGTGGGTAATGACACTAAACAATAGATGTACATTTTTATCTTTACAAGCAATACAAAAATTTTGTGTTAACAACCCAAAAAAAAATTGTCTTGTTATTTAATCATATGAGTTAAATAATTAAATTACTTAGTCTATAATCATATGAGTTATTTAAGAGGCACGATATATTTAATTAATTGAATTGAAATAAAACATATTAAATTAATAAAAGGAAGCAAAACAAGAAGCATTTTTAGAAGCAAAAATGGAAGCAAAACAAGAAGTATTTTTAGAAGCAAAACAAGAAGTATTTTTAGAAACAAAACAAGAAGCATTTTTAGAAGCAAAAAAGGAAGCAAAACAAGAAGCAATTTTAGAAGCAAAAAAGGAAGCAAAACAAGAAGCATTTTAAGAAGCAAAAAAAGAAGCATTTTTAGAAGCAACAATGGAAGCCAAACTAGAAGCAACAATGGAAGCCAAAGTAGAAGCAATCTTGGAAGAAAAACTGGAAGCAAACATGGAAGCAAAATTAGAAGCAAAATTGGAAGAAAAACGAGAAGCAAAATGGGAAGCAAAACAGGAAGCAAAACTGGAAGCAAAACTAGAAGCAAAATTGGAAGCAAAACCAGAAGCAAAACTAGAAGCAAAAATAGAAGAAAAACCAGAAGCCTAATTGGGTGCTAATTTATGCGCTATTTTTGATGCTATTTCCCAGTGCTATTTTAGTTGTTAATAGAGGTCCTATTTTCGGTGTTACTTCCTAGCACTAACGAGGGCGTTGTGTTTTTCCAGTGCTAATTATGACGCAAACTCCAACGTTACATCTGACGTAACCATTGGTGTCAAAGTTGGTGCCAAGATGATCATGCCTGTTTGCACCGAGTTTAGCACTAACCAACTCGTCTAATTTGTGGGCTGAAATACACTGAAATCTGGCACTATTTTAGGCGCTATTTTCTTGTTCTACTATAGTTTTCCTTCTCCGGAGTGTCACTTTCCCTTTTCAAATTTCTAATTTGATGGGACTTATTTCCCTTTTTCTCATCACCTTTCCAAAACTTTTGTTTCTGAATTGAGGCTTGAAATTTGAATCTTTGCAAAGATTGGACAACTGCTGCAACTTTTGTCCTTGCTTAGTAGCCTTCTAAAAAACTTCTACCATTGTAAGGGGATTGTGGAGGTCCACCTTAGCTCTAATGTGGGGTCTCAATCCTTATATAAACTTTCAAATATGAAAGCACTCATTGGATTGGTACTATGGTACATACTTGAGAAAATTGGTAAACTTCTCCCAATATTGGACTACGGTCAGACCTCCCTGGGTCAAAATTTGAAATTTGGTCATCTTCTAGTCAAAGAAAAGTTGTGGTAGCCACCTCTTCCTGAAAGATTGCAAAAAAATGCCAAGTGATCTCTCCTGGCTGGAATCTCCTATTTGCCTTCTCGTTGTCCCACCAAGTAGCTACCTCTCCAGACAGTTGATATACAACCCAAGTAGCTTTGGTTTGTTCTAACATGTTGTAGAGCCCAAAGTATTTCTCCATCTCTATAATCCATGCCTCGACTCCATCTTTGATGGCCTTGCCATCGAATTTTGGCGATGCTACCTTTTTAAGATATTTCCCCAGTTCTTTCTCAATTCAACTCTAATTGGGATCTCCTTGACCCCCTCCACCTTGGTCAGGTTCCTCATTCCTATGAATCCAATCTTCCCCTACCCCTCAGACCTCTTATTCCAAATGGTCCATTTGGGATTCTTGTCGGTTCAGGAGTTCTAGGATTTGGTCTAGCCTCTTGCTCGACCCATTGTCCTATCTGCTACTACTTGCTTCTTCTTTGGTGGTCACCATAATGACTCACACTCGACTTGCATCACAACCCAAATTTAGCATAACTTAACACAAGGTTTTATGCTTAAACATTTGCATCTACATAATGCTATGTAAATAACATGTCATCTAAAAGAGATATACATGTTCATTCACATCGAGACAAGTTTTCAAGTTCACTTCCTTGAACAACAAAAGAAAAAAATTCTTTAGTTATATTAAATATGGATTACATTGATCCTTATTTACAAAATTTTCCCATACTAAGTAGTTTCCTCATTATCAAAAAGAGGACACTCCTTCAAGGGTCCTCATCATAATTTACATCATCCTTCTTGGAAGAGGTAGGATGCACACATGGGCACTCCTTCTCCTCTTTTGTTAGTAAGGGTGCATTGAGTCCACACTCTAAAGGCCAATCTCTAATCGTAGAGGGTTTCTTAGTCTTAGGTGTTCGTTTGGACTCCTTAATATTTTTTCCTCTCTCTAACTTGAGTTGAATGAGGGAATGCGCTACAATTTCATCGTCAGGAATCTTAGGTTGGTCTTCGGGTTTGGGATTCTCTTCGATAACTTGTTTTTTCGAAGCCCTAATGGTCTTTCCCTTCTTTCTTCCCAGCTTGGACCTTCCCATTTCTTGCAACCAATTCAGATTTGGTTATTCACAAGGTAACTCAATTTTGGTTAAAGGTCAACTAATCCCTAATCTGACCATTGTGGGCTCATAGGCCTAAAGTTGAACCTTAAGCTCTAATACCAAATGTAACATGCCCAACTAATATTTTTATTTCTTTTACCAAGAGCTTATTTTCAAATTCTTTTAAAAGATTAAATGATTAAATCGTTCTTCTCATAAGAATTATGTATAATCAAAAGTACTTTCAACACCACTATGAAATTAGCCTGAATAGACAAGGTAAGACAAGTGATTCAATAAATTCATTTCTTTTATAAGATTACCTATTCAATCATTTACGATTTCTTACAAGCAAAAATGATATCTATCAATTGCAAGAAAAATGCAAATGTCATGGTCTACTATGGTGTGTGCATTTACAGATTCCAATCTTGCTTGCCATTCATCATTCGACTAAGCATTCCTGCCTCAACCATGTTCTGGCTCTTCAATCTGCTCCTACATACACACTCTTACACTTGCCAATTTCATCAGTAACCTTTAACTGATAATTATTACAAAATAATTCTTTTAAATCATAAAGTTGCAAAGGTAATCTCTTTTTTTTTCAAATTTCATTGCATTTATCAAATTTCATAAACAACATAAGATAAATGTCATTTTTTTTCAATTATTTTAATTAACTTAACATTATTAAATGCAAGTAAAGAAATTGAGATGTGACACATAGCCTCTTCTAAACATCAACCAACGTGAAGAAAAACAAACATGTGTAACAATAAAAAAATTACTAACAATCTAAACTTTCTATCCAATAATAGAGATTTATTAACCTAGTTAAAATTTGTTTTTTATTCTATTTAGATACTAATTCCATATTTTAGAAATAGATAATTACTACATGTAGACACTCAAAAATTTTCCTCATAATTATCCTATTTTTCGTCTATTAATTAAATGGATATTGTTATATGTTTAATTAATTCATTTAATGTATTTCTTCCATTCATTCATTAATTCATTTAAATCATATCCATATTATAAACATTTATTCATTCAATAATATTATAAGCATTTAACAATTTGCATAATCAACCATTTATCCATAAATCATTTCATATTGCTTCATTTGCACAATCATTAAATTATCCATGCATTAAAATCATTTAATCATTTAATCTTTATCCAATTGCATATTTCATTAAACCATTTGCATACATAAATCATTTAAATCATTCATTAATTCACAAATACATCTTCATTCTAAGCTTTTAACCTACATTATTTAATAAAATCTATCCATTATCTCCCTCTCATTTCAATTAATTTCAATTAATTACAATATGCATTTTCCCACTTCAATCATTTATCCCACATTCTTCTTGAAATGTGGATATTTCCCTTTAGGAAATATATAAAAACATTCTCTTCTCACCAAAAAGCATATACATTCATACATTTATCAATCTTCTTTTATGTTCATCACAACTTCTTGTTGCGCTTGTGCTCATAAAAAAATTGAGAGCGTCAAATGCATAAATCAAGATCATGGTGAAATAGGAAAACAATGGAGCTGATTTTCTTTTGAAGGCATTTGCTTTAGTTTTTGCATAGTTTAGTTTTCATTTTATAGGTGTTTTTATTTAAGAAATGCTTCATTGAGGTTATGTTGAAATATTGATTTGGGGTTTATTTAAGAAATGCTTTGAAATATTGATTTGGGTTTGATAGATTAAATTAGTTTTTCAATTTTCAACATAAACACTACAAATTCCCCATGCATAGTTCCCATGTTACTCTCCAATCCTCCATATTTATAGCAAATTCCTTCATTAGACTTCTCTCTTGGACGTAGCCTATTTGAACACATCTTTTAAGTTCATTAGGGATTGATTAAAAAAATCGTGAAAGTATTTTTGTTCAACAGTTTGTATTCTTCTCTTAAATTGCTTTCTTTTTGTCAATTAATTCTTTGAATCTAACTAAAAAAAATCCAATCACTTATTCTTTAATTTCTTTCTAAAATTTTAAATTTTTGTTTAGGGATTATTCTTTTTCTCCTTCAAAAATTGATGTAACCAAAATTTTATCATCATAATTTTTCTAAATAGAGTTATCTGAATTTAAAGTTCCTACATCAGCTCACAAACTTTAGGGGATTGAATTTTGTTAAATTAAAATAAGTTAGAATGAAGCTCAGAAGAAATGATAAAATAGTTCATGTTTGACTCTTTTACCTTATCCCATATAACTAGTCTCTACTAGTTATTCAATTTGAAAGTTAACATGTGCTTATTAAAATTCCACTTCTCGGGAAATGCATAATAAGAGGTTTAGTAGCCTAAATGACGGCGCCCACGACTCTCACGATTCTCGCCCCAACAACGACACGGCTTTGCAGACGTCACTAAATATTCTTTTAAGTTGCGATAAGTCCACACAAGTTTTTAACTTACGAGACTTCTTAAATGCCACGAAACTACGAAAATTTAAGAAGATTTGATTTTAGTTTGGCGAGGCAACTGAGAAGTTTCTTCGTAATTACTCTCAAATCATTCTTAACCTTGAATTGAATTCTTGATAAGCTGTGGTAACATGCTACATTATAATAATTGTTCAATTCCGTGAAGGACGCGTCTCTGTCTGCCCGGAGGCCGTCTCAAACCACGCCATCACAAAAACAGTTATTGATTAAGCGGCATCAGGGGGTTTCCGCGAAGAACAGCAAGATGCTTGCTATACATTCTATTTATTCATCTCCCAAACACCAAAATAATTATACTTCGAATTCCTGGGATTTCTTTATACGGATCCCAAAAGTTCTGCAGCAGAGTAGAGAGCGTCATCGATTTCTGTGAGCAAAACTCATTTCCAAGATACCAAAATGAAGGTACGTCCTACTGGCTGCTTATGTATGACGACTGTTCCTGAATCCATGTTCAAATCTCAACCTCTGGTACTGAATCCATGTTCAAATCTCAACTTCTGGTCCTGAAGGCCATGTTCAAATCTTAACCTCTGTTCAAATTTTGCAGAAAATGGTGTTAAAAGTGACGATTGATGACGAGAAAAGCAAGAGAAAGGCCCTCAAGGTTGTTGCAGCGGTGGAAGGTATGATGCTTTTTCCTTTTCGCTTTCAAACCCTAACCCTAGATTTACTCTGCTACATAATCTGATGAATGGAAATTTGCATTGCAGGGGTGGATTCTGTGGCTGTGGACATGAAGGAAAAGAAGATTACTGTAATTGGGGAAGCAGACCCTGTGTCTGTTACCGGAAGACTCAGGAAATACGGATTTGGTTACGCAGATCTGCTGAGCGTGGGGCCCGCCAAGGAGGAGAAAAAAGAAGAGAAGAAGGATGAGAAGAAAGATGAGAAAAAACCAGAAACCCCAAAGGTTGTGTATGTCCACGCGCCTTATAATTACAGTATTGTTAGTGATGAGAATCCCAACGCCTGCACCATCTTATAAATTCTCAGCTAGCTTGATTTTTAACCTCTGTTAAAAAGGACGGGTCTCCTCTGCCCTGTGGTTAGAGCTTTACTGGTTAAATAATCTCCCTGCCATGTTCCTCCGGATGGCAATATCCGTACGAGCTGTCGGAAAAAGGCGTGGCTTAATTAAAAACAACAGGTATTTGGCGGAAAGTGTAATCTAGGATTTTTGCTCTGCGTCGTAATTATACCTAACTTTTGGTTCCTGATGTCATATGTTTCTGAAACTGGGCAAATTTAAGACTTTTTGAGAGATTGCGTTACCTTTTCAATTTCTTTCTTGGGTTACATAATGCAGATACAGAGGAAAATATACCTCACTTTTGGTTCCTGATGTCATAATGTGATTTTTTTCCTCTTCTGTCGACAAAAAAATTTGACACAGTTGAATCCAAAAGCTTAAATATTAGTATCTTCATGGACTCTGGAAAACTCATACCAACTATAGGAAAACATTTGTTTGACGGTTTAAAAAGTTATTGTGGATGCCACATTAATTTATATTTAACAAAAAAAAAAAATTATAGTTGTCATTAGAGATGCAGTTGTATTCATAATATCTTTCTCATCATTTCTAGTGTCTTGGATTACATAATCTAAAGAAAACAAGGTTACGCGTTTTAAAGAGTTGCCTATGATGATTGCAGCATCTTGTATTTTAAAAAAAAAAATATTTTTTATTGTAATCATTAGTTAGCAATAATATTTAATTTCATTCATGAAATAGAAATTAAATTTTGGTGGGTTTTTTTTAAATTTATTATTTTAATTTAAATGTGTTTTCTTTAATATTTATGTTCAATTCAAATGATTATTTGAAATATTTTATTTATTTATTAAATTTACTATAAAATACAAAATTTACAAAATAATGGAATATCATTTTAAATTATAGTTAATATGATTAAATAATTTATAATTATGAATTTGATTTCAATGTTAATTTAATTTGTAACTTTAAAGATTAATATAAACAATTATTATATGTTTAATAAAATATTCATCTATTAATATATAGATAAGTTTGAATTGTTTATGATGAATAATATATTGTATTAAAAAAATTAAAAATATGATACACAATTCACATAAAAGATGAACAAAATAGAATCACTCTTAAAAAGATAATGTTGGATCTTATAAACAAAATAAGTAGTCATATTATGATGCACCAAGATGGAGAAGGGTCATTATTAGGGGGTTTACCCAATCATTTGGGAGATCTTGGCCCTAGAAAATGAGCTTACACTGCATGATGGTGTCTTCTTTGTCTATTCCTTCTTGCAATAAGATTCAATCAAGGAAACTTCTTAATGTCATGCTAATAGGGAAAACACAATCATGATGAGACCTAAAAGCATACCACATGGTAGGGGAGACCAACCACACAGTTGATGTTGAAGGGATTTATGAGACCCACAACGGCGATGTCTGCAATGAGCACTATGACTATGACCATTATGGTGCCTACATGGTGCCTACATGAAGGAGAAGCATCTATATTGTTAGGAGAAGGCAACACATGAGTAAAAGTATACGGGGCATTTTCGTAGTGCTCAATAAGTCTTTACAAGTGGAAAATATCTAGAGCAACTTTAGTATATAATGGCTTTAGTATACATAGAGAAATGAACATCCACAATAGATCTTGAAAGTAATGCAATATTTCTATCTTTTCATATACACAATAGAATTTCCACCTTGAAAAATATGCCAAGTTTTGGTAAATCTTGCAAGTGTCTTGGATTAGTTGCTTAAAAGAATCATATACTAGGAAAAAAATTCTAGTAGTAAAGTCTTGAAGAAATCATGTATCTAGTTTTGTGTAGCTTGAGTCATGCATAATATTAGAAGAGTTGTTTGAGAGTTTCTAAATTTTCATACAAAGGATAGAGAGGTTTGGAAACACCCAAATAGATATGATAATATCCATGGGAAGAATTTGGTACAAGAAACTCCAAACAAAATGAGTCAATTTGAGTGCTAACATGGTAAACCAAATTATTTGGATCCTTTTGCACCATTGAATGAAAGTAGACTAGAGGTTCCACCTAGCAAGGAGTTTCTAAACTAGATAGATGAGGATAAATCCAAGAGTACCCTTTGAAGGTCTTGTAATTCCTAAAAAGAGTGTTTAGATACCAATTACAATCCTTCCACCAAGGTTTAGTACATCAAATCCCAACTTTATGCAACATTATTGAGGCACACACTTCACAATGGTTTGACAAGTTTCAAAATCTCAATTTCAAGTATATATTTAGTGAACTAAAATTTGGCCAAGATAATTAGTTCTTAGTGTCTCTAGAGAAGAGTCTAAAATAAAGCAAACCCCTTTCTTTTAAAAAATTAATGCACAAATCCAAGGAACTTTTGCAAGAGGTTGATCCCGAGAAGTAATTATATGAGAACACCAAAGAAATTGCTGATTAATGGAAATCTCAATCTTAAAATTGCTTCCATTTCAAATAATCTATGACTTAATGAGTTCCCAGACCTTCCTATACTTTCAACAACAAATACACCTTGAATTCACATGAACTCCTTCATTACAAAAATGAAGTGAAATGTTAGACCTTGCTAGATCTATCTAATAAAATATTGTCAAGCCCTTGCTAGATCTATCTAATTTAATACCTTAAGAGGATTTTCCAAGCTTGTTACATTCTAGGGCACAATTATCCATTCGATAGATTTACTCTGCTTCATAATCTAATGAATGAGAATTTGTATTGCAGGGGTGGATTCTATGGCTATGGACAAGAAGGAAAAAAAGCCGTGTTTTCCAAGGACGGATCTTCCTCCCTGTGGTTCGAGATTTATTGGGTAGATAATCTAAGTGCCATGTTCCTTACGTACAACCTGTGGGATAAAGACGTGGCCTATTTAAAACAAGAATTATTTGGCGCAAAGTATGATCTAGTATTTTATTCTGTGTCGTAATTATACCCAACTTTTAGCTGTTGATGTCATATTTTTATGAAACTGGGGAGAGTCTGTGTTACCTTTTGAGTTTCTTTCTCATCTTGTCTAGTTTCTTGGGTTACATGACGTAGAGGAAAATATTCGCTAGACAGTTTTAAAAAGTTATGGTTGTCCTCACATTACCTAATTTGTATTTAACAAAAAACACTTCTAGTGCTCATTAGGGTCGTGGTTGTACTCATATTTTTTTTGTTTTTCAATTTTTTTTTTTTTTTTTTTGAGAGTTACAGTGGTGGTTGTATCAATTTGTATTTTGGAAAAAAAAATTGTAATATTTATTTTTAATAGTATATGAATCTGACTGAATCTATTAGTTAAATTTGAAAAACTTTTAAAAAAAATATTTATGTTCAATTCAAATGATTATTTAAAATATAAGTTTTCATATATAAAATATAAAATTTATAAAATAGTGAAATATCATAGTAAATTATAGTTAATATGATTAAATAATCTTATAATTATAAAATCAATTTCAAGGAGTTAATTTAATTTATGATTTTAAATATTAATATAAACAAAAAATATTTCTACAAGATGGATAAAATCAAATCTCACTCTTAAAAGTTAATGTTGGATCTCATAAACAAAATAAGCAATCATATTGTGATGCACCAAGGAGTGAGATTTTATTTTTTCCATTTTTTATTTTTTTTGTATTGAACAAAGCAAACGAATTACAAGAATAGAGCTACCAGCAGTAGCTAAAAAAAGGCTATATAGTAACAATACATCGACAAAGGGCCAACAAGCACTAGATGGCGTTAACAAGAGTTGTACAAAATATCAACCATAAAATACAATTACATAGACAAAAGCTATATAACATTTTGACAATGACCAACTTTATTGTCCAGTTGAAACTTCACCATTTGATCTTTAATCTGATGTAACTATTGTTTAGTCCTCTCATTCCTTTTACATATAACTCAGATCTGCGAAAAGAGAACAACCACCTAAAGACATGTCAGAGTAAATCTGTAAAGTACCAACTACCTGATAGAAGTTATTAGAAAACATTGCAGCACACCTATTCTTCCATTTATTTTTCAAAACAACATGCCAAATAGAGTCAACAATCACATCCTTTTGCATACCAAGACCAAAAGCGAAGTCTTTAAAAATAGTAAACCATTGCCTTTTAACATATACACAATCCCAAAAAATGTGCCTCAAACTTTCCACACCCTTACAAAAAGGACAACTTGTTGGTTGGGCCTTAATGCACTTCAATCTATCCCCCACAGGTAACTTGAAGTGCAATATCTTCCAAACCAACACCTATGAGTCAAAATTAGCTTTGGAACGCCATATTTGAGCACTTAATTTAAACCAAAAATTAGTGCTAAGTCTGCATTTCCACTTTTGATTCAAATGAGTAGCAATATTCCAACTAAGAAGCAACTTCAAATATATATTTTTTAATGGAAACTTATTGAAATGACTATAAGATAACCATTTCCAATCTCTAAAAAATAGCAGTCCCTTGAAGTACATAACTTCATAGTCAGATCCACTGGCACTAGAGATCTAATAAAAATGGTGAACTTTTCATAACTAGAACTCAACCCATACTACTCCTTAATTCTATTCTAAGGACCCCAGTCAAAAAGATAAAAAACCCAAAGATCTCTAGTGTGAATGATGTGTGTGTGTGTATATATATATATATATGATACACCATTCACATAAAAGATGGACAAAATAAAATCTCACTCTTAAAAGTTAATGTTGGATCTCATAAACAAAATAATCAATCATATTGTGATGCACCAAGAGAGAGAAAGGTCATTGAACATTAGGGAGCTTATCCAACCATTTGGGAGATCCTGGCCATAAAAAATGGGCTTCCAACCCATGATGATGCCCTCTTTGTCCTTTTCTTCTTCTTGATCAATAGGAGCTCTATGACTAAGAAAAATAATAAGGTCCAATTAGGGAAGCTTCTTATCATTATGCTAATAGGGAGACCACAATCATGATGAGAGACATAAGCTTACCACATGGTAGGGGAGACTAGCCAAAAGATTGATATTGAGGAGATCCATGAGACCAATACAATCCATGTCTTGAATGAACACTATGGTTATAACCATGATGGTTCCTAAACGGAGGAGAAGCATCTCTATTGAAAAGAGAAGGAAACACATGAGCAACAATACATGAGGCATAGCCTTAGTTCTCAATAAATATTTTCAAGTGAAAAATGTCTTGAACAACTTTATTGGTTTAGACCTAGATCTATAACATAACTTTAGAGCATATAATGGCTTTAGTATATAGAGAAATGAGAATCCATAATAGATATTGAAAATAATGTTATATTTCTATCTTTTCATATACTTAATAAAATTTTCACTTTGAAAGCATGTGAATTTTTGGTAAATTGCGAGTGTCTTAGATTAGTCGCCTAAAAGAATCATGTGCTAGGAAAAATGTTCTAGTAGGAAAGGCTTGAAGAAATCATATATCTAGTGCTTGAGAGTTTCTAAATTTTTTATCCTGATTTTTCTGAAATCACATATTTTTACAATAGTGGTTTACACTTTCTGGGAGATCTTATTTTTGCTGAAATCACATATTTTTAGAAAATATAATGATTTAAGCCTTGAAAAGTTCCATTTAAAGGATTCCAATTGAACAGGGTTTGATCAAACCACCTTAGACCAAGCCCCCTTGGATAGAACCCCACTAGTTTTAAACTATACCTATAATAGAGTCTCCTTTACACTTATCAAAATGCTAATAAAAAACCACTTTTGATTTACCTTTTGGGGGATCAAATGAATTCATTTAAAATTATTATTTTTTATGTAGTCCTTATTATAAGCTTCCAAAAAAGTATAATTTTAATTAAATTTAATTTGATTATTAAATTTATTTTTTATTTCTTGTGAATGAGGTTTTTCACCAAAAATCAAGCTCTTTATTCTGCACATGTGGAAAAATAGAAGATCATCAAAAAATAATTTTGAAAAATATGAGTGCACTAGATATTGGAATCCTTGATCTAACCAAAAAAAAAAATTGAATTTCGATACATACAAAAAAAGTTACATGTTATATGGTCGCGCTATATCTAAATTGTAATTGGATTGACTTCGAAACGTGATTAAATAAAAAATGTTCAATAAAAAAATATCTAACCAAGTGGAAGCACTAGATATTGGAGTTACAAATATAAATTCGAAAGAATTATAATTTTATCTTTCATGGAAAAAATGTTATGTATTATATGGTGAGCGTCACTTTTTAAAAATGTTGTTTTCTGAAAAAAATTAGTTTTCGAGGGAGATGGAAAAATAAGTGCAATTTGATTCCAAAAAAAATGAAAAAATTATATTTAGAATCTACTGACAAAATGTCATGAAACTCTAGTTTGTATCATCTCCAAATTCCTCACGGTTTAGCTGCTATAGGTGCCTGAAAGTGAAGATTTAGTTAAAAAAAATTATTTTAGTGTCCAGTTTGGCCAAAAATTGTAAACCACTATTGTGGGATCACGAACATAGAAGGGATAAAGGGGATTGGAACACCTAAATAGATAAGATGGGATCAATGGGAAGAATTTAGTATTAGAGATACCAAACAAAATGAGCCAATTTTTGTGCTAAAATGGTAAACCAATTTTTTTGGAACTTGTGGTGTCATTAAGTGAAAGTGGACTAGAGGTTCCACCTAGCATCAAGTTTCTAAACCAAACAGGTGAGGAGAAATCCAAGAATACACTCTAAAGGGTTTGTAATTCCTAAAAGAATGTTTGGATACCACTTCCAATCCTTCCACCAAGGTTTGGTGCATAAAATCCCAACCTTATGCAATATTATGTAGGCACACACTCCATGGTTTGAAGGGATTCAAAATCTAAATTTTCAAGTCTATATTTAGTGTTAAATTTTGTCCAAGATAACTAGTTCTTAGTGGCTTTAGAGAACATGTCTAAAATAAAGAAAACCCATTGCTTTAAAATTTTTGATGTACAAATCCAAGGAACTTTGGTAAGAGGTTGATCCTAGCAAGTAATCATAGGAGATCATCAAAAAGATTCTTGGTTAATGGAGATCTCAACCTTGAAATTGTTCCCATTCCAAATAATACGTGACTTGATGGCTTCCTAAACCTTCCTGTACTTTTTAGCAACAAATGTGCCTTGAATTGACATAGGCTCCTTTATGACAAGGATGGAGTGAAAACTTAGACCTTGCTAGGCTTGCTTGTCATAAGGAAATTGAGAAGTAATACAATGCCTTAAAGAGAGCTATGGTCGTATGGCTAGACCATGAACATTATTGGAGCTTGCTCTTTGGAAGAGTTGTTGACTTATGATAGCTAATACCTTCCACAAAATTTGTGTTAGCATTTTTTTTATTTAAAAAATTGTTAACAAATTTAATCTAATAATCTGGATACTTCTACTTGTAACAAATTTATATTTAAACTTTTATATTTTAAATGTACAAATCTTTTTTAAAATTAATATATTGAAAATAACTTACATTTTGAACTTCAAATTTCAAATTATAATTAACATATTATATTAATTTCCAACATTAAATTAAAAGTACAATGTTTGAAATAATTTTAAAATTAATTAATTTGGAGCTGTAGTTTAGTCTTCCTCGCGCGTTGAATTTAAAAAAGAGAATGTTTTTTCAAGTCGATTCTGTAGACAGGGCAGAAACCATCCAAATCCGCACTTTCCTCGCAATTGCTCTTAAATCATTTTGCACCCTGTATTGAGTCAAAAACTGTCATCTATATCGCAATCTACCATCACACCTTATAATCACCTAATGCTAACCTTTCAAACGCTTGGAGGATGCGTCTGGAAATTCCCGATTTGAGGACTCGTCCCTGTCCGCCCACAGGCAGTCTCCAAAACAGTCAATTCGCTTCATTATTAGTTGAGAGTGAAGCCAGACTGGCAGGGTTTCGGCGAAGAATTGCAAAATGATTGCTATACATTCTATTTACTCGGCCCCTGCCTCCCAAACACCAAAATACTCGTAGTCCCAAAAATTCTGCGGCTCAGTAGAGGACTTCACCGATTTCTGTGAACAAAATCCATTTCCAAGATATCAAAATGAAGGTAAGGCTAGCTTGTAATTTATAATTTAACTTCTGTTCTTGTATTCATTTGAAAGTCTTAACTGTTAGATAACCTCTGTTCAAAATTTGTAGAAAATAGAGTTAAAATTGACGATTGAGGACGAGAAGAGCAAGAGAAAGGCCCTCAAGGTAGTTGCAGCGGTGGAAGGTATGGTGGCTGCTTTTTCCTTTTCGCTTTCAAACCTTAACCCTAGATATTTTCAACTTCATAATCTTATGACTGGATATTTGTGTCGCAGGGGTGGATTCTGTGGCGGTGGATATGAAGGAGAAGAAGATCACTGTAATTGGGGATGCAGACCCTGTGAATGTCACATCAAAGCTCAGGAAATCCGGTTTTGGCTTTGCAGACTTGCTGAGCGTTGGGCCTGCCAAGGAGGAGAAGAAAAAAGAGAAGGAAGTGAAGAAAGAAGAGAAAAAAGTTGAGACCCCAAAGGTTGTGTTCATTGAAAGTCCTTATGATTATGGTTTTGGGAGTGAGGAGAATCCTAACGCCTGCGGCTGCACCATCTGCTGAAACCTCATGTTGGGGTTTTATAGCTTGGTTTTTAAGCTCTGTATCTCCATGCCCTGTGGTTGCAACTGTACTGGTTTTCTAATTTACATGATATGCCGCCATGTTTCCCTTGGGGAATAAGAGTAAAAGTAGCACACGGGGGAAAGTATAATAGACTAGGATGAAGAACTTACTAGTCAAGTGTATTTTTATCATTATAAAGATATATAATATTTTTATCTTATATCAGTTTAACCATTACTTTTTAATTAGTTTATGTTTTTTAATAAATATGAAATGGAGTGAGTGTATATGAAAAATTAGTTTTTCTAAATTGTGACAAAATTTCAAGTGAATATATAAATTATTTAAGAATAGGAGGGAGATTTGTAATTCATTGGTACACTATAGATTTATGATATTAGAATAACCGATGAGTGGAAGAGATATTTATGAGATTATAATTATTACATGAATGTGTAATAAAGAAATTTAAGTTTATAGAGAAATATGGTTTTTGATGTGTTGAATTTAGTTGAACATATCGATACATTGCTAGTAACTTTTGTGGTTTAAGATCATAGCTCTATTGGGACTTCATATTTACCCTTTGGAAAAAAATATAAATTCTTGATTTGGGTCATTATTCACCTCTCATTTTTTAGGTCAACATGTTTGATTCCACAATCATAAAGGGATCAATGAGATGCACCTATTAAATTGATATAATTTAATTTTAAAAATTAAACTAAGTTGAATGCAATGTTTCAACTCTAATATTTTTGGTTGAAAGAGTTCTACTTAAAAGAGTTTTGGTTGAAACACTTTTGCTTGAAACTAATTGTGTGAAAGCCTAACCCTTCTTTCAAGGCATATTCAACAAAAAATAACTTCAACTTTAGATTTCTCCAAGGTAGGGTCTAAAATCTATTTTTAAAATATTTTTACTAGCTTTATTATGATTTTTTTGAATTGATTACATAATTAGGCTATATTATAATCAAACATGAGGCCGATTTATTTTAAATATTAAAATATATCTAAAAAATTTGAAAAATTATATAGTGCACTATAGGAGATAATGATCTCTAAGATGGTATAAATTTTCTTTTAATTATTAAACATTTAGACACAAGTTGATGTTTCTTGAAAACTATGACATTTTGAGTAAATTTGACTTTAAAAAATTATTCTAAAATAAATACTCATTAAATATTTCATGCATTAGATTTTCAAGTTATCTAAGTGGAAAAAAAAAAAATTTCTATACTTTTTACAACATTTCATTGATTTGGAGGATCTTCGTCAAAAAATTGAAGTTTCTCTTTTGTCTCTAGAATTGGCATTATCGGGAAGAGCTCATAATTCTGACTCCAACACAACTTGAATGGAGCCAATCAGAGCTACAAAGCTTGAGTTACGCTCGGTCAAACCTTGGTCAAATCAAGGCTTAGAAAAAGGCAAAAGTTCAAAGTCACCAGAAGTGGTCAATATTGGTCTCATTGCGAAGAGCTTGGCAAGAGCTTTCCAATGACGTTTGTTTTGCACAAATCGGAGCCCGTATGCCCAAGTTATGAGCAGTTAAAGATCGGGTCAAACATTGACCATGTTGACATCATCATGGTATAGCCAACACCTCGTCATCAACCCAGTGAGCAGACATGTCAACATTAGAATCTTTGACCAACAAATGGAATGATGACAAGTGGCTCCATAGCTACCCACGTGGCACTCCCATAGTCTTTGAATATAAAAAAATAATAAAAAAATGGTAAAATATATTATGGGGGCTTTTATTTTTAAAGGGGCTATTTTTTTAATATACATAAAGGGAGGTGTACCTTTTTAAAAGCCTTCATTTAAGGCCCCAAAGGTGGGCACACATGTTAAAGGATAATCCATAATTTAAAGGATAATCCCTATTTAAAGGATAAACCCTATTTAAATGGGATAAACCCCTTTAGAATAGCTATTTAAAAAATGTATGTTAAGGGGTTAATATAATAAATGAAAAATATCCCCTAATATTAAGGAGAGCCAACTCTTTAATATTTTAAAAGCCCAATTATATCATATGGTTATGGGGCTAAAGACATTAATGGCATATATGCCTCTGGAAAGAAATATTTTTGTAACCAAAAGGGGACTTTTAATTTATTTTATTTGTAATGGGGGGATTTTTCAAGATTTTGATGTAAAAATGGAGGATATGGGAGATATTGTAAATCATTTGGTTACACACCAAATTGAGTAAATTTTTAGTATAAAAGGAGGGGGGTAGGATGTGAAAAGCTAAGTGGTGATTTGGAGAGAAATTTCTTGGTGAAATTTTGCTCTCATCCTGTGCTTTCAAGGAGATTGTTCTTGCGCACTTTGGAGGAGCTTTTCAAAATTTCTTTGTAAAATAGGGAGAAACCATGCCAGAGTTATATACTAATTTTCTAGAGAATTAATCGTATTAGTCCACTCATTAGAGAGGGGCCCGGAGACGTCGTTTTTACGATGAACTCCGTTATCAAGTTTGTTTGCATGTTCTCTCCTTTCTTTCATTTTGTTTTCATCACTTTGTTATTTCCATTTTTTTTTTATGTTCGTGTGCTAATTTTATTGAATTAAGTTGGATTTAAAATTGTAATCATTAAGCATTCTTAAAAGAAATCATCATAGATCTGTAAAATAGATAAAATTTGGTATTAGAGCTTTGTTTTGATTAGTATTGCAGAATCGAATGCTAACATGCTCCAAACTTTAGCGAGGTGAAGGCAAGCTACAAGAATACAATCCTAAGATTGGCAAACAAAGGAATTTTCCAACAATGGATGAAACTGAAGCTGGGAAAAGTACTGAGCAAGAGCTTGATGACAAGTCTTTTCAGCGAGCCTTTCTTGACATGAAGTCTATGGTGGAAGAGCTTTATGCAGAAAAGAAGAAGCATGAAAAGGGAGATTCTTTGAAGTGAGAGAAGAAGGAAGATCGAAAGGACAAAGAAGGAAAAGATCCAGAAGCTCCATCTCCTCCATCTTCCCCTTCTTCTCCATCTTCCCCTTCTTCCTCTTCTACTATTGTTAATCCTTTCAAGAGCAAGTCTAAGCCTATTATCAAATTGGATGTAAAATTTGAATTGCCTAAGTATTGTGGTGAGTTAAATGCTGAAAAGTTAGATGATTAGATCCAACAGGTAGAAGTGTATTGTAGGATTCAAGGCCTAACAAAAGATGCTTCTATGATCTAGTTAGCCACTCTTCAGTTGGGAGGTATGACTCTCACCTGGTGGGAGAGTAGGACTCGGGAGGAAATTGCTCGCCATGGTAAGGTTAATATGATTTGGATGGAATTTTTTGCTACCCTTAAAAAATAATTTTACCCTTTAGGTTATATGCAACAATTAACAATGAATTGGAAAACCTTTAGGCAAGGTAAGGGTCAGTCTATCCAAGATTACACCCATGAGTTTAGAAAATGGGCTATTGCTTTAAATGTTCCATTGTATACTTAGGATACACGACTTAAGTACATAGGCAGTTTGCATTCTTACCTAAGACATACTATTCTAATGTTGAGTCCTAATAATCTGGATGGAGTGTCAGTGCAAGCTACTCATTTAGAATCAAGGGGTAAGAACACTTTTAGTGATAATTTCTCAAATAAACCATCTAAGTTTGAGGGGAAGTCTAAGGGTAAAGGTAAAGACAAAGATACAAGAAAAGGGAAAAAGACAACTATAGTTAAGAAGGAGGGTGATAAGCCACATGCTTCCATTGCAAGAAAGAGGGGCATGATGATTCAAAATGTTGGAAGTTGCATCCCGAATTAAGGCCAAAAAGATACAGAGGAAATAAAGGAAAGCAAAAGACTGCTTTAGTGATTCAACAAGACCTTGGATCCAATTCCGGAGATGAAACACTGATTGCTGCTACCGGGATCCAAGGTAAAGGGAAAGGTATAATACTCTCTTCTAATGAAAATGTTTCTTATGCAAGTACAAGTAAAGTATCTACTCCTCGTAAAGCTGATAAACAGAATGAACAATTTCATATTTGAGTTGTAACTAAGCACACTAAGATTGACACATTGTTTGATACAGGTTCTCAAGTCAAATTAATATCTGAAGAGGTGGTAAAGAAACTTAATTTAACTACAACACCTCATCCAAAGCCATATATGCTTGGATGGGTTTGCAATGATGCTCAACTATAGGTAACAAAACAATGTAAATTGAAATTTACTATCATTGCAAACTTTGTTGATGAGGTAGAGGTAGATGTTGTTCCTTTGGATATTTGTGGGCTTGTGTTACCTGGAGTCCTTATTTGTATGACAAAAAAAAAATCTTTTATAGGGCAGAGAATAAGTATCACCTTTTTAAGGATGGGATGGAATCCATTGTACGTGCACACAAAGTTAAGACTAATCTTGCACTAGTCAATGCTGGTCAAATGAAAAGGTTGGTCAATTCTAGTAAGAACTTTGTATTAAAGCTTGTAAAACCTCAAGAGGATGAAAAATTTGAAGCATTTAAGTGGTGTGATCCAAAGCGTAAAACTGAGATGGTGAAAATAGTTTCTACTTATGATGACTTATTTCAGGAACCAAAGGGGTTGCCACCTAAGAGAGAGATACAACATGAAATCCATTTACAGTAGGATGTACCTCTTCCAAACATCAGCATGTATTGTTTATCAGTTTTGTAGAATGAAGAAATCAAAAGAAAGTTCAAGAGTTGGTGGAAAGAGGAGTCATTTGTCCTAGTACATCTCCTTGTGGTTCTCCAATTGTGTTGGTTCCAAAGAAGGATGGGTCTTGGAGAATGTGCATTGACTATTGAGCCTTGAACAAGATAACGGTAAAAAATAGGTATCCTCTTCCCCGAATTGATGATTTACTTGATCAGTTAAAACATGCAGTTTATTTCTCTAAGTTAGACTTGCATAACGGATATCATCAAATAAGAATTGTAGGAGATGACATTTGGAAAACTGCATTTAAGACAAAACATGGACTATTCGAGTGGTTGGTCATGCCCTTCGGGCTTTGCAATGCACCAACTACATTTATGAGAGTCATGAATGATGTCTTTCATCCTTTTATTGATGATTTTGTCATAGTCTATCTAGATGACATTCTTGTATTAAGTTGAACTTGGGAAGATCATGTAATTCATGTAAAGAAATTTTTTGATGTATTGAGAAAGGAAAAACTCTTTGTAAAGATGTCTAAATGCGAATTTTCTAAGACATCCTTAGTGTACTTAGGCTATGTCGTAGGTGGTGGTCAATTGAAAGTAGACCCTGCAAAGGTCAAATTTATTATAAATGGCCTAAGCCAAGTATAGTCATAGAAGTCAGAAGTTTCTTAGGTGTAGTCCAATACTGGAGGAAGTTCATTGCAAAATTCTCCTACATTGCATCACCATTGCACACATTGACCAGTATGAAGATGACTTTTTAGTGGGGAGGTCCACAACAGAAGGCCTTCAACACTTTGAAGGAAAAGTTGAGCACAACACCTATTTTGGCTTTACCAGATTTACACCAATCATTTGAGATTGAGACAGATGCAAGTGGATTTTCCATGGGAGTAGTGCTAATGCAAGGAGGTAAACCAATCTGCTATCACTCTGAGACCTTTTCATGTGCAGTAATTAACTATCCTACTTATGATAAGGAACTTTATGCATTAGTTCAGAGTGTTAAAAAATGGAAACACTACTTAATGGGGAAAGAAATTGTAATCCACACTGATCACCAACCACTTCAGTACTTGCACTCACAATCCAAATTGCAACAAAGTAGGCACTTTAGGTGGATGGGTTTTCTTCAACAATTTCATTTGGTAATTAAATACAAGAAATGTGCCCATAATAAAGTAGAAAATATGTTGTCTAGGCCTCTTGTTATGAATGCTTTATTTATCCTTAAAGGTAGTTCCATAGTACATGAAGGTTTTCAGGAACAATAGGCTAATGATGAAGACTTTAAGGAAATCTATTCAACTCTAATCAAAGGAAAACATGTAGAAGAACAAGATTATTATGTGCATGATAACTTGTTGTATCATTTAGGAAAGTTATGTATTCCAAAAGGTGAACAAGCACAGGTAATCAAAGAAGCACACACATCATTGATTGCAGGACACTTTGGGGTAAGCAAAAAAATGACTCAATTGCAAAAATACTATTATTGTCCTCACATGCAGAAACTGTATCCAAATATATTAAAGGATGTGTAATGTGTGCAACAAGTAAACCTAGCAATAGGAAATTGGGGTTGTACACACCGCTTCCTATACCTTCCCGTCCATGGGAAAGTGTTTCAATGGATTTTGTTGGGGGGTTACCAATGTCTAGGAAGGGACATGATTATCTATATTTAGTAGTTGATCGGTTCAAAAAAATGTGTATCTTAATGCCTTGTAAAAATAGGTCACTGCTAAACTGACAACTCAAATGTATTTCCAATTTGTATGGGTCCATTTTGGGTTACCTACTTCTATTGTATCGGATCAAGATTCTCAATTCCTAGGGAAATTTTGGTCAGCTTTGTGGGGACTCATGGACACCAAACTAAAGAAGAGTACAACCTTCCATTCGCAGACCGATGGACAGACAGAGGTAGTGAACAAGATAGTTGTGCATCTTCTTAGAGGTTATTGCAGCAAACATCCCAAGTTATGGGATGCGAGTCTTCATTATGTGCAACATGCTTACAACCATGCAACACACTCTTCTACAAAGAGGTCTCCTTTTGAGACTTATTTCAGTTATGTGCCATGATTCAGAGAAGGCTTTAAAGTTCATTAAGAAACTCCAAGCAATTCATCAGGAAGTGGAAGCACAGTTGGAGAAGAGTCAAGCCAAATACAAGGTTCAACATGATAAGCATCATAATGATCACCATTTCTAGGTTGGAGACAAATTTTGGTTACATATCAACAAGGAAATAATGCAAGGCGAAGGAAGGAAGCTCAAGATGATTCGATATGGTCCCTTTGAGATCTTGGAAAAGATTGGAACCAATGCCTTCTGCCTTAATCTTCCTCCATACATGCACATCTATTCAGTTGTCAATGTTGAGAATCTAAAGTTGTATGAGCCTCCAATGATACTAGATGAAGACACAAACATTCAAGTTCCATCAGTTGATGATCTTTCACCAGAGTACATGTTAGAGTTGCCAGAGGATGTCATCTTAGATAGGAAAATTAGGACTTCACGAAGAGGTGTAGTTGAGTACCTCAGAGTAGGACTGAAGGGGATGAATCCAAGCAAGGAAAATTGTATGTAGATTGGTAAAGTGAGGGAAATTTACCCTCACTAGCTTTCCAAGTAATCAAGCTTTTGGAGGTCCAAAAGCTCTCTAGTGGGGAGGACTGATCTGGAGAATCTTCGCCAAAAAATTGAAGTTTCTCTTTTGTCTCTAGAATTGGCATTATCGAGAAGAGCTCATAATTTTGACTCCAACGCAACTTGAATGGAGTCAATCGGAGCTATGGAGCTACGGAGCTTGAGTTACGCTCGATCAAACCTTGGTCAACTTAGGGCTCAGAAAAAGGAAAAAAATTGAAGTCACCAAAAGTGGTCAATATTGGTCTCATTGTGAAGAGGTTGGCAAGAGATTTCTGTCGATGATTTTTTTGCGCAAATCAAAGCCCATATGCCCGAGTTATGAGTAGTCAAAGATCAGGTCAAACATTGACCATGTTGACATCATCATGGTACAGTCAATGCCTTGTCATCAACCCAGTCAACAGACACATTAGCATTAGAATCTTTGACCAACAAATGGAATGATGACAAGTGGCTCCATAGCTACCCACGTGGCACTCCCATAGTCTTTGAATATAAAAAAATAATAATAATAAAAATAAAAATAAATAAATAATAAAAAATGGTCAAATATATTATGGGGGCTTTTATTTTTAAAGGGGCTATTTTTTTTAATATACATAAAGTGAGGCATACCTTTTTAAAAGCCTTCATTTAAGGCTTCAAATGCGGGCACACATGTTAAAGGGTAATCCCTAATTTAAAGGATAAACCCTATTTAAATGGGATAAACCCCTTTAGAATAGCTATTTAAAAATATATGTTAAGGGGTTAATATAATAAATGAAAAAATATCCCCTAATATTAAGGAGAGCCAACTCTTTAATATTTTAAAAGCCCAATTATATCATATGGTTATGGGGCTAAAAATATTAATGGCATATATGCCTCTGGAAAGAAATATTTTTGTAACCAAAAGGGGACTTTTAATTTATTTTATTTGTAATGGGGCGTTTTTTCAAGATTTTGATGTAAAAATGGAGGATATGGGAGATATTGTAAATCATTTGGTTACACACCAAATTGAGTAAATTTTTAGTATAAAAGGAGGGGGGTAGGATGTGAAAAGCTAAGTGGTGATTTGGAGAGAAATTCCTTGGTGAAATTTTGCTCTCATCCCATACTTTCAAGGAGATTGTTCTTGCACACTTTGGAGGAGCTTCAAAATTTATTTGTAAAACATGGAGAAACCGTGCTAGAGTTATGTACTAATTTTTTGGAGAATTAATCAGATTGGTCCACTCATTGGAGAGGGGCCCAAAGATGTAGTCATTTTTACGACAAACTCTGTTATCAACTCTGTTTGCATTTTCTCTCCTTTCTTTCATTCTGTTTTCATCACTTTGTTATTTCCATTATTCTTATTTATGTTTGTGTGTTAATTCTATTAAATTAAGTTGGATTTAAAATTGTAATCGTTAAGCATTCTTAAAGCAATCATCATAGATCCATAAAACAAATCATTCATTGACCTTACTATTGTCACTTTGTGCCGCCTTTGTATTTCCCCACTAGTTATAATCAATCTAAGACATTTATGTGGGTTGATCATGTCAAATGTGCTTCTAGGTTGTGGTTTTCCCTTTCCTTGTCCTTAGTCAGTTGACTAAATTCAAAAATCCTAAAATTGGCTAAGTGTGTGGGTTGTCTAAGTTTCCCATCTTGTAGAGTGCCCGAATGGGTACTTCTAGTTCAAATTTGGGGAAGTTTAGGTGAAAATTGATAAATTTGTGAGTGGTTGGAGCTTTGGCTAGTTCCCAAAATTTTTTGGGCCTCCAACTAGGTTCCTAGAATTGCATGAACCTCTCATAGCTATTGGCTCCTCCTCTTCCTCTGATTCACAAAGTCCTTGTGCCTTAGTTATTTTCAAGTGTCTTGTTGGGAGTTCTTATGGTTCTCAAAACCACAAGAACCCTCTGATTGGTTCTTAGTTTCTGGTGAACCTTTGATCCTCAAATTAAACCTTCAACAAAGTGCCAAAGGGGGACTCATCAAGGCAGATAGAAGAAAGGAAGAAGATTAAGGTAAGTTCAAGAGTACTTATGATTTTTAGAACCATGAGAAACTCTAATAGGTTCTTGCTTTTGGGTGAACCTATGACCTCTTACTCAAAGAAAAGAAGATCATTTCACATTGAGGCAGATAAAATGAAGAAAATAGAGCAAAGACTAAGGAAAAATAAAGAAAGAATAAGGGTTTTCCTTGGTTTGAAGAACCATATGAACGTATGATGATTCCTAGTTACTTACCAAGGCTCAACAATTCAAGCATAAAGAAAAAAGAAAAGTGTTGATGAAAAGAAGAAGAGAGCTTCCCAATTTTTAAAGAAGATCATATGGAGCAAGGATGGTCTAACAAAAGAAAATAGTAAAGGAAAAGGAAAAGGCAAAGGAGTGTCAAGAGTTCTCAAGGTTCTTGGAACCTAAGAAATATTTGACTCATTTCTAGCTTCCCCTCAAAGTCTTGATATATTTTCATGACTTATTCCTTCATTGAAATAAAGGATCATATTCATGAATAAAGTGAAATACCATTTGAAAAGGTTAAAAAAAGTGGAGCAATACATTAATGAAGAAAGGATCAAGAATATTGCAACATGGGAGAGACATGAATGAAAAAGATAAAGTGGTTTCAGGTTCATTAAGGAAATCCTTAGAGATATTTACACTCCATGATGTGGATGAAAAACTTACGCATCCCTAGTCCAAAATAGTTACAAAGAGTGGGAGGTGTGTATAAAACACTAAGGAGCAGTTATGACATTTTTAGGAACTTTACAAGCATTTAAGAGAGTGGAGATCTATGATTTGAGTCCTTTTAGGAGCATGCAAAGGAGGATAAATTTGAAAGGTCAAGGATTCACCCCCTCAAAGGCTTGCTAGAGAATCTCAAGGAGTCAATATATTTTCTTGACTTATTACTTTGTCGACATAAAGGCTTACATTCATGAATAGAGTGAAATGCCATTTGAAAAGGTAAAAAAAAGTGTAATATGGAAGCAATGGAGAAAGGAGTGGGAATGTTGTAATGTGGGAGAGACACAAATGAAAAAGATAAGGTGGTTTAAGGTTCATTAAGAAAAACTTTAGAGATATTTACACTCCATGATGTGGAAGAAAACCTTACTCATGCTTGGTCCAAAATAGTTACATGGAGTGGGAACATGTTTAAACAATTAAAGAGTGGTTATGATAGTTTTAGGCACTTTGTAAGTGTCTAAGAGAGTGGAGGTTACCGATTTGAGTCCTTTTAGGAGCATGCAAAGAAGGAGAAGTTGGAAAGGTAAAGGATTCATCCCCTCAATGACTTGCTAGAGAATTTCAAGGAGTTGACCTAGGAGATTAGTTCCCCAAGTGCCAAAGGAGAGTTGACCAGGAAATTTAAAGAAAAAATTCACATTGATTGTAAGAAAATATGCCCTATATTTTATCATACTATTGAGTATGTAAAGAAGGAAACCTTGTGGAGGACTAGGTATGTAATATATATTATTAGAAGTGGATATGATCTAGATATCAAACAATTTCAAAGAGAATTATCTATAAAAAATAGACTTATATTCAAATAATGTATCTTTTGGATTAATAAAAGGTCATTTTTACCTTATCATAGTTGTGTATTGTGTATTATCATGGAAGGATTGATCTTATCTTGTGATAAAATTTGTTATCCTTGATTTTTTTTGATTCTTAATAGTATGCACTTATATTAATATATCAAAAGATTACATAGTCCACCATGAAAAGTTTGTAGGGCACCACCTATGCTAGAGACAACACCCACCCGAGCCAGAAAACAACACCACCTATCCCAACCTTCAAGCCGCTTTGCGGTCAGGTAACATAACAAAATTTGGGGCCCAATAACAAAATGCCACTCACCATCCACCTATCAACTTCCCATTATTCCAGGCTTACAAAAGGCCAACAGAGAAAACAAAAAGACATTAACCTAGATACCTGTTTGCAACAACAAAAGCATGGAAGTCTAGAACCTCCACTAGTACAAAAACAACAATATGTGACTGAAAAAACTACTAAAAAATGCTTATAAATGACAGAACATGGTCATGTGACCAGTAGTAGTTTATTGCTAGTCATTTATAACGTGACCAAATTGATGAATAAACCATTTTTAGTTGTTTGGTTGATTGATTTGGTCATTAATTTAGTTGCTTGATTGATCAATTTGGTTGTTGATTTAGTTGTCTGAGTGATCAAATTGCTCATTAATTTAGTTGTCTGATTGATCGATTTGGTTGTTGATGTAGTTTTTAATTTGATTTATTTGGCAGTGTGTAATTTAGTCATTGATTATTTTAAACTGGTCACTTATTTAGTAATTTTTTTATTCACTGGTATATTTTGTCATCAATTTAGTCATTGATTGATGTTAACTGGTCACTTATTTAGTCATTTTTATTCACCGATTTTTGTCCATTGGTAGTGTATTTAGTCGTTAATTTTAATCATCATTTTGATTAATTTGGTAGTTTATTTAATTGTTTTTGTTCACTGATTTATGTGAACTGGTAGGTATAAATTGATACATTGTTTATTAATTGCATAATCATTATATTTAGTCATATTTATTCATTGATTTATGTCAGTTCATAGTATATTTAGTCAATTGGTAGTTTATTTAATTGTTTTTGTTCACTTATTTCTACTTATAAGTGCTAGAAATGAGAAAATGCTTTAATTAAGGTTTAAACATATAACAAAACAGAAAAATAATAATCAATCATTCATTTTCACATAATGAAACGACTATTAAGAAGGAAAAATACTAAAATTTTATTGAGAAAACGTGTTCTTACAACAAATACAAGACATAAATGTATATTTTCTTTGAAAAGTGTACTGTTACAAAGTGTGTTTCTCACTGGTGTTGTGACTGAGAAAACTGAGTTACAATGCCTTTTTTTGTTTATGCAAGATATTACAATTTTGATGACAATTCTATGTTGCAACTTATTTACAACTGCACATACATGTATGTTTCACTCTCTACAACTTTTCCTCTTCTCTACACCTCTTTATTTTCTCTGTATTTACTTCTTTTTCTTTACCCCTGTTCTCTATGTCTACTACTTACAAAATAGCATATCCCCTCTTCTATAATGCACCAGTTTGAATGAGAAAACCCCAAACAAAAAGAGAAAAACATAATCAAGGGGTTTTACATTACAAGTGCAGTAAGATAGAACATTCTATGTTCTACTCACATAATGTCCACCCAAATCAGATTTTTTGGTTTTTGTTTGTGTTCAACTTATTCAGGGAGTGATCCCACAATAGTGGTTTACAATTTTTGGCCAAACTGGACACTAAAATTATTTTTCTTACTAAATCTTCACATTCAGGCACCTATAGCAGCTAAACCATGAGGAATTTGAAGATGATGCAAACTAGAGTCTCATCATGTTTTGTTTGTAGATTCTAAAAATATTTTTTTCAAATTTTTTGGAATTAGATTGTACTTATATTTCCATCTCCCATGAAAACTATTTTTTTTTTAGAAAACAACATTTTTAAAAAGTGATGCACACCGTATAACGCATAATTTTTTTTCCATGAAGGATAAAATTATAATTCTTTTGAATTTAGATTTGTAACTCCAATATCTAGTGCTTCCACTTGGTTCGATAGTTTTTTATTGAATATTTTTTCTTTAATCAAGTTTCGAAGTCAAACCAATTACAATTCAAACATAGTGCAACCGTATAACGCGTAAGTTTATTTGTATATATCGAAATTCATTTTTTTTTGTTGGATCAAGGACTTCAATATCTGGTGCACTCATATTTTTCAATTTTTTTTTGATAATCTGCTATTTTTCCACATGTGCAGAACAAAGACCTTCATTTTTGATGAAAAACCTATGTTTAATAAAACTAAAAAACAAATACATAATAAAACCAAAACATATTAAAATTATATTTGTTGGATAGCTTGTTCTGAGGGCTACCCGATTCCAGGTTTGTGAAGAATCCTCCATTTTCATCTTCAACCCGAGCTAAAATTTAGGTTTTTTGTGTTTCAGGGGAGAATGAGGAATAAGGGGGTTTGAGTGAACCACCCTCAGATGCATTTCCTTTTTTTTGGAAATGTGGGCCCAATAATTAATGGGTTCACTCAAACCCTAGTTTTGGCGAACCCCTTTTGGGTTCGGTCGAACTTGTAGGTTCATTTGAACCCCTAAAACCAATTTTTTTGCCATGGGGTCATTTTTTCTCAATTTTCCTTCCTCCATCAAATTGTAAACCACTATTGTGGCTTCACCCTAGGCTTAGTACATTCTTTGTTTGCAACTTCACTCTCCACACTCTTCTGCTACTAACCCTTCTTTTTCTCTTCTGCACTTACAACTAACACTATGATTTTTTTCAAATATTTTAGTGGCCACCATGCGAAGGTCCCTTTTTTCTCTTTCAAAAGGACAGATCCATCTATTTTTTCTAGATAAAGAAGGGGTATGTTACTCAAGAACTATAAAATACATACATTTGCATCTCCTATTCCTTTCAATTTGACTTCATGTACAATAGATAGTGAGTGAATTCGCCCAATGCTAGCAGCAACACCATCATGTGGATCCAACACCTCAACTATATCCCCTTCTTGGAGTTTATCAATAAATGTCTGCAAAAAAAAACACATTATATTGAGATATAAAACACACATTATATTGTTTTTTATAGCTGCATGTAATGTCTTATGTCTTGGAACAAATCAATTTTTGTATGTTCTTTTATAAAACACTCTATTACAAATAAGCTCTAAGCTTCCATATGTAAGTTATATGTTCTCCCTTAATTCCATAATATATGTATACTAGCTAATTACACTTCATTGCTATTCTAACCAACTTGTATCAAATAGGTAATGATTACCCTTATAATTTACATAATAAAACAACCATTACTTACTTGAATGGTACTTACTTACATGTGGTTTCATAGCACTCACCTCAAGTTCAACACGATTACCACTATGAATATCATGTGCATGCTCGTCGAGTTCATCATCAGAACCACTATCAAAGTCATTGTAGACATTAAGTTGTACAACTTTGTAGAGAGTTCTATTGATATGAAATTTTTCTTTTTCGCCTTTAATATAATTTCTCTACATCATGTGGTTTAAAATCATCGTGCAAAAAATAATATAAGTCAAGTAAAGAATGCAAAAGCTATAAATTTTTGTCCAAAAGAACATTTTAACCATGAAGAATGACAAAAAATTGGGAAAAATAACTGATAACTATTAAATATTAATTACCTCAACTTAAAGACAACTAAGATCACTATGCTACGCATTCTTGTCCACTTCATCACTATCAATATCAGCAGCCCTGTTGACACTATGAAGGTGTTTTTGTTTTCCTATTGCTTTGATAAAATTTCTTTGCATTTGGTTTAACCATTGTCCAAAAAAATATACAAAGCATTCAATTGTCAAATAAAGAATTCAAACTATAAATTTGTCCAAAAGAACATTTTCTGGATCACTCTAACAATAAAGAAACTAGGTTGGATTCTCCTATGCTTAGATTTCAATAATCTACATATTAAGAGGCATTTGTATATAGAAATTCCAAACAAGAAGAAATGAGATCAATAGGGTCTCTTACCTCATCTAAATCCATGGATTTATGCTCATTCCATGTAGAAACTATAGGGTTAATGACATGAACCAATTGCATAACTTGCTGACTGAGACCTAATATGCAACTCATTACCTTTTGGTACCCTAGCTCATTTGAGTTGACATGATCTACAAAGGATCCTACAAGGAATTGAACATATGACTATGAAATCTTTGTTGACGAACTAGATTTCAACTTCATCCTACTCTTAGATTTACTAGCATCTAGAGCTGCCATATAATTGACAATATCTTCTGCACTTGCTTCTCTATTACTGTTTTCCACCTAAAATACAATGTCAATTTCAACATATAGTCAATTCAATAAAAAATTGAAATAAATAACACAATGTAAATTGAGCCAAAAATTCATACACTTACTACAAATTTTTCCATTTTGGTGTGCAACCCACCTCAACCAAATGTATATCCAACCCTCACATTATCTCTTGCTCTCTTGCCTCTATTACTCTTTGCAAAATATTCTTTAGAATGCATACTTTCTCTCAATGCCTCCCACTCTTTGGGAGATAGATTGGAGTTGAACCTCTCTTTTCCCAACATGATTGTTTAGCTGAAGATGTATTTAGAATTGTTCATCAAAATTCTTTATCCTTTGCTTGTAATATTTTCTAGAGATTTATCCACCAATAGTCTCAAAAGCATTTTCCATTTTTTGTATAACATTTTCCATAGCTCGTGGATCTTTCTCTGCAAAATTTGATTTGCAAATATCTAAATGGTCCCACATCTTACACCCAACTCGGTGGCCCACTTTGCAGCATTTGGCCCAATGGGCTCACCATCTCTCGATACATCAAGCAAGAATGACTTCTTCCCTTCTAATTTTCTTTCTTTTGCATTCCTCTCTGTAGATCTATACAAATCTTGACTCAATCTTTGTCTTTTGACAAAAGTATCCACATCTTCTATTAAATTACCACTACCAATATTTTTGGCTGATCCACTAGTTTCATCAAAAGTTCTAGATGCAACAAGTGCACTCTAAGTCACAACATATGCAAGTGGTCTCTCTTCATGAATTTCATTAACTGAAACTTCATGCTCCTTTGCCACATTAGGTGTGGCATGAGTAGGTAGATCAGTACTGGTCTCCAAAAATTCCACATCATTAAACACATCCTTTAATGTTGAAAAAAGCATCTATAGACCCGCTATTCCTTTGCCCTGATGTTTTTCAATAATCTCTCTTAGACTTAGTCCTAAGAGATAATCACAACGTTGCACGTCACCATGTGCTATATCAGGATGCACATCACCGTGTGTTATATCAGGATGCACATCACCATGTGTTACATTAGGTTGCACATCACCATGTTCTAAACTAGGCTGCACATCATCACAACTATCATTTTCGGTAACTGCATTTGTTGAATCACAAAAGCATCATATTCTACAAGATGGCAACACTGTATCTTTTCTTTCCTTTTGTCTTTTCTCCACATTTTCTTTGCACTCTTTTTGTTGCCTATAAAAATAAAAATAAAATCATATTATGTCTTATATACATAAAGCTCTTGACTATAAAATTTCATTAAACACTATTAAACAATTAATATACTACTTATTGGATTTACAACTTTCCTTTTCAAACAAAGACTCAAAAAATATTCATTATTCTTGGCCACTTTTTCAATACGTGCACAATATTTTGTCTTTGGAATTTCAACATTATGATTACTATCATCTAATTTTCGCCTTACAATCCTCGTCTTCATTTCTTGAAGTCCAAATAAATAATAATGTATAAATCAACAACTTGAATCAGTAAAAATTTATTGAGTTCATAAGTTGATAATTGTTGACTTTCCAATCCGTTAATACTGCAAATGGGAACTTAAAATAGAATTAAGTTTACAGATTAAAAAGAATTTGCAGTCAAATACCAAGAATATGTTTACAATTACAGGTATCAGACAAATTTTCCTTAGGGATATGTTCACAAGAGAAGAACTCATAAAAACATAACACAAGCAGGATGAAGGAAAAAAATAGTCTAGTTCATCATTAGGTGTGTTAGAACCTTACAATTTTGCCTAGTTCCATCATTACAATTAACCTTGAGCTCCATGACCCAAGCCTTGACCCTTATATTCCTTTTTATTTTTTACTAAACATATAAAATTTTTAGGTTTGAATGACACTGAAAGACCTATACAAAGCCAAAAATTCATCATATATACTTATGCAAAAACATGTCCAGCTAAAAAAATTCTAAATCCCTTAATAGTCTGTTACCATGATCCCTCAATAGTAATCTGAACCATCGATGGGCTGGCGGTGTGTAACAAACATCATGAAGATATTTACCACCATATTGTGGAAGTATTATGATGAGGACGCGGTTGGGCGGTATGAGAGAACTTAAATACATCATAAACTGCCATACCGCGAGAAGGAAAAATGAAGGGTGCGGTATAGTGGGGAATAACCCACCATCTTTAAATACATCATAGACCACCATACCACGAGAAGGAAAAATGAATGGTGCGGTATAGCAGAGAATAAAATGCCATCCCACGAGGAAGATCATAAAGACATGCGGTAGGGCGGTATGAACCGCTATACCGTGAAAGGATGTGATGAAGCATGCGGTATGGAAATAAGCCATATGTGACCATTAGTGTAAACCATAGTACCATAGGTTAAACAAGTCAAGCTTGTGGTATAGAGGTAAGGATCCCACTACCCCATGATGAAATACAAGGAAGCATGCGATATAGCAGTTTATACCCCTCTATCCCACAACAGTTATAGAAAGTGGTGGCGATAAAGTGGTATTAAATGCACAAATCACATCAATCATCCGATCTTGTAAAATAAATGGTGCATGTTCAAACTCAAACTACGAGAAAAATATTTGGCGTAAGGTTGATATTAATGTTGTCATGACTGAGCTTAGAAGCCATTACACCAAGAATTCAACATTCTCTTTGCACTCAGTTGCAAAAAATATCTTGCAGGGAGTTGGGAGTTCGAGGAGGTTAAGCTTTACAACCATCGTAACCTAGGTAAGTGAATAGAACTCTTGTGAATTAATTTTTACAAGTACAAGATTGTTTGGAATTATACATTTCATAAGTATAGGAGAAGTAAGATAGTTAAACAGTGAATTGAGTTTTACAAGTACAAGATTGTTTGGAATTTTGCATTTCAAAAGTATAGGAGAAGTAAGATAGTTAAAAATCATGCTGCCTATGAAGAAATAACCTGAAACTAAAAAGGACATCATGCTAGCCAAGAAGAAAGAACCTGAAACTAAAAAGGAAGAATCTAAGGTTAAAAAGAAGGCCTTACAATAGTCTGTCATGGATATACTCCTTCAATCAATTGAGAGAGAATTTAAGAAAGTTTTTAATGATGTGGCTCATGGTTATAGAGATTCCCTTATCCCTATCTCATGGTGGGAACTATTTTGGTACTTTTATGACAAAAGGGAGGGAAAGATTCCGGTGTCAAATCCATGGGAATTAGATTTGGCCAAGTTAATTGTCCCAAATGTTTTTATAGATGTAGAGTTCATCAAAGTATTGGATCAGAGTTATCATCCTACTACTAGGTCTATGAGATTTCCAAATGGTTTACCATTAGTTGTGTTGACTAAAGCGGCCATCATTGAATGTTTTGACCTAAACAAACAAGCCCTAACTAAAATTGATTTGCAAAGAAGTAAAGAGGAATATACTAGGAAAACCCATAGAAGTGATGAAGTCCCCATTTACATGAAAAGGGGTGTGAACAACAGGGTGATTCCTATATCCCCTTCTGCTACTGAACCATTTGAAGTCTCAGATTTCCAATTCTATTTCAAGAAGACCTACTTTTCTCTCTGTCAAGTACTTGGGATAGATGTAGAAGAGCGAATGTCAGTTAGTTTAATGATGATGGCTATGAGGATCCAAAACCCTAAGATGAACATTGAATATGATTTTGCTTCATATCTTGAGAAAGCATTGCATGAGGCATTTTTGTAGGTCAAGGAAAATAGAGCCCCCATAACATTCAAGAAATATTCTTTTTTTGTGCCACTTGATATTATACTAGAATAAAGATAGATGACCAAAAGGATGTGTTTGGGTCAGATTGACAAGCAGGGGAATTTGCTTCCAGTGCAGCTATGGTGTTATATATGGGACAATAGATGTAAGAACTCAAATTATGTGATATTCCATGATGAATTCATGTACAAAATTATGAGAGTTCTTGGCCACCAACCACTAAGACTACACACACGTGCACTACAATTGTTAAGACCTTTGGATTTGAAACCTGAGCAAGGCCATACTCATAACTTTGGTGATTGGTTTTTTCTACCAAATACCACAATAATTAGGATTTATGGATGCCCGCACCACATATATTGCTAAAGTTTGTCCCCATTCAATTAGCCTTTTTAGAGTTCATGTGGAAAATTCTATGGATTGAAAAGGATGTCATGAGTAAACAAGGGAAGGGTACATTTCTACCCAATTTTACAATATGTTGGGAACTAGTTGTGGGATCCAATAAACTTGAAGAGTTGCAAAATTGTCTAAAATCAAGGTACTCTTTATAGTCTAGAAAGGAAAGAGCTTTTGACCCTGAGGGTCACATGAATTTTGTAAGACACACCATCCTTATGAAGGATATGGTTACTCACCAGATTAATTATGAAGAAGATGTAATAAAAAATTGTTTCACTCCTCAAGAGGTATATGAGAGGAGGAGAAAATGGGAAATTATGAAAATGATTAAGGAAGAAAGAAAGACGAAGCACAGTGATTTCTTGGGTTATTTCATAGAGGAAGCATTTCCTCTCAAGAGGATTGATATGATAATTGATAAGTTTCATGAATTATTTAAGATTGTAGCTGATATGAGGAGACTTTCCAAATTGTCTCCCAAAAGACCGAGTGGTATTGTAATTAAAAAACCAACTCTGGATACTGTTTCAATATGTCATGCTTCTCCAGGATCACCTCCTGAACAACCACCTTTTAAAAAAAAAAAGACACGAGATAGACCCACTTATTTCCTATGAAATAAGTGAGGAGGTTGGAGATACAAAAGAAGCACTTAATGTGTTCAAAAATTTCAAGGATGTTTTTGAAGTGGACCAACCTATGCTTGAAACTGAAGCCCATAGGCCTGAAGCTAGAGCCAATATTAAGGCACAAAGAGAAAGAGAAATGCATGAGGATGACAGGGTAGTTGTAGCTTGCAAGTTCTTGGAAGATGATGAATTTATCAAAACCCTTGAATTTAAAGACTTTTGGATTAAGATGAAAATGAGAGAGTTTGAAGCGAGGGTTGAAATAAATAAGATGGGAGTTGAGGAATCCCAACATGACCAGATGGTAGCCAAAAATTTTAATGAATTGAGGATTGATAATATTGATGTCAACCCACAAGAGGCTAAAGAGATGATTTTGAAAAGTAATATACTTATTGTCCCTGGTATGGAATTAAAGAAAATGTTTTTACTTGATCAAGTGAGAACACATGAGGACAAAATCCTGATTGTTGAGTTGGACTTAGATGAAGGGGTAAGTGGCATAGGGTATAACCCTAAGATTGAAACCTTGGCATTCTGGGCCAAACAAAAGAGTACACAAAAACAAAGGTTACTAGTTTTAGATTAGGAAACGAAAGGGACAACTATGGTGAAAAAATTAAAGGATACATCTCCTGTAGAAGCTGCAACCATGACAATGCATTTAGCTATGTTCACCTGAGCTACAATTAAGGAGATGGAAGCTAGATTGGTCGAGTACGAAAAGGATTTTTTTTTTTTAAATGATGAAGTCAATAAATTGTTCATGGAAAATGTGAAGTTGAAGGAACAATTGAAATGAGTAGGCCTCTCACAAAACAAGGAAATAATTTTATATTGGCATCCTCCTGCTCCACTAGTTGATATAGAAAGTGCTTCTACTAAACAAGTGAGCATTCTTAGACAAGAGATTAAAGAGTTAAAGAAAGAAAACAATGAGGGTAAGGAAGGAGTGAATAAGAAAATCTGCAATGTTTTAGAGAAGGTCTTCGAGCATAAAATAATGCTAATTGTGGATAAGTTGGAAAGTGTGTATGATTGCTATAGCTCACTGACACAGGCAATTGATCAGATGAAAACACATCTACCCATACTAGATCCCCTTTCTAAGAACTAGCAGCCCATACACCACACATTGGTAACCTTGTGCAAAATATTACAAAGGAGTATTGAGGCTCCTACAACATTAAAACCTATAGAGAAGATAACCAAAATAGTTATAGATGAATTCCAATATATGCAAGGAGAGTAATAAACTATCAAAACAAGAGTAGATTCATTTCATACTCTAAATCAGTGGTTTGTGCAAAAACTATTGAAAGATGATGACCACTTAAAGGACCTCAATGAATGGAAGAGTGATTTTTTCTAGATTGTTCCATAGTGCATCACTTGCATACAAAAGGATGGTGAGTTGAGTCTTGAAAAGTTTGAATTAATCATGGATGGATTAATAACGTTAGATGCTGGATATTCTAAGTTTATCATGGATGGCAGGGCATTACTAGACAACCGATGGAAGATTCACCTTGCAAATATATTGAAAATTCAAGAATACAAATGGACACATGATTATACAGTGTACAAGTGCGAGTAGAGGTATATATGGGTCCTCCCCTCGAACAATAGGACTTGGGGCTGTCACAATGGAAGAACCATACGTTTAGATACACTAATATGAGTAAAGGATCTTGAACAGATCTTCAGTGATCATGGGTGCCTTATGAAGATTAATGGACTATGGTGTCACGAGTGTTGCAAACTTCATTAGTTATCTACTTTCTCTATTTTATGTTTTAAGAAAAAATAATGTTTAGTTTAGTTTATACGAAGAGGCATGAATTTTGAAAAGATGCAATATTTTGTAATGGTTTGAAGCTTGTTGCTTCTCTTATAAAAGAGAAACGAAGACCAAATTTTGATATCATCATCATAGGCATTTATAGAAACATATATGAGTAGACTTATGTTATATTGTAATAGCTATTTGAAGCAATCAATGGACAAGAAGATTTAATTTGGTGCTCAAATTCTGGTCTCAATTATTTGTTAATAATACTATGTATGATTGGATTTTTTATGTATTTTAGGTTGGAATATAGGGGTATATATGAATTGGTATCAATTATTTGTTCATAATCAACTGCATTTTTGGATACATTGCATTGCACATATTTCAAACTCAAAGCATTACTTCACATTGCATAACTTATAACTAGATGTTGATAGATGACAAAATTTTAATTACAATATAGTTTTTACAAAGTCAACCTAAGCAGTTATGCAATTAATTCACATTGCATAACTAATAACTAGGATCAACTGCCAATTGCATTTTTTTGTCATGGCATTCCATGAGACCACATTTGTTTGAGGCATTTTTTCAAATAGTTCACTGCCTTGTCTATGCTACCACATTTTTCATACATATTGTCTGCCGAAGCATTTTATCAAACAATTCACTACCTTGTTTCTATGGCTAAAATCCTAAAACAAGTTCTTTCAAACAAGCTACGAATGCTTAGAAAAAATCTATCAAAGCATAATAGTAAGCAATAGCATAGATAAGGCAATGAAATGGTTGAAAAAATGCCTCAAAGAAATGTGGTCTCATGGTGATGGAATGCCATGACAATCCATAACAATTCGCTTTCCATGGCATTTGTCATGGAATTCCATCACCATGAGACCACATTTCTTTGAGGCATTTTTTCCAAAGTTCATTTTCTTGTCTATGCTACCACATTTTCATACATGGACCCACCAAAACATTTTATCAAACAGTTCACTACCTTGTTGGTATGGCTAAAAGCCTAAAATAGGTGATTTCAAAAAAGCGATGGATGCTTGGAAAAAATATATCAAAGCATAATAGTAAGCAAGAAGCTATAGTCTCATGGTTTTTTTTGGTGTGAAAATCAACATGATTTTATTTACATTTTTTTGCAGGTTTTAAACGCATTTTTTTTTGTCAATTTTTTTGTTTGAAATGGGGAAAAATATCTGTGGTTAGTTTTGTGCATTTTTTAATTGTAGGATTCTCATAGTTAGTGAAAAAGGTAATTTTCATGAAGGAATGGAAAAGATTCGTAGAGACTTTGAATTATACTTGTACTGTGCAATGACATTGAATCATTTAGCAAACCATGTTTTCTTCACAGTGCAACATTTTCTTATGGAACAGTCGACTGAGACAACTCTTGTTTCAATTGACCACCCTCTCATTAAATATCATTCATATTATAATCTTACATGATCTTATCATAGTAAAGGTGATTATGACACCACTATCTGCTACTACATGACATTAGTTAAGGAAAGCTAGAGGCCACATGATTTTGTGGATAGGTTCAATTAAAGCTAAGAGATCTTAAGAGTTCTCTCTCAAATTTTGAAAAGGTTCTGGAAGTCCAGCCTAAGAACTATGAGAGCTTAAAATTTGTAGGCCATATATATGCTCATCAAGGGTAGACAGAGAAATCTTTGGAAATTTTAAGAAAGGAAACTCACATAGATCCACATTATGCCCATGCATTTATCAAGATGGGTGAGTTATTAATATCAACAGACCCTAGTGCATCCTTAGATTCTCTTAAGACAACAAAGTCTCTTCCGAAGAAGAGCAGAGAAGTACCCATTGAATTGTTAAACAACATTGGGGTTCTTCATTTTGAGTGTGATGAACTAGAGTTGGCTCAACAAACTTTTATGGAGGCAATAGGAACTGGAATTTGGGTTGAATTCATAAATAAAATCCCCGGTACCAATTCTGCAGTTTTTCAGTGCACTTTAAGGATATGAAATTCTTCCATTGATTAGAAGAAGGTGGTGTTTCACTTGAGTTACCATAGGATAAAGTCACCACACTATTTAATCTTGCTAGGTTGTTTGAACAACTACATGATACTATAAAAGTAAATCTTTTATACAGGCCAAAATTGTTCAAGTTTCTTGATTATGTGGATGCATATCTACGTCTTGCAGCCATGGCTCAAGCTTGGAATGAGATTCAACTAAGCCTAGAATTGATTAGGGATACAATTAAGGTGGATAAAAACTCATCAAATGCTTTATGTATGCTTGGAAACATGGAATTGAGAACAAATGACTAGCTTAAAGCAAAAGAAACAATTAAAGTAGCATGTTAACTTGTCTTGGTTGATGAAGCAAAATAAAAAGCTGATGAAAAATGAAGGATTCAAATGGGAAGGAGAAAGAAAGAGGAAGAAATTTGATAGGTGATGCAACAAGTAGAGAAATTTGAATGTGTGAAGGAATTATGGAAGAGTAAGCGTAAGGAAAGGGATGATGGCGATGATGAGGCTGGTCAGTCTGAGAAGAAATAGAAGGAAAAGAAGAAAAAGAAGAAGGATAAGGACCACAAGGCTTATGATTCTTATATGGAGGAACCTGATGTTTCCATGGAAGATGAGGAAAATTATATGATCGATAAGGCACAATATGATGCAGAAAATTCCCAAGATCTTCTTGCAATTGTAGGTCTAGAAGTCTCTGATGATGGAAAGAAAAATTATCTAGTTTCAACAAAATCACAGAGACATGCATACTCTGATTTTGAAGATGACGAACCA
This sequence comes from Sequoia sempervirens, assembly GCA_007258455.2. Classification (NCBI taxonomy): domain Eukaryota; kingdom Viridiplantae; phylum Streptophyta; class Pinopsida; order Cupressales; family Cupressaceae; genus Sequoia; species Sequoia sempervirens. The sequence goes on from VDFB02274714.1 coordinate 10,695,212, forward strand.
TTGCAAAAATATAGTATGAGAGAAGATGATCCATATGATGATGATGATGTCTAGGTTTCTCAAGCTTTAACCAAACCTAGCTCCTATTTTCCATAAGAGAAATCCCCAAGGCCCATGGGAAATGAATGATGAGCATTTGAGTTGCAACTTGGTTTCATTTCAAAAAGGGGACACATAAAAAGATAGAAAGATAAAGCATAATACATTGAAGGACACATAAAATATTCTAAAATAAAGACTAAAATAGGTTTCCCATAAAAAAAACAAGAAAGAGGAAAAATGAAAAGATAACATACAAATGATTAATTTGAGGTTTTTGATAAGATCTCATTTAACTATGTCAAATGGATTTGGAAGGGACAAAGAATATTTGATTGACTAAAATTTTGAGGTAGCTTATCCATCGTCATTGTATACATCATCTTCTCTTGGAATTTGTTTCTATAATGCACTAAGCCTAGAATTGATTGGGGATGCACTTAAGGTGGATAAAAACTCATCAAATGCTTTATGTATGCTTGGAAACATGGAACTGAAAACAAATGTTTGGCTTAAAGAAAAATAAACAATTAAAGTAGCATGCCAACTTGTCTTGGATGATGAAGAAAAATAGAAAGTTGATGAAGAATGAAGGATTTAGATGGAAAGGAGAAAGAAAGAGGAAGAAATTCGACATGTGATGCAATAGGAGGAGCAATTTGCATGTGTGAAGGAATTATGGAAGAGTAAGGATAAGGATAGGGATGATGAAAATGATGAGGTTGGTTAGTCTAAGAAGAAACAAAAGAAGGAAATGAAGAAAAGGAAGAAGGATAAGGATCACAAGGCTTATGATTCTTATATGGAGGAACTTGATATTGCCATGGAAGATGAGGAAATTTATATGAGTGATAAGGCACAAGATGATGCTGAATATTCCCAAGATCTTGTAGCTATAGGTCTAGAAGACTTTGATGATGGTGAGACAAATTATGCAATTTCAACAAAATCATGGAGGAGACATGCATACTCTAATTCTGAAGATGATGAACCATTGTAGAAATAGAGTATGAGAGAAGATGATCCATATGATGATGTATAGGCTTCCCGAGCTTTAACCAAACCTAGTTCCTATTTTCCAAAACAAAAATCCCCAAGGCCCATGGGAAATGAATGATGAGCATTTGAGTTTCAACAGACTAAAATAGGTTTCCCATAAAAAAACAAGATAGAGGAAAAATGAAAAGATTACATATAGATGAATCATTTAAGGTTTTTGATAAGATCTCATTTAACTATGTCAAATGGATTTGGAAGGGAAAAATCATATTTGATTGACTAAAATTTTGAGGTAGCCTATCCATTGTCATTGTATGCATCATCTTCTCTTGGAATATGTTGAAACTCAAATGCTCATCATTCATTTCCCATGGGCATTGGGGATTTTTCTCTTGGAAAATAGGAGCTAGGTTTGGTTAAAGCTCAAGAAGCCTAAACATCATCATATCGATCATCTTCTCTCAGACTTTGTTTTTGCAATGGTCCATCATCTTCAGAATCAGAGAATGCATGCCTCATTCATGATTTTGTTGAAATTGGAGAATTTGTCTCACTGTCATCAGAGTCTTCTAGACTTGTAGCTGTAAGAAGATCTTGGGAATTTTCTACATCATCTTGTACCTTATCACTCATATAATTTGCCTCATCTTCCATGGCAACATCAGGTTTCTCCATATAAGAATCATAAGCCTTGTGGTTCGTATCCTTCTTTTTCTTCTTTTGTTTCTTCTCAGACTGACCAACCTCATCATCATCATCATCCCTTTCCTTATGCTTACTCTTTCATAAGACCTTCACACATTCAAATTGCTCCTCTTGTTGCATCACCCACTGAAGTTCTTCCTCTTTCTTTCTCCTTTCCATTTGAATCCTTCATTCTTCATCAGTTTTTTTTTTGCTTCATCAGCCAAGAAAAGTTGGCATGCTACTTTAATTGTTTCTTTTTCTTTAAGCCTATCATCTATTTTTAGTTCCATGCTTCCAAGCATACATAAAGCATTTGATGAGTTTTTATCCACCTTAAGTGCATCCCCAATCAATTCTAGGCTTGGTCCATTGTAGAAAAAAATTCCAAGAGAAGATGATACATACAATGATGATGGATAAGCTACCTCAAAATTTTAGTCAATCAAATATGCTTTGTCCCTTCTAAATCCATTTGAAATAGTTAAATGAGATCTTATCAAAAACCTCAAATGAATCATCTGTATGTTATATTTTCATTTTCCTCTTTCTTGTTTTTCATGGGCAACCTATTTTAGTCTTTATTTTAAAACATTTTCCGTGTCCTTCAATGTATTATGCTTTATCTTTCTATCAGATTCTAGATTAAAAGAACCTATAATTGAAAATAGATTAATTATATTTTTATTTTATAGTCCCAAATAGGTGGATTAAATTATTCTACTGTTAAACAAATCTTGTACAATGTAATTTCCCCTTTTCGAAATGAAACCAAGTTGAAAGTCAAATGCTCATCGTTCATTTCCCATGGGCCTTGGGGATTTTTCTCTTGGAAAATAGGAGTATAATAATAGCTCAAGAGGATCTTAATGTCATAAAATGAGCCACTTAAGTGATGGCACAGAGACCAGGAAATGTTTATGCTGTAAATGGGGCAGCCATTGTGCTAGCTGAAAGGGGTCAATTTGATATTGCAAAGGAAATTTTTGCTCAGGTACAATAAGCTACTGCAAAAAAAATCTTTGTTCAAATGCCTGATGTGTGGGTAAATATAGCACATGTTTACTTTGCACAAGGACAGTTTGCGCTTGCAGTGAAAATGTTTATGCTTCAAATGGGGCAACCATTGTAAAGTGTTGGCACCTAGACCAGGAAATGTTTATGCTACAAATGGGGCAGCGATTGTGCTAGCTGAAAGGGGTCAATTTGATATTACAAAGGAAATCTTTACATAGGTACAAGAAGCTATTGTAGGAAACATCTTTGTTCAAATGCCTGATGTGTGGGTAAATCTAGGACATGTTTACTTTGCACAAGGACAATTTGTGCTTGCAGTGAAAATGTATAAAAAATGTTTGAGGAAATTCTATTTTAGAAATAACACCAAAATTTTATTATATTTAGCTCAAACACATTATGAAGTGGAACAATGGTAAGATTGTAAAAGAACATTATTAAGAGCAGTAGATTGTAATGAGTGTTTTGAATTGCGTTTAATGTAATGAGGGTTTTAAATTACCTCTGATTTTTTTGCAGAGGGTGTCCCCAAATACGATTTCTCTACAGAGGGCCTCGACAAATTCAAATTTGTTGCAACAAACTCTGAATTCTTGCCCTTTCCCACCTTTTTAGAAGTCTCCAGGTCCTCTCTGAATCCTTATCGCCCATGCAAGTAGCTGCTATAACTGATCAAAATGCCTCATGCCAGGCTAGCAAATGAAGTGAGGTAAGTGAGATGAATGAATATGCAATGAATGTGAATAATCACTCTAATACATCGCGTGCATGAGTACATCGTGCCAATAATTGGACGAATTGTTTTTTAAATTTTTTGTCTAATTTGGATTTGATGACTAACTATTTAGTCATTTTAATTTCTATGACTAATGTTGGCCTCCTACAATGATTTAACAACTAATCCCTTAAAGTTGTGATTCAAAGATTGGACATCTAAGTTGAATAGCTATCTTAATAATCATGAAGGTGCATTTAAATTTTCAACCTAGGGACGTAGACTTGAAATGGGTCAGCACAGTATGTGCACTAGGAATCCATAGTAGCCATCTTCATTCTATAGCTAAGAAAGACATAATTCTAAAAGCAAATTGCTTAGAAAGATGTAACATGAGTGTTGAACATCAACCAACAACTATACTAGCTGAAGTGCATGACATAAATGAAAATTTGAGCAAACAGATAGGAAAATACTATGTCTTCTTTGGCTGTAGGAACAATCATAGAATGGAATTCTAGTGGCTGTAGGAGCAGACAATTGCCATATTTGTAACTATTTGCACAAAAAAGTAAAAACTAAGCTAAATGATGGAATGCTCACCAAGTGGGCCCCCTTGGATAAGTATCCCTTAAGAAAAATGTAAACTCAGATGCAACGAGCTTATAACTTCATTTTATTCATTGGAAAGCATGATTACAATAGAGCAACATAACTGTATTACTGAAAAACTAAGAATGCAAGTTCAACATCAGATTAATCAACCTTCAAAGAAGGAGCATTCAAGTCCTATTTATAGGAGGAAAAACTACTAACTAACTACCTAGCAAGGCAGTCAACTCCAAAATATTAGGAGGACGCCACTTTAGGGAAAGCATAGAAAGTGGAAAGGAGGTTATGCATGCATGGAATATGGTCAAGCCAGTTTGCCTTAATGTATATCTAGCATAACAATAGGTCCTATATTCACTCAAAAAACTATTATGATCATTTACAAGGTAGTTACAATATTTTATTTGAACTAGGAATCTCCCTCCATTGAGAGTCTTCCCTCCATTGACCTTTGAATGATCACCTTGTTGACCTTTATGGAAAATGACCAACTAGTAGAATCTTCCTCAATTTTGTAGGCTCTAATTATATTTACGTGACAACATTAATACACACAACAATTGCATATCTATAACTATTTTAAAGTAACATTCATTAATCCAAATGTAAAATTAACATAGATAGTTCATATAGCATGTCAATGCCATTTAAAAGTTACAAAAAATAAGCTTATACCCAATGTCTATGGTTTTGAGGAAATAACATGAAAATGACAACATCCAAGTATCAAAGTTTAGGACAACTACAACAAATGGATAATAAAATTTATCAAAATTGGGCCATAAATTGGACTCATCACTCCCTCCAACCTAAGGTTTTGTTGGTCCTCCAGTAGAGGAAGAGTTATTCCTTTTCTTGGCCAATACCTTGAAAGCTGCAACTGCCAGTTGTCCTATATTAGTTCTTGTAGTGTATGAATGGGGGTCCCAATAGAACCCTTGCTTGCTGTCCAACTTGTTCCATCTTAGCCTCTCTGCAGCTATATCAAATTGATAATACCTGAAATTTGGCACAAACCATAATATGGTTGGTGGCTGAAAAGTTAATGGGAGCCAAAATTGCCCCTTCATCCTCCTAGCTATATATATCTATCAACTCTTTTGCATGTTGTAGCATAGTTCTATAGAGAGTGGGGTTCAACTTGTTTTAACTCATTAGTCAGACCATTCCACCTTTGTGACAAATATCCTATTATAGATTTCCCTGTAGTTTCTACTACCTTCTCATATTCTTTGTAAACTGCTTCTCTCATAGGCATGATCCTATTGCTATAGCTTGGTTGGTAAAGGAATCTGTGCCATTCCCAAAAAATGTCTCCAGGGTTTCTAGATTCAGCCCTGATGGGCAGGGGAGTGTTGGATTATATTTGCCTAAAGTCCTGAACTGTTGTCCCCAACTAATTTCATTTTGTATCCAGGACATAAATGCCCGTAATTGGAGATCCCCAACATACAACAATGGATTCCAATCATGATCATGGCACACAACATAATTATGCAAATAGAGTTCACATAACAATTTTTTCACTTTAGGAGGAGCAATTTGATAAGCATGGAAAAATTCAATAGGAGTCTCAATGGAAGGATTCAAACCTAAAATGATCCTTGACAGTTTAAGAGAAAGTTTCCTCTCCTTCAAATATAGAGCATAGAATCTTGGGTGAGTCCTGCACTCTAACATCTGAGGTACTAAGGCTACTACATTGTCCACCTTTTCTTTTAAAGCAATAATTTCCATATTCTTCTCTTTAATCTCTGCATCTTTTTTTTTAATCTCCTCCTTTAGCCTATGTTTCTCATTTTTCCATTCCTCTTCCCTCCCTTGCATCTCATTCCATAAGTTCATGGCTACCATGTTTCATAAAAAATTAGAGGGTTTATGTATTCGTACCAAAAATTTTCCTGGTACCAATTCTTGCTCTTCACATGGCACCTACTGCAGGGATTTTGATTGTTCACTGAGTTCTGGTTATAGTGGTTCTTGCTCTTGCTATAGGAATTCTTGCTCTTGCTACAGGAGCTCCTGATTCTTATCATACTATTGACTCTCAACCTGTTCTATGATGGCAACAAGCTCTACCAACCTTATATTATCCTGTTCCTCAAAGATATCCCTTTCCTCAATGTTCACCTGCCCCATTGAGACTTCAATGTCCTCTCATGATGTTCCTTGAGGGCTAGGGCTTCTCTTTGAGGACACACCAGTGGATGGCCTAGCTGGTCTTGATTTTCTAGAAGGGGTTTCATGTTTTTCTTCACCTGCAAGAAGAACAGTGTCAACCTTCCATTTCTTAGAACTTGACACTTTTTTCTCTGCCATTTTCTTTTTAGCTTTTCCCTTCATCATTTTTTCCACTTTCTTTTGTGCCCTAGTTTGAATTAGGGTTCCAAGAGGGACATCATCATCAAAGTTTAAAGAGGAACTATCTTTGTTTAAAATTTCTACCTTAGAAGAGCTAATCTCTATAGTTTGCTCAACTGCAGGAGGGTTTACACTAGGGCTTACACCAGAAGTTGAGGCTCTAGGAGTGGCTTTAACAATATTTAGTCTCCTACTAACCCTACGAGGTTGAGGAAAAACCCTAGGTCACAAATGCTTTGGTCTAAATTGATCAATATTTAAAAATTCCTCCCAAGTCATATCAGACACATCATGCAAAGATTTTTCTACTAATAATTTGATCAGACAATGGTGGGAGACAAAATTATCCCTACCTTTTTGGGTTTCAACCACCATGATTGAAAGGAGATGATATAACACATTTGGCATGTTCATTATTCTCCCATGCCTCATATGATTCGGGAGTTTGAAGTGCACAGAATGTAGGTTCAACTGGCAACCTTCAAAAGTGATGTAATTCACAATGTGGACAACTACTTGCTTCCACAACTTAGGAAGAGAGGTTCTCTTCGCACCTTGCTTGTCCACATCTAATGGAGGGTCACTAGGTTCAATAAATTTAGCCCTAGCTGACCTTGCATCTCTAGTAGTAGGGTAATCTTCACCATCGACAGACAACCCTATAAGTTCTGCAATCCTCTCTTTAGTAGCTATTACCTCTAACCCTTTTACCATGGCCTTTGCCTCAGACAATGTTTGCACAAATTACTATGCAATGTCTTCATTATAACTATCAAACATCAAGAAATAGTCTACCCATCCGCAATTTCTAAATTCTGCCAAAGAGGGTGCATCTTGCAATACTACATCATGAACCATAGGATCACTTCAAATTAACTGACCTCCCATCATTCAACTGTCTGCAATCAAGCAAGCACTCTGTAGGGTTTCCCTTCTTGCTATCTTTGTCTGAAAGCCCAAATTTCACCTTCTTGCAACATTGCTGAATTCCCAACACGAATGTCATATAAACTTTACCTTTTTGGTGACTTATGATTATGGTTGAGGTAATAAAGGTTTTAAGGAGTAATAAATGGACACAGTTGAGAAAAATGGCAGTGGTGTGGTGTCATTCCCACACATGCAAGCCATCACCTCAATCAGAATTCAAATTAGCCTAGTTTAAATTTTGCTGACATGAACTAACATGGACTGACATGTGGACATGTTATTCAAACTCCCCTCCAACCTAAATTTGAGCATGTGTCCTCACATGCAAGGTGGTAATGATGATTTGAAAAGGCATGGGATAATTACATGCTATAGATAACATCTACATTAATGTACAATAATTAATTAAATGCACTAAAAGATAATTAAGATGTAACAAATTGATGCGCACGTACTTGAATTCTTGGAATATTTGTTGCAAAGAATATTGAGGAAGTATCGACCACCTTTTAAGTAGTTGAGAAATTAATGAAAGTGGAGATGAAACAAAGTGAAATGGAATGAAGCTAAGTTATGGTGGAGTGATGGAAGAAAGAGAAAGGTGGAAATGGATGGGTGTAGGGTGGATGAATGAAGAAGTGGACTCCCAAAAAAGTGGAAGTCTTTATTATGACAATTTATGTACCTTAGTTAGCTAGAAGGAGGGACACTAGGTCTGCTTCCTTCGACTGCAGGAAGTTTGGGTGTTGCATTCTAAGTGAATTGCTGCATGAATTCCTTCTTGGAAGTTGGTTTGTGATACAACCTAAGGTGATGACTGTTGAGAAGTAGCTTAAATGTCACAAGGTCAATGGTAGTGATCTAAACAACTCCGTTGTGAAAGACTTCAGCAACCTCATATGGTCCTAGCCACCTTTTCTGCAACTTACCAGCATTATCCTGATATGTGGAGTCATAAAGGAGCGCCCAGTCACTGGGCTAGAATTTCTTGTCCTTTATGAATTTTTCATGCCACTTTATTATTTGATTCTATACTACCTCTGTGTGATGCAAGATTGTCTTTCTCATCTCATCCAAATTATTCAGTTGCATAATTATGTCCTTTTGTGCCTCAAAGATATCCATCCCTAAGTCTAGTATAGTCCTAAGAGTCTTATGCTCAAATTCAATGGGAATCATAGCTATCTTTCCATACAACAACTCAAAAGGAGTGAAGCCTGTGGTTGTTTTCTAGGCGATTTGATAGGCCCAAACAACTTTTGACATCCTATTTTCTCAATCCTTCCTATGGATAGCCACTATTTTGGCCAGAATGGCTTCAATTTCCCTGTTGGTCACCTCCACTTGGCCATTGGCCTAAGTGTGATAAGGAGTAGACTTCCTATGCCTCACATTATAATTATTAATTAATGTTGTGACAAGGGTTGATGTAAATTGTGCCCCTTGATCAGTCACTATCTCCCTTGGAACTCCATAACGAGTGAACATTTCCTCATAAAGAAATTTTGCAACCTTACTATCTCTTGCATGATTCATTGCTTTAACTTCAACCCATTTGGCTACATAATCAGTGCACACCACCATTTGATGGAGAATCAATGGGTCCTACAAAATCTAAACCCCATTTATCAAATTGAGTGATTACTACTTGGGGGTAAAGGGGAATCTCATTAGATTTGGTTGGCTGACCCATCCTCTGGCATCTGTCACACTTGTATAATTCCCTACATCCTTGTGGAGTGTGGGCTAGTAATATCCTATATTCAGAATCTTCATTGCTATCCTCTTGGCTGAAAAATGCCCTCCATAGGGTTCATTGTGACATACACACAATATATAATATGTCTCATCTTCCCTCACACATCTCATCATGACATGGTCTAGTCCAGTGTAGAAAAAGCATCCTGCAATCCATGAGAAAGGAAAAGTTTTCTCAATGAACACCCTTTTCTCTTTTAGAGAGAAATGAGGAGGAACTCTCCCTATGACTAGATAATTAGCTATGTCAGCATACCAGGGTGTATGCACACTAATGGAAAATAAATATTCATTAGGGAAAGAGTCATTAATGACTTGATTGTCCTCTGATGTAGTCAACCTTGAAAGAAATTCTGCAACAACAATGGCCTTCCCTAGTTTATCAACAATGGTTATGTCAAACTCCTGCATCAACAACAACCATCTTGCTAGCCTACCTGAGATCAGGGGCTTATTCATGAGGTACCTAATGGCTGCATGGTCTGTGTGCACAAAGATCTGATAGCCTATTATGTAGTGCCTGAATTTGTTAAGGGCATAGACCACTACCATCATTTCTTTTTTTGTCACTATGTAATTGTATTCAGCTCCTTGCAAGTTTTTGTTGACAAAATATATAACATTCTCAATTGCTCCTTCTTTCTGTCCCAAGAAAAATCCTATAGAATAGTATGAGGCATCTGTATGAATGTAAAAAGGAAGCTCCCAATTAGGACCTTTGTGTACAGGAGCATGAGTTAAAGTTGCTTTCAAGTCAGAGAATGCCTTGTCACAGTCTTCTATCCATTGGAACTCAACATCTTTAGTCAAGAGATTGTACAATGGTGCTGCCATTTAGCTGAAATCTTTGATGAAATGCCTATAGTAACCTACATGTCCCAAGAAACTCCTAACATCTTTTTGTTTTGTGGGTATAGGAAGTGTGTGAACCCCAATCCTAATACTTGCAAAACAAAGAGAACAAACACCTTAACTTAGATATTGCAAGCATGAGCAAAGATTCCCCATGAAATCCATTTACAAACTTCAAATTAGGAAAGAAAACAATGAAGAACACAATAAAACAAGAAAATATAGATTCAATCCTAATTAGAATAGGAAACACATGATCCCATGGGGGAATTGGTGCCAATTTGATGTGAAAATTGGCCCTTTCCCAATTTCTAAGATGCAAGCTTGATATGCTGATGATGATTGATCCACTTTGTTGATGAATGATGAGAGCTCCAAGCCAAAATCTGCAAAAAACCTAACTAAGAACTCAATGGTGATGGATGGAAATGGCTAAATATTTTAGTATAATAACTTTGCATAATTTGTGGATGTTAAAATGAGGATATGAGCTCTTTATTTATAGAATGCCAAGATGGATGAATGTCCAAATTTGAGCAATGTGGGACTAACATTCATCCAATGGCATGATGCCACTTGTCAATCTATGAGTGGATGGAGGATGTGCAAGATTTGCGGATTGTGCGAATAAATGCATATTTTTGAATTTCAAATTTGTTGAAATGACTTGTAAGAGGGAAGGGAAAATGCAATAAATTCCATTTGGATCAAGAAAAAGGACATGTAAGATGATGTTATAGCCTTGTTGGATGTACATGTTGACTTGGAATTTTTGAATTCAAATTTGGAGAATATTCCAAAAGATGCCTTGCGAGGAAAATAGGGATTTTATAAATGAATTAAATCTATTTTCATGTGCAACTTGCAAAATCTAGAGGATGTGACATGATTTAGAATTAAATTAATCAAGGGTTAATTAATTTAATAGGAAATTAGATGATGTGACCTATTTGACTCAAATTTATGGATTTATTTAAATCAAATAAGAGAGGAATATGATAAGAGATTAATTAAATAGGATTTTTAATTTATTTAATTAAAAGAGATGGTGTGAGATTAAATCAAATAAGGTTTTAATTTATTTAATCTGATGGATAGACTTTAGAGATTTAATCAAATAAAATGGATTATTTAATTAAATAGGGATAATTAGATCAGATGATTGATTTAATTAATAAGAGAGCGACTTAATTAGATAAAATGATTTATTTGATTAAGAGAGAAATTGACGAATTTAATCAGATAAGGAGATTGGATTAAATAGTTAGACCGAGGGATGATTCAGGATGAAACGATGTTAGTAGTCGGGATCAAGTGCACAATGTCAATTGGTATATTTTATGTGTCTACATTTTGCCCCTCTTTGAAGCAATGCACTTGTTGCGTTGGTTCAAAGAATAAACAATCTCGATTAAAGCCAATTTTTTTTGTTATTTAAAAAATTTCCCCACTGCTGCATGGCGAGAGAAAACATGCCATTATATTACCCCCTTGAGAGATTGGAGGAAAATTTTAATTTTTGGGTGATCTTGTGAAAAAAGAGGAAAAAGTGCCCGATAGATCCGAAAAGGCTCCAGGAGGCCAAAAACAAGTCCAAATGCAATAAAACGATGTAAAATAGGCCTCAACTAGACAAAAACAAGTTCGGGGGTCCAAAACCCTAACAGGACAGCCAATCAGGGTGAAAAAACCCTAATTTTTAGACTTAAAAGGGGCTCGAGGGGTCACTTTCAAGCCATTTTCATACACTTACATTTGCAACCTCAAGATTTGAGCTCTGACCTCCTGATGATATGGCACAACGATAGCTTCCCCTGCACATTTCTGATCGAGTTCAGACGTACCAGCAACCACCTGGCATTGGGGCACTAGTAAGTGACCCTTACCTGAGCTTCATTTTTCATCTATTGCTTGAAGTTAATGCTTTCAAAAGTCGGTCCATCTGCAGCAACACTATATAGCATTGCTCAACAATCAAACTGTGCCGCGCGGTGTGATATTGCGCGGTGACGGTGCAATTTAGAGTTTGAAAATTTTGATGCTGAGCTCGAGGTTAGTGCTGGGGTTTGCAAAGTGCGACGCGACGATCCTAATTCTACTCAAAGTGTGTCGCTGGAAGCGAAAGTGCACCGTGGCAGTGCGATTTTTCTCTTTTGAGCCCTAGCATTGGAGTTTGATTAGAAATCAAACTGCGATGCCTTCACAGGTTGCACTGCTAGAGAAGTTTTTTGAATGCCTGACTAAGAATTTTCCAAAAAATTTAACATGGTGACCTTCCTTGATGCAGGACGCAGCGAGGGAGCTCTACTCCCGAGAACATAGGTCATGAGATTTGTCTAGATTTTTGTGGGACTTGAGCGACAGGGATCAAGATCAAATCCATATTGTGGGGTTATGGTACATAGCCTACACAACACCCATTCACACTCACCTAGGGATGCTATCAACACTGGTCGAGAGATGGCACAATGAGACCTCTTCATTTCATCTTCCCACTGGCGAGGCCACTGTCACCTTAGAGGACGTTTGGCGTATTTTGAGATTGCTGATTCACGGTCTGCGAGTGATTTTTGACATGGACGAGGGGCATGAGGCCTACCACAGAGTCCTCGCCACACAAGATATTATTTTTTGGGAGGGAGAGATAGAGCTTGAGTGGCATAGAATCTTGGCACCTCCCTACCATTGGGTGATTGCATCCATCATTTCAGGTCTCGTTGCCCCTGACAGATGAGGCTGATACTTCAGTTTCGGTTGGGGATATTGCTGGGAGCGAATGGTTCGAGACATGCCGGTTCATTTTGCTTGGGGGCTTGTGCTTCTTGCTTCATTATACAGAGACCTGCATGAGTACGTCTACATGGATGGCAGAGCTCTCAGAGCAGGGGTGACTCTTCTTCACGTCTGGGCATGGGAGCACATTGCTATGCTACATCCACACATTGTTTTAGTTCTGATGCTTCCAGACGATCCCCTCATGTGGCGTTACAGAAGTGGTGTATCCTTTACACACATCAGTGAACACGGGATCCCCTACTGGAGGAGGGTCTTAGATGAGATGCAGGTTTTCACCTAGCGACCATACCTTGGTCAGCCCAGATGGGCCAATGATGCTGATCAGATGTTCTATTTTCACTAGGACCATTTTATGCAGGGGCGAGAGCACACCATGATTGAGAGGTACTTGCTTGGGTACGTGCAATGTCAGTTTGGGGAGTCTCAGGATTTCCCTGATGATGATTATGTAGCTGTCTTCACCTGTACCATGACACAGGTTTCATGGGGGTAGTATATTCTTGCTTTGGAGGCGGTGGATAGCTTCAGGCAGTTGGTAGCTCGATCGTGGTCTTACGATCAGGGGCCTGCAGATCTAGGCACAACTTAGGCCTACAGGGATTGGTTCCGACCTCCGCTTCAATTGACTATTCCAAGAGCAGTCCTAGATTTGTGGAGAGTCAGAGGCATAGGCGGAGGATGAGGACGAAGGGTTGACATTCGACAGGACCAACCAGTTTTTCCTCCAGTCCAGCCAGATCAGGCAGATGTGCACATGCAGGACCGACAATAGGTGGCAGCAGGTCCACCATGATCTAGGGGTGAGGATCAGCCTCAGGTGCAGCCTCAGGTATAGCCAATAGCGCAGCCGATAGGGCAGGTAGATCCTCAGGATACTTTGATTGCACAGTTGCAAGCCCAGGTGTAGACTATGATAGTCGAGAGAGATCAGGCTATGGTTGAGAGAGAGAAGCTCAGGGCCAAGAGGGATCAGGTTGTACAACAGAGACAGGCTACAAAGCTATAGGCAGCCACAAAGCTAGGCAAGAGACAACAGCTAGAGAGTATGGCAGCCTCCTCTTCCTAGGGTATAGTGTCAGTTCGATCATACAGGGATGCATCAGAGAGGTTGAGTACTATCAGAGGCATTATCATGAGGCCGTACCTAGAGGAGGATAGGTCCCAGAGTACTCAGAGCAAACTAGCTATAGACCAGTAGAGGATCACGATGATAGAGGCAAGGGCAGCATACACGGGGACAAAGCTTGATTGAGATGATACAATACTTTTTGTGCCTTATGGGCTCATTTTTGATAGCCCGATGGGCCTTTTTGTACTAATTGACATACATGTACAGTGATATGATTTATTCTTTGTACTATGACAGTTGTGTTATTGATGATATATATATATGAGCCGATGATGATTTTGATGTGATATGATGTGTATCCTTTATTTATGCACGGATGATTTTACTTCTATATGCTATGCAATGATGCTTTTATGGATGCATTTATTTCTGATAATATTATGCAATGATTATGACTAATAGATCTATATTATGTTAACCTATGATATGCAAATGTGATGTGCAATGATGCTATCTATATGATGACCTATTTTATGTTGATGTAAATGATGATGTGATATGTGATATGAAATGTAATATGCAAAATGATATGGGAATGATCTATGGTATACACATGAAATGATATGTGAATCCTGTTTATATATGAAATGATTATGGATGGATGTACGCTTTGTATGTGATGGACTATTTATGCTTATGTGGAATGATTTATGCAATGAATGATTTATGATGCTATTTATGTGAATGTGATGGCCGTGATATGATGCAAAGGAGATGGTTTTATGCAAATGAGATGGTTTTTTAAGATGCTTAGAATAACAAATGTTATTATCCTAAACATATTAAATGATGATGTAATGTATGTGATGCCTTTAATATAATGTAATGATATGTTAATGCAAAGTGGTATGATGATGCGTAATGTAATAGGAACATAATGTGGTGAGATGATGTTATGCAAGTATGTATGCAAATGAATTAAATGTGATGATCTATGTGATAGATGTAATGAGATGCAAAGAATATTGGATGCAATGTAATAAAATGGACGCTCTTTTATAATATGGAGAAATGCAATGCATATGTTTCCTATATGTTATGCTAATGATTTGTGGATGTAGGATTAATGATGATGGCGATGGTGATGGTGATGATCAATTGTCATAGTACTTTGTTAGTGCAATGAGCAAGAAGGGAAGAAATCATTTCAACAAGACACAAGATGATGCAAATGCAAATGATGATGATGATGATTTCTTTCCGAGGAATTGGGATTTTCAAAGGGCCAATTTCCTTATGTTTGATAACACACGTGGTGTGATGCATCAAGGTATTTAGAAAACCAGGATGGCATGGTACCTAGTGTGATGGACTTTGACTTGACAAGCAGATATGAGTATCCTTGTTCACACCTGACATATAGAAACCTTGCTAGGATGCACTTTGGACGTTTCAAACACCTCGGGCCAAAACACAGAACGATAAACCAATCCATGCAATTGTCAACAAGTTGTTCAAAACACCCTCCATACATACCTAACAAAGCAAGTATTCACCAAGGTTATATTACAAGAATTTCCAACAAACACAGCAGACAAAAAGATAATGATTGTTGCCCCATGCCTATTTCTCTAAATCCTCTGTTGGGATATCATCAAGAAGTATTTGGAATGAGCACAATAAGATAAGTGAGAAGATAAAAGACAAAGTAAACAAACAAGCTGATGTTCTTCAATACCGCTAACCAAATGAGGATGTGTTTTCTAAGGATGAGAATTGAAACTTATTGCCAAAAGATAATGCCCATTGTAGGAAGGATTCATCCTAAGACATGTTAGTGGATGGCAGCATGTCATTTTGTTTATCCAAAGTGTTCTAAATGATGATTGATATGGGACCAATTGGATGATGAGCTATCGACGTGAGGAGTTGACCAACTTGTTTACGTACTGACTTAGACTTGAGACTTAACGATTTGAGTTTTCACTTTTAACTTGCTAGACTTGTTTTCGATTGTTTCACCAAAGGTTGAGGATGACGATTCGTTTATTATGGATGGTGTTATTGCGGGTGCAAGAGAGATGAGATGGATGGATTTTTTCAAATATTTGGATGTTTTTGGAGTTTTGCAATGTTTTGAGGCTATTTTTGGTGTTTTCAAGATTTTACAAATGTTTTGATTTTTTTGATTTTTTGAATGTTTTGAGATTTTTTGAGATTTTGACCAAGAGACTAACCTAAATACATATCCTAGGGGCCTTGGGGGCTCATCAATAGATTAGAATTTCCTATGTTATACATGCAGAGACCACGTAGTTCGACTGATGAGTTGACTGATTTACAAATGATTATATACATGACAAAATGTCAGTTTATTATGACAGACTCCTATAGGATTGACCTAAATGTCTCAGGGGATGATCAAAGAAAAACCTTGCCTACGTTCAAGCTCAGAGACAACGTAGTTCGACAAGACGACCCTATTTTTGGCTTTTGACTGAATTTTTGACATGTTTTGGGATTTTGATGATTTTTTGAATGTTTTTGGATTTTTTTTTGATATTTTGATGTTTTTGGATTTTCTGATTTTCTGATTTGAGGACTTTAAGATCATACACAAATCTGATCTGATAAGAACATTCCCCTAGCGTGGTGCAATATACTACTCCGATAAAGGCAGGACAAGTTGACCTTGAGGATAGGCCGAGTAGTACTAGGAGGGATCATGATACGAAAAGAGGACCAAGCTATGGTGCAGATGCAAGTGGATGAGTGATGGATGTAGATCCGAATGCGATGGATGATGGAAGCATGCTAGATGCAGAACAAGCTGTAAAGATCCTGGTGGATGGAAAGTTCTTATTTACACAAGCCGCTTGTTTGCTAGGTTTTCGCCAAGGTAATTGCCCAAAGTGCCACCGAAGTGGTTTTCACTAGAGGATAATTTTTCTCTTTACTATTTTTTGATCCTTTTTCTAATTTTTTGGATTTTTTTGTTGTCAACAAGACGCATGTTTGCTAGGTTTTTGCCAAAGTAACCATTTTTTCAGGACATTTTTGAATTTTTTTTGGATTTTTTTTTTGGTTCTATACCTTGAAAGATTTAGGCATTAAACTTTTTGAGGTGAGAGCTATTGATGGGCTCTTGAAGAGGTTCCCCTTTGGGTGTTGATAACTGATATGCCCCTAACTTGTAACTTGCGGTGATGACGAATGGTCCCAACCAATTAGGTTCAAACTTTCCTTTGCTGCTTGGGTTTGGGACATTCTTCTGATTCTCCTTTAATACCAATTCTCTGACTTGGAAGGTCCTGCTTTTGATTTTCTTATTGTAGCTCCTTTTGAGTCTATTTTGATATACTTGCAAATAATTCAAAGCATCTATTCATTGCTCATCTAGTAGCTCCAACTCATTCAATCTTGATACCCGATACTCTTCATCTGTGATGAGGTTTTGCAGTGATATCCTGAGTGATGGGATCTCTATCTCAATGGGGAGTACTGCTTCTGATCCGTAGACTAGGGAGAAAGGGGTGGCACTAGTGGGTGTGTGGATACTGGTTCGATAGGCCCAAAGGGTGAGATTAAGCTGCAAATTCCAGTCACGACCTGCGTCATTGACTGTTTTCTTGAGAATTTTCATAATGGTTTTGTTTGTAGCTTTTGCTTGGCCATTACCTTGGGGATAGTATGGGGTGGAGAAGCGATGTTGGATCTTGAATTTTTCGCATAAGTCATGGACCTCCTGATTCTTAAATGGTGTCCCATTATCTGAGATAATGGTTTGTGGAACACCATATTGGAAAATGAGATAGTTTAGGATGAACTTAGAAATCTTCTTTCCAGTTATATACGTCATGGGTATGGCCTCCACCCACTTAGTAAAGTAATCCATTGCAGTTATGATGAATTTGTGGCCGTTAGATGAAGTGGGTGTGACTTTTCCAATGAGATCAAGTCCCCACTACGAAAAGGGCCATGGTGTGACAATAGGATGAAGCTCTTGAGCTGGAGCATGGATGAGGTCTGCATGCTGCTGACATTGTAGACACTTTCTGGCATGATCATATGCTTCTCTTTCCATTGTGGGACAATAATACCCCATCCTCAGTAGTTTCTTGGCTATGGTCATTCCACTCAAGTGTGAACCACATATATCGTTATGTACTTTAGTTAGAGCGGTTAATGCCTCCTCAACGTTTAGGCAGCGTAGTAGGGTTCCTTCTATGCTTCTACGATATAAGGTATCTCCTAGGATGACAAATCTGGATGCTTTTTTTACAAAGGTTCGTTTTAAGTTTGAGGGTAAGTCGGCGGGTATGACTCCTATTCAAAGGTATGTATAAATGTCGTAATACCAAGGATCGCCAGGACCAATGATTTTGCACACATATTTTGATTCTGGTACCTTGAATGTAGGTACAAGAAGCTGCTCAATTAGGAATTCATATTTTGGAATGTTGTGGGGGATGTCCAGCAAGGATCCAATTGTTGCCATGGCATCTGCTGCTCTGTTGTTGGTTCTAGGAATCTGCTCAAATGTAATTTCAATGAAGGATTCTTTGAGAGTCTCCACCAATTTCTTGTATGGAGTGAGCTTGTTGTCCTTGGTCTGATATTCATTATTCACTTGATTTATGATCAATTGGGAGTCTCCGTATACTTTCAGAGCTATAATGTTCCATTGCACTCCTATCCTGAGACCTATGGTTAAAGCCTCATATTTTGTAATGTTATTGGTGTAGGGAAATGCCAGTTTGTATGACCTTGGTATGCAATCCCCTTGTGCGGTGATGAAGAAGATAACAACTCATGATCCATGTTGCGTGTATGAGCTATCAAAGTATAGTTTTTAGTGGTCAGCTACGTTGAGATTAAAAATGGATTCATCTGGAAATTCTAAGACAAGAGGGTTCTCTGAATAGATTGGTGCTTCTGTAAGTTGATCTGCGATGACTTGGCCTTTGATTGCTTTCTGCTCCACATATTCAATGTCGTATTCTGATAGTATCATCACCCATTTTTCCATTCTTCATATGAGCATTGCCTTTGATAGTAAGTACTTGAGAGGGTCTATTTTGGCAATGAGTTTTATTTTATGTGCCAACATGTAATGTCTAAATTTCTATGATGCAAACACTACTGTGAGGAATGCTTTCTCATTGAATGAATAGTTTAGCTCATAACCAACCATTGTTCTGCTGATGTAATAGATAGCCCTCTCCATTCCATTTTTGTCATGTTGAGCCAAGAGAGCTCCAAGGGCTGCTGCTGTTGCTGACACATATAGAATCAACGACTTTCTTGGGATTGGTGGCATTAAGACTGGTGGTGTCAATAGATATTCTTTGATTTTATTGAATGCCTCTTCACACTTGGTATCCCATTTGTACACTACTCCCTTGTGGAGTAGGTGAGAATATGGGTTCTGTTTGTCCGCCAATTGTGCTATGATTCTTTGAATGGATTGGAGTCTGCGTTGGAGACCTCTCAATTGTTTTAATGTTTTTGGTGCCTCCATCTTGAGGATTGCTTTTACCTTTGCTAGATCTACCTTGATACCCCTCATTGATACTATATATCCTAGCAATTTTCCCGATTGTACGCCGAAGACACACTTCTTTGGGTTTAATCTAACCTTGTACTCCTCCAGTTTGTCAAAAATGGCACTTAGGGTTGCTATGTGATATTTTCTCTTTCTGGACTTGGCTAGAATTTTGTCAACATAGTCTTCGACCATTTTATGAATCATGCCATGGAATATCAATGTCATGGCCCTTTGATAGATTGATCCTGCGCTCTTTAAGCCGAATGGCATCATGTTCCAACAGTATGTCCCCCATGGACAAGTGAAAGCTGTTTTATGTTGGTCCTCTTTAGCTATCATAATCTGATTATATCCTGAGAATTCATCCATTAGTGACAACATCTCATGTCCAGCTGTCATGTCTACTATCATGTCGATGTTGGGAAGTGGGAAGTCATCTTTTGGACATGCCTTATTCAAGTCTCTGAAGTTTGTCCAGATTTTGATATTCCCATCAGGTTTCAAAATAGGTACCAAGTTTGACACCCATTCTGGATAATCTATTGGTCGGATGAATCTTGCGTCTAATAGCTATTTTAGCTCCATTTTGACTAATAATTTGATCTGAGGGTGGATTTTTCAAAGCTTTTGTTTAACAGGCTTTGCTTCTAGATATACTACTAAGTGGTGAACCACAGTCTCTAGATCAAGCCTTGGCATGTCAGCATAACTCCATGCGAAGTTTATTTGTCTTTCTCTTAGGAATGCCGCTAGGAGCTCTTGCTCTTCTGATAGTAGTGATTCCACATAGAATGTGATATGTGGGGTCTCCTCTGTTCCTAGGTTGACCGGATTGCATTTTTCTGCCAAGACTGTTGACTTTTCCTGATGAATAGCTGTTAAAGGAAGATTGAATCTCCCATCCTCAGGCACCTTAGAGAGGTTTTCACCATTGGATGCCTCCTTTCTTTTTACTTTTTTCTGGTCAGAGAGTGCCACAGTGTGGTTTTCACTCAAGGACTTGGATATTATTCTTAATTTCTCACTTTTGTGAATGAGGGATTCAATTGTTTCCCCATAATAAGTGTGTGTATCTAGCTCTATAATGAACCCTACTTTGTGATCCCCATTTGGAATGTTATCCCGCAGTCCCATGAATTCTGAGAGTGCCCATCATTTTTGAATGTATCAAGAACTGGTGGTCCTTGTTGGTCATAGTCGATGAGTTGGGGATATACTAGGTGGATCTCGTGAATTTGATGGTCTGTTTCAAAAGATAGGGTGCTAATCATGCAAAGAGTGGTATCCTCAAATAGCCTAGGTAAGTTGGTTGTGGTATTCTCATCATCACTACTACTACTACAGACGTCAGTTATATCAAATGTAAAGTTATCTATGACTCTACCTATAGACACTGGTAATCGTAGTTCTGTTGGGGTTGGCTGAGGAGGATTATTAACCATTCTAATTGGTGGAATTCAACCTAGTATGGTTATACTCAGAGGGGTACATCCAAGGCCAAGATTTATTATCGGTCGCATCTCTGGCATGATAGGTATTATAAGTCCATTGTCGTTTTGTCCAAGTCTTTGATTTCTGTCGTAGCCCATTGCGAGCATCATTTGTAGACCCTTGCTTCTATCATCCATTGGTAAATCAAGTACTGGTCTTTCATCTTGATATAGCATATGAGATGGATCTGCCTCAATAAATTCTCATCCAAGATCTCCCCAACTTGTGAAGGTGGGATAGTTTTCAGGAGACGTTTGGGATGTGGAGGCTTCATTTATTTGTGGTCGTCCTCGTGATCTAGGAGATTGTGGTAACTCTCCTACCACAAAAGCATTATTAGGGAGCTTGTAGTTTCCACATCTGTTATCTTGGATGATGACCTTAATGTCAGCGATGGTGGGAATGACGGGAATGGCGTGTCTCTCTATTGTAGAAATGGATGTGAGAGTGGCAGGATCGATGTATGGTGTGGATGGAACCTCATCATTTTTTGGTACTTGGGAGATTTTGTAATACTTTGCTTCAATATTTTTGCAATAGGAGAAGGGTTCAGGATCTCCATGGATGGCAACTTCTTGTCCCTTATGTGTGAATTTCACACAATGGTGGAAAGTTGATGCTACTGCTTTCATCGCATGAATCCATGGGCGTTCTAGGAGGATGTTACATGAGAAGTCGAGGTCCAAGACTTGACAAGTGGTTTCCATGATGGTAGGCCCTACTTGAATAGGGAGTTTGATTGTGCCCTGAGACACTCTTTCTTGATCATCATATGCTCTTATTGTGATACCCTTCCCTTTGTCGATAGAATCCTTTGATATTTTCAATTGCTTGATGAGACTGAGAGAACAAATATTCAAACCCGCACCTCCATCCACCAAGACCCTTTTGATTTTGCTCTTATGTACTATGGATTCCAAGTGAAGTTCATGGTTGTGAGATGGTTGAGCAGGAAATCTTGACCAGAGAATGTAAGAAGATTAGGCGTAATGATATTTCTGACCATAGCTTGGAATTGTTCCACATCAAGATCTGCGTGGACAGTGGATGAGGCCAACGCTTCTTCAAGAATTTTCTTATGGGCAGATGATATTTTTAGAAAATCCATGATAGAGATTTGTGCGAGTGTTCTCTTGAGTTGATCTAGGACATTGTAGCCATTAGGGATAGATCTAGAGGCAAGGATTTTGTTTGGCTAGGATGATCCTGCGATGGTAACTTTGCCGCCTCTTGTGGTGACTCCACAATCTTCGGCATAGGCACCCTTGATGGTGATGACCATGCAATTTTCATCTAGGGAGGTGACGACTATTTCATACACATGATTTACGTTTGATTGGATGCCTTTCCCTTTATCTTTGTTATTGTTATTCCCTTTATTGCCATGATTAGGCATCAGATTCATGTATATCTTAAGATCTTGGTTTCCTGTAGGTTGTTCCATGTTTATGATTCTTTTATCGATGAGATCTTGAATTATGTTCTTTAATCTCATGCAACCATTTGTGGTATGGCCTCTGATTTTATGGAACTTGTAGAGTTGATTCTCATTATACCAAAGAGGTTTCACATCTGGTTCTTGGTAATTCTCAAATGTAGGAACCTTGATGAGTTTTTCGTCTATCAACTTTTACATTATGTCCTCAAGTGGTTCCCCCAAAGTGGTGTATTTTCGCTTGGGATAACTCTTGTTGCGTTGGGGTGGTCCCCTTTGCTCATTGAGATTATTGATTGTCGGATTGTTGTGTTGCGTGATGATTTTTTTGGTGTTGGATTTGGATTTGTGGTGTGGGTGTATTTTGGCGAGGCACTAATGACCACCTTGGCATCGACGACACCATCATTAGTAACATTTTTGTTCCTTGCCCACGTACAAGGTTTATCTTTATAATTGGAGTGTGGGCGGTTGTTTTGTTGTTCGAGGTATGAAGTTGATCCCGCGGGTTGAGTCATGAGGGCTCGTTCGATGCCGAGCACCTTGGAGATCAATTGATCATATGTGGTGATGCCTTGAACCTTGAGATGAAATGCCAAGAGGCTATCAAGGTTGGCTATAATGGTGCAAACTTGTTGTTCTTCTAGCATGATCCACTTGCTCTTATTGGCCTTGGATTGCCATCGTTGTAGGAATGAAGCGAATGATTCATGCTTTCCTTGTTTCAGAGCTGAGAGTTCTTCTAGACTAACATCCATTGCAATGTTGTATGCATAGTTTTTTATGAATGCGTCTATAATTTCTTGGAATTTCCTAAGGCCTAAAGGTAAGCAAGAGAACCATTCCATAGCGTGGCCTTCCAAACTCCTAGGGAATAGCTGCATCAGATAAGTATCATCATATGCGACTTCCATGCAATGAACCTAGAATTCCCTGATGTGATCTTCAGGGTTTCCCATCCCATGATATTTGTCAAATTTGGGGATTTCAAATCCCTTGGGGAATGGTTTCATTACCAGGCTCCTATCAAATGGATAGGGACACAAGTTTCTTGGTGTTTTTGTTGTTCGCCCTAATTGAAGGTCGAGCACTTGTTGCGAGAGCATCCTGATTTGTGTCATCACATCATTTTGTGGATCAAGGGGTGGGATGAAGGTGTTTTGAGATGTTTCGATTGTGGGTTGGATGGATGGGTTGTTTGATGTGTTGTTCAATGGTATCTATATGTTTTTCCTAGCTAGGTAGGCTTCCACCTACTATTGTATGAACAACGCTTGTTGTTGATCTTGCTGTTGCTATGCTAAGATTTTTGCTTGCTGCTGTACATGTTGTTGTTCCAACAATGCTTGTTGTTGTTCCGATGATGCTTGTTTTCGGGTTGCCAATTGGGCTGCTTCTTGCTGCTCTTGATATTGCTTTATTGCTTACTGATATGCTTGCAATTGCGCTGCTTGTCTTTGTGCAAGAAGTTGTGCTTGTGCTTGTGCATGCTGTGCTTGAGCTTGTGCTTGCACTGCATGTGCTTGTGCTAGTGCTTGTGCCACTTGTTGTAATATAGTTTGTGCTTGAGCAACCTTTTGTGCTTGCAATGCGGCTTGGGCTACTTGGGCGGCTTGTGTAGCTTGAGCAACTTCTTCTTCTTGTTGTTGTTGTAATAACGCTTGGGCTTGTTGCAATTGTAATGCAGCTTGGGTTGCTTGGGAAGCTTGAGAGGCTTGTTGAGCAGCTAGTTGTACAACTTTTTTTCTTTGCACTTGTTGGAATCCCCTTTGAAAAGCAACTTGCAATGCCACGTTGTATTGGCTTGATGTGGTGGAAGTTGGTGGTGGTGGGGGTGGCGGTGGATTTGGAATGGCGTTTGTAGTGAGTGATGATGTTGTGTTGGTGATTTGAGTGATGGATTGTGGTGTTGATGTGGTTGGTCCTTGGGAGACCATGATTTGCGATGTTAGGGGGGGGTTGGATGATGTTGCAATTACTTGTGCATTTGTCATCTATTTTTGCGATATCGACGACAAATTTTGAGCATTTGGCATAATGTTTTGATTGATATTTGGGATGTTTGTTTGATTGATAGTTGGTAGAGGGGGAAGCCCTAAACCAAGGATTGGTGTGGATGATGATGGCAATGGTGGAAGAGGCAGAAATGTGAGGGGTGCAAATTCTTGTGAAAATGTTGTGGTGTCGAAAATGCCCCCTGGTCTGAACATATCTCCCTCCTCTTGCGAATTTGTGAGGAGAGAAGTTTGAGGTGTTGCGTGAAAAAATGATGATAATGGATCATGTTGGAAGGTGAAAGGAACATTCTTATGTAATGGGTTTTCAAGTATGTTTTGTTCCAAGATGGTATTTGCACCCAAGTTTTGATTATTAACAAGGGGGTGTGTTTGAATAGCATTGAGAAATGCATTTCCCTTATTAACATTGGGTTGGGTTGGAGCAAATGATGTCGTGATCTGTGGAATGTTTTGAGTGATATTTTAGGATGGGGGTGTAGATGAGATGGGAATGGTGGATGAGATTGGAGGAAAAGATGTCTCCACTATAGTACTCACATCAAAATATGAAGGTAACTTGGCCCCTTGTTTTTCTAGCTGAAGCATCTATAACGAAGGGTTAAGCCTCATCATGATGTTGATGATTTTATGGTTTTCTAGATTTTGGAGCATTTTAGTTATTTCTTTGTGAGACATTCCAAAGGTAAGATCCTCTCCTTGGTTTTCCTCTTGTGGATTTTGTGATGATGAGATGGTCAAAGGATTGCTTGATTTGGCGGGATTCATTTCAACGTTTGTTTGGCTAAGATCACTTGAAGCGGGTGTTTCTTTATTGGCTTCCATGCTCTTCTTGTATTGAGATCTAGTTTGAACCATAAAAAAAAGATCAATTTTCAAGAGTAAGAGAGATGAATCTCTTGGTTCCTTGGATTGATCTTTACTTTATGCCCAAAGTAGAAAATTTTAGGATATATTGAGGATTGAAAGGTGATATGATGATGATGTAAGGGATGGATGATGTGGATGTTTTTTGGTCTTTTGACAAATCTTGAAGGAGATATTGGACTTTTGGGACTTTTGGATATGTTTCGGATTTTTGATTTTGATTTGATTTTGGATTTTGGATTTGTCCTTGATTTTGATTGATTTTGATTTTGAACAAAAAGACCCTAAGATGTTGGATGATTTATCTAAGGGATAGATTTGTTCAAAGGATGATAATTTGAATATGTGTAGGGAGAAGGATGCATCTACCCACACCTATTCAAACAAGATGATAGTTTAACTAAGCATATGAAGAAGGATTCATCTACATATACTAAGCTAAACAAGATGATTTTGATAACTTTGACTAAGAATATGAAAAAGGATGCATCTACACATACCTAGCCAAAGGTGATTTTGATAAAGTTTTCAAGGATTTAGTCTCAATGATTTTGATGATTTTTGATTTTTCCAAAAAAGCCTAGCATTAAGGATGATTTCAAGATTTTCCAATAGATGATGATGAGATGATTTTAGTTTTGATGTTTGAAGGATGGATGAAAAATATTTTGATTTGCTTTGATCCTAAGATGAACCTAAAAAAGACACTTTGTTTTCCTAGACTTAGGTATTGAAGAACATGCAAATGCTTCCTAGAGACCTTTATAACCAAAGAATGATTCAATTTTGGACATACATTTTTGGATTTCCAACCAATGATTTTCGCTTTGGGATTTGAACTCCTTGAGAATCATGAGGCTTCAACACACATGAAAGTTCATTTTGCTTAGCTTTTCTTAATGGCTTTATTTTACCAAAAAAACTTTCTTTGATTAAGTTTTCAAACTAAGATGTCCAATGTCTAAATTTCTTCAAACCCGACAAGATATGTTATGTGGAAATTTGATGAACTCAAGGAAAAGGTTTACCTATTGTTTACCTTAGTAGACAAATCAAGATGTAATCCAATATTTAGAAACCTCTAAGGATGTAAATCCCAAAGGCAAGCAATAACATATGGATTGAGTCAATTGTATTTGTCTCCAAAAGGGTTTGAAATTTGGATGATGATGTTAAGTGTTTGTTTTCAAGATGTTTTCAATCAAGAAATGCATTTTGCAACCCCAAAATAAGTACAACCCTATGGATGTGTAAGACATTATTTGTTGGATTCCCATTTGGACAAGTCCAACTACGCTTATCTTTAGTGAATAGTTATATGCTTGACCCCACTGGCTCCCCTCCACGACACTCACTTAAACGGGGCAGCTAAGCATCAACACCCATGAAACTCCCATGGCATGTTTTCCATTTCTACCAAAAGACTGTAAAAGTGTGGGGTGGCTTCAGAACGACTGTTCTTGCACCAACAAATAGATTAAAGGATTTTAGAAAATTCTAGCACATGGGTTTTAATAAGGACTTTCCATTCATGGAGATTGAACCATACGACAAGAGTCCCCTTTCAGATCCATCTTGTCAGAATCAACCGTGTGATATTGGCGTTTACTCTAGTACCCACATTTATATCTTGGTTGGAAATACTCTTGGATTTAGAGTTTTACCAGTTGAGTCGTTCCTTTGGGTATTTTTTCCCCAAGGCAAGCCCTCTAGGATAAACAAAAGCGTGTAAAAACAATATTCGTAACTCAATCAATCTTTGTTGGAAACAAAGAGAGAATATACGCAATAATGCCCCCACTCACACTCGCACAAGATTTTATTCAATTTTTAAATCCCAAAGCTAAAGTGTGGAGGTGATTACTTTGTCTCACCCTAAAGTCATGAAAAAGGCCTTTTGATTCTCAAGATTGCTATAAAGCGTGAGAGAAGTGCATACATCCTTTTTCAATGAATTTAGTTTAAGTAAGCCTTCACGAAAAGAAAGTTGCACTTGTTCTTTTTAAATCCACAAAGCTAAATGTGAGTTCTTTTTAGAGCACCAAAAGACAAATGGTAGACACTTTGTTCAATTGTTATCCAAAGAAACAAACTCTAGTATGTTGTGATCCTAATGTTGATTTTAGCCTTTTGCAAGAAATGGAAAGATTCTTTTTAAACCCAAATGAAATTAGTGTCCTAAGAAAGAATTGATAACAATTTCTTAAAAAGTGTTAAACAAACACTAAATTGTTTAAAAACACTTTGATTTGATGAAATATCCTCCTTATGCTTCTCCTTTCTTCGTTTTCAATTTGACCCAGCCTACAAGCATGAAAAAAAAGTCAAATTCTGTAAAATATAGAGGTCAAAAAGCAGAAAACAGAAGACAAATTAATCATTAATCAAAAAGCACGTGCTAAAATTTCATTTCCACATTTTACTCCTTGCCAGTGGCGCAACCCATGACTGCATTGGAGTTTGATTTCTCAGCGGTGCTCTCACAGCGCCGCTTACCAGTCAGCGTCGCTCTGTGTCGAGACAATGAGCTCAATTGCATCGCAGTTTTTCCCAGCATCACAGTTTGGTTTTTTTGAAAATTACCGTGAGTCAAATAGTCAAGCAATAGAGTTTAGAATTCAAATTTTTTGGGCGGGAAGAGTCTAGCATCGCACTTTGAGTTTCTCGTGGTGCTATATAGTGATGTTGAAGAGTCAGCGGTGCTAAAACAACGATGTTGAGCTCTCGGCATGGGAATTTTTTGTGTATACGCAAAAATGCGTAAATTTTAAGAAGAGATGATTAAAGATGAGATGCAACCCTCCTTCTAGCACCAAATGTGTGAACCCCAATCCTAATACTTGCAAAACAAAGAGAAAAAACAACTTAAGTTAGATATTGCAAGCATGAACAAGGATTCCCCATGAAATCAATTTACAAACTTCAAATTAGGAAAGAAAACAATGAAGAACACAATAAAACAAGAAAATATAGATTCAATCCTAATTAGAATAGCAAACACATGATCCCATGGGAGAATTGGTGCCAATTTAATGTGAAAATTGGCCCTTTCCCAATTCCTAAGATGCATGCTTGATATGTTGATGATGATTGATCCACTTTGTTGATGAATGATGAGAGCTCCAAGCCAAAATATGCAAAAAACCTAACTAAGAACTCAATGGTGATGGATGGAAATGGCTAAATATTTTAGCATAATAACTTTGCATAATTTGTGGATGTTAAAATGAGGATATGAGCTCTTTATTTATAGAATGCCAAGATGGATGAATGTCCAAATTTGAGCAATGTGGGACTAACATTCATCCAATGGCATGATGCCACTTGTCAATCTATGAGTGGATGGAGGATGTGCAAGATTTGGAGATTGTGTCAATAAATGCATATTTTTGAATTTCAAATTTGTTGAAATGACTTGTAAGAGGGAAGGGAAAATGCAATAAATTCCACTTGGCTCAAGACAAAGGACATGTAAGATGAAGTTATTGCCTTGTTTGATGTACATGTTGACTTGGAATTTTTGAATTCAAATTGAGAGAATATTCCAAAAGATGCCTTGTGAGGAAAATAGGGATTTAATAAATGAATTAAATCTATTTTCATGTGCAACTTGCAAAATCTAGAGGATGTGACATGATTTAGAATTAAATTAATCAAGGGTTAATTAATTTAATAAGATTAGATGATGTGACCTATTTGACTCAAATTTATGGATTTATTTAAATCAAATAAGAGAGGAATGTGATAAGAGATTAATTAAATAAGGATTTTTGATTTATTTAATTAAAAGAGATGGTGTTAGATTAAATCAAATAATGTTTTAATTTATTTAATCTGATAGATAGACTTTAGAGATTTAATCAAATAAAATGGATTATTTAATTAAATAGGGATAATTAGATCAGATGATTGATTTAATTAACAAGAGAGTGACTTAATTAGATAAAATGATTTATTTGATTAAGAGAGATCAATTGAAAAATTTAATTAGATAAGGAGATTTGATTAAATGGTTAGACCGAGGGATGATTCAAGATGAAACGATGTTAGTAGTCAGGATCAAGTGCACAATGTCAATCAGTATATTTTATGTGTCTACATTTTGCCCCTCTTTGAAGAAATGCACTTGTTGCATTGGTTCAAAGAATAAACGATCTCGATCAAAGCCAAAAAAGATCATTATTTAAAAACTCGCCCCACTGCTGCATGGCAAGAGAAAATATTCCATTATATTGCCCCCTCGAGAGATTGGACGAAAATTTTAATTTTTGGGTGATCTCACGAAAAAAGAGGACAAAGTGCCCGACAGGTCCGAAAAGGCTCCAGGAGGCCAAAAACATGTCTAAACATAATAAAACGATGTAAAATAGGCCTCAACTGGACAAAAATGTATGAGACATACCTGTTGTTGTAGGAAGTTCAGTTGCAGGAAGAGTGGGTAGAAGTGTCTTCATTGGACTAGCAAAACCAGATGTATGAGAGGATGATGCTTCCTCCACCTCACAATTGTTTTGAATTATGTTATACAATACTTCATATTTGTCCCGAAGTTGCATGAAAGAAATTTTTCCTAACATTATAAGCTGTGCCATAGAATTGACTTCCTTGGCCTCTTCACCAACATGTGGCCATATGAGGTTATCCATATCATGGGATGACTGAGTAGGAGGGCAAAGAAGGAGCTTTTTGGTGCTCTTTCCATCAGAAATGGTCATGTCTCCTGTTCGACATCCAATATAGGAATCTACTATTGCTAACCATGGCCTTCCTAGAATAATGGGATACTTTCCTAGTGTAGCTTTGGGAAAAAGAATTATGAAATCCGTTGGGTACTCCCAAGAATCTAGAGTTACCTCAAGATCCTCTACTATATCATCAGGTTTAATAGTGGAACTATCAGCAAGTTGCAGGATAGTAGGAGTAGGTTTCATGCTTACAAAATTTAGTTGTTACAGGATATCCTTAGTCATCACATTTATTGCTGCTCCCAAATCAATCAGAGCATTCTTTATTTGGATCCCATTTATAGCAACTCCTACCATAAGACTACCTGGGTCATTGTATTTGGGAACAATCACTTTCCCAAGCATGATGTTAGCCAGTTGTCCCACCACATCAACCGTAGTGGGGTCTTTCTTTTTCCTACCTAGCTTCTTGAGGCATGCTTCCTTAATTGCTTTTTCATATATCGGAACACCATTTATGGCCTAAAATAAAGGTATCTTGACACATATATGCTTCAACTAATCTAGGATGTGAAAGGTTGTTTTTTCCTTCTCTTCCTTTTGTTTAGCAATTTCCAACCTCTAAGGAAATGGTGGTTCTTGTTCAATCTGTTGGACTGGGACTGGTTCAGGGATTTTAGGTACACTTGGTTGGATGGGGACATTCAGATGCTCCTCTTCTTCCAAAGGAAGCTCAGTGATAATGGGTGTGGAGGGAGATAAAGAGGTAGTTCTTGAATGCAAGTGGATGTCACTTACACTCACAACATATGCATGAAATTGATTTGGATAAGAAGAGTAGACTGGTTGCTATTGTGGTTTGTTATTTGGGTTAGGTGTGGGATGAGTTGGTAGCTAAGTAGGTCTAAGTGTTTTTGAACTTGAACTAGTGGGAGGATGCATTATAGCAGGTTGTTGGGG
This sequence comes from Sequoia sempervirens, assembly GCA_007258455.2. Classification (NCBI taxonomy): domain Eukaryota; kingdom Viridiplantae; phylum Streptophyta; class Pinopsida; order Cupressales; family Cupressaceae; genus Sequoia; species Sequoia sempervirens. Next base: position 10,726,045 of record VDFB02274714.1, read on the forward strand.
TTGAGAAGGTGGTTGCATGTAACTAGTTGTTTGGTTTGGCCATTTATGTCCTCCCCTCCATTGAGATGTTTGCTGCCAGCTTCTAGGAGGTGGCTGCCAATTCCCCTGAAACTACTGGCAATTCCCTTGAGGTTGTTTCCACTGGGGTGGAGATTTTTGGTGATTGGTCCAGGTATTTGGATGGTTATTCCAAGGCTGTGGTGGAGATGATCCATAATTTGATGGATATGGGGGCTACCATTGGTTATCTGATGCATAAGAATTGAAATATGGCCCAACAAAGGATAATGGATTTGGTGACATACCTTGTCTTGGAGCCCATGGTCTCCTTTGTGAAATGTAATAGAATTGATTATCATCACCCTGGATTGGCTTGAACTCAGGTGTGATCTACTTACTGTCAATGTTAGCTACCATTTTTCATCTGCAGTCCTTCTTTTGTTTGCAATGAGGGCAATATTCTACCAACATTGCCTCTTTCTCCTCTTGTTTTGTCTTTTCTTGAAGTGTATCCAACTGATTAGCTAGATTGTTTATGATGTCTTTCTTGAAGTCTACTAGCAAGTGAGTAATCTCCATCCTTGAAACTCCATTGGTAGATGACTTACCCATAGAGGATTGGTAAGCTCTCCCTTTCTTTGAAGTTTCCCTAGAATAGTTCTGACATGTCTTCTTGATATCATTCCAAGGGACTTGAGTGATATCTCCTCCTACCATCAGGTCCAAAACATCAGTGCAACTATCATTAATTCCTCTTAGAAAGAGCATATTTTGTGATTCTTCATTGAGTGTATGGTGTGGATATTTCTATAGGAAAAATAGAAACCTCGAAATGTAATCTTCCAAACTCTCATCTTCCTTCTGCTGCATCCTAAAGATGTCATCTCTCATGTCACTGCCCCTACAATATTCCTTGTACTTCTCAATGAAATTTGTCTTCATGTCATCCCAAGTCTCCACAGTGTTTCTGCCTAGGCTCATAAACCATCTTAATGTAATCTCTTTCAAGGTGGTAGGGAACAACTTAAGCCTATGAGCATCAGTGGTATAGTCATAACTTATGTAGATGATACCAAACTCAAGCAAGAAAGTATCGGGGTCTTCTATGATAAGTCCATATAACTTAGGAAGGACTCAAGCAAGGATAATTTTGAGGTTGTCAACTTAATTCTGATGAGCAATGGGGAAAGGAAAAGTTGGTTGGTTAGTTTTGTTTCTATTATCCAAAGCAAAGGGATTCTCAACTTGATTTTGGTCTTCAGAGGAATTATTAGAGCTGGTCAGATTGGGAAATGCATCAACAAAAGGGTGTGCTTCTTCTTCTTCTTTGTATCTTAGTAGATTCTAATGCTCAACTAGATGGAATGGATCAAGGTTATTAGGAAGAAATCTCTGATGAGCATCTCTCCTCCTTCCTCTATGCATACAATATCAACTCAATATTAGTCAACTCACACAAAGAATTGGAAAAATAATAGCGGATCATTACTTTCCTAAATGAGGGGTATACTAAGAATTTTTTTTTCGAAATACTACAACAAGAAAGAAACTATCAATGACTCCAAATAACTCCCTATTTTTACACCATCCCTGACAACAACGCCAAAAATGTTGGCCTCCTACAATGATTTAACAAATAAGCCCTTAAAGCTATGATTCAGAGATTGGACATCTAACTTGAATAGCTATCTTAATCATCATGAAGGTGCATTTAACTTGTCAACCCAGGGACATATACTTGAAATGGGTCAACACAGTATGTGCACTAGGAATCCATAGTAGCCATCTTCATTCTACAACTAAGAAAGACATAATACTAAAAGTAAATTGATTAGAAAGAAGTAACATGAGTGTTGAAAATCAACCAACAACTATACTAGCTGAAGTGCATGAAAGAAATGAAAATCTGAGCAAACAAATAGGAAACTACTCTGTCTGCTTTGGCTGCAGGAACAATCACAAAATGAAATTCTAGTGGCTGTCGGAGAAGACAGTTCCCAGATTTGTAACTATTTGCACAAAAAAGTAAAAACTAAGCTAAAGGATGGAATTCTCACCAAGTGGGCCCCCTTGGATGAGTATCCCTTAAGACAAATGTAAACTCAGATGCAATGGGCTTATAACTTCATTTTATTCATTGGAAAGCATAATTACAACAGAGTAGCATAACTGTATTACTAAAAAACTAAGAATGCGAGTTCAACATTAGATTAATCAACCTTCAAAGTAGGAGCATTCAAGTCTTATTTATAGGAGGAAAAACTACTAACTAACTACCTAGCAAGGTAGTCAACTCCAATAGATTAGGAGGATGCCACTTTAGGGAAATCATAGAAAGTGGAAAGGAGGTTATGCATGCGTGGAATCTAGTCAAGCTGATTTGCCTTAATGCAGATCTAGCATAACAATAGCTCCTATATCTCAACAAACTATTATGACCATTTACAAGGAAGTTACAATCTTCGATTTGAACAAGGAATCTCCCTCCATTAAGAGTCTTCCCTCCATTGACCTTTGAATGATCACCTTGTTGACCTTTATGGAAAAGGACCAGCTGGCGAAATCTTCCTATATTTTGTAGGCTGTAATTATATCTGCATGACAACATTAGTATGCACAAAAATTGCATATCTATAACTATATTAAAGTAACATTCATTAATCCACATGTAAAATTAACATAGATAGTTCATAAAGCATGTCAATGTCATTTAAAAGTTACAAAAAATAAGCTTATGCCTAATGTCTATGGTTTTGAGGAAATAACAAGAAAATGTCAGCATCTAAGTATCAAAGTTTAGGATAACTACAACAAATGGATAATAAAATTTATCAAAATTGGGCCATAAATTGGACTCATCAACTAAATAATTTTGTCGTCAGTGACCAAATTAGTCATTTATTTACTCATTTATGGCTAAGTTGCAAAAAATGAGTGGAATTTAGTCATTTTTAGTTGTTGTGACTAAAAGTTTTAGTTATCTAGTCATTTATTTGCCAAATTCTACTAGTGCTCACTGTGGTCGAAGGAATGCTCCACCTTAAACAAATTCAAAAGATAGCTCACACAAATCATTGTGACCTATTTGTACTCCACTAGTGCCATCCCCTTCAAGTCTAGGATGTATGGATAATACATCACAACCTCCCATGGTTTATAGAATGTTGGGAAGTCACAAGGCCGAGAGACTCCCATATCCAAGATAACAACCGCAAGTACCTCCTCCAACCCAAAAAACTAGTTTGCAATTAAGAGATGGTGTATCATAGCCTTGCCATCCTTTTTTCCATCCTAATATCTAAAAAGACAATGAGAAACTAAGAGGTGATATGTGTTTTGATCCATTTGAATTTGTTTTTCTGAATGAAGCCCTTTCCCAACACCATTTTCACTACTGCTATGATAAATGGATCATATTTCTTTAGAATCTGCTTCAAACGCTGCTCTGTAACTATGTTGAAAACAACCATGTCTCTAACTAAGCTATTTGATAGGATTGGGGTGTTGGCACCCATATTGGTTAATTTCTTTGTATACATTTTAACCACAAATTTTGAGTGCTTAGCCATTTTGTAGACAACCACACCTCTGATGCCACCTAGAATAGATGATCACCAATATGAGAATTTATGTCTGGAATCATAGACCACCACACCACCAACACTAACCAAAATGAGCGATTGCAAGTATGAAGAAATGAAACTACCACCGAGCAGATATGGAAAGCCAGTGGAGGTGAAGGTCACATCGAGAATAATTAGAGTGACAGGAGGTTAAAGCCAACTGTACCAAATTCATCCATCCAACTCATGAGCATGTCCAGTTTGCACGATCTAGTCCTACCAATGGATCCCAAGGACTATCTGAGATGGTAGCCCAGACACCTAGATTGTGGGCTTTGTATATCACCCTCAATTATCATGATTACATTGACAACGAGGCCCACAAAAATGAAATATTTTCCATGTCACCCAACTCCCCAAATTCATTTTGATTCACCACAACATAGACATCCAACTTGGATACAAACCTCGTAACAATGATCCTTGACCCATCACACCTAAGTGTGGGAAGGGTGCCCTCCCAACCTCCCACAAGAATACCTAGCAGGTTGCAATTTCCTTTATTCTTTCACCATTGAAACCTAGGTTTGAAAGAGCATCCACCTCTGCATTCCCTTCCCTGAAGATGCGATTCATGGCTACTAGTTCAAACTTTTCCACCAAACCCAAAGCAATATCCAATTGTGTTGTAGTAATAGCCCAACCTTTCATGGTGATCCAAGTGAAAATTCCCACCTTGAGAAGGAAAGCAAAATTCCAACATAAATCTCTTGGTAGTTTTGATTCATCTTCCCTCTAAACCATGAACTGCTTGTAACCTACCTTAACTATGTAGTTCCCATCGGGAGACACATTCCACCAAAGCACATCTTGGCCATCTCTTAAATAAATTCTATGATTTTCCAATAACCTTTCAAAACCCTTCACTTCCCTCTGAGCTAGCCCTAGTTTTCCAAAACTCTTCCATTGAGTCTTACACCATCCATCTTCAAGAATAACTATTAGATAGTCTCTTAAGTTATCTCCCAATGCTTGCTTTGTTGCCTCTTTGATATTGGAGAATTCAACTCTATTCACTATATTAGGGTGACCCTCCCTCGAGTCTTCCCAAAAACTAGCTTCCTTGCCATCCTTAACTTCCCAAGTTAGGTGATCCAAAATCAAGTCCCTACAACTACTTATGAAATTCCATACCCTGGATCCTTTTGGAAACAACCTAGAGGAAAAGATACTGTTCATATTGTCATCAAGATTTTAATCCACTTAAGGTTCTATTTTTGGTGAATTTCCCATATGATATTTTCCCCTAAAGCTCTACTCTAAAGAATAAGGTCCTTCAAGCCCGATCCATCACACTCTTTTCTCTCAAAAATTTGTTTCCATTTAACCCAGGGATATTTGTGTTGATAAGACACACCTTGTAATTTTTTTTTTTTCATCTTCCTATTGAATTCTTTGCAAGCACCGATTGCTAGAGGTAAGCAGGATAATAGGTAAGTTAGTAAAGAAAATATTACCGATTTAAGCTTAGTCAAGTGGCCAACCAATGAGAGCCAACGATTCTTCCATGAAGTAATTCTGTTTCTCACCTTTTCAATCAAACCTTCCCAAAGTTTCCCTGATTAAGATCCTTTCGCCAAAGGCAGCCCAAGATATTTATAGGGGAATGTTCCTTTCTTGTATTTTAAAATATTCAAAATATGATTTTCCCACTTGGAAGAGGTGTTGAAGAAAAAAACCTTTGATTTTTCTAAGCTCACCTCCTACCCTAAGGCCAACGAATATTTTTTCAGAGTTTCCTTGAAATGGAGAGCTTCTCTTTCAAGTGTCATGCCAAAGAGCATTGTGTCATTCAAAAACTGCTGATGAGTAATTTCTAGTAGGCCCCCTGTCACTTGAATCCCTTCAATGGGTATTTATCTGAGCCCTTGAGATTGATTTACCGAGAGCCTCCACCATGATTATGAAGAGGAAAGGGGAGATGGGATCCCCTTGGTGAAGCCCTCGAGAGGAGTTGAAAAAACCTTCCGGAGAGCCATTTAAGAGCACTAAGAACCTTGGAAAAGCTATCCACCCAAAGATCCAATCCAACCATTTCTTATTAAAGCTAAAGCCCTCGAGCACTTTGAATAGAAAGTGCCAATTGACTTGGTCGTAGGAATTTTTGATATCAAGCTTGATGAGCATTTCCTCCTTTTTCAATTTTTGGATGGTGTGGATAGCTTCCTGAGCAATGATTACTCTATCAAAAATTGATCTACCTAGTAGAAAACTAGTTTGCTCTTCAGAGATTAGATCTAGTAGGATATTTTTGAGTCTATTTGCCACTTCCTTCACCAAGACTTTGTAGATGGTATTGCATAGGGAAATAGGTCTATAATCATCCATTGAATCAAGCTTCTCTTTTTTTGGAATTAGCGTGATGAAAGTGTTGTTGAGTTCTTTGAGAATTTGTCCAGTCAACCTTGCTTCCTCAATTACCTCAGTGATATCTTTTCCTATGATATCCCAACATTTTTGGAAGAAACTGACTGGAAAACCATCTGGCCCTGGGGATTTTTCTAGATGGAGCTAAAAAAGAGCCACGCTTATCTCCTACTTAGAGACCCTACTATTCAACATTTTATTTTGTGCATTGAAGACCAACCTCGGAATACCCTTCAAGAGATGGTGCTATGCATCCAGGTTGGAATCAGACCAATTATTTAATAGGTTCTAAAAATACTCTGCTACCATGAGTTTGAATTCCTCAATCTTATCCAATTGTCCCACCATCATTTCTTAATGGAAGATTTTTTTTAATTTCTCTACAAATTTTTGTTGAGTTATGAAATAATTTTTTGTTCTTGTCCCATGCATTGAGCCAAATCTCCCTTGATTTTTGTGTCCAGAAGACCTCCTCTTTTTCCATAAGATCATTCATTTTCTTTAGAAGCTCTTTCTCTTCTAGATATAACTGATTATCCATTTCATCCACTAGGATCTTCTCTGTGAGACCCTGCAAAGCCTCCTCACACCCGTGTTTCTCTTCAAAGATGTTTTTAAGATTTCCTTGTTCCACCTTTTTAGATTCTATTTGATAAGCTTCAACCTAGACACTATACCAAATAGCTTCGAACCACCCGACTAGTACTCATCCCACCAAGATTTTGTCATATGAAGGAAGTTTGGATACCTAAACCAAATATTATCAAACTTGAAGGGGCATTTGGTGGGTCCCCTTTCCCCAAAAATTTCTAGCGCTACAGGAAGGTGGTCCGATCCATAGCCTGGAAGAATCTTACAGTCCATCGTATATGGGAAGAGTCTGAGATCACCTTGAAATTGAAATCTGTGAAGTTTCTCAGTTATGTTGCAAAACCCAAACCTCCTGTTTGTCCAAGTATATTGTCCATTCCTAGTTTGAATGTCCACTAAAAAAATTCTCTCCACAAATTGTTCAAAGTCCACATGTGATTGCAATTTCCTGCTCACACCGCCCTTTTTGTTTGATGATTTCAAGATTGCGTTGAAGTCCCCCAAGAATACAAAAATAAAAGGTAGGGGAACCACAAATGGTGTCCAATTCTTTCCACACATTCCTTTATTGCATATAGTTGTTTGGACCATAGACATTAATTAACATAAAACACAAGTTTGAGGCTAAACTTCTTACCTTACATGCCATCCAATACTCAATTGATTCCTCCTCTTCTATAATGACAGTTTGTTCCTTCTAGAGTATCAAAATCCCACCGGAGGACCCATCCGTGTTGCAATCCAATTCCAAAAAATCATTTTTTTTCCCAAAATTTGACTTCTCTTGCTCTCCTAGTTTAGTTTCTTGAAGCAAACAAATGTTAGGTTGCATAGAATTCACTTGATTCCTAATTAGGAACCACTTGTTAGGGGTGTTGAGGCCCCTAACATTCCAAGATATTATTTTCATGGATGTTTAGGAAGGGATTCCCCCTTCCCTACTTTGAACATTGAGTTGAGTTTTAGCTAGTCGCTTGCTTCCCCATCCCATTTCAGTTTGTCCTGGTTCGAGATTCTACCTCTCTTCTTGCTTTCCCCATAATTTAGGGATAACTTAAGGGATTCATTTTGGTAGATTCCAAACTTTCCCTTCACTAGTGGCCCTAGCGAAACTGTCCTCTACCTTTTGTTCAAAATTTTCCCATGATTAGCCACCATAGTGCTAGGGTTCAAGTTTTCTTGGTCTTGTTCATTTATCTAGTCATCTAGTCCTTCCTTTATCTCTAAGTTGAAGCATCTACTTTTGGAAACTTCTGCTAGATTTGCAAGTTTGTTTCCCACCTTGATCAATGAGTTTAACTCTTCCTCACTTGCCTTATTTCCCAACAATTCTTCCCTTATGGTGGTCTCTATCATACCTATTGCTTCAGAGAGCTTTTGATCTAGTGAGTTAGCTCTTCCTTGGACACCCAAATTGTTCACCATATCTTCCTCACCCTCAAGTTTTTCTGGAAAATCCTTTCCCAATGCCCTAGTTCCATCTGATTCTACTCGATGGGGCCTTTGCTACGATAAATTGTAGTTGGAAGATTGTGAGGTGCATTCCCATCTCCCTCCATCATGAGATGATGATCTCTAGCCCACGATTTTTACCAATGGATTAGTAGTGAAGGGGTTTATAGAAAGGACCTGCATCCATTCGCTTTGATCTAAAACCATTCTAATTTCCTTCCATAGAACTCGATTCAGATTATTTTCCACACAAATCCTTATGTGGTTGCCCATTCCTTCTTGATCCAACCTTTCTTTCGCACAAAGGAAATATCCCAAGCTATTTCTAATTTCTTCCAAAACATCAGGTTCCCAATACTCCAAAGGTAGATTTGGAAGTGTATACCAGTCCTGCACAATATCCACTTGATGATGAAACAAACCAAATCCCACCTTCTAGTGACACAAATAAAAACTACAACCATCCATGATCCATATTCTATTCATTATCTTCTCCCGAATGTCTCTGGTCAGGAAAACCACCAAAAAAACCATTGGACAATGTTTTGAATTCAAGATCAGGGTCCTAATTTCCATGCCACCAGAATTTTAGAATTTCTCAATTTAGGGTTCTCCTGTACCATTTAACAATCAAGGCAACATTTTCCAACATCGTGATCTTCGCTTGAAGCTTTGGCGAGCCCAAATTTATTGTTTTCTAGGTGTTTCCATTTGGGACCGACCTATCTGTATTCAATTCTTCATGCCTCCACATTGGGTTCCATGTTGGAGGATGTTGCCATCCATTTTGATTCCTATTTCTCCCCCACATAGGGTTTTGACCCCCTTTATGATCCCCAACACCACCTCTAAAACCCTGATGGTTTCAATGCCATTGTTCTTGATGTTTGGGCCAACAAAATTCAAGGTTGGTGTATCGCTGCTGACTTTGACGCCCACGAGCCCTAGGATTTCTCCTCTCCTGAGGATGACTTCCATGATCATGCCATTTCTTGTTGATCACTCGCTGCTGAATGCTTTCCATTGGTATGGCAGTCTGAGTTTCCCTTTCCCATCTCCCTTGATGCTAAATTCCTATAATGTCCACCTATTGAGGTGCACGCCCAACCATACCACACATTTTTCCATCGATACTCTATGATTTGTCCCTTCGCTGCTGCTCTACTTCGGCTCACACCATAAATTTTGCTATCCTTGATTTTTAGTCTCATTTCTTTACCTTTATATAGTAGTACATCTATTTTTTAGGTCAAATTTTATGTGTGGAAAATTTTATGCAAGTTTTAGCTATGAGAAATCATCACTTGATCTCTTAGAGGTCACTCGATATTCCTCTTAAAATTTATTATAAATTTTAGACCTTTCTATGAAATACTTATGTAAAACATGTCAAGTTTTGAGTTGTGTATGTGTGTTGTCTTCATTAATCTTATTTTCTATGATTAAGACAATACAAGTCACTAAATATTCTAGCATATCATCCCATTTTCAAGTTTCAGGATCAATTTTATGCTTAGTTCTATCCATTTTCTCTATTGCAATGTTAGAGTAAGTTAGTTTAGGTGTTACACTAAGGGAACCAACCCTTTCTTTAAATTCACTCCAAGTTTAGGTCACCCATACTCTAGAAGTGCTTCCATTTTATTAGTTGGAAGAAGAGTCAACATACTACTCTCCAAAGGGTGCATTCCATCTTGAATATTTTTTGGCACGCCTAATGGGACCGTTTCAACTATTTTATTCTATTACTTTTCATTTTTTGACCATCTCTGGTATATATTTATTTGATTTTTCCTTTTGAAGGAGATATTTTACATACTTGAAAACTTTGAAAGCTTGAATATATTAATTTCAAGAAGATTTAGTGTTAAAATATTATGAGAAGAGTGCAAAAAAGTGGAAGCTTACAACCTTTTGAGTATTTGAAACTATCATCACCTAGGAGGAGGGGAGGATCAATTCATAAAAATATTGTTTTAGTGAGAACACATTCCACACCTCCACTTGGTAGGTTTTCTCCTTTCACTCCTCAAAATCAATTACTCCTAATTCTTATGACTGCTCTTAGGAATCATACTTTTGTTCCATTTGATGGAGGGAGTGCATTAAATCTTTCCCAAAATTATGATATTCCTATGGAAACTCTCAAAGTATTCCTTTCTTTATAGGAGAATACACAACTATTCCCATTGAACATATCAAATATATTGCAAACATTTATGCAGTGCATCATTTTATCTAAGAAAATATTGTTATTATATAGTTTCCTAATTTATTTAAGGGTAAGGCCTTATAGTGGTATAGGATTTTATGGATGAATTCTATTGAAACTTGGGGTTATTTGGGAGAATCCTTGTGTAATAAATTTGAAGAAAAATCAAACTATTTGTCCCTAGTGAAACAATTTACAACTATCAAAAGAGCACCACATGAGAACATGACTAATTTTAGTTTCATATTTCAAACAATATAGGATATGATCCCACAATTGGTAGAAAATTCTCTTGAATATTCTTTTCTATATTATCTAAGAGCATAGAATAACTTGAAATTTCAACGATGATTCAATCTATGGATGGAAGAATAATTCTCAATTCTTATGATATAGTCATTAGAGCTAAGAATAGTCTCATAAAAGTTGGAAAAGGTGCATTGGTACCTTCTAGGCCTATATATTCTAAAATATAGGCCCAATTCCATCTCTAATACATGTAATAACACATATACCAATACCAAGTCAAACACTAATTCAAGAAAAAATATGCCTTATACCATTCCAATAACTTGCAAGAAGTAAAGAGCCTTCTTCAAACCTTAGTAATAAGTTGGTAAATATTAATAGATAGAAAGATAAAATTTACAAGCCTTATAAAATTCCTTACCAATCCAATTAGTCTCATAGGCCACCATTTCAAGCTAATCCTCATGGCCAAAACCAAGCTATTAATGCTAAACCTTTTCAATCATATAATTTGAATGTTGTCAGCATTTCAAAGGCATTAGTTCCTATCCAAAACAACTTAGTATAGGATTGATCTTATCTTGTGATAAAACATTAAATGATCCAAAAAATAAAATTAAAACCACTCCCAATAAATTGCAAAAATCACATGCAACTTGGATTCCCCACTCCTCATAAATTAAATTTGATTTTGAAAATGCACTACCAACACAATATGGGAACCCAACTTTTCCTACAATTGTTGAGGATTTTTAAATGACCTGCAATAATTTGTAACTCCCAAAATCCCATGCCCAAGTTTTCCATTTTTCTTTTTTAGACATTAAATTGCACTCAACACTATCTCGAACACGATAATTTACAAAATAAATTAGACCAATTATTTAAAATTTTATTTTTGTTCTAAAATCATCTATAAATTATTTCTCAAAACATTATTCAAATCCAACCACATAAAAAATTAAATCTTTTTGGTTGATGCAAAATTTCTCTCACAACCCAGGATGCTCCTGCATCACTATGTCCCCCTATTTTGGCTCCACATTCAAATATGTCGGTGTTGGAATTTTTTTATTTGAAACTCAAATATCTAGAGTTAGTTGTTGGGACTTACTTTTCGGGAAATTAGAATAGTTGTGTATAAATACCTAGTTATTGCATCATTTGAAAATTAACAAGATATCTAGCAAGAAGTGAAAGAATTGAGCATTATTGAGCAAGAATTATTTTCAAGAGCATTATCAATCAAGTCAACTGAAACATTTAGTGATTTATTGCAGCAATTCAAGATCTAAACATCATGTCAAAGTGTTTGTGAGTGGTGTTCATGATTATGTTTTCATATTGTTTGTGATATCTAACCTTTGTAGGTCTTCAAGAAATCCAAGCAAGTAAGATCCAAGACTTGAGGAGATGTGCATGACTTCAGTCCTTCAAGGAAGCCATTGAAGGGTGGTGAGTTGTAGCACTTTGTGGATTCATCATTCCTTCCTATCATTTATCCATTTATCATTGACATTGCCATTATGGAAGTGGACAGACTAACATGAGGTTTGACTAAGGCAAGCCCCTCAATGGCACAACCTTTCTTCCCTCTTTGAATATGCAATTTTTAGGTCCAAATAGGATTGAAGAAATTTTGAAGATAAACTTACATCATTGCAATTCAAACCCTACACCTTGAGAACTCACATAAACTCACTTATAGAAATATTTGACAATGATCTGAAAAATTTGTAGACAAAAATCATAAGCTTTGATCTGACTCTCAAGGACTATGAAAACATATTTGAAAAAGACCTATTAGAAAATGAAATCCTCAGAGGAAACATCCTCATAAATTAGGCTCAAACTTATACCACAAGTGCATAGTGTCCTACTCAATCCATTTTTAAATTTCAAATTTCTTAGTGATATCATAGATATGTTTTTGATTAGCAATAAACAGGTTTTGTGGGGACTAGAAAACCCTTACAAATAGGTTTTGAGGGGACCTGAAACCCCTTACAAACAAAAGAAAGCTACATAAAGATAGGAACATAGACAATAAACAACCCAACATCAGAAGTCTACCAAAATATATACAAGACACACCAAACTGCAAGAAATCAACTTTGAAGGGATTGAAAACCCTTTTACAACCAGGAGCACATGGGCCTTAACCCCCAAACATCTTTAAAGAAAATTCTTGAATCTGCTAGGAACCAATCGTAACCTGCAACATCCACTCCATAGAAAAATAGGTACTCAATACTCAGCTAAAACAAAAAGGGCTGCCAAAGCACCCTTCAAGACCTGTCATTTTTCTCCACCTCCCTACCTCAATAAGAGAGCAACAAGGGAAAACCAAATTGGTGTAGAACACAAAAAAAAACCTTGATTCTCAAAATATCTAGAGAAACCAAATACCCCACCTCAATAGGGGTTATGGGAAACACAACAGAGGGCTACAGAGCAACAAATGACTAGCAACACCAAAAATCTTGAGAAGCCAACCCAAACTCCACCTCTAAAAGAGAGGGATCCCATCTATAGGAGAGGATGATATGAAACCCCTTACCTCTAGAACCATGATTCTTGATGCCAAACAAGTGCCACCACAATAGAAACCAACACTCCACCCAAAAGTAGCAATCTCCCCCTCTATAGGAGACATCGGCCAAAGAATCCAATAAGTAGCTATAGAAGGAAGGGCTGAAATAACATCCCTTAGTAGTGAAAGCATCAGGTATTGGGAAGAAAAGGTAGAAACCACCTCATAAAGCTCATATAGCTCGGCCCAAAGAGAAAAAAATGAGCAAACCCCAACACTCAAAAACTTTCTCAGGGAAGCACCTAACATCAGAGAATAGGGATCCAACAACCATAAAACCTAGAGCTAGGAAAGTTCTACACAAAACCCCTTAGAAAAGGATACCATCACAGACCGAAAGGAGTACAAAGGGGAACAAAATAGGAACACCAAGAGGCTCCACCAGAAGATAGCCTAGAGCTAAGAACAAAAGACAACCCCCTTTAAGAAAGATGACTCAACCAGCCACAAAGGGAACCTAGAGCCCAAGAAAATGAGCCCTAGAAATAGAAATTGGGCAAAAGAAACACCCCTCCACATGAAAGCCTCCAGAAAGACAAACAAGGGAGAAGTACAAAGGCCAAATTACTGCACAAGAGAGGACAATCGAAAGCACAAGAAATGGAACACCCGTAGACACTAGGAGCCCAACAACACTGGTTTAGAATAGGACAAAAGCCAACAATGAACCAAAGGGGCCTTTGAAGCCAAGGGGAAAAGAAACCACAAACCCAAAATAGAAGGGACAAACCACAAGAAGCCCTGCTCAAAGGAGAATACCTCCAAAACAGACCAAGAGACCACCAGATCCGCACCACAAACTTCTCCCAAAGCACGACAAGAAGGCCAGAGAGACATCAAAACCACATGATCTATAAAAAAATAGAGCCCCAAAGCCTCCAAACCACCATCACCATCATTTGAATCTCCCCCATCATCAAAATAGTAATTTGCATCTTTAGGTCATTAGAATTATTACATTTCATCCTTAGGTTACTTTCATATTTTTTCAAGGGAAAGTTGACTCACCTTTCAGGTTGTAAGTCAATCATATATCTTGTCTGAATCCAAATCCATCAAACTTCCATCATCACTATTTACTCATTTAATGAAATAAAATAAAAATGTTGAACCCCCACAAAGGGAGATCTCAGGCTAAAAGATTCCACATTTTTCACCATTTCATTTTGGTGAACCTAACATGTTAACTTTCTATGCCCTCTAAAATTTGAATATTCACCCTAGATGTAGATTTTGCATTGCATTACCTTGCATTATTCAATTAGGCATCCGTTTTTGCATCATAAAAAGCATAAAAAAGTCACAAAATTGGCATATCAATTACATCCTATGTTGCAATAGGATTTATTTCAGTCATTTTAGCTCATATCTACATTACAATTGCATTTAAAAATTTTCATTAGGTCATTTAAATCTGAAATCAAACTTGAAAGTGTTCATTGCATTAATTTAGGTACTTTGCATATAGCTTAAAAAGTGAAAAATTACATGGTTTTGTTTCAAAAAGGCATTAGTATCATCATTTTAAGATTTAGGCATATTAGAATTAGTCAATTGTTGCATCTTAGACCTAAAAATTGTATTCACAATTGTTATTTATTGTTCATGATTTTCAACATTGTTACACATTTACATTTTATGTTACATAATCTTAAATTGAGAAAATTCTAGAAATATATTCATTGTCAGGCCTGTTTGAGCATAGAAAAATAATCCTTAAATAGTATCATACATAGTAAAATTTTGAATTTTCCAAAAGCCTATATAGGACACATGTGACCTAGGTGCCCTTGTCCAACTAAATTAAGCCAAATATTACTATGTAGAACCTTGTCTCCAGTCTTTTCCCAGATCTGGTATTAGTTTTTACGTATTAGTTCTATAACTGTACATGTTTTGCTAAAAAAAAATTGATATCTTGATCTATAGGACATAACATCATGTTATCATTGTAAAAATATTTGACCTTATAATAATTCATGTTCTATTACCAGTTCTTATTAATAATTTCAAGAAATTTTTGTTGCAAGCATGCCAAAATGACTTTATTTCTCCTCTTTTGTTATTTTCATTGATCCCTCTCCCAATATATCTTCTATGTGTGAGGTTAATGTGGTGCAAGAGAATGCAATCATTTAAAATCATGGGAATCATGTTTATTCTTCTCTTGATACCTCAACTACTTGGGAAGAAGGTGTCTTGGTATTA
Source organism: Sequoia sempervirens (assembly GCA_007258455.2). Taxonomy (NCBI): domain Eukaryota; kingdom Viridiplantae; phylum Streptophyta; class Pinopsida; order Cupressales; family Cupressaceae; genus Sequoia; species Sequoia sempervirens. Next base: position 10,741,340 of record VDFB02274714.1, read on the forward strand.
GAAGATCCAATCATTGTGTGTCATGAGAATCTTGTTTGTTTCTCTCGCCCTACCTCTCCTACTTGGGAAGATACTGTTGGAAAAGAGGTAGAAATCATTGATATATTTCTTTCAAAATATAATAATATGGATTTCATAGATGAAGATGCTAAGGTGACATTAGGTCCCCCTCAATAGAAACTCATCAACACATAGTCGACTCCATTGACGTTATGAATACACAATTGGCTATTAGATCTCCTTTAATTATTGGACCTCCTAAAACTCCTTTAATTATTGGACCTCCTAAAATCTCTTTAATTATTTCACCTCCTAAAATTCCTCTAATTATTGAACCTCCTAAGTCACCTCTCATTATAGGACATCTTAAACCTTCTAGACATCTTGAACTTTGCATAACAACTTACTAGTAATCATGTGTCACAAAAACTAAGTTATCACATGGTTTCTCACACATATAACACTAGAAACAATAAGCAACCAAAATAAACACCAACATACATCCCATTACCTCAACCATACCTCCCACCTACACCTAACATTCCACAACGTAGTGGTAAAGAATATGATCTTACTGAGAAACTTTGTAACACTCCTACTAAGATCTCATTGTGGGATTTGATTCAAACGTCACCTGTTTATCATGGAATGATTCAAAATGCTTTACAATTTTTTTTTGTCCCTCCTAGTACACAACCAAATGATGTAGAAGCTTTACTTGAGGGTATGAATTCGTTTAATGTGGATATTATCTTTCACAAAAAAGAGTTATCCCCTTCGGAGACACAAAAGAAAAATGATGCTTTGATGATTGTAGCTATTATTAATAGGATTGGGATTAGGAATACCCTTATTGATAATGGTTCAAGGCTTAATATTTGTAGTAAAAATATTTTCGATAACACTGGAACAAATAAGACTAAAATTCAACCATATTCCTTGTCTATCTGTGGTTTTGACAATGTGGGAGGACAACTGCTTGGTGTAATAATGTTGCTTGTTAAAGTCGGTAAGGTTGTGTTGCAAAATACCATCCATGTCATGCCCCATGACCTTTCATATAACCTTCTCTTGGGTAGACCTGTTGGGTAAAAATTATGTAATCCCTTTATGGATTACAAAACCTGAATTTCAGCCATAGTTGTTATGAGATAAAATATCTCCTCTTGAAAAGGGGAGGCTCCCTTCTTACTGCTTATAGGAATGAAAGTAAACTATTCTAGACTTAACAATATTTACACTATTCTAACAATGGGGATGTGTTACATTCATAATTCTCTCTTCTTTCATGGAATATGTTTACAATGTTCCACGTTGTTACTTTGTGATGCTTTTCAACTATAAGTAATAACTAAAGTAGTAATTTCCAATATTCTTATTTTTTCAAAGCATAATCTAAGAATGCTAGCATAATAAAATATTTTTTAACCAAAAAACCAATGAAAGAACAAAGTCTTTCCGTTGTATTCAATGATGATTTCTTTAGTAACCAATGATGCAAATTGAAGAAAAAAGTATTTCAATCTACTTCATGAATAGATCCATGAATATAATGAATAATTTCAAGCACAAAGTCTTAAAGATCATTCACCAAAAGATATCCATAATCTCAAGTAAATGATATAGCACAAAGTCTATAAAATCCAACTTGAGCGCCCTCCAATCACAATTAATAAAATGCCACTAATCCAATAATATAATAAGATAAATCAATGTGAAAGATGTAGAAACAATCACATTCATTTGAAATTGATCCAAAAAAAAGTTTGGAATGCAAGTTCACCTTCTTTATTGATTGAATATAGTATCACAATATGAACTCAAAGTTTCAAAATCACTTAACAATTTGGTAGCACTTCGTTGCAATAGATTAAAGGTCCATAATACAATAGAGCTCTCTCTTATTTATAGGTGAGAGCTAAGAGTTATTCTAGGAAAAAACCTAACTTTTGACTTATTCAACATGATGTCCATGATTATAGGAGGACATCTCCATTTTCACATGTAGTTGCATGAGTACAAAACGACATGTAAAAATGTCAATGCCTATTTACATAAAGCATGTGAAAAAGCATACAAAATAACTTTGGAAATGGAAAAATATTTATTGTTCCTTGCTTTGGGCTTGGAAATCTTCATACTTCTTTAGGATCTCCTGCATCATTGTCTTGTCTAGTCCTAAAGTGTAATCAATAATGGTATGAACCTTTGTGATAATCTTCTTTGCAGAAGAACAAACCTTCTTGCATCTATCTAGATGTGTTTTGAGATTATCCAAAGTCAATTATACATCACACAAAGTATCCATTGAAGCTAATGAAAATGCTTCATCTTCTAGTTGTTTCTGAATTGCTTGCTTGAATACTTGAATAATCTCACTAGTTAGAAGAAATGTGTGATTTTCATCAAGAAGCTTTCCTGACAATTCCTCAATTTTGTTCACCGAGACAACATGATGCTCCTCAACATCCTCTCCTTGATTAGGTTCTTGATGACGTGTATGTAGTTTTTAATTGATTCTTTGATTTCCACATACTTATCCTTATCAGGAATAATCCCAACTTCCACTAACCTTCCTAGTTTCACTTTCTTTAATTGTGTCCAAGACTGAAGATTTTGCTCCATCTCTTTTTGCTCAATGGAGATGTATTTATTGTCTTGTCTAGTTGAAGTTTTATCTTGGATATCTATGTGATCTTTTTCATTGCAATGGTCATGAATTGTGAACCTTGCTCAATTATCCTATCCACAAATTCATACATGATTTTCCCCTTTGAGTAATATTTTTCAACATTTTGAACCAAAGGTTCTTCAATACTCATTGAAACAAGTTGCACATTCTCAAAAGATTTTGTGATTCTCCTTAACAAAAAGGCGAGGTGTTTAGATTTCTCCTTATACATGTCCTTGGTCTCTTTTAGCTTGTCAAAATTTTCCATTAACACAGTCAAATATGCTTGAGCATCCTCCTTTGTGCTTGCATGTGTGATTTTACCAATCTTGGAACCTTGGTAATAGTGTAGTCTTCTATGCTGATTTCTTCGTGGCTTTTACCTTGAGGTGGGTTTTCCACTTCCACATACTTGTATCTTGATTTGTCCATGTGCAACCTTGAGAGAACCTTCAAATTATTTTTCCCCTTAGGATTTTGCGGAGCTAACTCTTCAAAATCCAACTCATTAGGAGATACTACTTGCTATTTTCGTTTGGAAGCTTGTGAAGCAAGCCATGGAGGGAGGAAGGAAAAATTACTTTTTGGCCTTGTTGCCAATTCTTGAGTCACACCTGCATTTGTGAGCACAAATGTTGTAGTAACAATAGTTGGAATCTCTGTCATTATTGCACTTGGAATCTGCAAATTTGATGTATCTAGTAATGATTTATTAATGAATTGATCAAATTTTGCCTATGAAGATATGTCAAAAGAGGGAGATGACAAATTGGGAATTGATGATGAAGATCTAAAAATAACATCTACACTTTTCAATACCGACCCCATGGAAGGAGATGAAATAATTGAATGTATTATTGGAGGTATCATCACTTTGAGTGCATGCAGAATTGTTGAAGGTAGAGGTGAAGTTGGAAGAGAGGTGGAGGAGAGGTAGGAATAGGAGGAGTATTAGGTGTTGTGGCAACAATAGGTGATGATGTATGCATAGGTTCTTGAATGAAATTATCATGTGGAGATGTTCACATTTCCTCATCTTTCCCTTCTTCTTTCGGTTCACCTTCTTCTTATGTTTCTTCTTCCTCTTTAGGTTATTCTTCTTCAATAGTTGGCACTGTACTCTTCCCACAAGTAAATGTAATCTTAGTTCCCCGGCATGTGGAAGAGGGAGAAAAAAATTCCTTTTTTTGGGTTTTGATTTCTTGTTGTTTGCTTGCTTCTCCTTCATATGCCTCACCCTCAAAACTTGTCTTGAAAGGATTCAACTGAATACCTTTCCTTTGCAACCATAAATTGGTATTACTTAGAATAGGAGTAAGCCTTTGTCGAATAGATGTATTTTCTTTTTGATACCATTGAATGAGAGGAAATGGTTTGTTTGCTATCTCCTCATCATATAATACATTAAGAATATCACCAACATATTCAATTTCCTCAGGAAGATCTACCAAGCCAAGATCAAAAATTTGCTCCACAGTGAGCCTACAAAAAGCCATCTTTCTAACATTTTCTTCATCTCTGCACTCAGCTCAAATGCACTCAAATTGGTAGACGTGTATGAATCTTTTTAATCTTACTTTTCATTCCTCTATAATCAAAATCAAATCTTCTTTTGTAAGTCCTTAGAGTCGTGATCTACATCTTTGATGCTACAACCTTAGCCTTGGGTATTGTTTGTACTAAAAACCTTCCAATGGAGATCAAAAACTTGATCCCTGGCTTATGGATAACTTGTCACTCATTATACATATAGATAATCTATCTACATAGTTCCATCAATACCCATTTATAAGAATGATATCATATCCCATGAAGCAACCCACTTTAAGGTATGTGAAGGTAGGGAATTGTAAGAAGATGCATCCATACTTATTCACTACTCCCGATGATTCATCAAAAAATTATTTCTTCTCCAATGATGGATCAAACTTGCATAACAAGGGTGCAAAGAAAACATTGTTTACCCTCTTGAAGTGTCTGATACTTCTTAGGGTGATTTTGGAATAATACTTTTGAATACGTACATATCTTCTATCTCCTTCTATTGACAAACCTATATATTATCTCATTATTGTTGCAATGTATACCAAGTATGAAGTCATATAGAACTTCAAAGTAGTGGGTACCTTGATGAGTTGCTCATGATTTCATCACTGTTTTTTGCACCCCAGTCGATGCGACTCTTCCTTCTCTTGATAACTCTGATGTATTCATACATCCATTCTTGGAATGTCGAAGATGCTGGAAATACTTTCACTCTACTTAGGAGAGTAATCATGTCATTCATGTCCTCATTGAAATCACTATGAGGAAAGCTCTTGGGGCATATTACAATGCTAGGCCTTGGGGTCATCAACTATTTTGTATTGATCAACTACTTGGCCTCGTTTTGATTTTTTTCATAAGATTATTGAGCATGTTGAATGGTCATATCTGTGTATTTTTCCATAGTTGGGACTTGGAAAAAAATGTCAAAGAAATCAGCATCAAGCCTCATCATCACCTGACCGGAGGAGTCCCTGATGCTTCTATCTTCCCTAATGTAGTGCGAAGCTACTTGCAAGACAAATTCAGGGTACTGAGCTACCACTAGGAATGAAGCAACCCGATGGAGGCTATTATGAACTATTTCTTCCAACTCTTTTTCAATAGGTTGTTTCTATGTCCTTTTAACAAAATCATCCATGTCTAGGTGTCCAATCTCCATGTCCTTAATCTCATTGATCTTGGATGTAACCACTGTCAATGGATAAACACCTTGGTATTTATAGTTCTTATTGGCCTTCTTGCTTGATGATGGAGATTCCTTAGTTGTCATTGAATGCACCAGGAAACAATGATTACTTGATGAGAAAAAGCCTTCGACAAATTCCTAAAAGGAACTTTACAAAGTAATTGCAAGGGAACAAGGGATTTTTCCAGTAGTAGAAGAATATGCATTATGTAAGCATGGGAATGTAAAATATCCAAGTGAGCACATTGGGGAAAGCGAATGGAAGCAATGGAGCTAGAAAAATCAAGTGAATACAGGAGAAACAAAGTTTGGAAATAATTTTTGGAAGATTTCTAGGAGTTAGTGAAATTTTCTACATTTTATGTAAGGACACTGAACTTCAGTGCCACTGCATGTTTGGGAAGGTCTTCATGCATTAACACTAAAAATTAGTGCTCCTACATGCTTGCATGGTTGATTTGAAATTTTGGTGTAGGAGCACTCTTTTTCACTACCTTGACATAGATTTGCATGGAGTTTTCTTAGAAGTGCAATAGCGCTAAAATCAATGCTTGTGCATTTTGGGGAGATTACAAGTTATATGCAAAGGAACCTAATTTTTTTGCCCTTGCGTCTTCTTGTTTGCAAGAGTGGTAATTTTTTTTTCCTATTCACGTTAGTGTTAGGCCATGGGAAGACAAGAAATTTAACAACACTTTAAATTTCAACACTATTACAGTTTTGGAAAAAGCCCACCTATACACCATGAACTTATTTGGCAGATTGATATGTAATGGAAGAGAAAATATTTTCCATCATATGTAAAGGAAATTTTGTCATGTAGTGGCAGAGAAAAATTCTGCCATTACATATACTTTATATGTTTGAAAATTCAAGAAAATCATTTGCATCAGTTGGTGAAAATCACTGATAATGCAAAACATAAAACCCTTGTCCACTTTTTTGGGAAAAAACAACAAAATAAAGGAAATGTGGGGTAGTTTTGAAAACAAGGAAAATCTACGCCAGTGCATGAGAAAAAAAATACATAGTAAGGGATATTATCCCACCATATTTTCTCATGAAACTAGCATTCTAGACAACTTGAACCAACATAAAAAAACTAAAAAACTTGAGTTGACTATGCATGGATAAAAATAGGAGAAACACAAACAATGAATCAAAAAATAGATAGATAAAAATGATTTACAAGTGACCTAACCTAACGTGATTTTAAGAGGGAATCATTGCATAAATAAAATTAGTAAGGACCCTAATCATTGAAAACAAGGAAAGGTGAAAAGAAGAAAACATACCTAAAGGGTGTGAAGAAAAGACCAAACTCTAGTTGATGCCAACAAATCTTCACAATTCTACATGAATATGTGATCAAAGGTCTTCACCAAAATCACGAAGGGAAAAGAGGGAATAAATGAGGTTAAAAGATCACAAATGAAGCTAAAATGACATAAAAAGTTAGTAAAAAGAGTTAACAAAGTTTCATTTATTACACACGAGTTAAAGACAAGTGAGGGGACATAAAAATTAACTATGCACCTGCATTGAAAAACAACACTACTACACTTTTAAAATGTCCAATGATGTGTAATGACACTAAAAAATAAAGCCCCTACACAAAAAATTTTCCTAACACCCCATGTAGGAGAGTTGAAAATTAGTGCCCCTGCATGGGCAAAAAAAATTCTAACAATGGAAAACTAAAAAATCGACAAAATATTCATTTTGAAGATTTTCAAAAAATGAGAAGAGATAAGCGCTTGAGGGGAAAATTCAAGGCTCAAGATCATGCATAAAGTAAAGTGAAATTATGCCTTGTTTTGCATGCTTAGAGTGCACAAGACTTCAAAACAAACAAGTTTCATAGGGGTTATCCCATGAATCAAGCTCAGTTGGATTTAAGGATAACAAGACCATGGATTTGTGAGATGCAAGGAGTGCCTTCAATGCTTCATTGTGTAATGAATTACACATACAATAATAAGGTTTACATGATAAAAGTTGATCCTAAACTTAAAAATTGTTTACAAACTGAAACAAGAATAGAGAGTCCTTTTAGAACACTGATACGAACTTCAAAAGTGGAACCTTTACAAATTCAAGAAAAAAAGGAGTGTCTTTCATATGTGACAAAGTTGTTGGATGATGATTGGGGGTCATTATATTTCACACCTACATTCATGGGGGAATACAAAATTACACTATCAAAATCAAGAAAAGAGAAAGAAGCCACAATGGTATCAACACATTCTATCTCTGAATCATCAAAAAAATACGATTCCATAACTTCTAGCAAGGAGGAAAACAAAAATTACACATCCACTTATGATGAAATTGATTATGAGAAACCACCTTCCTCAAAATAAATAAAAGCAATTTATGGAAGAGGTTATCAAATTAAATAGTTTGGCTATAATGGAAAAAGATGTGGTGTAAAAGAACAAGGTATCCATGTCTACATAGAGCTCAACATGCAATAAACAAAAAAAATTCATGACTATTATCCTCCAAAAACAACAAAAACATCACAAATACCTTCACTTAATCATGCAAGATTCTCCCAAGATAAATAACATTAGTTGTTTCTCCTTGCCATGTGGTAGGTGTAGTATCACACAATACTCACCACCATGCATTGGGTTATAAATTAAGTTTATGTAAATCATATTTCATTTTGTAAGGCGCAACACATCATCATCCATTTTTGGCTCATCTTTGTCCCTATAGTTCTGGGGGAAAGAGTTAGGTAGCATTGTGTTAGGTGCATTCCTTCTAGCAAGGGACCCCTTTACAATATCTCCTTAATATGTTAGTGTAGCAAGTACACTAACATTTTAAGGGCCCTGTGGGCATATGGTCCCCCACTTATTATTTGCATAATAATGGTTCCTTTGTAGTGATGATAATATACATCTCCTAGAAAGTGTGACTTATCAATGGTAGTGCGGCCATCTCAATCTAAGTTGTGTCTCCTTTATGGTGATATTGGGCTTGATATCTTCTGAGTGTGTGACTTTTCTTGGCATATGATGTTCCCCTTTGTGGTAATGCTATGGCTAGTATTCCCTAAGGTGTGATATTTTATTCCCCGATTGGTCTTCTCTTAGTGGTGATGTCATGTGTGATATTCCCTAAGGTGTGACCCTTCATGTATTGAGCAATGCCCCTTTTGTTGTTTTGTAAATTGCCTTTTGTGGTGGTGTTTATAATGTCCCTTGAGTTTTTAGCTTTGTCTTATGTGCCTTTGTAGGTGAGTTTATGTGCCTTCTTAGGTGAGTGTATGCACCATTGTAGGTGAGTTTGTCATTTTTGCACCTTCATAGGTGAGTTCACCATTTTTATGCCTTCATAGGAAATTTTATCATTTATGTGCCTTCATAGGTGAGTTTATTATGCACCTTCGTAGGTGAGTTTATTATGCACCTTCATAGGTGAGTTTATTATGTGCCTTTGTAGGCAAGTTTTTGACCCTCCTAGGTGAGGTTTTGAAAAGATAGTTCATGGATTCAACATAATGGAGCTTTTTGGGTCGTGAACTTGATTACCCCTTTTAACATGGTCACCAAGCATAACACAACTTGCTTGGCTGTAGACCTATGTTTTTTATGAGTGTCTAGCATAACATAGCTTGCTATTCTTGTGGAACACCCTTTATTAACATGGACTATGGGCATAATACAACTTGCTTGACAATAGAGCTATGTGTTTCATGAGTGTCTAGCATAGCATAGCTTGCTAGTCTTATGTAACCCATCATATGACATGAACACCTAGCATAATGCAGCTTGCTAACTAGTTGATCCATGTGGCTCATGAGTGATTTGGCATAACACAACTTGCTAGTCCTCATGAGAGAATTCCTTTATCTAACATTCATTCGATGGATGAATTTTGGTATTTAATACATATTTAAGATTGAGGTCTCTTTGCCTTATCGACTCAAATCCCTTTAGTAATAACCTTGTGTTGTGTTGTGTGTATTTTATGTGTCTTCTTTGTGTTTATGTAGTGATTTGGAATAACACAAATTTCTAGTCCTCGTGAGAGGATTCCTTTATCTAACATTCATTCGATGTATGATGTTTGGTATTTGAGACATATTTAAGATTGAGGTCTCTTTACCTTACCAAATCGAATCCCTTTAGTAATAACATTGTGTTGTGTTGTGTGTCTTTTATGTATCGTCTTTGTGTTTATGTAGTGATTTGGCATAACACAACTTGCTAGTCCTCATGAGGCCATTCCTTTATCTAACATTCATTCAATGGATGATTTTTGGTATTTGAGACATATTTAAGATTGAGGTCTCATTGCCTTACCAACTTGAACCCCTTTAGTAATAACCTTGTGTTGTGTTGTGTGTCTTTTATTTTCCGTCTTTGTGTTTGTATCATGTATGTGTTCATTTCATTTTCATTTATGTGTTATGTTATCTTGATGTGTTTTATTGTGTATGCTTCATGTTTTTGTCATGTACATTTGTGTATGTTGTCTTGCAACATTTCATACATGTGTGTTCCTTTGTGCTTATGTTGGTTTTCAATGGGATCTTGGATCTTAGGGGCTTGTGTACTCCTCCTTGATCCTTTGTCATCCTATCTCTTCAACATTTGCACATTCAGACCCCTCTTAACATATTTTTTTTCTTTACTGTGTCTGAGCATAAGTTCACACTCTCACTAAAGTGGACACTAAATGTAGCATCGTAAATTTTCATCCTTAACAATTTCATACTATGTTTTACCCCCCCTTAAATAACTGGACCTAATTGAACATTTAGTTTCCTAAATTATGCATTTTGTGGCCCATTTGAAACATTTTTTGACAAATTGCAAGCATAAAACATAGTCTTTCATTTAACACTTTGTCTCTAACTCCTTAATTTCTAGAAAATAGGCTTGGAACACTAATGCCCAAGGCACCTATTTCCCCCTATTTTGGATCTAAATTCAAATATGTTGGTGTCAACATTTGATTATTTGAAATTCAAATATCTAAAGTTGGCTATCAAGATTTAATTTTTAGGAAATTAGAATAATTGTGTATAATACCTAGTTATTACATCATTTAAAAATTAACAAGAGATATCTAGCAAGAAGTGAAAGAATTGAGCATTGTTGAGAAAGAATTATTGTCAAGAGAATTATCAGGCAAGTCAAGAGCAAAATTTCAGTGATTTATGGCAAAAATTCAAGATCCAAACATCATGTCAAAGTGCATGTGAGTGTGTGTTCATGTTTATGTTTTCATATTATTTGTGAGATCTAACCTTTTTAGGTCTTCAAGCAATTCAAGCAAGCAAGATCCAAGCCTCAAGGAGATGTGTATGAATTTAGTCCTTCAAGGAAGGCCTTGAAGGGTGGTGAGTTGCAACACTTTATGGATTCATCATTCCTTCCTATCATTTATCCATTTATCATTGTCATTGCCATTGTCGAAGTGGAAAAAATAACACATGGTTTGACAACCTTTCTTGCTTCTTTGAGTGTGTAGGTTTCGAGTCTAAATAGGATTGAAGGAATTTTGAAGATCAATTATATATTGTTGCAATCAAAACCCTATACCTTGACAACTCATGAAAACTCATTTAGAGAAATATCTAACAATGATCTGACAAAATTGCAGAAAAAATTTGGAAGGTTTGATCTAACTCTTGAGGACTACATTTTTTTTTTTCAAATGGACCTATTAGGAGAGTCGCACCCTTAGAACATCCTCATAAATCAGGCTCAAATTTATACCATAGGTGAACAATATCCTACTTAGCCCATTTCTAAAGTCTGAATTTCTCCGTGATATCTTAGATCTATTGAATTTGCATCAGAACAATAATTTGCATCATTAGGTCATTTGAATAATTGCATTTCATCTTTAGGCTACTTTCATATTTGGTTAAGGGAAGGTTGACTCACCTTTCAAGCTATAAGTCAATCATATATATCTTGTCTAAATCCATCAAAACCCCATCATCACTATTTCCTCATTTAATGAAATAAAAGAAAAATGTGTTGAACCGCCACAAAGGGAGATATCCCCTAAAGGATTCCACATTTTTCACGATTTCAGCTACTAATCCTTTTATTATATATGAAAATATGTTATTCTTTAGGAAAACTAAGAGGATGAAAATGGAGCTTAAAATTAACTATCTAGTAATTTTTATATTAAGTATTTAGGGTTTTTTAAATATATCTTAGGTGTGAAAGTTTTTAGAGTTTGGGTTATCAAAAACCTTTGACTAAATTAGATAAATGATTTTGATACCATTTTTCAACACTTTGCAATGTAGGATAGTAAACCAGTAAGTATTCATGTGCTAATAGGTATTAATATTTATTTGGAACAATATCCTAAATTAGATAATTATTTTGAAGATGTTTATAATAGTCCTCACTCAAATGTTGTATGAAGTTTTTATGTATGCAATATTTTGCACAAGACTAAATATTGCTCAAGAAATAGGAATTCTAAGTAAGTTTATATCTAACCCTAGTAGGGAAGACTATATGTATGTTAAGAGGGTACTTAGATGTTTAAAACTGTATTTAAATTACTAAATTAATTTTCATGAATTTAATGATATGGGAAATATGCTTGATTTATAGGTTTTTTCTAATTTTTATTGGGATACAAATCTTGATTGTAGAATATTTACCACTACCTATGTGCTCACTTTGTTTACTAGAGTAGTTAGTTGGATGACTTATAAAATATAGTTTATAATTTCTCTTTTGACTATATAATTAAAGAGTATACGGTTTCAACACATTCTTAAAAAGTCAATTTGGTTATAGAGACAATGCTCATACACTAGTTTTATTTGTAGTTCCAAGCAAAATATTTTTGGTCAAAAAATTTTGGGCCGAATAGGTTTCAACCAAAACCACATGGCCTATATGTGGCCCAGACAAGGTTTCGAGGGAATAAATTTCGGCCGAATCCCAAAAAATTAATTTTTTCCTATTCCCGCTTTGAAATTGGATTTTTTAATGTGCAAGGTTTCTTTAGAAAGTGTTTAGGGTGAAACCATTTCTATAGAAAGGGTTTTGGGTGAAACCCTTTCTACCGAAATTGTCTATGTGGCATCCTAATTGACAACCAACTCAACTTTTTTCAGAATTTTCTGAAACTTTCAACTTCAACTAAGTATTTCTTTAGTCAAAATGATTTTTCTGTAAAAAATAAAAATACCCTTTTGTAGATCTCAGAGTTGTGAATCCAAATATGTAAGTTTTTTCATATTTTGATTAGTTTTAATATATTTTATTTTAAAAATAATAAAAGTAGGTTTTTAAAGTTAAAAAAGAGGTTGGTTAGAAATTAAAAAATAGTAAAACATATTAATTTTTTTAAAAAAATATATGGGGCACAAGAGGAGAGAGTCTTGTTCAAAAGGGTATAATTTTTTGAAAATGATTAAAAAAATAGACAATAGTTGATGGCCAGTGAAAACTATCGAATTCTAACAAGTTTGACTTTAAAACATTATTACGAGAAAAAAATACATCAAAATTTGATTTTTTTTTTTTCCATGCACAAGATCTTGAAGCTACCTATTTGGAGAAAACAAATTAGGGAGAAATGAAGTTTTTTTCAATTTATTTCTTGACGTCCCGTGAAGTTACTTTTTTCTAAAATTTTTAGCATTCCAAAATCTGTTCTTAAATTGATAAAAAGTAATGAAAACAATTTAAAAAAAAATCTAAAAAATTACAGGAATAAACTTTATCAAAGTTCTACATTTCATTAGTTTACATCATTTTGAAATTCAAAAAATAAAGACCACTTTTATGTGGTTGAAGTTTAGAATTTTTGTTGCTATTGGTCGATTCCTTTATAAAGTGTGACAAAGGTTTGTGTTTTTACCCAGGAAGGTAAGTATTGGGTGTGACAATTAAAGTATAATTTATTTGACTAAGAACTAAATATATCATTTTCCTAATAAACATATGGATGTGTAGTATCATTTTTCCCATTTGATGGTAAAGGGTGGAAAGTTATTGATTGAAAAGGTTGACACTTTAGAGAGTGTTATGAATTCACTCATTAAGCTAGTAAGTACAAAAAAAATTGTTGGTGTAGGGAGGCTATGGGTATTTCCTTTCTTAGAAATTAATTATTTTTTCTTATGCCCCTTATTATGTCATTTCATTGTAAATATCAAGTGGAAGAATGTTAGTCCAGGGGGTGATATCTACCTTGTAATTTATTTAAACTATTATAATTTATTTGTTTATTTAATAGTCAATTAAGTATGTGTGTAACTCCAACAATCATGGAGAAGGTCAAATTGGATGTCCACATGAGGTTTGGGTGTATTTTAATTAATTAATAATCTCAAGGTCACTTGGAGTATGTGTAAGGGGCATAATATGGGAGGAAGCATTGTAAGAAATCATTAAAAAATTGGCTTAAAGTGGAAGGGAAACTATGAAAATTGATGATGTCGTAAGATGTATTAGATGTATAGTATCCATTCAAAATTGTAATAGGTGTAATAAATTATCTATGAAAATGTGTAAGTTGGTTGTATTTTGGACTTGGGTAGTTGGTATTTTTCCTTCTAGTGATTTTTTTGACTTGTAGTGAAGTTGGAGGTCCAAGTTCATAGGAAAGGTCCACGATGTTCTAAAAATATACATGTGTAACTCCTATACACATTTTACAGGGTCCCTTTTGCATACTAACTACTTGTCTTAAGGATTTGAGTCTATTTTATTAGAAACATGTATGGTTTCCTAGGTTATATTTTATTATATATTAGAGGCATGAAAATGTAGTTTAACATATTTACATGATATGTCATTATGTTTCTACAATTTTTCTTGAAAAAAGTAAGAATTTGTGTTGATGTTACTCTATATTTGAGATTAATGCAAGTTGCTACCCTCTTTGGTCATGGGATTTACTTTTATCTAAAAGGGTTTCCCCTTGTATATTAGTTTTCTTATTGTAAGGTTCAATTATGGAACCAAGCTCTTAGGATCGCCTAGAAAGATAGATATTGAACTTCCATAAGAAAGAAACAAGATGATGAATTACTTTGTAATGGATACAAAATGATACTATGATACATAAAGTACATGAGGGACCTTGCTTATATAGGCAAGGTGATGAGGATCTGAAAACATAGGATAAATATGAAAAGTGTCTTAATCATATGGCATGGGACATAAAAAGTAACCCTAAAAATTTCCTAAGTAAAATTTAATAAACTAGTGTGAATAATACCTAATAGGGAAACTAGTTAGGTAATATACCTCATTCACACCAACATCCTATATTAAGTGCAACTTAGGGAGGAAAATATTCATGTAAATGATGCAAAGATGCAATGATGGGTCTTGGCTATAAGGCCATGCTAGATTTCCATATACAAAATATCTCTCACAAATGAAGTAAAGTTGAATACCTTGTAAGGGGAAACCCCTCTTCAAAATAGACAATTCATGAAACAAGTGATGGAAGAGGTGATGAAAGGACTCAATTTGACCCCCAAATGACTACATACAACAAAAATATATAATCAATAACCACCATAGGAGTGAAAGAGAGTGAATATGCATCCAACCCAAAAGAAGTAGCTCACGTGTAAATGGTGAATGCTCAAAGATGAGTTCCAAAGAGTTTCCAATACTAAGAAATAATATTTCTCTCTTTGGAAATAAAAAAAATAATACAAGTGGAATAAACTTCATCTCCAAGGAAATATATTAGAGAATAAATAACATGACATTTTCCTTCAAAATTACTCAAGTGTCCACATGTCAAAATCCAAAAGATGTCATAATACAATAAGGTGTAACTGATCCATAAACATATGAAGATTGATACATAGAACAATATGCAAAGACAAAGATGATGAGATAAAAATCATGCTACAAATTTCATTAAAGAGGAGATAAATTTCCTTAAATGAATCCTCCAAATCTACAACATGAAACTCCATAAACAATGATAAAATTTATGATAAATAAGAATCCCAAGCAAATATATCTATAATATTATTAATGTGATACTACATTGATTTAATAGGGGCCATATATAGTGATAATGATATCATTAGGGTAAATAGAAGATGGATATGTGATCTTAATAGGAGGAGAAGAAGCAAGAAGATAAGCCTATGAATCATTAAAACATGTGAGACGTAAAAATTATTTGGATCATCAAGGGAAATGAAGTAATAAATAACAAGATCATATAGGAATTGAGAGAGATATTGATCTCCAAATATTTCCTAAATCTCGGTCTAAAGTGTGTGTGGGTAAATCAAATTATTATATAACAAATATAATGTCATGGTCAATAATAAAATAAATCAATCCTATTGCATGATCAATATTGACCTACCTAAGATATGTATTTGGTTTAGATATGTGTCCATAAAGAAAAATAAAAGGATTAAGCCACCTAAGATGTGTTTTAATGCCATTTTTCTAAGACTCATGATTATCTTTATTCAAGATTACCACAAAAGGATGTATATAAAGCTCATTAGAGCTCCTTAAACAATAAAATCATTTATCAATAATCTCAATACATATCAATTGATTGAAATGAATTCATCTCATGAAAATTATTATTTTTAAGTGTAAAAATATCCAAGTAATCAACTAGAATGTAAATGTGTGAAAATAAAATAAAATACCTAAGTTAAATTCTATAAAAAGTGTATGGATGGTTGTGAAGATATCATCAATACCTTTTCAATGCTTATTCATTTTATGAAAAATAGGATTCTAAGTGAAAGTTATGATTGTAAAAGAACAAAAATCTAATCTATATTTCAATTAAAAATATCAAACACCTACAAAATAATCTAGAAAATTAGCCTATACCTTATAAAGTGCTCAAAAATAGCTTTCCAATGACTATAAGAAGTCAAGATTTGATACCTAGGTGAAAATTTATGGCTCTTGGAAAATACTATGCCTTTAGTAATGAATAAGGGGTCCTAACACTTCAAGTGACTAAAATTGGTGGCATTGTTACTTTGATAGTAGTTTTGGGTGGCAAGATTAGTCATGTTAGCCAAGTGGAGTGGAGTACTATTAGTGGTGGTAGGGGTTAAGTTTTAGTGGCAATATTTTTTTTATCATCGATTGGGTAGTTGGAAATGAATCACATTATCAAGAACCCTTGATCTATGAATGACCTATGGTTGGGAAGCCTTGAAACCAAGGGCTAGTAAACTTGTATTGATTTAGTAAATAAGTTTCTTTAATTAAAATATTAAATTCAAATTGTTGCATAGGGGAGATGTGGTTGATTATGTTGGATGATGCTTGTATTGACATGCTAACATTGAATTCATAAAATATATACCAATGAAAATTTTAATGATGAACCAACCATATGGTACATATGTTATGGATTCTTTATGACTTCGTATAATTTTTCCAATTAAAAAATTGAATCCCTCACAAATGGCAAAAAAGAAAAAAGAAAAATATAGTGTTCCTTATATAGAAATAGGGGTCTTTGGGCCTTCTAAACTTAATGGTGAGGTCTATTTTTCCTAAAAATATTCCTAGTAAAATATTAGGTATCTAAATCATGCATTGATTTGAGGGGCTTGTAGATCTAAAATATAGATACCATATAAGATTCAATGATAAACTCAAGCTCTTAGGATCACTCATAAAATTAAATATTGGATTTCCACAAGAGAGAAGCAAGAAGATTCAAACTACTTTATGATGGGTGCAAAATGATATTATGATACTTAAAGTGCATGAAGTACTTTTTTTTATATATGTAAGGTGATGGGGATATGATGACATAGGATTTTGACAATTGCCCTAATCATATGACATGAGATACAAAAATTAAATAACCATAAATTTGTGTGCTAAGAAAAACAGTGCGAGTAGACCTCATAGGGAAACTAATTAATATACCCTATTGAAACCATATTTATTGAGAGAGATAGAGAGAGATAATATAGAGACATAGATGGAGATGGATGGAGAGTGGTGCAAGGGCACTTAGGTTTTCATGCCCCAAGAGGGGGAAAAAGTTGAAATTTTATTTTTCTTGAGTTAATTGCATGTAATAAGGTCTTCAAGGACCATTTTATGTGTGTTTGAGTCAGTTTTGAGTGATTAGGTGTGAGTTAGTGTCTAGGTGCAAAACATTGCAATGTTGCCAAATGTTGTCAAAAGTAACTTTTGCAATTTTGTCAAAAAAAAGTGACCATAATGATGTGTTAGTATTTAATTTAAAATTTGGTTTTTAACCATTGGGGGATGGTTGGAAATTCCTTAAAAGGTCTTATATCATCGAACATGGAGCGGGCTTGTTGGAGATTTGAAGTTTTGAGCAATAAAAACTATGTTCTCTACAATTTTCTGAATGTTCTTTGCTACTACAGATTGCTAGTGCACTATATGGTCTAAATTTTTTTTGAAACATTTAAAGGGAACTCTTAACTTCATTTTGGTTTTTGTGTGATCAATTTTTATGGATTTTTTGAAAATATATTAGCATTTTAGTGAAACTGGTCTGAAACCCTACCTAAGGTTCTAGTGGACAAACAAAATGCATTTTCTAGAGTTCCCTCCGTGATAAGGCCTTGAAATCTTGCACACAATTCTGTTTCAAGGTGTTCTAATGTTATACAAGGTTTGGAGAATGGAATCACATGTGAGGAGTAGAAACAAAGGATAGACTGTTGCACTGGGTCATGTTTTGCATTGAAACCCTAGTGGCTTAGGGGGTTTTGTTAAAAAGGGCATTGTAGGGTGGTTTGTAAGAAAAGACCAATTTTTTGAGACCTTATGAGAGGTGCGAAGGATGTGTAAATATGACTAGAGTTCCATAGAATCCTTGAATCTAACTGTACCAAGCATATTTGCCTAATTAGGCCTAGTGAAGAAGTAGGGAAGTCATTTTTTGAAGGATTTCGTACAAAGGACCCTACCCTAGTTTTGAGATATGTTTGTAAATGGGAAAAGGGTATCTATAAATGCCTTTAAATTTTGAAGGTCATGCCTTCCCTATAAGTTATGTCTGAAAAACAGTTTTCAAAGGCCACTAGGGTAAAGGGGCAATTTATGAAGGAATGCTAAGTAGGTTGAGAGTCCAAGTTTCTTGAGAGCCATTTTCAGTTTGCAAATGTTGTTTCGACCTTTTATGAGGTGCTTCAAGTGTTTATTAGATGGTTTTGAGGCATTGATGCCTTATTTGGGTTTTGTGGCCTTTGAGGGGCATGCTCTATTTTGGAAGAGTCTTGAGTTTAGAAGGGTGCCTACTAGGATGGAGTCTAATATCATTTCCTTGATATGTTAAAACCATTGTGTCTATCCATGCTCTGCATCAAATTGGTATCAGAGTGTAGGTTTGATATAAAGAGGGTTTTTTGAAGTGAAGAAGAAATAAAGATGCCTCCAAAACAGAATCTAGTTGTGAGAGAGCTGCATGAATTAAAGAAGAAGCATGCAAGAGAGTTGAGAAAAGTGAAGGATTTGATAGAAGGCCTTGCATCCAGGCTTGTTGTTGTTAAAACAAGCTAGAAAAGAGGAATGGTCACATGAGACTTGAGTGTCTGAGAAGAAGAAAAAGAAAGGGAAGAGGAAAGTTCCCAAGGGTCTGAGGAAGAGATGGATCCTAATGACTTGAGGATGACAAAGTTGTTGAAGGTAGTCAAGGGAGAAGGTCCAAGATCAAGATGGATTTACCCATGTATGGAGGAAAATTGGATATTGAAGAACTCCTAGATTGGATAGGAGCATCGGATAACTACTTTGAATATAAAGATGTGCCAGAAGAACAAAGGGTGAAATTGGCCAAGACAAAGTTGAAGGGCCATGCATTGCTTTGGTGGGATTATGTATAAGGTGAAAGGAGAAAGAAGGGCAAGTCTAAAATCACATCTTGGGATTGTTAAACTCAAAGGAAAATTACTACCAAGTGACTATAACATTCAGTTATTCAAAAGAATTCAAAACCTCAAACAAAAAAAGATGGATGTGAGTGCCTATACTGAGGAGTTCTACAAATTAAGCATAATGGCAAGCCATGTAGAATATGATGTGGAAAAAGTGGCAAGATACCTCAATGGGTTGAGATACAACCTTCAAGATGAACTAAGCCTAACAAATCCAAGAACAGTGGAAGAGTGTTATCAATTGGCCATCAAGGTAGAAGATAAGTTGAGGAGAAGGCAGGAAAAGCAAAGCAGGGGCAGAGGAAGGATTTCTAGAGGAAAAGGTACATTTGCTGATTCAAGACAGTCATATGAGAGTCAAGGAGAGACAAGTAGATTTCAAGAACAAACATATGATTCAAGGGGTAGATTTAGAGGAGGTAGATTATATTCTAGGGGTAGATTTAGAAGCCAAAGAGGAGGTTCAAGTGGCTTTACAGGGAAATGTTATAAGTACAATAAATTTCCAAGCCATCAAGCATGGCAATGCACTGAAAATTAGTTCACTGCTTTAGTTGGAGGATAAAGAAGAAATCAATTTTCACAAGTAGAGGATGATAAAAGTGTGAACTTTCCATCAAACAATGTTGATACAAAAGTTGGTGAGTCTCTCATGGTGAGGAGAACTCTAATCAAAGTACCAATGGAGAAAGAGCCACTGCAAAGAAAGTCTCTTCTTAGAACTACATGTAAGTGCCTAGGTAAATGTTGCAAAGTAGTAATTGATTCTGGTAGTAAAGATAATTTGGTTTCAATTGAAATGGTTGAAAATGTTAAGTTGAAAAGAATCCCTCATACTACTCCATATAAAGTTTCTTGGCTTAACAAAGGTCAGCAAGTAGTTGTAAATGAGAAAAGTTGGGTAGATTTTCAGATAGGGGGATACAAGGATAAGGTTCTGTGTGATATAATACCAATGGATATGTGTCATTTGCTTTTGGGAAGGCCTTGGAAGTATGATAGGAGTTCCAAATATGATGGTAGAAAAAACACATATGTTATAGAGAAAGATGGAGTTTCCTACACCCTTACACCATTGAAAGATGAAAGCCAAAACCCACAAGTGAAGTCTAGAGTGATTTCAATGGGTACAAAGGAGTTTTTAAAGCCAATGAAAGAGGAAGAGGTAGGTAATACAATGGCGAGCAAGCATAGGACTGTTTTGACATCAATAAAAATTGAAGAGTTGCCTTGGGAAGTTTAGGAGGGATTGAAGGATCATGTGGACATAGTAGTGAATGAAATTTCTGACTTTTTGCTTCTAAGTAGAGATGCTAGTCACTATATTGCTTTTGTACTAGGGGTTGGTTTGTCCTATATAGTAGCCTATGACATACAAATTGAAGAATGTAATGCATCTAAGGAAAGAGGTGGCGTCAACCTCGATGATGCACTTTTTTGGAAGGTTGAAAATGAAAGGAATTTAGATGCTAATGGAAACAAGATTGTTGTGAAGGAGATTGTAGAGTTGAGCAAGCAATACTTGAGGGGAAAAGTAAGTATAGAGCAGCATAATGATCAAACTAGGTTGCAAATGGAAGATAGACAGTTAAACAAGAAACCACAAAAAGTGGAGCAACAAAAGAATGTTGCAGATGAAAGTGGAGGTAATGCTGAGGGTCCCATGGTTGACATGCAAGAAACTGATGGGAAGGAGTTAGAGAAAATAGGCATGGGTAGAGTGTAATCCAAGAGGGATATACCGTAGTCAAATATCGGGAGCAACAAGTGGGTTGAATATCTCCACAACTACATTTTCAAACATAAGAAGAGATAGGGGATGAGTCATAAG
The DNA here is from genome assembly GCA_007258455.2 of Sequoia sempervirens. Lineage (NCBI taxonomy): Eukaryota > Viridiplantae > Streptophyta > Pinopsida > Cupressales > Cupressaceae > Sequoia > Sequoia sempervirens. The sequence goes on from VDFB02274714.1 coordinate 10,762,464, forward strand.
GTGGTTGATATTTGGAGTGGAAGGACATTTCTAGTGCATGGATTTTGGTTTCAGAGTGTTGGTATTGCAACACTCTAGGAAGTGTATAAAGATAATGTATATTTTTAGGAAATTATTGAATTTTTCAAGTAGCCTTGTTTCCATCATATGGAGCAGTGGCTCAATTATCTTATAAAAGGTAATGGAGCAAGTTCACAAGAAGGTTCAAATGCTGAGTGGGTCAGAGGTCTTCCACCAAGCCAGCCTTTGGGGTTGGGATGCATTTTGGACATGAAGGAGCTCAAAAGGACAAGAAATCAAGTCTATTTTTAGTCATTAGTTTAATGGGAGGATCTGCCTCATGAAGGTGCTACTTGGATGTTTGTAGATGATATTCCTAGGAATGGTTTACTATTGCAGGTCCTAACACAAAAGAACCTTGAGTTCTTTTTCTTCCCCAGGAGTATGGTGCAGGGGCACCCAAGTTTTCATGCCCCAAGATGGGTCAAAAGTTGAAATTTTGTTTTTCTTAAGTTAATTGCATGTAATAAGGTATTCAAGGACCATTTCATGTGTGTTTGAGTCAGTTTTGAGTCATTAGGGGTGAGTTAGTGTCTAGGTGCAAAATATTGCAATGTTGCCACATGTTGTCGAATGCAACTTTTGCAATTTTGTCAAAAAAAGTGAACATAATGATGTTGTGTTAATCTTTAATTTGAAAGTTGGTTTGTAACCATTGGGGGATGGTTGGAAATTCCTTAAAAGGCCTTGTATCATTGACCATGGAGTGGGGTTGTTGAAGATTTGAAGTTTTGAGCAATAAAAACTTTGTTTTCTACAATTTTCTGAACGTTCTTTGCTACTACAACAAATTATACAGATTGCTAGTGCACTATATGTTTTGAACTTTATTTGAAATATGTAAAGGGAAATCTTAAATTCATTTTTGTTTTTGTGTGATCAATGTTTATGGAGTTTGTGAAAAGATATTAGCATTTTAGTGAAACCGGTTTGAAACCCTAACTAGGGTTCTAGTGGACAAACAAAATGCATTTTTTGGAGTTCCCCCCATGATAAGGCCCTAAAATCTTGCACAAAATTCTGTTTCAAGGTGTTCTAATTTTATACAAGGTTTGGAGAATGGAATCACACACGAGGAGGACAAACAAAGGACAAATTGTTGCACCGAGTCATGTTTTGCATTCAAACCCTAGTGGCTTAGGGGGTTTTGTTAGAAAGGCCATTGTAGGGTGGTTTGTAAGAAAATAAAAGTTTTTTGAGACCCTCTAAGAGGTGTGGAGGATGTGTAGATGAGACTAAAGTTCAATATAATCCCTTAATCTAACTATACCAAACATATTTGCTTAATTAGGCCTAGTGAAGAAGTAGGACAGTGAATTTTTGAAGGATTTTGTACAAAGGGCCTTGCCCTAGTTTCAAGATATGTTTGTAAATGGGAAAAAGGGTATCTAAAAATGTCTTTAAATTTTGAAGGTCATGCCTTCCCTGAAAATTATTTCTGAAACACTAGTTTTGAAAGGCTACTAGGGTAAAGGGGTAGTTTGTGAAGGAATGCTAAGTAGGTTGAGAGTCCAAGTTTCTTGAGAGCCATTATTGGTCTGCACATGTTGTTTCCACCTTGTCTGAGGTGCTTCAAGTGTTGACTAGAGGGTTATGAGGAATTGATGCCTTATTTGGCTTTTGTGGCCTTTGAGGGGCATGTTCCATTTTTGGAAGTCTTTTGTTTGGAAGGGTGCCTACTAGGATGGAGTCTAAGTTCATTGCCTTGATATGTTAAAACCATTGTATCTACCCCTGCTCTACATTAGAGAGAGAGAGGGGTAGAGATAGATGGAGAGATAATGATATAAAGATAGAGGGAGAAATGGAAGAAGAAATATGAAGATATCGAGATAGAGAGGCAAAGAGATATAGATATAGGGGTATAGGAAATGGGAGAAAGAAAGGGAGAGAGATGGATAGATAAAGGGAGGGAGACATGTCTAGATATAGAAGGGGAGAGAGGAAGATAGAGGTAGAGATGAAGATAGAGCAAGATAAGAAGAGGGAGATAAATGGATAAAGAGATAGAGAGAGGTAGAATGAGAGATACAAATAGAGAAAGATAGGGAGATAGAGAGGGATAGTTAAAATGAATTGATACAGAGATATAGAGGAAGAGGGGGAGAGATATAGATGGTGAGATATAGTGATAAAGATATAGAGATACAAGGTGATATAGAGAGAGGGGGTGAGGGATACATAAACAAATAGCTAAAGAAACAAAGATAAGTAGAGATAAACAAATAAATATAAGGGAGATAGAGGGAGAGAGAAAGAGGGAGAGAGAAAGAGGGAGAGATATATATATGGGAAGAGAGAGAGAGATACTGATATATGGGCAGAGGAAGGAAGAGAGAGGTAGAGATAGAGAGATAGAGATAAGTAATAAAGAGAGAGAGAGATAGAGGGATGAGAGATAGAGATAAGGAGGGATATGTTGGAAACCATGTCTCAACTTAATGGCTTGACTTTGGAAACATTGTGTTCTTCTCTCTCTTTGTTAGCAAGATAGTATATGTGTCACCAAAAAATGTATAGTTGACATTTTTATGCTCACTTGAGTCTCTCTTATGGACTTTGACTTGATTTTTCCTAGATTTAATGTTGTAATGTATCCAACACATTCACATTGGGTCTTGGACCATTTTGAATCATTAAGACTTCTAGATTGTCTTGTAAAGGTGTTGTGAAGTGTTGTAACCCACTTTCACACTTTTCTAGGACCCTTTCATTATAATTCACTTGAATATCTCCTTTTATCACTTACTAAGTCTTATTTCAAAGTGTTGTAGCCCACTTTCACACTTTTCTAGACTTGTCTTCACTAATTCAACCCTTTTCAATATTTAAATGACCCCTCAATACACTTTTTGACCATTTTTAAGTATGTTTTTGAGGATATTCCCATTGGAAAACATTTAATACCTCGTAATTCCTGACACCCACTTAATTTTCTTAAGTGGGACTAAGTTTCCAATAGGGGTGACTTAGTTCTTTTTGGAAAAAAACTCAAAATTATTTTTAATTTTTGGTGGGATTTTTTCCTCTAACCCTTGGGGTCGGCTGAACAAGTATAAATAAGGGTTTTTCCCCTCATTTTTCATCTCCTAATTCATCAAGCATTCAATAATTCATTAACTTAATCTTTCTCAAGTATTCAAGCACTCTAAGCATAATCAAGTCATCCATTGGAGCATTTCATTGCATATCTTTAGATTTACACATCAAGGATTTGACTTTGTAGGTAGATTTTTCAAAGAAATAGGTGTTGAAAGGTGGTCAAGAAGTCATCAAAGTCATTCAAGTCAAGACAACCCTAATACAAGCTTGGAGACACTTTTTATCCCATTTTCTATAGAATTAAGTGCGAACACCTATCAAAAAGGCAAGTGCAGACCTGAAGCTACAAGATCCTGTCCTGAAATTCTCAAAATATGCAGGTGGACTAAGTCACCACTACTGGTGGATTAGTCCTACTTCCAGGTCTGAAAAGTGGTTTTTTCATTTTTGGATATCCATTTGGCAGATTCCTGTTCTGACAAATTTTCTTGAAACTAGGACTAAGTCGCTAGCTTGGCATAGGTGTCCCAATCAACATTTTTAGTTAATTGTTCAAAATTCCAGAATCTCTCCACATGATATTTCAGATTCTAGGTGCAACTCTCCAATTTTGTTATGTTACTTCATCATTTACCTACATTTTTGGGCATTTATGCATATCACACTGTGTTTTTCAACAATTTGCATTTATTAGGTTTTGCATTATTAAATCATTTTCTTTTCATATCAGTGTATTAGTACATCTTAAATAGTCATATTAAATCTTATTTACATTAATATTGAGTGTAGAAATTTGCATTTTGGACCCCATTCCTTTCTCCTTTTAGGTGAAAAACCCTAGAAGGAGCTAAAGCAGTGTGGGCAATCCAAAATCATTGCACATTTTGGTGAACCCGAATTTTGAACATATTCATTTCTTATTTCAAGTGCATCCTAGGTTTCATTTACATTGCATTAGATATTGCATTGATTAAATTGCATCCTAGGTTTTTCAAAATTGCATTAGTGAAAAGCTCAAATAACTTGCATTTTTGCATCATTTTTGCATTGAAAATCACAAAAATTCTACATTTTCATACTATAATTACATCTGTGCATTTGAAAGACATAAAATTGCATTCAAATTTCTGAAAAATATCATAAAAATCATCACTGGGACTAAATTACCACACTGGGCGACATAGTCCTCCTGCACATTTTGCATTGAATTTTCTGATATTTTCTGGATATTTCCTGCCTTTCTATTTTTTTTTATTTCATTCTATCATACTTTCTAGATTTTTTGTTTATTGCATTTAATTTCCTTTCATCATGGATTTTTTCTTTAATAAGTTTTGGAATTCATTGAAATCCTTAGTGGACATGTCAAATTGTGCCTTTGGTTGTGATCCTAATGACCTTGAGTTTCCTCATGCTCCTTCAACTCCTAATGCATGTCCACCTCATGTTGTTGACATCATTGGAGAAGATGATAGCATGCATAAGTTCTTAAATGAATGCTTTCAAAACCTGTACAACAATGCAACCCTTTGCCCCTCCATGAAGTCACCAAATCTTCCTACTAACCCCCACTCTTGATACATTTGGTTATCTACATCATGAAGCGAATGAAGGACCTAAGTTCCCTCCATCAGGAGGACCTAGTTCCTCTAAGCAAGCAATTCCTCAACCATTTTATGATAAAAAAGTTACCAATGACCCAATCAACCTTGAAGAAACATATGGAAAGGGTTTTACTGTCTTAAGCAAACAAGGATGTGACACAACAACCGAACATGACATTCAACAAATTTTAGAACAAAGACTAATAGATGAAAATATAATAGGGTAGGATATCAAGATCCTCCTCATAATGACAAGCCTCCTTTTGAATATTGGAGACTTTGAAATGATGGAATAGTGATTTTTTATTCTCATCCTGACTTGAATGTTCTCCTTCCACGTGAACAACCTTTACATGATTCCAATGACAAGGATGCTTGGATCCCCATGGGTCCTCTACCTCCTTCAATTCATGAAAAAGGAGAATCTAGTAAACACAAACAACCTTACAAATTGAACAAACTCAAGTTTCCTCTCCATCCACCACTTGAATGTGAAAGGAAACTCCAAATGCTTTTAAATAGAGGTCTCATTCTATTAACACCTATGAATATGTTGGTAGTCTTTCCTAAAGATTCTAACATACCATATTGCAAATATCATCATGTTCTTAGCCACCGAATTGATGAATGTTGGACATTGAAGGACATACTGAGTAAGTATCACTTCACTAATACCGACTGTTATCTTGTCATCCCATAATTCCTTAAACCAACTCCTCTCATCATGCAATAGTTGTAGAATTTTCCATTCTCATTATTGCACGATCCTTCCCATCACCTACCTTGGCTCATTTTTGCGTAACATTTAGTTGGGGCAAGAAGCTATTAGCCTTGTCCTAGTCATGCATTTTTCCTTGTCTCTTAATTGAATTATTCATCTTCCGCTTATACTACCTGAGATTGCAAGGACAATAACTTGGTTAATGGTTGACTTGCATTTGCATTACTAGCATTTTAAATTTTCTTTTGTATGTGTGCATTGTATTCCCCCATGATGTGACATTTGATGTTCTATCTGTCTTTATTCCCTCCCTCTATTCATACTTCTCTTCTTCTATATGCCATACATTTCCTTTTCTTTTTCGCTTTTGCTTGTGTTTTTCCTTTTGGGGATGATGCAAGGCATTGAGACCAAAATGTCTCCTTCATGTTGACCCAAAATCCTTTCCTTTTATTTTGACTTTTCATTTTCTTTTAGCTCAAGTGTTTTCTTTTGGAGACGATGCAAAGCATTGAGACCAAAATGTCTCTTCCATGTTGACCCAAAACAAACTTTTTTTTTTCTTTTTCTTTTGCTCTCTTTGTGTCATTCTTCCAGTTCTATGTATTCTGGGAATGATGACAATTTTGAGCTCTTTAATAAAAACATTGTAGCAACAAACATACTGACCCCAAATCCATAGATCCCTTATGTGTTTGGTGTGTTCCTTTTTGGGGAAAACCCCTCTTTCTTTTGTTCCTTTTCCTTTACATGACACAACCTTACTCAAAAACGCATGACTTGGCATAGGGGCTTTCCAAGTTGGCTCTCATGTCTTGTTTTATTTTTTGTATTTTTTATTTGCTACTTTAAAGTAATTTCTCACAGAATGGTGCGTAGCAATTCCTTTAAAGTGGGGGCATACATTGTCATTATTCATTTGCATTTTTCTTTTTCTTTGTTCTTAGTGCAACTTTGTTGTTTCAGAAGATGCATTTATCACTTTGTGGATGACATTGGGTGTGATGTCCTTCATAAGCGTGATATATCTTAGCATATTACATTCCTCTTGGTGGCCTCATGCGATGCACTGCATCTCCTAAGTTGCTAATATTCTATTATTTGATTTCCCCCTCTTGGAGACATTTGACACTAAGTTCCCCAAGTTATAGACCTCACATGAACTTAACAAGACTCATTTGAACATCTTTTACTTTTTTTTCATTTTGAATTTACATGGCCACCTTGCATAACACAATTTGCATTCTTGTGCTACCATTGCATTTGTTCATGAGTTCTAAGCATTTGAAGCTTTACTTGTCTTATGAAGCACGAAATGACATTGTCTTTGTGGTGCCTTATCAAAGTTATTAGGAGGTATAACTTTAATATGGTTGAGCGAGAATCCCATTCCACAGTATGACATTCCCCATAGCCACCTTTTGGGATTTCTCACCTTGTGGACAACCAGAAATTTCATGGCCCGAAAGTGAGTATACTTGGGATTTCTCACCCTGCAAACAACCAGAAGTTTCATGGCCCCAGAGTGAATATACTTGGGCTTTCTCACCTGGACAATAACCATGAGTTCCATCACCCTAGAGCGAGTACACATTTCTTTTTCAAAACAAATGGCCTAGATCTGATCCACAACAAGTTGGAAATACGATCAAATCTTTCTTTCATCCCTTTTAATGATCATGTGTGTTCCTTTGTGCTTACATTTGGTTTTCCATGGGATCATGATCTTGGGGGCTTGATCATCCCTCTTGATTATTGTTGTCTTATCTTACCAACATGTGTGCATTAGGATCCCTCTCTATGTGCATGTTGGGCTACTTTAGCGAGAGTTTGAAGCATGTTCATCCTCTCACTAAAGTGGGGGCTTAATGTGTTGCCAAAAAATATATAGTTGAAATTTTTATGCTCACTTGAGTCTCTCTTATTGACTTTGGCTTGATTTTTCCTAGATTTAATGTTGTAATGTGGCCAACACATTCACATTAGGTCTTGGCCCTTTTGAATCATTAAGACTTCTAGGTTGTCTTGTAAAGGTGTCGTGAAGTGTTGTAACCCACTTTCACACTTTTCTAGGACCCTTTCATTATAATTCACTTGAATAACTCATTTTTATTACTTAATAAGTCTTATTTCAAAGTGTTGTAAAGTGTTGTAACCCACTTTTACACTTTTCTAAACCTGTCTTCACTAATTCAACTCTTTTTCATGTTTAAATGACCCCTTAATACACTTTCCGACCATTTTTAAGTGTGTTTTTGAGGATATTCCCATTCGACAAAATTTAATGCCCCGTAATTCTTCACACCCACTTAATTTGCTTAAGTGGGAATAAGTCACCAATAGGGGTAACTTAGTCCTTTTTGGCACAAAACTCAAAATTATTTTAAATTTCTGGCGGGATTTTTTCCTCTAACCCTTGAGGTCGGTCTGTGATGTGTTATTTTTGGGAAATTTAGTAAGAACAAGTATAAATAAGGGTTTTTCCCCTCATTTTTCATCTCCTAATTCATAAAACATTCATTAACTTAATCATTCTGAAGTATTCAAGCACTCTAAGCACAATCAAGTCGTCCATTGGAGCATTTCATTGCATATCTTTAGATTTAGACATGAAGGGTTTGAATTTGTAGGAAGATTTATCAAATAAATAGGTGTTGGAAAGTGGTCAAGAAGTCATCAAAGTCATTCAAGTCAACACAACCCTAATTCAAGCTTGGAGACACTTTTTATCCCGTTTTCTGTAAAATCAAGTGCGAAGACCTATCAGAAAAGCAAGTGCAGACCTGAAGCTACAAGATGCTGTTCCAAAATTCCCAAAATCTATAGGCAGACTAACTCACCACTATTGGTGGATTAGTCTTTTGGGCTTGAAAATTGGTTTCTGCATTTTTGGATACCCATTTGGCAGATTCCTATTTCGATAAACTTTCTCGAAACTGGGACTAAGTCGCCCAACCTAGCATAAGTGTCCCAGTCAATATTTTTAGTCAATTTTAGAGGATTCTAGAATCTCTCCACATCATATTTCAGATTCTAGGTGCACCTCTTGAATTCAGTTTTGTTATTTCATCATTTACTTGCATTTTTGGGCATTTCTACAAATCACACTATGTTTTCCAGCAATTTGCATTTCTTAGCTTTTGCATCATTAAATCATTTTATTTTCAAATCAGTGCATTATTACATCTTAATTAGGCATATTACATCTCATTTACATTAATCTTGAGTGTATAAATTTGCATTTTGGACCCCATTCATTTCTCCTTTTAGGTGAAAAACCCTAGAAGGAGCTAAAGCAATGTGGGAAATCCAAAATCATTGTTTACAGTATACCATCAAAGGGACTTTGTACATAGTCTCGTCGATGCCCCAATAAGATTTCAAGATTTCACCTAGCTCTTCATCGGTGAGACATTGTGTGGTTGGGAAGACTTCACCCATTGTCTCCTTGACAAACTGATATCCCTTGATCTAGCATTGTGTTTACATTGTTGGTGATAGTAGCTCACTTCAACGAGAGTTTTTGAGATGTCTCTTCGACATTTTGAAACTCTGATGGAGTATCTTGTCGGTAGGAGGTTGCATTGTTGCCGAGGCATTAGACAATATCTCCTCAACATCCTAATGAGGCTTCATATCGGAGAGACCTATATGCTTTGCCGAGATATTGTGAGATGTCTCTTCGACATGGCAATATAATTTTTGAACGATCTTGTCGATGTGACTTTGCGTGTTCATCATGACTTTGGGGAATGTCTCTTCGACGAGTTGGTGAACCTCTTGAGCGGTAAAGTGGAAATCAATGAGACACTTGTGTATTGGTGGGAAAAGTTGAAATCTCTCATTGACATGGCGATGGACTTGGTCGACAGTGTACCATGAGAAGCACGTATCAGTGTGACTCAGGTAGATCGGCGAGAGATTGGAGTTTTTCTCTTTGACATGACCTAATATGGTAACTGATGTGTGATGGTTGGTCTTCTGTTATGAATGGGAACTAAATTGGTATGTTTCCTGTATGGGTCTGGTGATGTAGGTTGATTGAAATTATCTCAGGGGAAAAATGCTATAATGTGTAATGCATTGTAATAGTGCTTGACAGTTGTGTTGTGACTCTAATGAGAAAGAACGAGATTGATCAAAAATTGTAGTGTTGCCTACATTAAGAGTGTGAATTGACATCTTTGGAAGCAACAAAATGTAACTCTGTATGTGGACTCTATTCACTATAATAAAAAGTGTTTTTGCTTGGTGTGGTGGGTTTTTCTCTTGAAAGTTTTTTCCCATGTTAAATCTGGTGTCCATTCTATGGTTGTGTTAATTTTTTTTAATTCTATTTTTCTACTAAATGTGCATCTCTAATGACTATAATTCAAAATTGAACCATATGTCTGCATTCTCTTCTTAGAATTAGCATTAGGAAAGTGTTTATGCACCTTTTTTTTCATTACAAGTTGTATCAGAGCCTGGCCAATTGTGTTATCCTTGTGGGTTGGATGAGTTTTTTGTGCCAATTCTGAAGTAGGAGTCTTGTCGAGGAATCTGGTAATCTTGATTGTAGATTAAGATGGCAAGCACATCAGGGAAGATAGAAATTGAAAAGTTCAATTATGGAAATTTTGAGTTGTAGAAACTAAAAATGGAAGACCTTTTGGTGGATAGAGATCTCTAGATTGCTATGTCTAGAACTAAACCTTCAAGCATGAAGCAAGAAGATTGGGACCTCGTAGATAGAAAATCTAAAGGGTTGATAAGACTATGTCTAGCAGACTCTATTCTCCCAAATTTTCATGAAGAGAAGTCATCATCTTCTTTGTGGAAGAAACTTGGTGACATTTATCAGGGCAAGTCCTTGGTGAATAAGTTATTCTTGAGGAAGAAGCTGTACTCTTTGAAAATGGAGGAAGGGGTGTTTGTAGCTGATGATATGAATATTTTCAATATGTTCATTGCTTAGTTAACATTTGTATGTGTGAAGATAGATGATGAGGATCACTATATGCTTATATTATGTTCTTTTCTTGACTCATGGGATCATTTAGTGATGGATATTGGGAGTACAAAAACCACTTTCAAGATGGAAGATGTGGTTGCTTCATTGTTGTTAGAAGAGATGCGAAGGAAATATTTTGAGATGGAAAAGGAGGCTCTTGCTATTCGAGGAAGTTCGAAGGATAAAGGAAAGAAGAAAGACAAGAATTCTAAATCAAAGTTTGAAGGGAGATCAAAGTCTCTTGGCAAGAAGTCCAAGGTGAAATGCTAGAATTGTGGGCAGCTTAGTCATATTTGTAAGGATTGCAAAGAGGAGAAAAAGAAGAAGAAAAACAATTATTTGGGTAATGATTCTTCTTAGAGTGATGAAGGTTCCCTCATTGTAGCCTTGGTGACCCATGCATCAGATGATGTTTGGCTAATTGACTCAGATGTATCTTTTCACATGAAATCTCATAGAGATTGGTTTACGAAGTATGAAAAGTATGCTAGTGGAAAGGTGTATCTAGCAAGTGACTCATCTCTTGAAATTGTTGGTCGTGGAAGAGTTAGAATTCAATTTCCTAATGAAAGAACCAAAGGAATTGATGGCGTAATGCATATACCAGGTCTAGCTTGAAATTTATTTTTTGTTAGCAAGCTGAATGATGCTGGTGTGCAAGTTTCATTCTCGAATGGTGGTTGTAAGATGACTAGAGGCTTGATGGTGCTAGATAGGGGTGCTCGAATGGGTACTCTATACAAGCTGGGCGCACATGTTGTTCAATGCAACAGTGTCTCTATAAAGTCTAAAAAGGTACTCATCTAGATAAGGAGAACGAATTTCCTTTGGGGGAAAAATATTTGGAGTTGAAAATCCCTGTAGAAAAGACCATGCTCTGGCATCAAAGGCTCAGTCACATTGGTGAGAAAGGCTTAAAAGCTTAGAAAAATAAAAACTTGGTTGAAGGGCTTGATGATTGTAACCTTGAGTTTGACTTTTACGAACATTGTATATATGGAAAAATGTTGGACACTAGGAACACTAAGAGGGGGGGGAGGGGTGAATCAGTGTTCATTGATTTCCACTTTCAAAATAGATCTAAAATTATCAACATCAATAATATAACTTCATTTATCATTTCCAACACATAACAGATGAAAACATTCAAAACATGCAGTCATATTAGTGAACACCATAACACCATATATTTTTATGTGGAAACCCTGTTAGGGGAAAAACCATGGTGGAGATCAATCCATAATGTTTACTCTGTTAAAAGTAAATGAAAGAGGGGAATGTACTTGCATTCAGGCACACTGCCTAGAGCTCACTGCTCAAAGAAAAGAGGCTCACTACCTTACAAATATGATAAAGTTTACAACAAGATTTGAATTGAGAATACAACATCAACACATGCTAGGATTCAATTCCATTGAAGCTCAAGATCAAATTCTGGATCTCCTGACCGGATCACACTTCTGCTCCGCTCTGCTCTGCACTATTTAACATACAAAAACTATTCTACTTTCTAACAATTGATCTACTCTTTTTCGCTCTCTTCTTATAACTATATTATATCAACCACCATGAATTGTATTGTTCACACACATACACATCCACACACACACCTTCATATATATCAAAATGAATTACCGATCTTCTTTATATACCCGCTAACCAGAAATTCAAAATATGTCAGCCTCATAATAGGATAAAATATTTTTCTTTTATGTTGGATCGTATCTCCTAAGTGGAAGATAAGTGTACCTACACAAGTTGGCTATAGTTTAGTAGGGACCCAAACATAAGTAATAGAAAAACACATACTCCACATAGATCCATAAAACATCATACGAAGAATGTTAGCCACAATGGAAAATAAGCCATGAATCATGCTACCAAATCTCTTAACTCCAAATATGACTTAATACAATACCACAAAACTAATCAGAGGATAGTGTAATTTATAATAAATATTTCCTGGAGGACTACAACATGAAAAAATGATACAGTATAGTGAGCGATATTATGCGCAGTTTCACTTGCGCAACAGGATGTCCTGTTCTCCAAACTTATTGCCGATAGAAGTAATGCTAATACTTCGGATCATACTGCTGACTCTAGTTGCCATCAATGACAACACAAGTAGCCAAAAATGATCTCTCCAAGCCATATGCCAAAAATCTCCCCCTTTCGAATTGATGACAACACTTAGTGAAAAATTGACTAAGTGTAAAAACCAAAAACAAAATTACTGCTCTCCCTATGGATATCCGATAGTTTTTTCACTCATTCTCTCCCCCTTTGAAATCAATGAAAAAGCTCTATTATATCCACTCTACATTGCACTTACTTTTACTCCATTCTTTCCCCAACTGATGATGCAAAAATTTGATCAAAATTTGACAACTGCAGCAAGAGTTCAAAAAATTATTTTATACCTAGCTTTCATTTCTAGAAGGAATTTCTTGCATGAATCTACCACAATTCCAATGGTAATGATCAAGCTATTATTTTCTGTGGTTCTATTGATGATCTGAACAAGTGACTCAGGAATAATGATTGTAGCTTCCAACTTTTCTCTTGACTTGAGCACCTCAACCATCTACTCTAGTCTCCCTTCAGTTAGGTTTTTTACTTTCCAGAAGGTATCAATAAGAGTATTTCTAGCATAGTGGACCTTTGTATGCTCATCCTACAGAGCATGACCCTTCTTCTTCTTCACATCTCCATCCATATCCAAAGACATACAATAGTTTTGACCGATTTTGACAATCTCATCCTCAATTTCTTGCAACTTGTCTTTGTACTTTCTTACCACATGAGGCCACTTTAGATAGTAATTGAGTACCTTATTCCTTGAATCAATACATTGTTTCAACATATTCATTGTATTCTTCAACTTGGAAAGAGATAGCCTAAACTGCATCTTTAAATGAGAAATTATCTCCTCTTTTCTATCTAGAGGTACAAAATTCAAAGCTTCCTTGACACATTGAATTAGCTCATCTGGGAGTATATTCTGTAGACTTTCCAGTTCAATGTTCTTGTCAACACAATATCTTCCTAGAGTTTCCTCAATGACATCCTGCTCATAGGATGGTCCATTCAACCATATATCTGATATCTTAAATGCATACCACCCTCATCCTGAATCATTTGCACTACTTTTGACTTCAACAGAGCACATTCTTCATCACTATCTTCTGCAATTTCCACAACCGGTTCAGCTGGTTTTGGTTGATTTTTTGAAGCATGATATTTACAAACTTCATCTTCTACATCCACAACTAACTGGCCTTTTCCATTTTCTTCAACCTTTGCTGACTTGGGTATCAGTGGAATGACATCACCCATATCACTTCCTCTCTTCTGCTTTTTCTTAGCCTTATCGAAGGATGACCCACCTTCTGTTATCTTTACTGGGATAGGGATAGCTCCTTCCCCAAACCTTTCTAACATCTTTCTAAAAAATATTTCATCCACTTGTTCATAGTTCTCTAAAGAATTATAATAATTGAAGATTTTCTTACAAATCGACATATTTTCTCTCCATACTACATTAGCTTTTGAAGGAAAATAGTTTAGAAAATACATCATAATGCATATTACCAGAGTTCCAAACCTAAAAGTGTAGTCAATATCCTTCGATAGTTAAACATTTTCCATCAGTTGATCATTTACCAAACTACATAGATCAAAATTTTCATTTTCAATTATCATTTTATGAGCGATATATGCAGCACTGGCTGAGGTTGATCCTTCACGATTTATGAAGAAGATCTTGTGTGAGATTCAATGTGCCACATACCTTGTCAAAGGATCATTAATCATCATAATTAACAGAGCCCTCAGATCTCCCCTTATTCCGGTTAGGGCTTCAACCTCAACATTGCAAATTGACTTTTTCTTCGGTAAATCACCAACATTGCACAAGCCCATTAAATTTCTAATCACATCAATTTGATAAGGTTTGTCGAGAGTGAGGATATCATTGTCCAATTTTCTCAGAACAAACTGAATTACTTCTGCATTGATGAAATGAGGATATTCATTCTATATATCCAAACTTTTATGCTTAGATCCTTCAAGCCTCCTAAAATCGGTGAGCAGAAAAAAATTCCTTTCATCCCTAATATTTTGACTGCTATACTCATCTAGAGTTAAGGTTCCTTTGATTTTCTTCATGATTCGCTTCAAATAGAGTTCTACTGATCACAAAAGTAGATACAAAATTAATGATCAACACAAATACCTGGAGATTCGCTGCAAGGATCACCTTTCACACCTTTGAAATTTTGCAAAAAGTGATGTCGAACTGTCCTTCTTCAATGAATGATGACAAATTAGGGTTCCAAATTCCCCTTTTGTAACTTACTTTTTGTCGCATTAAATGTGTTGCCCTAGCAATTCCGGTCACTCAGCGAACTCAGACAACAAGCCAAAAATTTGACTTCAGACCTATAACATTCCACCCAATTCAATATATGATTGCTAAGATTTTCATTCATGAATTAACATGACAACTGACGAAATCCAACAATTCATAGCCAATTATATACAGGGGGACATGATATCTTCATGAAAAACTCCCCCTAGGCCACTGGCCTGATATTAGTTTCTGAAAGAGCTACCAGAGGGAACTTCCAGCACAGTCTTGTTTCCTTCCTTAGATTCACTTTTCTTCACCCATGTTCTCTTCATTCGATCTCTTATCTCTTCCACATTTTCCTTTTATTTTCCTTTATTGTCTTTCTGTGAATTTCTTCCTTGATAAAGCAAACCTCTTTTACTCAGGTTTTCATCCCTACAAAATTTTGCAAGGTGTCCAAGATTGTTACAATTGAAACATACTAGACCATTCTTTCTTTTCCAACCATTCCACCGATTTACTCTTGACCTGCATTGATTAGAGATATGTCCAAATCTTCTATAGGTATAGCATTTAATGTTACTTGTATTGACATGCATGCTTCTGCATTCTAATGCCTTATGACCAAACTTCTTGCATTTAAAACATTGACCAGAGAATGATGGAGTACAAGGATTTATGCTACTTCTACATTGAGAAGTTGGATATGACCACATTTATTACAAGAAAAGGAATATCCATTAAATATTTGATCATTGGGTTGCCTTACTCGATTTCTTCTCCCTTTTTTCTTCTTTTCTAAGTTCTTCTATTCGGATCCAGAGCTTTCACCCTTCTCATAGCCGAGACCTCTCTTTTCATTCGTATTCTTCTGAATTTTGGTTATCTCATCAAGCTTAGCTAAACTTATCCTAAAATTTTCTTTGAATTCATTTGCTGTACTTAGCAAGCTCATTTCCAAGAGTAACTATCTATCTTTCAATCTCATGCTATAGTTTCTGGCTTGTTGTAGTTCAACCTCTAACTAAATGGTTCTACAATTAATTCCACAACATTCCTGGATTTTTCTTTCAAAGGCTGGGAAAGATTCTCCTCATTCTTTTTTCTCTATTCGATCTCTTTGATAAACTTGATTGTCACAGATTTCATCTCAACTTTTAGGGCTGCATTGTCCTTGGCTAGCTTTTCACATTCTTCTGTTATTTCTTTTAGTGTTTGATTTAGATGGACATCATCCAAACCTTTCCTTTCTTTTTTCTTCAATTGATCACACAATTCTTTCATATTTTCCCTTGACCCATTAATCTTATCCTTAAGTGATTGAATGAATTTGTCAGCATTTGCAAGATTTTATTTTAGCTCCATGACCTCTGCTTTAGATTGATCAAGATCATCAAGTGCTACCATAAGCTATTTTTGAATACCACCAACATCCATTGAGATTCAAGAATCACAGAGCAAGTTGTTAAACTTATGAAAAGGAACCAGAGCTCTGATACCAATTGTTGGACATTGGGAACACTGAGAGGGGGGGTGAATCAGTGTTCAATGATTTCTACTTTAAAATAAATTCTAAAATTATCAACATCAATAATATAGAACTTCATTTATCATTTCCAACACATAACAGATGAAAACATTCAAAACATGTAGTCATATTAGTGAACACCATAACACCAGATATTTTTATGTGGAAACCCTGTTAGGGGAAAAACCACGGTGGAGATCAATCTACAATGTTTACTTTGTTAAAAGTAAACAAAAGAGGGGAATGCACTTGCATTCAGGCACACTGCCTAGAGCTCACTGCTAAAAGAAAAGAGGCTCATTGCCTTACATATATGATAAAGTTTACAAAAAGATTTGGGGTATGTGGAGGATCTTCATGAAAAAAATAGGCCCTTAAGTGGCAAAAAATTATGAAAAATCAAAGTTACGCAACTTGATGTAAAATTTTGAATAAGTTAACTATATTATTTAAAAAATATGCAACAATCAAATTTGTAGAAAATTGAATCTAGTTTCTAAAATACTAGGTTTATTTAAAAAAAGAAAAAATCTATTTGCTGAAAATTTGAAATTTCAATGCAGTAGTACTTAATTTCAAGGAAAAAATAAGAAGTAGGTGTTTGTCTGACCACCCTAACCACAATAAAATGATAATATTTTTTCATAATATTTTAGATATAAGTAGAGGACTCATGTTCGGATGTGATGCATAATTTTTTGTAATTTGTTTCCAAGTAAATAATTAATTATGAATTTTTTATTACAACTTAAAAAAAAATAAAAACTCGTATGTCTAACCACTTTAACTTGGTCAAAACTTCATGAGATTCATTTTTTTTTTAATCCTATAGTATGTGAAGTGTAGAATGTGACACATGTTTTGGATTAAAAAAATGTGATACCGTTTGAAAGCTATAGATGTTTTTCAATCAACCTATCCATCAAGACTTTAATCGTAATTTAAATAGAAAATGAATAATAATTATTTATTAAATTCAAAGTATAACATAATTTATATTGGTGGAAAGCTGAGAATCTCCTTTAAAAATCCTTTTGGTTTCATCAATTTTGGGTAAAAAAAAGTCGTTAGCCACATACCCTAGACATACCCATCATATCGCCACTTTTTGGCCCATCATGATCCTACACATACCCTTTGAACTAAGAATACAACATCAACACATGCTAGGATTTAGTTCCACTGAATCTCAAGATCAAATTCCAGATCTCCTGACCGGATCATAGTTCTGCTCCGCTCTACTCTGCACTGCTTAACATAAAAAAATTGTTCTGCTTTCTAACAATTGATCTACTCTTTTTCGCTCTCTCCTTATAACTGTATTATATCAACCACCATGACTTGTATTTTTTGCACACATACACATCCACACACACACCTTCATATATATCAAAAGGAATTACCAATGTCCTTTATATACCCGCTAACTAGAAATTTAATGTCGGCCTCACAATAGGATAAAATATTTTTCTTTTATGTCGGCTCACATCTCCTAAGTGGAAGATAATTGTACCTACACACGTTAGCTAGAATTTACTAGGGACCTGAACATAAGTAATAGAAAAACACATATTCCACATAGATCCACAAAACATCGTACGAAGCATGTTGGCCACAATGGAAAATAAGCCATAAATCATGTTACCAAATCTCTTAACTCCAACTCCGACTTAATACAATACCACAAAACTCATCAGAGGATAATGTAATTGCTAATAAAGATTTCCTGGAGGTCCACACCATGAAATAATGATCCAGTATAGTGAGCGATATCATGCTCAGTTTCACTTGCGCAACCGGATGTCCTGTTCTCCAAACTTACTGTCGGTAGAAGTAATGCTAATACTGTGGATCATACTGCTGACTCTAGTTGCCATTAATGACAACACAAGTAGCCAAAAATGATCTCTCCAAGCTTATCCCAACAAAAACAACATCATGTTTGATTTTATTCTAGTCCTCATAGATCTTTTGGTGTTTTGGATTATATTCACTCTGATGTTTTTGGTCTAGTAAATGTTCCTTCGTTATCAAAATCAAGATATTTTATTTCCTTTATTGATGATTATTTGAGAAGGGAATTTGTGTATTTTCTAAAAAGTAAATCAGAAGCGTTTAGTTAGTTTAAAGAGTTTAAAAATTTGGTTGAAAATAAGACTAGAAGAAAAATTAAATGCTTGAGGAAAGATAATGGCGGTGAGTTTTGTTCTACAAATTTTGAAAGGTATTGCAAATACCATGGAATAAAAAGGAATAAAACAAAAACTTACACTTCATAACAAAATGGAGTTGCTGAAAGGTTGAACAAGATGCTAATAGAAAGGGCGAGAAGTATGTTGAGCAATATTGGTCTTGAGCAGAAGTTGTGGGTTGAGGCTATGGCTACAACATGTTATTTAATAAATTGATCTCCCTCTTTGACACTTGTTGAAAAAATTCCTATGGAAGCTTGGTTTGGTAAGAAGCCCTCTTTAAGACATGTAAGAGTCTTTGGCTATGAAGCATATGTTTATGTGTTGAATGAGAAAAGATCTAAGTTGGAGAAAAAGGCTAAAAAATGTGTCTTCATTTGCTACAACATTGGTGTGAAAGGATACAAGCTTTTGAATCCTATGACTGAAAAGATTGTATACAATAGAAGTGTAATCTTTCGTGAGATGAAAACTTCTTCAGTGGATTTGCAATCAAAGATGAAAGAAGAAAAGAAGAATGAAGTAGTTGAAATTCCTTGAACTCTAGATAAAGAGGAACTACGAAGTGTACCTAAAACTCAGGAGAGTTCTAGTAGCTTTGAGAGTTATGAAGAAGAAGAATGACAACCTTAGACTTAGCCTTTGGGGAGGTCTATACGTGAAAGGAGACAACTTGAAAGGTATAGTTTTTCCATGTTGGATGTAAATTATGCCTATGCTTTGATTACAAGCGTTGATGAGCCTAGGACTGTGAAAGAGGCAATTGAAATGTCTGATTCAGATTCCTAGTTGGATTCCATGCATGAAGAAATGGCATCATTTGAAAAGAATGAAACTTGGAGTCTAGTGCCCTTGCCTGAAGATAGAAAGCCCGTTGGCTGTAAATGGGTATTTAAGAAGAAAATTGGTCTAGATGGCAATGTTAAAAAGTATAAAGCTAGGTTGGTTGCGAAAGGCTATTCCCAGGTAGAGGGAATTGATTATGGTGAAATATTTTCTCCTGTAGCTAAGCTGACATCTATTAGATTTGTTTTTTCACTTGCAACAATGTATGACTTAGAGATTGAATAGATGGATGTGAAGACAAAATTTCTTCATGGATATCTTGAAGAAGAAATTCATATGTCCCAGCTTGAGCACTTTGTGGAAAAAGGTAAAGAAAATCTAGTTTACAAGTTAAAGAAATATCTGTATGGTTTAAAACAATCACCTCTAATGTGGTACAAAAAAGTTGACACGTTTGTGTCGTCATTGGGATTTGTAAGATTAAAATATGATCATTGTGTGTACTTCAAAACTGAAAATTATCGAGTTCTTATTATTGCCCTATATGTTGATGACATGTTGTTCATAGGAAATAGTACGACTATGATTTCTGATCTAAAATCTCAATTTTCAGCAAAGTTTGAAATGAAAGATCTAGGTGAAACAAGGTATATTCTGGGGATGGAAATAAAAAGGGATAGAGGAAGTAGAAAGCTTTGGCTCAGCCAGAGTAAGTATATCAATACTGTCCTGGAGATATTTGGTATGACTGATTGCAAGCAGCTAGTTGTTCGAATGTTGTAGGGAATGAAGCAATCTATTGAAGATTGTCCAAAATCTCCTATCAAGATGGAGGACATGACCAGAGTGCCTTATGCAAGTGTAGTTGGCAGTTTAATGTATGCAATGGTCTGTACAAGGCTAGACATTGCCCAAGTAGTGGGAGTTCTTAGCCATCTTATTTAAAATATAGGTAGACCACACTAGGATGCTATGAAAATAGTTTTTAGATATTTAATTTAAGATACCTCTCAGTAAGCTTTGTGCTATCATGGTTACTTGGTTGGGTCACAGAGAGCCATCAACGTTTGAGGTTATGTGGATTTTGATTGGGCAGGGGACGTTGACAATAAGAGATCCACCAATGGATACATCTTCACATTGAATGGTGGTGCAATTAGTTGGATGAGTAAGTGGCAGGTTGTAGTCACTTTATCTACAACAAAAGTATAATATATGGCAGCAACACATGCCTATAAAGAAGCCATTTGGCTTAGACGTTTGTGTTCTGATATTGGGTTCAATGCAAGACAAATTATTATTTGCTATGACAGTCAGAGTGTTATTTGTTTGGAAAAAAGTCCAACTTTCCATACCAGGACGAAACATATTGATGTACAGTATCATTTTGTACGAGATATGGTGGAGGATGGAAAGAAAGTCTTGAAAAAGTAGATACTCTGGAAAATGTTGTAGATGTGTTAACGAAACTAGTGAGCACAAACAAGTTTAGGTGGTGTGCCAGTTCGATGGGACTTGGGGCCTATGATATTCAGTAATGTCAAGTTTTGGAATAAGCTAGTAAGTCTTCATCAAGTGGGAGCATGTTGGAAACCATGTCTCAACTTACTGGCTTGACATTGGGATCATTTTGTTCTTCTCTCTCTTTGTTGGCAAGATAGTATATCATCGAAGGGACTTTGTTCATAGTCTCTTTGATGGTCCAATAAGCTTTCAAGACTTCACCTAGCTCTTCATCAGTGAGACATTGCGTGGTTGGTGAGACTTCACCCATTGTCTCCTCGACAGATTGATATCCCTTGCTATGGTGTCATGTTTACATTGTATGCGAGAGTTTATGAGATGTCTCTTCGACATTCCAAAACATTGATGGAGTATCTTGTTGGCAGGAGGTAGCAATGTCACCGAGACATTGGACAATGTCTCCTCGACATCCCGATGAGGCTTCGTATCGAAGAGACCTAGATGCTTCACCGAAACATTATGAAATGTATCTTCGAGATGCGGATAGAAGTTTTGAATGATCTTGTCAATGTGACTTTACATCTTCATCGTGACTTTGGGCAGTGTCTCTTTGACGAGTTGGTGAACCTATTGAGTGGTAAAGTCGACATCGATGAGACACTTGTGTATTGGTGGGAAAAGCTAAAATCTCTCATCGACATGGCGATGGAATTCATCGACAGTGTACTATGAGAAGCACGTATTGGTGTGACTCGAGTAGATCGGTGAGAGATTGGAATTTGTCTCTTCGACATGACCCAATATGGTAACTGCTATGTGATGGTTGGTCTGCTATTATGAATGAGAATTGAATTGGTATGTTTCCCATATGGGTCTGGTGATGTAGGTGGGCTGATGCAAGAAGTTGGGTCCATAAAAAGCTCAAAAAGTGGAAGTGTTTTTGTTGTTTTTAAGAATTTGTCACACTTGGACTGAAAATTTGAGGCACTTACACAATGAATCTTAAAAAAAGTTAGTAATATGAAATTTAACATTTTGAATTTAGTTTCCAAATATGTAATTTATTCAAATAACCAAATGATAGAAATTAAAATTTGATAGCGATGAATAAAAATCACTTTTTAAAAGTCATTTTTTACCATACCATGCACATGTACGGAAACCAGTTTTTGACCCAAATAAAAGTATTTTCCTAATTCCTTTTGGGGAAAGAGAGCTAACAACATGAAGATTGATGAGGAATTTTTTTGTAATTTTTTTTTTATATTTTTTTGAATTGAAATTTTATAACAGTTTTTAAAAATCAACGTGTACGGACAACATAATTGGACCTAAACTAAACATTTTTTGAATCTTTTTTTTCATTGTGTAGAGAATTGTCTGAAGATTGATGCTATATAATTTTTTTTACAAGAAACTTAACCAAAAAATAGTTATTAAGAAAGAAAGCCTAATATTTCAAGTTTAATGACTAATTTTCTTAGGAATTAATTAAAAAATAACAAATATAATCCAATCTTAATAAAAAATATATATTTGGAAACTAGACATCGTGTTCTCTATGGGTTTTAATTTTATAGATTGATTTAGAAGAAAAGTCCATCGGCCATATTGCCAAAGTTGGACATTCTTCTTCAATCTGCCTTAGTTTTTTAGTTGTAGGTCAAAGGGTAAGGGTCAAGTTGCCAAGCCTTTCCCAAGCCTAAAACCGAGGTATGATGTGGGTTGGGAATTCAAAATTTTAAAAATGTGTACGCGTTAGAAAATGCATATGCGTTCTTTATTTTCTTGATTATTTAAAAAATTAAATACTTTTGAGAAACACATACACATTTTAAAATGCGTACACGTTTATAAAAGTTATTTAATTTTTTAAATAAATGACTTGTATGTGCTATAAAACGTGTACGTGTTATATAATATGTACACATTTTTTAGTGCTAACAAGTACACGTTTGTAGGCTCATGTACTCGAACCATAACACATACGCGCTTTTTTAATAACATGTATGTGTTTTCTGCAAGACTTTTTTATGGTCGAAACTTCCCCTCTTCATGGACCCAACTTCTTGCTTTTACCTAGGTTGATTGAAATTCTCTCAAGGGAAAAATGCTATAATGTGTAATGCATTGTAATAGTGCTTGAGAGTTGTGTTGTGAGTCTGATGAGAGAGAACAAGATTGATCAGGAATTGTAATGCTACCTGCATTAAGAGGGTGAATTGACATCTCTGGAAGCAATAAACTATAACTCTGTATGTGGACTTTGTTGACTATAATAAAAAAGTGTTTTTTCTTGGTGTTGTGAGTTTTTCTCCCAAAGGGTTTTTCCCACGTTAAATTTGTTGTCCATTGTATGGTTGTGTTAAAATTGTCCTATTCTATTTTTCTACTAAATGTGCATCTCTAATGACTGTAATTCAAAATTGAACCATATGTTTGCATTCTCTTTTTAGAATTAGTATTAGGAAAGTGTTTCCACACCTTTTCTTTCCTTATAGGATAAATATGGAGTGTGTGTGTAAGTGAGAGATATGGAGATAGAGATAGAGGGGGAGAAAGATATATAAATAGATAGAAAGGGAGGGAGAGAGAGGGAGATAATTAGAGAGAGGATAGAATTGAAGTAGAGATATAGGAGAGAGCAATAGGGAAAGAGAGAGGGATAGATAGGGATAAAAATAAGGAGAGGTAGAGAGATAGATATAGTGGGAAAGATAGAGAGGGAAGAGAGAGAGATGCAAGAGAGGTAAGGAGATAGAGATAGGGAGAGAGATAGGGATAGGGATGGAGATGGAGATGGAGATGGAGTAGATCTTTCACATCTTTTGTATACACGTTCCTAGTGAATGTGGCTACCAAGGGGCATCATAATATGCTCCAACAAGGGTATCAATGGAGAAGTGATAAATTCAAATTAACTATGCATCCACTTACAAGGATCCAAACATGATTGAAACAAAACCTTTAAACCAGGAAGATAATTAGGATCCATTACCAATAGGCTCATGTTATGTTTGTAATAGGGAGAGAGGTGTAGAGAGGAAACTTAGCTATTGATAGAAAGAGATGCAAAGAGCAAGAGAGAGGGATAAGGAGATAGATATAGAGAGGATGATAGAGATAGAGATGAAGATGAGCATTTATTTGTTAAAAAAAAAAAATCCTTAGAGCCCATTGTGCATTAAGTAACAAAACTAGATTGATGAGCATAGGAATTTATTGCATGATGAAGTGACACTCAATGCTCTTTAGAAGGCCAATAAACCCCATTTGTATGTAATCATGTTTTTCTATCCTTTATCATAAAAAAGACCCTTTGAAAAAGTATCTTGAATCCACTTTTATATGGTTCAAAGTTAGAGTTATCTTTTCAAGTGGGCTTAGTCTATCTTTCTTCTTGTGCTTACGCTGTCTTAATTATTTTTTATTTAAATTATTTTGCAATATATTTTAAATATATTTGGAATATTCAAAGGTTTTAGATAATTAGTTGTATTTAAATAGTAAGAATGGTGATCTATTTTTTATTATATCATTTATCAAATAATTTTTTGGTATGATTGATCTTTATTTGACACCTAATAATTTTGATGGATTGGATCATTTACTTGTGATAATTTAACCAAATGCCAACCTCTAATTAGAAATACACTCCCTCATAATATTTAATCTAACACATAAAAATAAAAAAGACATAATCTAAATAGTTTTAGTATATATAAAATAAATTATATTTATCTATATACCAATATTTTCCCCTTGATTAAGTATATCAATTGTTTTAATTTAGTTAAAATATTAATTTAAAAAATATAAAATGTAAAAAATTAAATAATTAAAATCACACTGCAAACTAAAGAGTTTAAAATATTTTTTAATGAAGGTAAAACTATAATTTATACTATAGGTTAGATGTCCATCCTTTTTTTCTTAAAAATAACTTTATAATTAAAAAAATAATGTAAGAACGTGTAGATATTTCATGTCAAAAACTTTAATTTTTAAGTAGTGATTTTATCTCTTGATCACCCTAGTGAAATCATCATTTCTATCTTGATACTCTACATGTTCTTGCATAAGATTCCATAGATTATTTTTCTATGTTAAGACTTATGTATTAGCATAGACTTAAGCTTCGTTTCCTTCATGTTTCATCTGGGCTTTTACCTTTAGTTTGCTAATTCTGTATAGATCTTTTCCTTGCTTTGTCACTATACCTTCTTTCACGAGACTCTCTATGATCTCTATAGAAAAATTCAATAGGCATATATTAAAATTTGAGTGAACTATAAACAATCATCAAAAACTCAATTAACTTGATAGGAGATTCTGAGCTTCCTGTTCACAATCTTTGGTGTCCGCTACTAGAAGCAAAAATCAAAGTTATGTGAAAGAAAATTACTCCAATTTCTACAAAATTTCAAAAAATTTAAATGACTTACTCTTGCATTTGATTTCTCTTTGCGATCAAATCTCTTTGATTTCTTTTTTATCGATTTTTTTGTTTCATCAAATTTCTTTGATTTGATTTTTTTGTTTCATAAAATCTCTTTTATTTGATTTTTTTGTTACTCTTCCACTAATGTAGTTGCACATGACTTCCACCTCATATCATTTTAGATGAAATCTCAATAAAGAAAAGCAGAAAAAACAAAGTTAAGGATAAAACAAGGAAATTTTTGCATTATGTAAACTGCTTTAAAATCTGATTTAAAAACATAAATCTATTGATAAATATTTTACTTTGCAATAGGTTAGTAGAAATCAATTTAAATGGGGAGAATAAAAATGTACACATACTTGTGGATGCATTGTAATACGCCTCTTCATGCAATTAGTAATGAAAAATATACAATTACTTTAATTTTAGAAAAAAAATTCTTAAAATATAAATATACAATTACTTTAATTTTAGAAAAAATGTTCTTAAAATATAAACAATTGAAATAATACTATAATTTCAAATGCTTTGCAATGAATGCAAAACTATGATTTATACAAAAAACTAGATTATTATTATCTGTTTCTTTAAAAGTAATTATAACTTAAAAAAGAATGTGAGAGTATTTAGAGATTTGATCTCCAAAAAAGTTTAGCTTTTTTAAATAGGGATTTTATTTCTTGGTCCTATACATGTTCGTGTATGGGATTTCATAGATTTTCTTTTGTCAGATTTATGGATTAGCAATAAAAATATTTTTTTATTATCAATACTATAAATTAAACATCAATTTAAAATTCTAAATAGAAAGTAGATATAATGATTATAATATATTTATTAATAATTTAAAAATATATAAATACATTAATTTTTCTTATAAATTGAACAATTAAAACAATACTATAGAATAAATAACTTCAAATGATTTGTAATGAAAATTAATCTATGATATATACAATATGCTATATATTTATATTTTGTTTCATTATAAAAATATAACTAGGAATGAGAGAGCATGTAAAAAATTGATTTCTAAAAAAATTTAGCTTTTAAAAGTAGTGATATTATCTGAGTGAGCTTTAGGAAAATTCACCATCCACAATTCACCACCAACAACTTCACCTCCAACAATTCATCGTCATGACAAATTCAAATTTTGCTGGTGAATTTTCCAAATTCATCTTGTGGAAAATTTTGCTCCTGAATTTTTCACTAGATGAATTTGTCCAATAAATTGTTGGTGATGAATTGTTGCAGGTGAATTTTTTAGTGAATTTTCCTAGAGCAGTTTCACTCATGAAAAGAAAAACAACCTAAAAAGGAATGAGAGATAATGTAGAGATTTGATTTCTTAAAAAAATAGTTTTTTAAAGTAGTGATATCATCTATTGATATTTGTTTTCTTTCTAATTGTTGAATTGTTGACTAGTCAACATTTTTCAATCTTCTTACATCATTCTAACACACTTAAACCATCCATCACAAAAATCAGCCAATTGAATTTATATATGAAACGCCTCTACTAAAAATACCATTTTAATTTGCCAACCCAACTACCTAACTTAACCTGAAGAAGTTTATTGCCGTAAACTTTTAGTAAGTTTAGGTAAAATTTTATATATCTGTGGCCTTGCGCATAAAGATTTGCCAACCCAACTACCTAACTTAATGTGAAGTTTATTCCCGTAGACTTCTAATAAGTTTTGGTGAAAAATTTGTATTTTTGTGGGCTTGCTCATAAAGATTTTGAGGACAAAGTGTCCATTATGTTAGAGGAGAACGGAACGCGTGAGCGGAGACGAACAAGTCCCAATCGTCGCCTAACAGAATAGAAATTATTTGTTGCTGACAGACTTAATCCTCTAGAAGTTTGAATTCATTGCCATTGCTCACTCCCAGTCAAGCACACCTCCGCTATCGATCTTGAAATTGACTTTAGAAGTTTCCGTGAAATCGTGTAAAAATTGATATAAATTTTTTTATTCTTCATTCATTTCATAGTTAAAATCCTGATAATCCCAAGCCTTGATCCTCCTCTTTCAGAAATCCCAATTTATGCGGTTGAGATCAAAGCCAATATATAGAAATGAAGGTAAATTCAGTTTGATGCACATTATGAGAACCTACAATTTGTCTTTCTTTATTGATATGAAACCAATTGATATGCCAATGTTGGAATTTGCAGAAAATTGTGTTAAAATTGTCGATCGAGGACGAGAAAAGCAAGAGAAAGGCTCTCAAGGCAGTTGCAGGTTTGCTAGGTATTACACCTCTTTCTAATTTCTTTCAAACCCTGAGCCTTAAATTTATTCTGGTACCTCATCTGGATGAGATTGTTTGTATTACAGGAGTGGAATCTGTGGCTGTGGACATGAAGGAGAAGAAGATGACTGTAATTGGGGAAGCCGACCCTGTGAATGTTACATCAAAGCTCAGGAAATTTGGATACGCGGAGGTACTGAGCGTGGGGCCTGCCAAGGAAGAGAAAAAAGAGCCTCCTAAACAGGAACCGAAGAAAGAGGAGAAAAAACCAGAAGCTGCTCCAACAGTTATCTATTATCCCGCCATTTACAGTTGCAACTACAGGGCTCCGGCTTATGAATACGATATGGATAGCGATGATGAGTATAGTTATTGTACGATCTGCTGATTTTTTGTATGCAGGGCAGAGTATAATTATTCTTTTTGCAGTTGGAAAGGGGTGTGTAAATGAAAGGTCCCCACTTGGAAGACATTCATTTGAGCTTCCATAATAGGAAAATGTTAGAATTGGAATCTTCCTAGGCGGCCATGCTAGAGAGCAGGCCTGGAATTTGATGGCGGTTGAAAAATATAAATTGTCAACAAATTTTAATTTATGATTTTTTTATATAATTTTCTTTTTAAATTTTTAAATTGTTTGACTATGTCACTAATCACACTACACTTTTTGATATATAAACATCTCATTCTTCTAGTTTTACATCGTCTATTATAGCTACCTCGGTTCTATAAAGGAGGCAATTAGAATGAGAATGAAAGCACATATCAGTACAATTTGCATAGCAGTCTAACGTTCTCCCCATCTCCAATTTCAAATAAACAAATTGAGCAGAATGTTCCTCTTGATATAGATCTCTATGATTTTACCATCTAGTCTCAGCCTCAATCCTCTCATAGAAAAAAGCCTTTGGATCCATAAAGGATGATGCTTTGCAAGAGAAAGTTCAATGCATATCCTTTATAAATACTAAGTAAAAATGTTATATTATATTTTTTTATAATAATTTTTATTATTCATTAACAATTTAAATTGTCTTTATATATTATATAAAAATATAAAAGAATTAATCATTTTAATATATGGTCTAATTTTGAGAAAACGGTTCAGAGACCATCTCCACAAACCATCAAATTCCTAGCTTGCTATAGAGGAAAGTATTTAACAGTTGATGCTTATTTGGAATACAACTAAATTTTCGAGTAAAATATAAGCTGAAATGTAATGCCCATGATAACATCTTGTGTTAATAATTAAATAATGCTATGGCGCTTGGGCTTGTTTAACCACCAATAGGGATTTCTTCATGCTTAGAGGAGATTGTCAGAACATCACTCGTGCATCATGATAAATGAAATTTTAAATAAAAACTAGCAATCACACCTTGGTGTGCAATGGGTACATCGAAGATATGTGGAAGGTAAAATAGAGAAAAATTTTGGTCTATTTTTTGCATACATTTGTGCAGTATACATGAGGTCAATTGGTAGTCCATTTAGAAAATGATGTTTGTGCAACAAAGGTCTCAAATTTCAATGGAAAAGTGACAACTTCAAATCAATTATGCATTTACTTACAAGGATCTACACACAACTAAAACAAAACCTCTAAATCAGGAAGATAGTCAAGCTTCATTACCAATAGGCTCATGTTATGCTTCAAATAGGGAGAGAAGGAGAGAGAAGGAGAGGTAGGGATGGAAAGAGGGAGAGATATAGGGGAAGAGAGAGAGAGAGAGAGATAAGAAGATAGAGATAGAGATGAAAATGAAAATGGAAATGGAGATGGAGATGGAGGAGATGGATATGGAGGGGAGAGAGAGAAAAATAGAGAGAGGATATAGGAATAGATAGAGATGGAGAGAAAGGGATAGAGAGAGGGGGAGAGAATGAGAGAGGGAGAGATAGAAATACAAAGATATAGGTAGTGATATATAAGAGGTAGAGATGGAAAGATATAGGGGTAGAGAGACATGGAGAGATAATAAGATAGATAGAGGGAGTGATGAAAGATGAAATATGGAGAGATAGAGATAGAGGTAGAGATAGGGAGGGATAAACGAGGATGTGTGTATGAGAGAGAGAGAGAGAGAGAGAGAGAGAGAGAGAGAGAGAGAGAGAGAGAGAACGATAGTTATGTATAAATATAGAGAGAGGGACGAAGAGGAAGGAGAAAACTAGAGGATATAGGAGAGAGGAAAAGTATAAAGATATAGAAAGAAGGAGTGATAGGGACAAAGGGGAGAGAGGGAGAGATAGGGATAGAAAGAGGGATAGATAGGGAAAGGAGAGATGGAGAGATAGATACAACTTGGGAAAGATAGAGGGGGTGAGATACAAAGAGTCAAAGACAAAGACGAAGAGATAAATATATAGAGGGAGAGATGGAAAGAGAGACAAAGAAGGAGAGGGATAAATAGAGACAAAAAGAGGGAGACAATGAAAGAGGGGGAGTTGGAGAGAGCAAGATAAATATATAGGAAGTTATATATAGAGAGAGGTAGAGAGGGATATAGAGAGAGGAGAGATGGAGGGAGAGATTGAGTGAATAAGTGAGAGAGATAGAGATAATGAGATATAAAGAGTAAGGGAGAGGGAGAGATGTAAAGATAGAGACAGAGGGGGGAAGAGTGAGAGATAAAGGAGGCGATAGAGATAAGTAATAGAGATAAAGAGAGAGAGAGAGAGATATAGAGGGGAGGAGAGGCAGATATAGGGAGGGAAAAATAGGGAGTTTGTGTGTGAGAGAGTGAGAGAAATATATAGAGATAAATATAGGGAGGGAGAAATAGGGAGTGTGTGTGTGAGTGAGAGAGAGATAGAGAGGGATATATATAGGGAGAGAGAGATAGAGGGAGAGAAATAGAGAGAGGATGGAGGATAAATAGAGAGATATAGAAAGAGAGTGATAGGGAGAGAGGGAGAGAAATGGAGAGATAGAAATATATATACATTAGGAAAGATATAGGGAAAGAGAGAGAGAGAAGTAGGGAGAGGTAAGGAGATAGAGATAGGGGGAGAGATTGAAAGGAATATAAAGGAATATAGAGATAGAGATGGAGATGGAGATGGAGAGAGAGGGAGAGAGAAAGAGAGATATAAAGAGGGGGACAAAAAGAGAGGGAGATCTATGGAGGGATAGAAAGATGTAGGAAGTTGTATATAGAGAGGGGTAGATATATATATATATATATATATATATAGGGATAGAAAGATGTAGGAAGTTATATATAGAGAGGGGTAGAGAGAGGGATATATATATATATAGAGAGAGAGAGAGAGAGGTACAAATGTGGAGATATATATAGAGAGATATAGGAAGAGAAAGAGAGAGATATCTTTATATCTCTATCTCCCTCTCTACCTCTATATTTCTCATTATCTCTTGATCTCTCTCTTCCTCTCTCTACCCTATTTATATCTATATTTGTCTTCCCTTCTCTCTAACTCTATCTATATTTCTCTATTTTCCTCTCTATGTCTCTTTCCCTTTCCCTATCTTTCTATCCCTTAATTTATTTTGTTATCTCTATTTATCTCTGCCCTCTCTACCCCTTTCCCTCTTTATCTCTCTACCTCTCTCTATATATTTCTTGTCTCCTATTTCTCTTTATTTTTCTATCTCTCTATCTACTCTTTCTTTATATCTCTTATCTAGTTCTATTTGTCTCTCTCTATTCCTCTATATATCTAGCTCTATCTCCATATCTTTATCTCTCTTTTTATCTCTATATCTCTTTCTCTCTCTCTCTCTCTCTATCTCTCTCTATTTGTCTTTCTCCCTATCTCTATCTTTTTTCTCTCTTCTCTCATTTTATTTCTCCTTCTCCCTCTCTCTATCCCTCCATTTCTATCTTTCTTTTTGTCGAACTCTCTTTATCTCTCTCTGTCTCATTTTCTCCCCCCTCTCTCTCTCTCCTTAAATTCTTTCTATTTTTTCTCTATTTGCCTCTATATCTTATCTCCATCCCCATCTCCCTTCTCTCTTTCTCTCTCTATCTATTTTCATCCTTCAGTGTGCAATGTGTAGACTAAAGAGGTTATAAAGGTGAATTATCATATCCTTAATCAAATGACAGGCTACCCTAAGCATAAATCCCTAGGGAAATGTGCTATCAATGTTGGGTTGTTGGTATGAAATGAATAGTCAAAAGTTATCTTCTCTCTCACACACACTTTATAACTTGTGATTTAGATTTTAAGTTTGAAATTCATTTTATTATATAAATAAAAATAAAAATTTGAAATAGAATTATTATACAATAATTAAACTTAAATAAGATAAATAACGATAAGTTAAATTAATTCTAATATTTTTTAATTGTTATTTATATTTTTATTAAAAGACATAAATAATAAAAATAAATTTCAAGCTTAAATATAAATAAAAAATTAAAATAGAATTTATACTCAACCTCATAGCTTATAACAAACTAATATATGTATAAACCTTAAAAATATGCTAGTGTAAAGACCACTTACACCAACATGCATTGGCAAATATTTTGATTCCTACACCTAGCAAGGGAATATGTTTACATATATAGTATTCTTTATGGTATGGTCTATATGACCAAGGAGGTAGAAGTTTTCCCTGAATGGCCAAGAAAAAGTGTTTCAATTTTAATGATTTGGTAAGTCTATAATTTTTTGGGCCTTTTAGATGCAATGCTAGGATTGACTTTTTTCCAAAATGTTTTAAACAAAAAGTGATTTGGAGATGCCCAACATAAAACTCTTCTTTGAAACTCTTGTAGATTTGGCCTTCTATGTTTGATTTGAATTTAACAAAAGATAAAATATTTCTTTTGGATGCTTTCGACTCAATGATATGCTTGGACTTGCTCCATTAAGCTCTAAAACATGCTTACAACATAAATCCATAAAGGGATTCCCCTTAGAATATGATATTTCTATCATTTTTCTTTATTCTCTAGGTTATCATTTGATGCAAGAGAAGATGATCTCAAATTTTTAAGAAAATATAAAATTTGCAGGTTTGATCTTCTAGAAGACTAACATAAAATAACCTCACATGTATGATACTACGAAAGATTTGAATATGGAGACAACCACCCCAGATCAACTATCTTCAAGTAAAAATCCAAAATGAAAGAATAACTCTATTTCATCAAATGATGTAAATATACAATGATAATTGATTATATTAGATTACTCATTCCACAAAAAGAAGTGGGTATATATAAAATATATCACTAATAGATGCGAGTGTACAATCAATATGAAACAATAGAAAATGTAATTAATATGTACAACTTCACCAAATTAAAAAATATAATTCACATAATACAAATATAAACCATCTAACATATACTTAACATACCCTAAATACATAATATATAATTAAATAATTAACTAAATACAAAAATAAAATAATGTGGCTTACATTAATGAACCCCTTAGAAAAAAACCATTTCTGTTATTTTCATTTAATGAACACGAATCTTGAACCCTTACAAAGATTTTAATGGTTTTGAAGTTTTTCTCTCTTGTGATGTCAAAAGCTGACTTTGAACCCTTACAACATTTGCGAATTGTCTATGTAGCCATCATATTGCACATTTGACCGTATTTATTAATTCATTAAAAATAAGAATACAATGAGTTTTTTGTTTTCAATTAATTAATAAATACAGTCAAATGTGAACCTTGATGACTGGATAGATGTTGCCCAACATTTGACTGTTTCAAACTTATTTTTTTGGGGTCAAACTTTGACTTCAAAAGAGAAGTTTTAACAAAAGTTAATTTAATATTGGGAGAAGGACAAAGTCATCTAAGTTCGTGTAATTTCATTTCCTCGCAATTTGTCTTAAATCATCTTACGCCCTGAGTTGAATTTGAAAGTTATATTTGGATTCCAATCCAAATTAAAGGTACCATATAATAATTGTTTGATGACGTTAAAGAGGCGTTTTCAGAGCAGTCAAAACACACCAATTAATTCAGCATAATGCCAGTCAAGATTTAATTTGTTTTTTCAAGTCAATTTGGTTTTGGATCCTAATTTCTCTCTGAATTGATCTGAAAACTTCTCATATTCCAATCCCTGTGCCACGTCCACGCAGTCTTTATACCAGTAAAACAATGTTATTATTTCCTGAGCGTGTTACCAAACTGACGGGATCTCGGCGAATAATTACAAAATGATTTCTCTTCTTTCTATTTATTATCTCCCTGTTTGGCTACGTGTGAAGCCAAGTCCTTAAGTAACGGCTGGAGAATATCACAGAGAATATTATTTGGTGTAAGCCTGCAGATTCTTTTTAGTGTAACACTAGCTTCTTGAAATCTGCCGGTTTCTTGCACAGTGCAGGCCTGACAATGGGTATCTTCTTTGTAAGAAGAAAATACATGAAGTTAGTAGTTGTATTCGACTGTGATTTGTTGTATGAAGGTGTACAAAAAAGAAGAAGAGATTAATAAAATTGAGTTTCCCCCATTGATAGTGGATGTAGCCAGATATGCTGGTGAACCACTTTAAACTTCTGTGTGTTTTTTATCTCTATGTGGTGTATCTTATTTTCGATTCTATTTTTCACAGTATACCTTTTTCTTTTGTTTTGTTTTCATTCAACAATTGGTATGAGAGCTTTGGTTAAGAAGCTCAGTCTAGAAGCTCGCTTGTGAAGCTGATTGAAATCGGTGAAGATTTTTTAAAAGTATGGACGACACAGACAAATGGAAGATAGAGAAGTTTGCGGGGCAAAACTTTGGCTTGTAGAAAGTACAGATGGAGTCACTACTGATCAAGTAGGACCTCTCACTCGCATTGCTGGGGAAAACAAAAGAAAAAGGCTCTATGTTGGATGAAGATTGGGAGAAAATGGATATGAAAGCTAGGGAAACTATTTTTCTCTCATTGTCCACCAATATGTTATTTAATGTTTAGGTGAAAAGAATACGAAAGAGCTTTGGGATAAACTCTCCAACATGTATGAGATAGCGTTGGCATTGAACATGGTCTTTATTATGATTTTTTTTTATAATTGAAAGATGAAAGAAAATGGGATCATGTCAAATCATTTAAATGAATTTAACACTTTCATCACTCAATTGATCTTAGCGGGAATAAAATTGGAGGATGAGATCAAAGCAATCTTATTGTTATGTTCTTTACCCAATAGCTGGGAAGGTGTTGTGATGGCTGTGAGCACTTCGGTGGTAGCTAAAAGTAAATTAGTTTTTGATGATGTAGCAGCCACACTTCTTAATGAAAAAAATGAGGAAAAACCAGGAACCCTCTTTCGGTGACGCTTTAACAACTGTAAGTACAAGAAATAGGGGAAGAAGTCAATAAAAAGGTAGAAATAATAACCGAAGAAGATCTAAATTTTCTCCACGATCCAAGTCTAGGGGCAGAAACAATGCTTGCTAGTTTTGTAGAAAACCTGGTCACACAAAGAAAATTTGCTAGAACTACAAGAAGGCCCAAGACAAAGTGAGTAATAACAATGAATTAAACACTGTGTGTGATGGTGGTTTGGCCTTATTAGTAACACATGCAAATTTTTGGTTCCTTGATTTCGATGCCTCTTTCCATGCTATCTCATGCCGAGAAGCTTTTACAAATTTCCAAGAAGGTACATTCGGTAAGGTTTTTCTTGGAGATAACAAAGAATGTGAAATTATTGGTAAGGGTGATGTAACTTTGCACTTGAAAAATGGAGATAAATGGATCTTGCAGGATGTTAGATATGTTCCATTGTTGAAACAAAAGTTAATATCTATCAGCGAGCTTATTGCTTGTGGGTGTAATGTTAAATTTTCTTTAGATACTTGGAAAGTAACCAAAGGGGTTTTAGTGCCTGCAAAGGGAAAGAAGTTAAGTAATCTTTATATTTTAGAGTGCCATGGTGAAGTGGGAGCTGTCTTGCCGACTATGGATAGTGGCTAAAAAATTTTGCATAAGAGGCTCAAACATATGAGCCAAAAAGGACTTCAAGTTATCCTTCAACAAAATCAACTACCAAGCCTCACATCGGTTGATTTGGAGTTATGTGAGCATTTCCTTTATGGAAAAAAGTGTCAGACCAACTTCATAAGGATGGGCCATGATAAGAAGACTACTCCATTGGAGATTGTTCATTCTGATGTTTTCGGTCCCATAGAGGTAACTTCTATCGGAGGTGCTAACTATTTTGTTACATTTCTTGATGATTACACTCACAAAGTATGGATTTATATGATACATAGAAAATCAGAGGTGTTTTCCAAATTTAAAATTTTTAGGGCTATGGTTGAAAATCAAATTGGGCATAAAATTAAATGTCTACTAACAGATAATGGTGGAGAATATTGCTCTTCGTAGTTTGATACATTTTGTGTAGATCATGGTATTTGTCGGATTGAGGTAGTTCCTTATACTCCTCAAGAGAATGGTATAGTAGAGAGGTTAAATATAACGATTCTTGAGAGAGCTTGGTGTATTCTCTCGAATGCCGGATTGGGAAAAGAGTTTTGGGAAGAGGGTTGCAATATAGTGGTGTATATGATCAATCAAGCTCCTTCGTCTCGATTGGATTTCAATATTCCAGAGGAGAGATGGCTCAAAAAATTAATTTCTTATAATCATATTCAGGTGTTAGGTTGTGCAACATTTGTACATATTCCGAAAGAGCAGAGAACTAAATTAGACGTAAAATCTAAATGATGTATTTTTCTTGGTTATGGTGAAGATCGATATGGGTTCATATTTTGGGATCCCATTGAAAAGAAAGTTATTCGCAATCCCAATGTTGTATACATTGATGTTGATATTTGTTTGATAATGGAATAGCTAGGAAAACCTTTGTTTCTTTTTCTTAGCCTTTGGTAATTTCCACTCAGCCATCAAATAATGTCTCTTTGAATTCTAATACTAGTGCCCCTGTTTATACTAGTGTTCACTCCTCACAAGTTTAGTCGCTGCCTTTATTTCCTCCTACTGTGTCTTCTCCAAATATTTATATGCAACCTATTAATGTTCATGTGTTGCCTTTGCAAACATAAAACACATCCTATACCAAGTGAATCGCTACCTCCTCATGGTCAAACAAAACCTCCTATACTTTTCACACAACTAGTTAATACACCACTCCCCTCTTTAATTCATGTGCAACCTTCACAACTACATACGTTGCCTTCAAGTGTGAGCACACGACCCAAAGAGGGATCTAATAACCCTGTTTGGAGAGAGAACACAAGAGCAGGGTGGTTTTCCAGGATAGAGTAGTATGCATTCTCATGGTCATTTGTTGCCATAGGAAATTGTTCAACAGAGGGAAAATGTTAGTCAAACTTTGCAAGAATAGGATAGCTTTAAAGTGCAAAGACAAAATATTGGAGCATAGAGGTAGAGTATTGAAATACATGTACACAAAAAACATAGTTTTCAATCTGACATCAATGATATGCAAATTCAATTATAGAGCCTCAATCTAGATTCAAATTTTAACCATGAAAAATCTTCTCAATTACGAAGATCCACTAGGGAGAGAAGGAGACCATCGAAATTTGATGATCATGAATTATTGCTTTCAGATTAATCTAAGCCTACAACATTTAAACAAGCTTGCAAGGACAAAAATTCAGTCAAATGGATGGAAGCTATGAATGATGAAATGGAGTAATTGAGAGTAAATAATACTTGGGATTTGGTTCCTCTTCCACCAAATCGAAAGCCTTTGAAGAACAAATGGGTTTATCATTTGAAAGATGAAGATGGAGGGAGTAAAAGGTATAGGGCTAGATTAGTGGTGAAGAGTTTTGATCAATAGAAGGGGATCAATTTCAATGAAATTTTTTCACCAGTTGTGAAGATGCATACAATTCATGTCATGTTGGGCATGGCAGCAGTTTGGGACCTTGAGCTAGAGTAGCTTGATGTTAAAACAACGTTCCTTCATGGGGATATTGATGAGGAATTATACATGGAGCAGCCTAAAGGTTTTGTTAAATAGGGTAAAGAGCACTTGTTTTGAAAATTGAAGCGGAGTTTATATGGGCTCAAGCAAGTCCCGAGGTAGTGGTACATAAAATTTGACAGCTTCATGACTCAACAATATTTTACTCATTGTGAATCAGACCTATGCGTTTATTATAAGAGGCTTGATAGTGGTAATTTTTTCATTTTTTTACTCTATGTTGATGATATGTTGGTTGTTGGCACTAGTGTGAGGATTGTTCATGAGTTAAAGCAACATTTGGCTCTTCATTTTTCCATGAAAGACTTAGGGGTAGCAAAAAGGATTCTTGGGATGAATATAATCAAGGATAGAAATAAGAGAGAAATTTGATTATCTCAAGAAAAATACATTTTAAAAGTTTTGGATAGGTTCAATATGTCACATGCTAAGACCGTTAGTACACCATTGGCTGATTATTTTCGTCTATCCTCAGGTATGTGTCCTAAAACTCAAGAAGATGAAGCACAAATGAAAAATGTTCCATATTCATCTGTAGTTGGGAGTTGTGAGTAAATTTATGAGTAATCTAGGTAAATTGCATTTGTAGGCTGTTCAGTAGATTTTATGGTACTTGAAAGGTACCTCAAATTATGTTTTATGTTTTGGTGGTCATGACACTCAGCTAAGAGGATATTTTGATTCAGGTATGGCTGGAGATATAGATAAACACCGGTCTACCATTGGTTATGTACGTTTACCTTCACTGGGGCTACCATTAGTTGGGTTTCATGCTTGCCACAGGTCGTTGCTCTCTCATCAACTGAGGCGGAATGCATTGCTCTCACTAAAGGAGTAAAAGAGATGATATGGCTACAACGTTTGTTGGTTGAATTGGAGTGTTCGAAATGAATTTCTACTTTGTATTGTGATAGCAATAGCACTATTCACTTGGCCAAAAATTCTTCCTTTCACAATCTGATAAAGCATATTGAGCTCAGATATCATTTCATTTTCCATGTCCTTGACAAGGGTAAGCTGCAGGTGGAGAAAAATGATACTAAAATGAACCCAACTGATTCATTAATGAAGATTGTATCATGAGAGAAGTTTGAGTTCTGTAGAGCTTCTCTAAGTGTTGTCCCGATGTGACCAAGCCTACAGTAGGGGATATCTAAAAGCAACTTTGGTATGAATTTCCTTCGAGCGGGAGATTGTTTAGCTATGTGTGAAGCCAAGTCCTTAAGTAAAGGCTAGAGAATATCACAAAGAATATTGTTTGGTGTAAGCCTACAAATTCTTTTCTTAGTGTAATGCTAGCTTCTTGAAAACTGTTGGTTTCTTCCACGATCTAGGCCTAGCAATGGGTATCTTCTTTGTAAGAAGAAAATACATGAATTTAGTAGTTGTATTCGATTGTGAGTTGTTGTATGAAGGTGTAAAAGAAAAAAATAGAGATTAATAAATTTGAGTTTCCCCTATTGATAATGGATGCAGCCAGATATCCCGGTGAACCACTTTAAACTTCTGTGTGTTTTTATCTCTATGTGGTGTATCTTATTTTCGATTCTATTTTTCATTTTATGCTTCTTTCTTTTGTTTTTTCTTTGTCCAACACTCCCAAATAGGTCAATGTTGTTGCCTTTTGAAGTCTTGAGATTTCATTTAAATACAGATACGAAAAATTCTGCAGCACAGCAAAAGGCCTCAATGATTTCTGTGAACAAAACTCATTTCTAAGATATAAAAATGAAGGTAAGTCGAGATAGCTATTGATATATGCAAGTTTTGTTCTTGAATTCCTTCTATGTCAAACTGAGAGATTTTATCTGTTCAAATTTTATAGAAAATGGTGTTGAAAGTGATGATTGTGAACAAAAAAAGCAAGAGAAATGCCCTCAAGGTGGTTTCAGTAGTGGAAGGTATGCTAATTTCTCCCTTTTCACTTTGAAACCCTAACCTTGGATTTATTCTGCAGCAAAATTTGATTTGAATGGATATTTGTATTGTAGGGGTGGATTCTATGGTTGTGGAAATGAAGGAACAAAAGATCACTGTCATTGGGGTAGCAAACCCTATGTTTATCACTTGAAGATTGAGGAAATTCGGTTTCGGATTTGCTAACTTGTTGAGCGTGGGGCCTACAAAGGAGGAGAAAACAAAGGGAGAGAAGAAAGATGTGAATAAAGAAGAGAAAAATCCAGAGATCCCAACAATTGTGTACATTTAGATGCCTTATTATGATGATTACAATATTCCTATCAGGAGAATCCTAACACCTCCACCATCTACTGAATGCATATCACGGGTTTTTATAGCATGAGATTTTACTTCCATTTCCCCAAGAAGAGATCTCAATGCCCCATGGTTAGAGCTTTACTGGTTATGTAATTGACTTGCTGCTATGTTTTTCTTGGAGTTTGTTAGAACTAGAATTTCCATAAAAATTCTAAGGATTTTACTAGTGGAAGTAAAAAATTCATGCCATCATTTTCATAAAAAATCACTCTATTTCCATCCATGAAGCCAAAATAGCCTTTTACCACTATATCATTGCCTCATTGAATACCTTACATAGCCCTCACCTCCTACCTCATTACTGCAACCTCTTGCAAAATAGCTCGTGGTAGCACGATAAAGGAAGCTAACACTATACCCTTTGACCACTATATTGTGAAGGGTTAAAACTTAGCCCATGGTAGAGCGATATAATAATCAATATTAACAAGAGGAGACCGCTATACCACAAAGGGATGGAACACAACCCATGGTAGAGCGGTGTGATAAAGAACAAAGATAATTTAAGGAAATCGCTATATTGCGGGGGGTCAAAACAAGACCCACAATAGAGTGGTACACTAGAGAATAGTAATAAGAAGAGACACTTCCATACAATGGAGGGTTGAAACATATCCTGCAGTAAGGTGGTATATAAAGAAAAGTAATGAAGTGACACCACAGTATTGCAGGAAGAAGAAAGGTAGCCCATGGTAGAGCGGTATAGTAATATATGAACCAAGGATGTACCATGGTACCACAAGGGGGCGAAAAGTGATGCGAGGTAATGTGGCAAGCAACCGTTGAGACATTTAATGCTTGCTAGTCACCTTAGTCGGCTTCGAAATATGAATTGAGCCCAATGCAAAATATTTGAATGATGTGCATTTATGATTCGAGAATTAATGCATCTCAATGAGGAGGTAAATGAAGTAGATTGAGATTTCTTGATCATAGCAGTAGAAACCAAGTGCAGATGAGCTCGAGGTGCATAAGTGAAGGGAATTCTCCATAAAGTGAACTTTATTCTGGGTAAGCTTTGTCATCATTATTTGATTTCTATAGCAATGGCATCAAAGAAATCAGAAATAGGAACTAAAAAAGAGGAACCTAAAGCTATTAAACCATCTTTACAGTTTCCATTGCTCAGTTTACTACCTGGGTCAGTAGATAAGGGGCCAAAGAAAGTCTTTAGAGGTTCAACTCAGGGGTGTAGGGACCCTATTATTCCTCATTCTAGGTGGAATTTATACTAGTATTTCTATAGAAACAAAAATGACAAGGTCCCAACATGAAACCCATGGACTCTTGACTTGGCCAAATTGATAGTTCCAAATGTTTTCATTGATATCGAGCTAATTAAATCCCTGGCCAATAGATACCATGCCCCAACAAAGATTGTAAGGCTCCTAGGTGGCGGGTATTTGGTAGATGTGTCGAGGGAAGCCATTATTAAGTGTTTCAACCTAAACAAAAAAGTTGTTAAAGAAGTGAATTTGGGGAAGCTGCAACATGAATACAAAAGGGTATGTGCAGGATCATCATGGAAAAAACAGGCCCTTAAGTGGCAAAAAATTTAGAAATGTCAGAGTTAGGAAACTTGACGTAAAAATTTGAATAAGTTATCTATATTATTTCAAAAATATGTAAGAATAGGATATGTAGAAAATTCAATGTAGTTTCTAAAATACTAGGTTTATTTAAAAAATAAAAAATCTATTTGGTGAAAAATTGAAATTTCAATGCAATAGTACTTAAATTTTAGGGAAAAAATAAGTAGGTGTCTGTCTGACTACCCTTACCACAATAAAATGATAATATGTTTTTATAAGATTTTAGATATAAGTAGAGGAATCATGTCTGGATGTGATGCATATTTTTTTGTAATTTGTTTCCAAGTAAATAATTAATTATCAATTTTTTATTACAACTTTTAAAAAATATAAAAACTCGTATGTCTAACCACCTTAACTTGGTCAAAATTTCATGAAATTCAATTTTTCTTTTTTTAATCATATAGTATGTGAATCATAGAATGTGACACATGTTTCAGATTCAAAAAATGTGATACCATTTGAAAGCTATACACTAATACATTTGACTGCAAAATCCGACGAAAGTGTTTGACGAAATATGTAAAATTCGATGTTCGTCGGGCGCTTGTAAAATTTGATGTGTAATTTTCAATTTTTGAAAGTTTATTCCTAACGTTCGTTGAAATTTCAATGAACCTGGGGCTCGTCTAAATGCCGACTATCATTTTCTTCAAATTTTTGACAAACATGAAATATAGAAAAAAAAACAAATTGTGGCTGACATAAAGAAAAGT
>VDFB02274714.1:10804521-10884608 GCA_007258455.2 Sequoia sempervirens
AGATTGGAATCTTCAGAATCCACCTTTGAAAATTTAGAAATAAAAAAGTGGACTAATTCACTATGGGTGGTGAATGATTCCCACCATAGGTTCAATTTTGAGTTTTTTGCATTTTTGAGTACCCTTTTGTCAGAAACAAGTTCCAACATAGTTTGGCAAAACTGGGAATGAGTCCCACTAGACCTAAATTTCAGCATTAGTAGCATTTCAAAAGAAATTTCTAGTCTCCAACCATATTCCAGGTGTACACTTTTAGTTTGGTTCATTTCTATTAAGTTTTGCATTCATTTCTAGTTCATTGTTGCATTACACAATGTGTTTTCAAACAAGTTGTTTTCCTTTAGTTTATATTCATTAGTCAATAAATCTCATTTTTTTCTTACATTCAAGCATTATATCTAGGAATATTGCATCCTTATTCTATCCATATTAAATTGACTTTGAATGTAACATATGCATTTTTGGCTCATCTTTCTCCTTCTAGGTGAAAAACCCTAGGAGAGCTAGAAAGTAAGTGGGTCCCAAAAATCTATGCTACACTAATATTTTATCCTATTTGGGTATTATAGACATAATTTTCATGCACATTCTCTTTTATAGAAATACTAAGATAAAGTGCCATTCTGATGTATACTTTTTAGGATTTCACACATCCTTGTTATGCCTTTTTTAATCACACTATGATATTAAGTGCCATGGGGGGTTGATGTTTGCCTTTGGTTTTCCATCACACCTTTTTCAATTGAGTGTCCCTTCCATGACAGCGGTGAATCCAAGTGATTCTTTCCTCATGCGTGTGTGCCTTAGTTTGCACACCCTTTTATTTCTAGGTTGTTTATCCTATAATGAACTTCTTGGTTTCACATAGTTTCAATGTACCTATCTTGGCTCTCCCTTTTACAACATTATGGGTGGTGGGTTTCTACTATTAGTACTAATGATTCCTTGGTTAAATCATAGTTTGGAGTTATCTATGTATCTGGTTCTTGTTTCTATGTACTTTTAAATGTAGCATACATTACTTTCTAGTTACATGCATTTTAGTGAGA
This sequence comes from Sequoia sempervirens, assembly GCA_007258455.2. NCBI lineage: Eukaryota > Viridiplantae > Streptophyta > Pinopsida > Cupressales > Cupressaceae > Sequoia > Sequoia sempervirens. The sequence goes on from VDFB02274714.1 coordinate 10,805,571, forward strand.
TGGATCATTTACTATATGGACACTATTGCATTCCTATTTTTGGAGGTTCTTCATGTCAACACCATATCACTAATCATTCAATAATAGTCTATAGCTTCTTCGTGCTTCAGCAATGTTCTAAATGTTCTTATTTGGGACATTCTTTTGGTTGGAGGCTTCTCAGTCCTTCATTCACCTTTCTCTCTTTTGGAGAAGAGTTTTCTCCCACTATAGTTTTCTCCTTCTTCCAACTTTAAGAGATCTTTCATTTGCACATGGGTACCTTACTAGACCTTGTTTGTTAAGACCCATCATGCATTCTTTATTTTTAGGATTTTTAGCTACTCCCTAAGTTCATCTTAAGGGGGGGTGTTAGATTAATCATGCATTAGCTAATAATTACTTACTCTTTAATTGATTATTAGTCAAATTTATTCCCATGCACTTAAGCTACACTTAGGAGTTCATTATTTAGTTAACTAAGTTTGTTTCTATGTTAACTAAAGTGAGATATTATTAGATTATTATATCTCATCACATGTGTTGACACTTGTCCTAATCTACTATCTTTACCATTTAGGGTTGCTCCTATATAGCACTCAACCCTCATTGTATTATCACTCTAGAGATTTATTCTTTTGTTCTCTCAAACTCTCAACCTTTGAGAACTTTTGTTTTCCTTGAAGTTTCTTGAGGTTCTTTTGTAGTTTTTTCCTATTGAGGAATATTGCACATATTGTTTGCAGATATCTTGTGTGGAAGGTGTCTTTATTCATTGTTTGATCTTGTGGCTTGTGTTTTTCATAATTCTAACACTTTTTATATTGATATTTTAAAGAAAATAAGGAGAATATTGGATTCTTGAAAAGAATACACACCTACCAAAACTAGTTATCCTTGCCTACAAGTTTAAAGGAAAATATAACCATGCAATATAGTAGTATCATGTTGCTACCATATATTAAAGACATATAGTTGCACAAACTATCATACTACCATGAAAGGAAATGAGAAAACACATGAATCTGAGCTAATGAAACATAGTGAGGAGCAACACCATAGAAGAGAGATCATTATTTATAATTATTAGGTGCATCAACACATGGAAGAGCACCACAATAAACATGTTTCTTTATTTTATTGTCTAAGGTTTGGCATTCATTAGTGTAATGACCATGCACTCAATGATATTCACAAAAAGAGTTTGTTTAGTTATATTTCTTATTTGTTGGAGGAGGAAGAGTAATCAAGTTGGATTTTAGAAGCCTTGACAAAATATACTCTTTCTCTAAGAAAGAACTAGGAGGTAGTCCTCTCTCTTGTGAAGAAAAGCTAGCTCAAGTTTACCACAAGATGTTATCAATATAGTACATGATGGAGCATGTGATTTAGATGAAGGAGAAGGTTAGAAACTTAAACCCCTTTTAGAACTTGGTACAGTGTAGAATTCACATGATCCTTAACTCCTTGTTCCATGTTTTCATTGTATCTATTTTAAGAAAGAATTTTAAATTTAGACCCATAACATTTTCTAACTCAAATTTAGAAGAATTAATTCTTTCAAAATAATTCAAGTCCTTTTTATGGGTTGAAATGTTAAGGATATACATCAACAACACATGAGGGATAAAAGATAAAGAGACCCCAACACCATCATAGCATGATTTTTTTGGATTTGTTGATGTAGAAAAAAATTGAGAAAGTGAAACACATGAATCCTTAGACTTACATTGTGAGATTTTACCTTTTCCTCCAAAGGAGGGTGTAAAATCTAATGAACCCCAATCAAAACATGTATTTGAAGAGGAAGCCATATTATGATCATCATTTGTAATTTGAGTGGAGGAATCACAAGATTGTGTTGGAACAATCTACAAATCTATAGGCTTTGATGGTGAGATTTTATATTCCCCAATGAAAGTGGATGTAAACTATAGCCTAATCATCACCTAATAGCATACATTTGTATCATCGTTATCATCACAAGACAATGGTTCTACTTTTGAAGATGGAATCGATGTACTAAGAGAGTTGAAAGTTTTATGTTTGGCTTGGACTTGTAAATGATAGCTTTTTGCATCTAATTTAACTATATATATAGCATGTTATTATATATTCATACTTCATCTCATGGTTAAGAGTAGATGAGACTCCCTTCATGGTATGAATCCATGGTCTACAAAGGAGAATACTTTATGAAAGAGTTTTTGGCATGACATGAATAAGGGTAGGCAAAATCATGCATCCCACTTTAGTGGGTAGTGTGATTATCCCTAATAGTTTCCTACCAACATTATCAAATCCATAAATAGAAATATTATTAGCTTTTATGATATTCTTATTCACACCAAGCTTATCTAGAAGATCAATGCTACAAATATTAAGACCTGGTCCATTTTCAATAAGAGTATGTCTAACACCAATTTTATTAATGACCACTAATATCATTAGAGCCTCATATTATTTTTGAATCTCAAGAGGAGTTAACTCACTTTGATAAAAAAAAATAAAAAAATCTAGGTTTGTTGTATGCATACCATGTAACAAGGTTGTTACATGATTCATTTTAACAAAATGTGAGATGTTAATCTTCTACAAATCCTCTTGGAGCATCTCATTGTATAAGGATGAATTTTAAATCCATAGGTTATTCAAGCTAAAAAAAATGTGTAAGAAAGGATCCATCATCCTTTGTCAAGTTTGTGCACACACATCCACTTCTTGTATAGATCCACTAAGCTTTAGAAATTTAAAAATTAGAAAATTTTATAAAAAATAAATGTATCTCTCCATTTCTCCCACTCTCTCTACGTTTTTATCCCTACCTCTTTCCCCTTTTTCTATATACCTACCTTTTAATCTCACTTTTCCCCTCCCTATCTCTCCCTTTGTCTCTATCATTTTCTCTCTCTCTCTCTCTCTATATATATATATATATCTAGGGTGATCCCACAATAGTGGTTTACAAATTTTGGCCAAACTGGACATTGAAATAATTTTTTTAAACTAAATATTCACTTTCGTGCACTTATAGTAGCTAAACCGTGAGTAATTTGAAGATGATGCAAACTAGAGTTTTGTGACATTTTTTTGTAGATTCTAAATATATTTTTTTGAAATTTTTTGGAATCAAATTGCACTTCTTTTACCATCTCCCTCTAAAACTAAATTTTTTTAGAAAAGGACATTTTTAAAAAGTGATTCTCATCGTATAACACAGCTTTTTTTCCATGAAGGATAAAATTTTAATTCTTTCAAATTTAGATTTGTAACTCTGATATCTAGTAAGCCTTAATTCTTGGTTAGATAGTTTTTATTGAATAATTTTTCTTTAATCAAGTTTCGAAGTCAAACCAATTACAATTTAGAAATACGCGACCGTATAACGTGTAACTATTTTTGTGCATATTGAAATTCTTTTTTTTATTTATTTGTTGGATCAAGGACTCCAATATCTAGTGCAGTCATATTTTTCAAATTTTTTTTGATAATCTTCTATTTTTCCACATGTGCAAAATAGAGAGTTTTATTTTAAGTGAAAAACCTACATTTAGAAGAAATAAAAAATAAATATAATAATCAAATTTAATTTAATTAAAATTATACCTTTTTGGAAGCTTATAATAAGGACTACATACTTACAAAAAATTAAATTTTAAATGAATTCATTTGATCCTCCAAAAGGTAAATCAAAAGTGGTTATTTATCAGCAATTTGATAGGTGTAAAGGAGACTTCGTTATAGGTATGGTTTAAAACTAGCGGGATTCTATCCATGGGGCTTGGTATAAGGTGGTTTGATGAAACCCTATTCAATTGGAATCCTTTAAATGGAAATTTTCAAGGCTTAAATCATTATATTTTCTAAAAATATTTGATTTCAGCAAAAATCAGGATCTCCCAGAAAGTGTAAACCACTATTGTGGCAGCACCCTATAATCTCTTTTTATCTCTACCTCTCTCTATATCTCCCCCTCTATCTCTCTCTATCTATTTTTATGTCTCTCGCTCTCCTCAATATTTATTTTTTCCTATATTTATCTCTATCTCTCCCTATATTTTTCTATTTATCCCTCTATCTATCTATCTTTCAATATCTCTCTCCATCTCTATCTCCATCTATCTCTTTCCTTTTTTATCTATATTACTTTCTATCTATCCATCTCTCCATGATCTATTAAATATCTCTAACTATCTCTCTATCCATCTCTATCTCTCTAGATCTCTACATCTTCCTCTCTTCATCTCCCTCTCTACCTCTTTCTATCTATCTCCCTATTTATATATTTATGTCTCCCTCTCCCTCTCTCTCTCTACAAGTCCCTTTATCTCTATCTCTCTATATTTTTTGTGTCTATCACTTTCTATCTCTCTATATCTCCCTCTAACTATAACCCTTCTCTCTATCTCTCTCTCTCTCTCTCTCTCTCTATATATATATATATATATATATATAACCTTAAATATGCCTCTATCTCTACCACTCTCCATCTCAATCTATCTCTACATCTACATCCTATTTATCCCTCTGCATCTCCATCTCTTCCTCTCTTTATCTCTATATTTTTATCTTCTCACTCTATCCCTCTACCTCTCTATCCCTATCTTTATCTCTATCTCTATCTCCCACTTCTTTATATCTCTCCTCTCTCTTTCTCTTTCTATATCTCTCTCTATATATCCCTCTCTATCTCTCCCCTCAAAATCCTCTCCAAACATCTCTTTATATCTCTATATCTCCCTCTCTATTTCTATGTTTCCCTTCCTCTCTCTCTCTCTATATATATATATATGTCTCATCTTTATCTCTTTCCCTTTATCTATCACTTTGCCTCTCTATTCACTAGCTATCTATCTACATGTCTATATTTATATCTCTCTATATCTCCCTCTCTAAATCTATCACAATATCACTCCCTAGCTCTATATCTTTCTATCTCTCCCTGTTTTTATATCTATCTCGCCATCCTCTCTATATCTCATTCCCTCTTTATCTTTCCTATTATATTCAAATTTTTATCTCTTTCTTTTCCTCTATATATCTCTCCCTCTCTCTACTTCCCTCTCTCTCCTTATCTCTATATATATTTATCTCTTTGTATGCCCCTACCTCTCTCACTTCCTATCTATATCTATCTTTCATATCCCTCTCTCCTATTCTCTATCTATATATCTCTATCTCACCATCTCTCTTTATTTATCATTTTATCCTATCTCTTTATCTCTCTCCCTAATCTCCTTTATATCTCTATCAAGTTATAGATATCTCTTTATCTCTCCTTCCCTCTCCCTATCCATGTTTATCTTTATATCCATCTATCTCTCCATATCTTCATATTTATCTCACACAACCCCTCTCTCTATCTCACTATACAACTATTCCACTCCATATTTATATCTCTCTCTCTCTCTATATATATATATCCAAAACTCACTACTTTCCCTTTATCTTCCTCTTTGTATCTCACCCCTCTCTTTATCTCATTCTATCTCTCTTCCCCTTTCTCTATCTATATCCCTCTTCCTCTCTATCTCTCTTTCTCTCTTGATATCTCTGTCACTCTCTCCATCTCATTCACTCTCTCTCAATCTATCTCTCTCGCTCTCTCCCTCTCTATCTCTCACTCTCTCTGTCTCCATCTCTTTTTCTATCTCTCACTCTTCTTCTCTATCTCTCCCTCTCTCTATCTCTATTACTCTATCTTCTCTATATATCTATATATCTATCCAATTTGTAATATTTTTTATTTTTTGTACTGGGTATGTGCATGATCATGATGGGCCAAAAAGTGGTGATATGGTGGGTATGTGTAGAGTGTGTGACTGACGACTTTTTTTACCCAAAATTGATGAAACAAAAAAGGTTTTTAAAGGATATTCTCAACTTTCCACCAATATAAATTATTCTTTACTTTGAATTTAATAAATAATTATTATTCATTTTCTATTTGAATTACAACTAAAGTCTTGATTGATTGGCTGATTGAAAAATATCTATAGATTTCAAACAATATCACATTTTTTAATCTAAAACATGTGTCACATTCTATGTTTCGCCTACTATAGGATTAAAAAGAAAATTGTATTTCATGAAGTTTTAACCAAGTTAAGGTGGTCAGATATATGAGTTTTTATATTTTTTTAAAGTTGTATTAAAAAATTCATAATTAATTATTTACTTGGAAAAAAATTACAAAAAAATATGCATCACATCGGGATATGAGTCCTCTACTTATATCTAAAATTTTATAAAAAAATATTATCATTTTATTGTGGTTAGGGTGGTCAGACAGACACCTACTTTTTATTTTTTCCCTGAAATTTAAGTACTACTGCATTGAGATTTCAATTTTTCACCAAATAGATTTTTTTTTCAAATAAACCTAGTAGTTTAAGAACTAAATTCAATTTGCTACAAATTCTATTATTACATATTTTTGAAATAATCTAGATAACTTATTCAAATTTTTATGTTAAATTGCCTAACTCTTATTTTTCTAAATTTTTCGCCATTTAAGGGCCTATTTTTTCTATGATGATATTGCACATACCCTACTCAAAGTGATGCTAAATTTTATTTTGTGCAAAATTCTTATAAAAAAATTCATTGTGTAGATATAATTTGTGAATCTAACTATACCATAATTTTGACTAAAATAGAATTTTATCTAAAAATTCTTAAATTTATTTATTTTGATAAATTAGCATAAAGTTTGATACAATTTTGAAATTTAACTCTTGAGAAAATGTGTACCAAGCAAGCTCCAACTAGCTAGTAGAAAAGAATGGGAGCTAGCTATTTTATTTTTTATTTTTTATTTTTGGGTCAATGTTGCATAGTGGGAGAATGAATTTACATGTCACCAAATCAACCTAGGAGTATGAAATTTCAAAATCAAAATTGGAAATATGGAAATATGGACTAATAATGTGACAAGTGTGCGGAAATGGTTGCAAGTAGAAAAAGTATAAAGTTAAATGTATATAAATTCATGTGGGTGAGAGTAAATGTGAATGTATATATATTGGAGAATAGCCCAAAATTAATACAAGAGTGTGTCATTATCACTATGTAATTCTCTTAAGACATTCCATTAAAGTGGGTTCAATCATCATTACACATTGTCAATGTTTTCATTCAATATTTGTCTATCCTCATGTTGACTTAAGCCTACTTAGTCATGGCATTTATTCCTCATGTTGACTTAAGCCTACTTAGTCATGGCATTTATTGTATAGGTTAAATATCTCATAGCATTTATTGTTTAGCTTAAATATCTTCTGATATTTTTCCCAACTGATATTTTGGGATATTTTTCTCATGGTTGGATATTTCTCCTCTATAAGGAGACCCTTATCTATCTATCAAAACCAGGTCAACATTATGCAATTCATGTGTTCATGTGCTTGTTGTTTATCTCTGTAATCTGCAAGACTCTCATAAGGTATGAAAGCCATCAGAGAAAGCCATCAGAGATATCTCCAAGCCGTAAGCAACGCTCCTTGTCTATAGGAAGATTTACAGTGAATGAAGGGTTTGAGAGGGGCGTACATACGTCTCCTCTGTTATAGATCCGTAGACCTCATCTCTTTTGCTAGTCGTGAAATCTTTGGCTTGTGGCTATCTTTGCCATGCCCTTAAGCCGAAGTCAACTCCACATTCAAAGTGGTGTTTTCACAGTGATGTTGCAGTCTCTCATATGGTATGAGGAATCTATGACTGTGCTTGCAAAGGGAAACCCTCTTTGGCTGCTCTTAGCACTTATGTAAGCTATGATTGATCTTGAGGCATCAAATTGCTAATTGGGGGCCTTAATCAACCATTTTGATCTCTGCCATCACACCACTCCATGCAGGCTTGCTGTCCAGTCGAGGAAAGAGCAGCAGTGTCTCCATTTGTGCCTCCTCAGTAGACTCGACTTTAAGTCTCATCTCAGCGGCCTATCAACAATTGTGTAGGATGTGCCTCCAACTCACCTACAGACCCTCCAATTTGTGGTGTAATCTTTGGTTTGTGGTGTAATGCTTGCAATGTGTCTACTGTTCGAGCCTGAGATACTTGAAATCCCTGTTGGAGCTTGAAATCTGCGAAAGAAGAGGTTGTGCCTTGTATTTTCTCCTGTGCCTTGTATGCCCTCTTTCATTTACGCCTCCAGTCACAGCACCAAGAGTTTGAATTAGCTAAGATTCTTCTACGCATATCACTGCCCACGTGTCTTCCAATAGTCTCCAGCGTCATCCATTAGTGGCCTGCGCTTGGAGGAGAAGGGAACTCAAGAACAAGCGATGCATCAACTGAAAAGGCACATTTTTTACTAATTTTGTAAAGTGACATTTTTTTTCTGCTTTATTTTAGATCTATTCTCAGGTGATTGAGGGCAGAGACTGGCACAAGAGCCAGTCAACTCCAGAGCGCACAAGAGCTGGTCAACTCTAGCACGATTTGGCTGCATAGGCGCATGAAATCCTGTATCTGAGAAGGACTCTTGGGCACGGTTTGGTGTGGCTGAGAGATACCCCTATTTCTGCCACGTATGCACACCCCTGTTCGTTCCCTAAGTACCCTCTGTCCCTATTGCAATTTTGCATAAAATTTTCTAAGATTTGAAAGGCAATTTGCAATCTATGGGTATGACGGTGAAGGAGCCTCTAAGATCTACAGAGAATCTTCCCTACTTTGGGGCAATTCAAATCTTCCCTAAAATCTTTGACTCATTCTTCCTTTCAAGCAACCGTTTTATTTCATAAATGCTCTTTTATCTAGATTTTTATGTAAAATAGTTAAAGTTGCATTTAAAATGCACTAACTATTCTTTAATAGTGGTTAGAAAAGATTATCTGATTTATTATCAAATGTTTGTAAAGGGGGTCAAATTTAATTTTACAATCAATTTGTAAAAGGAGGGAAGTTATTTTGCCTTTGTTAACAATTTGTGAAAAAAAATTTAATTTCTTCTCATTGTAAAATGCACTAACCTATAAAGTGCCAAATTGGGGGGAAAGAAATACTCATAGGGAGTTGTTGACACATTTCTAATCATGGGATATGAAACCCACTCTTTTGTAATCAACTTAAAACTGGGAAACTATAAGTCTTGGTGTGAAGGAATCCTGAAACATCTCAGGTTCCATAATCTCATGCCATATTTGTATGGACTTATCCTAGAACTAGGTAAACAATCTTAGAAGGATAAATGGTTTAATATTCATGTTCATATTCGTGGATTAATCGGTTTACATATTCCAGATGACTCTTTGTATGTCATCATGGATATTGAATGTCCACATGCATTATGGATCAAAATTTGGGAAATATATGGAGACTCTAATGTTTCTCCCTTCCCACATGATCCTGCTATGATCACACCTCACATCTTGCATCATGATTCAGATACAGAGCGTCTAGCTGACATAGAGGAAATCATCATTCCTCCACCTCCTCATGTTGCTTCATTGGATTTCAGAGTCATTTCTTTGAGAGCTTCCAACACTTCTTTGCAATAGGATATTAGTCTTCCTAGCATTGCTGATTGGGATGCATATCTACCCGAAATTTCATGTCTTTTCAGAAAATCCCACATTGCTGACATGGAAACACACATTGAGGACATCAGTCTTCTTTTTTATGACAACTTCAATAAAGTTGCATCGGCCTTGTCTTCTTCAAATATGGTTTCTCTTCCTTCACCTACATCGGCTTCTATAGTGAAAGTATCAGATTCTTATGGTTCCAGTTATCCCCATACATCTATGGTTCTTGTGGCCCTTGTTACATAATCTTCTATGATACTTGATTCATTCCATCAGTATTCATCACATGTAAGCATTGGCTTGGAGATTCATGAGCAACATTCGAAGACATCATGGGCACCATCATCATCATTATTGGATGAGCTTCAACTATATTCAAGATCATACATACATCTTCTCACATGGGAAGATATCTTGCATCTTCAGTTGGTTTCATTTCTTCCCAAGGGAAGGAACATTGTGAAGTGTTCTTGGAACTACATCTGCATTCTTTGTTCACTATCCAACTTTAATTTAGCAGGACATGTATTATGGGGGGTCTTATAGACCTTCTATTATTTTCTCTCTTATGGAGGAAATCATATATTGTACTTAGTGAAAGAAGTAGTACTTCTTCACGTGTATAATTTTGATGCATCTTTTCTCTCTTTTGGAGGGTAGTTTTTTTCCCATAGGGTTTTCTACTTTTCTCCACTTCATGAGAGATTACTTTGTACATGGGCACCTCACCAGGCTCGTAGCTGGGACCCATTTTATCCATGCCCACCTAAGTTATGCTTAAGGTGGGGTGTCAGTGTTTTCATTCAATACTTGTCTATCCTCATGTTGACTTAAGCCTACTTAGTCATGGCATTTATTATACAGGTTAAATATCTCATGGCATTTATTGTGCAAGTTAAATATCTTCTGATATTTTTCCCTACTAATATTTTGGGATATTTTGCTCATGGTTGGATATTTCTCCTTTATAAGGAGACCCTTATCTATCTATCAAAACCAAGTCAACATTATGCAATTCATGTGTTCATGTGCTTGTTGTTTATCTCTGTCATCTGCAAGACTCTCATACACATATATTATTATTTATTGAAAAACATATTTTAGAGAGTAATATATTTTGTAAACTAAACCTATAAATATAAATGGAAAAGGTACAAATAATCCATGAAAAGTTTAATTCTTTATCAATGTAAATTTCTATGGGTTCACACACACACACGCGCACACACACACACACACACACACAGAGATATATAAGGTAGGAAAAATAATTGTGATACTTAAATAGGAAGATAGATATACTCAATTTGAGGAATATCTCAAAGTTTAAACTAGCATAAAAATAACCTAAGAATTATGTTTGTTTTTCACCTTCTATATATTTAAATCTATTAAGGTCATGTCTAGAAATACCTTCGAGGGGATTCTAGACTTAGTAAGTGAAAACATTTGCCTAGGTCAAACTATTAGATGGATTGAATAAACAAATATGAGAAAGGTAAGAAACAACATTAAAAAATATATTGATATCAATTTTATTCATTTATGTCTTTAGAATTAAAGTGTGCTCTTGTCATTCTTCTCCTTTTGTCCTTCTATTAACATTATTTTCCATGTGTTTAAGCACATGATGAATTTTTTAAAATAACATGACATAGAACATATTGCATGAAGTTAGTTCACAATGACTAATAAAAAGAGGCGGGAAACATGAAATTTGAATTTAGAAACTTCCTCATTAACATGCATTTTTCAATTTTTCAATTTACTTGAATCAATTTCTCATCTACTACTAATGATTTGTACGAGTAAAATTTTGATTTCAAAATAGAAAATGAATATCTAAAAATTGCTGTAAATGAATATCGAGAAAGAAATTTAACTCTGCACAACAAAAACCGTATTTCCTCAATCTTAAGGTGACAAGCACAGTGTCTGCTTCTCCAATCACAGTGATCTTGTTTTACCTCATGTCCACAGCCACAGAATCCACCCCTGCAATGAAAATATTCATTCATCAGATTACATAGCAGAATAAATCTAAGATTAGGGTTTGAAAGCGAAAAGGAAAAAAAACAGTGTACTCTCCACCGTTGCAACCGCCTTGAGTGCCCTTTTCTTGCTTTTATCGTCCTCGATCGTCACTTGTAACACCATTTGCTGCAAATTCCGAACGGAAACTACCAATCAGTTATAACTTCGACATGAATCAAAGAACAGAAGTTATTTATAAGTAGTAATCTAGAATTACCTTCATTTTGATATCTTAGAGATGGATATCTGATCACAGAAATCGATGAAGCCTTCTAATTTGATGCAGAATTGTGGTATATAGCCATAGGAGATGAATAAGTTGAAGTATAGCAATCGGTTTACGATTCTTCGCGAAAAGTATACGAGTTTCCACTGATGGTGAAAAGTATATCTGGCTGGGTCGGCAGATGGTCTGTCCTGACCAATTTAGAATTAATTTATTCTAACATGGGAGATGAACAAATAGAAGAATAGCAGCCATTTTTGCTATTCTTCGCGGGAACTACGAATTAATTAACAATGGTTTAAGAGCATCAATTTCGAGCATTTTCGATCGTTCAAGGAAGGATGTGTATCATCTGTCGCTTTCATGTGAACACACCGTTTCAGGTCATTTTCCGGTGTGGTGCTTCCGTAAGACCAGGAAAGAAAATTGGACGCTTCTGCCTCTTCTAGATTGAGATACCCACGTAAGCTAAACTTTTGTCTCCTTATGAGAAGAACTAATTGCTTTCTTAATTGAAAAAGACACAACGAAAACAGTCCGTATTTTGGATTCTTTACGGGACTCTGCATGTGATGTTACTGATTTAACTTCATCGCTGAGCTTATAGCCTGCGTCCTTCGCGTGACCATAACTTCAGCCAGTCATTTTTGGGCGTGATGCTTCTGCCTCCTCTAAATTAACTTTAAGTCTCCCCCTCTCCCTCTCCTTCTTCTTCAATATACGTATCTATCCACCTCCCCCTCTCCCATTCTCTATCTATATCTCACTATATCACCCCCTCTCTCTTCTCTTTTGCATTTATTTATCCACCTCCCTCTCCCATTTTCTATCTATATCTCTCCCTTTATTCATATCTATCATTTGATATCTCTTTATCTTTCTCCCTCATCTCTTTTATCTCTCAATCAAGTTATATATCTTTGTCTCTCCTTTCCTCTCTCTTTCTATATTTATCTTTCTATATCTACATCTATCTACCTCTATTTTCCCTCTTTATGTCTCTCAATTCTCTATATCTTTACCTCTATCTCTCCATTTATCTCTATCTCCATCTCCCCCTCTCTTCATATTTCTCTCACACAACACATCTATCTCTGTATCTATATCTTCCTCTCTCAATCTAAGCCTCTATAACTATGTCTCTATCTCTAGCTCTCCCACTCTTTCTCCATCTCCATCTCTCTCCCTCCTTCTCTCTCCTCTCTATCTCTCCCTCTTTCTCATAAACTATATCTTCCTATATGTATCTCTATTTCTATCTCTTTATATCTCCCTCTCTCTATTCATCCATCTCTCCATCTCTCACTTTATCTATATTTCTATTTATCTCCCTCTCTATATCTATACTCCATAACTCACCCACTTCCTTTCCCTTTATCTCTCTCTTTGTATCTCACCCCCTCTCTCTCTTTATATATATATATATATATATATATATCCAAGTCTTTTTATCTCTCCCATGTTTCTTTTCTATCTCCCAAACTATCTTTATCTCTCCTCTATCTATCTAATTTATTTTATTTTTCGATTAGTTGGACTCAAAGTGATGCTACATTAATTTGTGGTGTATATCTAATGTAATTAGAATGAATCCAACTATATGATATAGTTGACCAAAATTAAATTTTAGTTTGGAATTCTTAATTTTATTTATTTTGATAAATTAGCCTAAAGTATGACACAACTTTGAACTTTGACCCTCGCACATATTTGTACCAAGCTAGCTCCTACTAGCTAGTAGAAAAGAGTGGGAGCTAGCAATTTAATTTTTTAATATTTAATTTTTGGGTCAATGCTACATAGTCCAAGAATGAATCTAAATGTCACGAGATCAACCTAAGAGTGTGGAATATCAAGATCAAAATTGGATATACTAAAATGTGGACTAATAATGTTATTTCAAGATCAAAATTGGATATATGAAAATATGGACTTAATAATATGACAAGTGTGTGGGAATGGTTGCAAGTAGCACACATATAAAGATAAATGTATGTAAAAAAATCATGTGGGTGAGATCCATGAGAATGGATATAAATTTGAGAATGGTTCAAACTTAATACAAGAATGTGCAAATGTCACTATATACTTCTCTTAAGACATTCCATCAAAATGGGTTCAAACATCATTACAAATATATTATTGTTTAAATTGAAAAATATATTCTACAAAGTAATTTAAAAAAAAAATAAAACTTATAATTCTGGATGGAAAAGGTACAAAGAATCCATGGAAATTTTAATTCTAGATCAACATAAATGTGTATGGTTTTTTACTTACATAAATATGTAGGCTAATTAGATAAATACAATGAACTAATAAACATTTAAATTATATATACAAGCTAGCAATAATATAACTAAATAAAATGTAATAATTAAATAGGAGGATAGATATACTCGATTTGAGGATTAATGAAAAAAAAAATGATTATGTTATTTTGGAATGATTTGTCACTATAGGAAAAATAATTGTCTTAATTTAAGGAATATCTCAAAGTTTAAACTAGCAGAAAAGATACACCTGAGAATTATATTTTTCTTCACCTTCTACCATCAAGATGGTGTTTAGAAACACCGTTGAGGGGATTATGGACTCAATAAGTGAAGAGGTCCCCCTTGGACAAACTATTGGATGGATTGAATTAATGGATATGAGAAAGATAGAAAACAACATTCAAATATATATTGATACCAATTTTATTCCTTTATGCCTTTGGAATTGAAGTGTGCTCTTGTCATTCTCCTCTTTTTGTCCTCATATTAGCATTAATTTCCATGTGTTTAAGTACATAATGAATGTTTTAAAATTTTGTGACTTAGTAACATGTATGAAATGTATATTAAGTCAGCTCACAATGATTAATAGAAAGTGGTGGGAAACTTGAAATTTGAATTTATTCAAAATAAAAAATGAATATCTAGAAATTAGTCTAAATAATCTTGAATATAAATATAAATTTAAAAATGTTAATCAGACCTAATATAAAAACATAACACTTATTGATATACCATTACATTGAACGAACATAAATATGCTAAATTTCACCAAAATGGTGAGTTTGTTCTATTGCTTAGTACAAGTGTGGCTCGATTTCATATTAGGAATTAAAAGTAAGCTCAATCAAGGTGATCAACGTTTTGGCAGAGCAGAGCATTATGACTTTATAGACCGCCTATTATTTTCCTTGTCGCATTGTGAAACCCGACAAAAGTTAAAAGATAATGCTAATAAAATATAATATTTAGATTTGACCAATAATAACTTTACTTCCCAATGGCAAACAAATATTAAAAAATATGTGACATCAGAAACTAAAACTTTAGTCATTATAAGGTGTTAGCATTCTCGTCGGTACATCATAATTTAGCGAACGGCGCATCGATATCCCTTCTTGGAAAACAGAGATTAAAGATCATGCTGAAAAAAACCCTAGATGAGAATTTTGTGTTTAGCTTTCTCATCACTGACAAAACTCTAAATTTTACAAGGCCCCACGCTCAATAACTCTGCACAAGAAAAACCGTATTTCCTCAATCTTAAGGTGACAAACACAGGATCTGCTTCCCCAGTCACAGTGATCTTGTTTTGCCTCATGTCCACAGCCACAGAATCCACCCCTGCAATGAAAATATTCATTCATCAGATTACATAGCAGAATAAATCTAGGGTTAGGGTTTGAAAGCAAAAAGGGCAAAAACTCTGTACCCTCGACAGTTGCAACCGCCTTCAGGGCCTTTTTCTTGTTTTTATCGTCCCCAATCGTCACTTGTAACACCATTTTCTGTAAATTTCGAACAGAAACCACCAGTCAGTTATAACTTCAACATGAATCAAAGAACCGTAGTTACTTAGTAGTAATCTAGACTTACCCTCATTTTGATATCTTAGAGATTGATTTCTCTTCACAGGAATCGGCGACGCCTTCTAATTTGATGCAGAAATGTGGTCTATGGGAGATGAATAAATAGGTATATAGCAATCGTTTCACGATTCTTCGCGGAAAGTATATAAGTTTCTACTGATGGTGAACGCGGTAAGCGGCTGGGTCGGCAGATGGTCAGTACCGACCAATTTACAACTAATTTGTTCTAACATGGGAGATGAACACAGAAGAATAGCAGGCATTTTGCTATTCTTCGCGGAAACTATATCTGTTTCTCATCATGCTGAATTAATTAACAGTGGTTTAACAGCATCAATTTCGAGTATTTAGGATCGTTCAAGGAAGGCTGTATGTGATCATCATTAATCTGCACCATCTTCGCTTTAATGTGAACACAGCTTTTCAGGTCATGTTTTTGGGTATGATGCTACCGTTGACCAGGAAAGAAAATTAGATGGAATACCCACGTGAGGTGAAAAATAAAAATAAAAGATCACGTGAGGTAAACTCTTTTAGCTGCGTCCTTCACGTGACCACAACGGAAACAGGCTGTATTTTGAATTCTGTACGGGACTCTGCATGTGATGTTATGGATTGAACTTCATCGCTAAGCTTTTAGCTGCGTCCTTCACGTGACCACAACTTGGCCAATCATTTTGGGGCGTGATGCTTCTGCCTCCTCTAAATTAAGGGTAAGAATTTTGAATTATTGCTTCTTTACAATTAAGTTAGCGAACAGATGGAAGATTATGATTGTGTGAATTTTGTCTTAACCTTCTCTTAGAACGATGTCCTCAGAGGTCCCCCTCCTAATTGTTAACTCATCCAGTAATTCCATTATATTAAATCTCAAACGGTCTACAATGAAAAAGAAAGTTATGGATAAACATAGAACCCGTCTATAACATCGTGAAGAACGTATACTCTGTCCGACTCTATAATGATGAAGATTTAGGAACGACTACTTTACAGCCTTTGTCCCCCACTTCAAATTCTAGCATTCATGCTTTAAGACACATTCTATTTAATGAAAAACTATTCAAAACTATTTTTTCAAACATCCTAGAGGCTCTAAATATACATTAAGTAGAAGCACTCCCAACTTCTAACATTTAAGAGAAATATCATGAAGAAATGCAAGGATATAAATTTTTTGTTTGGTCACTTGTTGACGATATTATAGATGTGACTAAAATTATTTCTTTTAAGAAGTGTATTAATGTTATCATGAATAGAGGTCCAACAAAAAATAATCTATTTGTGCAACTCCAAATATAGATGTGAGAAAAATGTTCATGAAAATAAATAATAGAAACATATTAAAAACAAATGAGTTACCACAACTCAATTATTACATATGAAAGAATTGTTTAAAACACATGATTCAATTATGTCAACAATCACTCTCATGTTTAAGAATGAGAATATTTGTTATAAACTCTAACATGCTTTCTATCTATGTGCTTATTACATTGTCGAAATAAATTCCTATTTCAAACTATCTCACTACCATACATGTAGAGACCCCTCCTAATCATAATGATACAACTAACCAAAGGGTCCTAAACTTCCATCATGACTCTTGTTGGGACTAGTACCAAAGCATTTTAGTCCATACAATATTACAAATTTGGTGTGAAACTTAAAAGGGACCATTACATATTATATTATGTCAATAAGGAGTACCCACAAGGTAGGTGCCATTTTCACTAAGATCTTATTATGAAACTTAATGTGGCTCTAGTCATGAATAACTAAATACCAATTGTATGCAAAACTAAATAAATACAACTACTCTAATTGGATCAATTAAATAGACTTCACAACCTTAATTATTATGATAGAATTAGTTATGTTACTTGTAATTAATATAAACTAATTCTCTAAATCCTAAAGGGATCGAGCTATAATATAATTATTTTGTCTTCAATATATTTACTTTATTATATATCAACAGTAGAATAATAACTATTAACTCATTAAGTCATATATCAACATAAAATAAACACATGTCAAATATAATATTTGTCTAATATAAACATCCATGATGCCAAATATAAACAACCATGCTAAATATAAACATCCATATCTAATATTAATATATACATATGCAAAATGTCAAATATGAATATACAATAAACATCTATCTCTTTGTCTCTCCTTCCCTCTCCCTTTCTATATTTATCTTTCTTTATCTACATCTATCTATCTCTATCTTTCCCTCTCTATGTTTCCCCTCTATCTTTACCTCTATCTCTCCATTTATCTCTATCTCCCTCTCTTCAACTCCATCTCTCTATCTCTTCATATTTCTCTCACACAACCCTCCCCCCCGCCTCTCTCTCTCTTCTCTATATATCTCTCTATCTATCTAATTTATTTTATTTTCTGATCAGTTGGACTCTAAGTGATGCTACATTTTATTTTGTGGAAACTTACTATTGAAAAATTTGTGGTGTAGATCTAATTTAATTAGAACAAATCCAGCTATATGATATAGTTGACCAAAATTAAATTTTAGTTGGGATTTCTTAAATTTATGTATTTTGAAAAATTGACTTAAAGTATGACACAACTTTGAACTTTGACCCTCGCACATATGTGTACCAAGCTAGCTCCTACTAGCTAGTAGAAAAGAGTGAGAGCTAGCAATTTAGTTTTTAAATATTTAATTTTTGGGTCAATGTTGCATAGTGCAAGAATGAATTTGAATGTCATGGGATCAACCTAAGAGTGTGGAATATCAAGATCACAATTGGATATATGAATATATGGACTTAATAATCTGACAAGTGTGAGGGAATGGTTGCAAGTAGCACACATATACAATTAAATGTATGTAAAATTCATGTGAGTGAGATTAGTGGGAATGGATATAGATTGGAGAATGGTTCAAACTTAATACAAGAGTGTGCAATTGTCACTATATACTTCTCTTAAGACAATCCATCAAAATGGGTCCAAACATCATTACAAATATATTATTATTATTTAAATTGGAAAACATATTTTAGAGAGTAATTTTTTTTATAAATTAAACTTATAACTCTAGATAGAAAATGTACAAAGAATCCATGAAAATTTTAATTCTAGATCAACATAAATGTGTATGGGTTTTCACTTACATAAATATGTAGGCTAATTAAATAAATACAATGAACTAGTAAACATTTAACTTATATATACAAGCTAGGGGCAATAATATAACTAAATAAAATGTGATAATTAAATAGGAGGATAGATATACTCAATTTGAGGATTAATGAAAAAATAAATGATGATGTTATTTTGGAATGATTTGTCAAGTCTATAGGAAAATTAGTTGTCACGATTCAAGGAATATCTCAAAGTTTGAACTAGCACAAAAGATGCACCTAAGAATTATATTTGTCTTCACCTTCTACTGTCAAGGTAGTTTCTAGAAACACCATTGAGGGGATTCTAGACTCAATTAAGTGAAGAGGTTCCCCTTGGTCAAACTATTGGATGGATTGAATTAATGGATATGAGAAAGATAAAAAACAACATTCAAATATATATTGATACCAATTTTATTCCTTTATGCCTTTGGAATTGAAGTGTACTCTTGTCATTCTCCTCTTTTTGTCCTCATATTAGCATTACTTTCCATGCGTTCAAGTATATAATGAATGTTTTAAAATACCATGACATAGTAGCATGTTGCATGAAATGTGTATTAAGTCAGATTACACTTATTAATAGAAAGTGGTGGCAAACTTGAAATTTGATTTAAAATTATTAGGCACGAACATAAATATGCTAAATTTCACTAAAATGGTGAGTTTGTTCTATTGCTTAGTACAAGTGTGACTCAATTTCATATTAGGAGTTGAAAGTAAGCTCAATCAAGGTGATCAACGTTTTGGCAGGGCAGAGCAGGGTAGAGCATTATGACTTTATAGACCGCCTATTATTTTCCTTTTCGCATTATGAAACCCGAAAAAACTGAAAAGATAATGCTAATAAAATCTAATATTTAGATTTGACCAATAATAAATTTGCATCCCAATGGCATTCAAATATTTCAAAAAACTGTGACATAGAAACTAAAACTTTAACCATAATAAGGTGTTGGCATTCTCATCAGTACATCAGAATTTAGCGAACGGTGCATCGATATCCCTTCTTGGAAAACAGAGATTAAAGATCATGATATAAAAACCCTAGATGAGAATTTAGTGTTAGCTTTCTCATCACTGACAAAACTCTAAACTTAACAAGGCCCCACGCTCAATAACTCTGCACAAGAAAAACCGTATTTCCTCAATCTTAAGGTGACAAACACAGGGTCTGCTTCCCCAGTCACAGTGATCTTGTTTTGCCTCATGTCCACAGCCACAGAATCCACCCATGCAATGAAAATATTCATTCATCAGATTACATAGCAGAATAAATCTAGGGTTAGGGTTTGAAAGCAAAAAGGGGAAAAACTCTGTACCCTCGACCGTTGCAACCGCCTTGAGAACCTTTTTCTTGTTTTTGTCGTCCCCAATCGTCACTTGTAACACCATTTTCTGTAAATTTCGAACAGAAACCACCAGTCAGTTATAACTTCAACATGAATCAAAGAACCAAAGTTATTTATTAGTAGTAATCTAGACTTACCCTCATTTTGATATGTTAGAGATCGATTTTTGTTCACAGAAATCGGCGAGGCCTTCTAATTTGATGCAGAACTGTGGTGTATGGGAGATGAATAAATAGATATATAGCAATCGTTTCACGATTCTTCGCGGAAAGTATATAAGTTTCTACTGATGGTGAACGCGGTAAGTGGCTGGGTTGGCAGATGGTCAGCATCGACCAATTTACAATTAATTTATTCTAACATGGGAGAAGAACAGAGAAGAATAGCAGGCATTTTTGCTATTCTTCGCGGAAACTACATCTGTTTCTCATCATGCTGAAATAATTAACAGTGGTTTAACAGCATCAATTTCGAGTATTTAGGATCGTTCAAGGAAGGCTGTATGTGATCATCTCTAAATCTGCACCATCTTCGCTTTAATGTGAACACAGCTTTTCAGGTCATTTTTTGGGTGTGATGCTACCGTTGACCAGGAAAGAAAATTGGACGCTTCCAGTTCCGTCTCTTCTAGATTGAAATACCCACGTGAGGTAAAAAAAATAAAATAAATCAGGTGAGGTAAACTCTTTTTTTTTTTATAAGTAGGAGGTATTTTTCCACAGCGAGTCAAATTATGATATTGCTATCAGGATTCAACCGTGTAGTTTCGAGTCAAACTCATTGACCCATGTTTCATGAGTAGTGGTTCAACAAGAACCCATCTCTCATGATATCGAATGGTCCACTTAGCACTCATTGCATCAAGGTGATGCTCACAGAGGTGAAGCACTGGTCCGTCTCGGGAGGTCACCCATCCCAGTACTGCTCCAGCTCAAGCACGCTTAACCAGAGAGTTTTCTCCAAGGTTAAGCCCGCTTGAGTTGTTACAAATTGTTTTCTGAATTTGTAACAAATTGTCTTTTTTTTTTCACTCGACGTAAACTTCTGTCGGCTTATGAGAAGGAACAAATTGTTTTCTGAATTGAATAAAGACAAAACGAAAACAGTCTTTATTTTGAATTCTGTACGGGACTCTGCATGTGATGTTATGGATTTAGTTTCATCGCTAAGCTTTTAGCTGCGTCCTTCACGTGACCACAACTTCGCCAGTCATTTTTGGGCGGGATGCTTCTGCTTCCACTAAATTAAGTTAAAGGGTAAAAATTTGAATTATAGTTTCTTTAAAATAAGTAAGCGAGCAGATGGAAGATCGTGATTTTGTCTTATCCTTCTCTTAGAACGACGTCCTCAAAGGCCCCTCTCCTAATAAGTTAATATAGAACCCGTCTAAAACATCGTGAAGAATAGACTCTCTGTCCAATTCGATAATGATGAAGAAATGAGAACCACTACTTCACAGCCTTTGTCCTTCCACTTCAAATTCTAACATTCATGCTGTAAAACACCATATATTTAATGAAGAGCTAACCATCACTATTTTTTCAAACATCCTAGAGGCTCGAAATATTCATTTTTAGAAGTAGAAGCAACTTCCAACTAATAAGATTTAAAAAAATACTATCAAGAAATGTAAGGATATAAAGTTTTTGTTTGGTCATTTCTCAACAATATGATATATGTGACTAAAATCATTATCAATTATTATTTCTCTTAAGAAGTGTACTAATCTTGATATGAATAGAGGTCCAACAAAAAAATTATCTATTTGTGCAATCGCAAATATAGATGTGCGAAAAATGCTCATGAAAATAAATAATAGAAACATATAGAAGACAAATGAGTTGTCACAACTCAATTATTACATATGAAAGACTTGTTTAAAACACATGATTCAATTATAACAACAATCACTCTCATGTTTAAGAATCAAAATATTTGTTATAAACTCTAATGTGATTTCAATCTATGTGTTTATTACATTGTCGAAATAAATTCTTAATTTAAACTATCTCACTACCATACATGTAGAGACCCCTTCTAATGATAATGATACCACTAACCAAAGGGTCTTGAACCTTCCCTCATGACTCTTCTCAGGACTAGTCTCAAAGTATTGTAGTCCATACAATATTACAAATTTGGTGTGAAACTTAAAAGGGACCATTACACATTATAATATCCCAATAAGGAGTACCTACATGGTAGGTGTCATTTTTGCTAAGATCTTATTATGAGATTTAATGTGGCTCTAGCCATGATTAACTAAATACTAATTATATGCATAACTAGATAAATACAAATACCATAACTAGATCAATTTAATACACTTCACAACCTAAATAATTAAGATAAAACTAGCTATGTTACTTGTAACTAAATATGAACTAATGCTCTAAATCCTAAAGGGATCAAGCTATAATATATTTATTTTATTTTCAATATATTTACTTTATTATATATCAACAATAGAATATTTACTATTAACTCATTAAGTCATGTATCAACATAAATTAAACATGTCAAATATAAACATCCATATTTAATATAAATATATATACGTGAAATGTCAAATATGAATATACAATAAACATGTTTTATATAATATTATAAACTAACTTGTTTGATCATCAAATCAACACCTAGTTGAGTGATCCTCAAAGTGAGAATCATATCCTGATAGATAAATAGATCTTTACAAAAATATGCTCAAATAATTATGTTAAAATATATATATGATCTGTATGCATGTAAACATATACATGATATAAATATATGTTTCGATTTAATTGTAAAGTTAGAATTGTATACATAAATTGTATCACTTGACCACTACCATTAAGTAAAGCATGTATGCATACACTATATCAAACATTTCCCCAAGCTACGTGAATGTAATTTAAAAGAAGAAATATTATTAAATAATAATTTTGAAGAACTTCATTAATATGCTATTATTATTTATAATTTAAATTTTAACTTTAAAACATTAAAAATATATCTCAATAACTATACTAAGACGAACACCATCTCCATCCAAATTTATATATGTTAATAGATATGCAACTATAGTCTACACAAAAGCCTCTACCTCTATTAAAGATCTCTCGTCTAGAAAGTGTAACAATGATATATGTCAAGGACTATGAATGCCAAATAGTATGGAACCTGAAGGCATCAACTCTATCAAACTCATTCCTCTTTAATTGTAAAGTTATACTTGTATACATAAATTTTCTCACTTGACCATTACCATTAAGTAAAGCATGTATGCATACATGATATCAAATATTTCCTAAAGCTACATGAATATAATTTAAAAGAATAAATAATGTTACATACTAATTTTGAAGAACTTCATTAAAATGCTATTATTAATTATAATTTAAATTTTATCTTTAGAACATAAAAAATATATCTCAATAACTATACTAAAAGGAACACCATCTCCATCCAAATTTATATATGTTAGAGTATGTGCAGGATCATCATGAAAAAAACAGGCCCTTAAGTGGCAAAAAAATTTAAAAAAATCAGTGTTAGGAAACTTGATGTAAAAATTTGAATAAGTTATCTATATTATTTCAAAAATATGTAAGAATAGAATCTGTAGAAAATTGAATATAGCTTCTAAACTATTAGGTTTATTTAAAAATAAATAAAATCTATTTGGTGAAAATTTGAAATTTCAATCATAGTACTTAAATTTAGGAAAAATAAAGTAGGTGTGTCTGGACCACCCTAACCATAATAAAATTATAATATTTTTTATAAGATTTTATATGTAAGTAGAGGACTCATGTCTGAATGTGATGCATATTTTTTTGTAATTTTTTTCCAAGTAAATAATTAATTATGATTTTTTATTACAACTTTTTAAAAATATAAAACTCATATGTCTAACCACCTTAACTTGGTCAAAACTTCATGAAATTTAATTTTTCTTTTTTAATCCTATAGTATGTGAAGTATAGAATGTGACGCATATTTTGGATTCAAAAAATGTGATACCGTTTGAAATTTATAGATGTTTTTCAATCAGCCTATCGATCAGGACTTTAGTCGTAATTCTAATAGAAAATAAATAATAATTACTTATTAAATTCAAATTAAAACATAATTTATATTGGTGGAAAGCTGAGAATCTCATCTAAAAATCTTTTTTGTTTCATCAATTTTGGATAAAAATAAAGTCGTCAGCCACATACCCTACAAATATCCATAATATTGCCACTTTTTGGCCCCTCATGATCTTGCACATACCTGTTAATAGATATGCATCTGTAGTCTACAAAAAAGACTCTACCTCTACTGAAGATCTCTCATCTAAAAAGTTTAACGATGATATATGTTAAGAACTATGAATGTCAAATAGTATGGAACCTAAAGACATCAACTCTATAAAACTCATTCCTCTTGAAAGGTACTCTAATGCATTATGTGTTATTAACTATTAAGGAGTGGAAAAATAATTTATAGATGGTATTTTAATCTGATATATATTTATCCCCATCAAAGTATTTGACTTGATCTACATTATAATGGTACAAGTTAGGTTTTCAACTCTCTAAATTTGCAAGGACATGATCCACATACACACTAAAATTTGATAAAGGGATGTCTAGTTGTGAAAATATAACATCATATGTGCTCATCAAGTCCATAGACAAAAAATGTTTCAATCTTTGAATTTCATCTAAATATTATCTATAATATGGTCAATATCCTCTAGAGATGAGATGACCTAGTAGCATTATAGAAATCTAATTTTGATTATGATGATCCACATGATGTAGACTAATTGCATGGATACCTCATCAAGTACTATCCCATCTAACTTGAAGATATCATCTATGTCTACATAAAAATCTCAATAACAACTTCAATTACTTTCCTTTGGAAAGCAATAACAATGTGATCACCAATATCATTATGGGATAGAGATATTACATGAATCCTCTCACCAAGTGATATCCTATAATAGGATGTTGTTTATCTACAAAATGGTATGTTTGTCACATATACTATTGTTTCGTTATACCAATTGTGGGGGTAAATCTAAATAATTGATTTTGAGGTTTAAGTAAACCTTAGTGTATAAATTTTATGCAAAATATGATAAAACTTGATATTTATTATAATAATAACCATCAACAATAATAACTCTAGGATATATCAATGGTACTACATAAAGAAACATGCACTTGGTAATCTTGTATCCCCTTTAATACTACAATTAGGAGCATAATATGGAAAACCCACTTTTAATAATTTTTAGGCACATTTAGTTGGATTATACTTACAGAAACAACACTAAACACACTTTGTGACATTTGATTAAGAATTTCTACTAAAGTCTCACTAGAATAAGTACTAAGTGTAATGATAGAAAAAGCACTCCCTAACATGGCCTTGATTTAGTGTTGTAATATGTCTAACATATTCATATTAGGTTTTGGGCCCTTGTGAACTAAATGAACTTAATTGGTACCTTATTTGGAGTGTTGTAAAGTGTTGTAACACACTTTCACATTAATCTAGGGCTTTATTAAATAATTGGGCTTCTTTATGTTTTAATTAGCCTTATTTTTACATCCACGAGTGTCATTTAATGCATCTTTTCAAGGATAATATTGACAAAAACCAAAATACAATCATAATTCAGATGATTTTAGGTTGTGTGGACCAAATTTAGTGATATAGGACCCATATGCCACCTTGGGTGTATGAGTCTTATCTAGGGTTTTGGGTCCCGATCTAGATTTTACACCTTTCTAAGAATTTTTTAAGTTGGTCCCATAATTTGTGCCTAATGGGACTCATATGCCACCTTGGTAATATGAGTCCCATGTGCCCAAAATTAAAATTAATTTAAATTCTTGGCAAGATTTTATCCTCATAGATCTGATGTTGGCTTGTAGTGTTGTAATTTTGGGAATTTTTGCATAATTAAGTATAAATACAAGATTCCTTCACTCATTTTCACCTAATAATTCAAGAGATCACCTAGCAAGTTGAATGATCATTCCTATAGAAAGTTTGAGTTCACAAGAGCATTCAAGGTCTGATTATCAAGTGATTTAGAGCATTATTCAAGCATCAAGCATCATGTCAAAGTCATCATCCATCAATTTTGTTATGGAGCTAACAATTGTGATGTAGGGTTTCATGATTCAAGCTAGCATTTTAATCAAGATGTATCCTATTCAAGAAAGAGTCAAGATCTACATCCATTAGAGCCACTTCATACATGTTTGTAGCATTTTATTGCTAGGGTTTGGTGAGTTGCAACATCATATTTTGTTCATTCATCATTCTCCATTCCTATTTCATTTCATTTCAAGGTTTGATTTCCAAAACAAGGTTTGGCCAAGGAAAACCCCTTTCCACTAACAAAACAACATTTCCCCCTCTTTTTAGTGTGTGATTTGCAGGTCTAGGTTGGGGACATATTGAAGAGCAAGCTTGGAGAAAGTTTTCAAAGTGTTCAAAGTTGTCAAAGTTGTCACCTTGCATTGAAGATCATTGGAAGACTTCTACATGTTACAAATCAGGGTTTCAAATTCCAAAAAACCCTAACTAGACTGATATGCTAGTTCTGGCATATAAGTCTAATTTTAGGTCATTTTTTAGATTTTTGTAGTTTCACATACCCTTTTTCCAGATTTCAGTTTCTTCCCAAAAAACCTAATCTAGGGCTAAATCACCTAGAGTGGCGTATGAGTCCTAGTAGGCTTTAAAATCAGTGTTTTTAGCATTTTAGGCCTTCATCTAGTCTTGTTTAGATTTCCAGGTACACACCTTTTATCTTGAAACTTTTTGTCTTGATTTTCATGCATTTTTAGGTCATTTAGTGAAAGATTGCATCATACTAGGTTTAAAAATTTTTATTTGCATTTCATTTGTCTTTCCAAGCCCTAGCTTGTTGGTAAAGCCCTCATTAGTTTACAATCAAACCTTAAGAAAACCCTATTGCATGATGTCTTTCTCCTTTGTATACCTTTGGATTGAGATCTCTAGGGTTTCCCTTCAATGAAATGATTGTGAAGTGTGTTTTCTCTATGTTCTAAACCATACAAAAGAAAATCCCATTTTCTTGTTATTTAATTTTGGTGAACCCACATTTAGAACATCATAATTATGATTTGAAGTGTATTATTGAATCCTTGATCTTTCTTGCATTAACATTGCATTAGGGTTTGTATTAGTTAATTGGCATTCTAGGGATTGTAAATCTTGCATTAGTGAAAGTGCATAAGGCTTGCATTTTTTCATCTCAAATCATTGAAAATAAAATGCATTTGCACTTAGATTATAGATCATAGAAACTAGAAAGCATAAAAATCACTTAAATTTTTCTAATTTTTTTGAAAAAAAACATCACTGGGACTCATACGCCCCTCTGGGTGATTTAGTTCCAGTGCAAATTATGAACTGTATTTTCTAGAATTTAAAATGTTATTTATAATATTCTATTTAATGTTGATAACTTTCTATTTCAGTTTACAGAGTTTCTGTTATATTCATTTCATTATACTTAGCTTAAATTGCATTTGCATTCATCTTGCATTTGGTATCCCTTGCAAGAGTATTTGGTGTCCTATTGCTAATACTGTAGTTCAAGACAAAGTTCTAGAATCATGTCATCCTACAATAGCACAATCGTTGTGGATCTTGGGTTGTCTAACTCTTTCACTCCTAGTATTGACACTAGTACACTAAGTATGGACCATGCCCTTAACAATTCCTTGCCTTCAAGTAGTGTAATAATGGTTGCTAGTATTTCGCAAGAAAACATAATCTAAATTCATGAAGACTTAGCAAACCTACAAAAGAAAGTAAGTACAGAGAACATTTCAACTACCATCACCCCTACCATAGCTAACATTCATTGCATGCTTGAAAATGAAGATGGACTTGACCTTGTGAGAAACATAGTTCAAATATTTGGAAAACACTTCCCCTCAAACACTCGTTGTCCTTTACCTATGAACAATTTCACAAGCCAAGGAGGAATTCAAATTCCTCCCCCCACAACAATTCCCTCTATTCCTACCTATACCAACCCTCAAGTCACAACATCAATGCAACCTACTAGTAATGTGATTCCTTCCTTGGGTATTTCCACTAGCATCCCTAGTACCTTTGTGGAATTTCATGTCATTCTCCTACCACCTTACCACCAATAAGTATTCCATTAACTTATCCTTCAAACACATACACACTTTCACCTTTTCACCTCCATCTCATAATACAAGCAATGATCCTCTCATAAACCCACTTTTGCAAACCGTTTCATCCCTTAAAAAATAAGTTTCCACCATCAACCAAAATCAAAATGGCCCACCTACATATTATGTTAAAAGCAGTCCCTTGTCCTTGGAGATATTGTGAACAGCGATGCCACAAGGTGTAGAGGTGCATAGATTTGAGAAATATGGGAGAAAGGGAGACCCCTCAACCCATGTTTCTGCTTATACCACCTTATGTAGTGACTTTATCCTTGAAAATAAACTCTTAGCTAAGCTTTTCCCTATGTCCTTGAAAGATACTATCTTGGAATGGTTCTCTTCATTACCAAATATAAATTTATCCGTTCATTCAATGAACTTGTTGAGGAATTTATAAACCATTTCCAAGTGCATATGACCCCTAAGATGACCTTGGTTGATTTGATGAGATGTAAGGAAAAAGAAGAACATATTATAGATTTTATCTCGCATTATCAATTGCTTTATACCCAAATTGATGTCAAGGTTCCTGACCCTCATCTTCAAAAGATGTTCATAGAAAATTTTCAAAGCAAGATACAAGATAATATTACCATGATAAAATTCCCCTCCATCATGCACTTATCTACTACCCTCCATGATTATCAAAATTTGGTTAGTAGTCACGATACAAAATCCACCTCTAATGAAACTAAGAATTCTAAGTTCACAAATGAAAATAATTCTCAACCTTTTAGGAAACAAAATAAAGACTTCCTTCAATTCAATCCCCCTCAACAAACAACTCAGAATGTCAATAACCAAGTAGTTATTGTTAAAGTTGTGATACTCTTTAGCTATGGGGACCCGAAAAGGAAATTCACTCCCTTACTCAATACCCTGAACACAACACAAGGACACAACTTTTAGAATAGAACATGATCACCTTGCCTCCCTTTAAGACTTCTGATCCTAATAAACCATTACTCATAAACTATAGACCAAATTCTTATTGCCATTATCACCGATAAAATGGACATGATATAGAACATTGTAAGCATCTTTAAAAACATCTTGTGTAAGACCTCACTGATTTTGGTCATCTTACCATTGGAGGTGTTAGCGATCAAGGAAATAAATTTTTTGCACCTCCTAACCAAATTTTGCAAATTTTTACCAACCCTATGCCTAGTCATAACATTTCATTTGTCAAAGCCAGTGAAACTACAAAGAATGATGTGATGAATGTTGATACAGATGATGATAAAAATGATATTGTTCAACATGATCCTATAGATAATGATCCCATGGATGGTATGGTAGGAGTGATATGTGTCATTCCTCGTAAGGGAAAAACTAAAAACCATCTTGAGATTCCTTTCTCCTCACAATATATACTTAAACATGCACTTGATGTTCCTCTTTACATAGCTAGTCAAATCTATAGAAAACCCACTGGTGGGATATTAATAGATCCCCTCTATGGAGAGAATGTGACCACTGAAGAATTCTTACTTCTGAATGAACTCTATCAAGATATCTATGATAAACCAAAAGCATGGATCAATACACATAACATTTTCACTTGCCCTACGATGGGATCAATCACCCTTCCTTTACAAATAAATAAACATTAGATATCTCATTCTCCACCATCCCACAATTGGACCAATTTCATGTGAAGCTAGGCTATCCATGGCTTTTCTCCATGAATGCAGTCCCTCTAGTTGTACATAAATGCTTAATGTTTCCCTTTTACAATGAAATATTCACCATCCATCATAGTGGCTTTAACCATTTTTATTCTCGTGGAACTTTTCCTTAGTTTTCTTTCGGCCTGAGCCTATAGAACCCATCAAACCATGAGAAGATTTTTTTTTTAAATCCTACCAAAAGTTCTTGAAGGCAAAGAAAATAGTAGAATTATCCCTTCAAAACATGCCTCGACCTACAACTAAGCCTACCATCATTGATGAAACAATGATTGAACCTAAATATATTCCAAATAGTGAAGACTCACCTAAGACAAAACCTTCACCTACTTCCTACAAAAGGGTATGTGTAGGATCATGATGGGCCAAAAAGTGGTGATATGATGGGTATGTGTAATGTATGTGGCTGATGAGTTTTTTTTACCCAAAATTGATGAAACAAAAAGGTTTTTTTAAAGGAGATTCTCAAATTTTTACCAATATAAATTATGCTTTAATTTAAATTTAATAAATAATTATTATTCATTTTCTATTTGAATTATGACTAAAGTCCTAATTGATAGGTTGATAGAAAAATATCTATAGCTTTCAAACGGTATCACATTTTTTGAATCCAAAACCTGTGTCACATTCTATGCTTTGCATACTATAGGATTAAAAAAAATGAATTTAATGAAGTTTTGACCAAGTTAAGGTGGTCAAACATAAGAGTTTTTATATTTTTTAAAAGTTGTAATAAAAAATTCATAATTAATTATTTTCTTGGAAAAAATAACAAAAAAATATGCATCACATCAATACATAAGTCCTCTACTTATATCTAAAATATTATAAAAAAATATTATCATTTTCTTGTGGTTAGGGTGGTCAGACAAACACCTACTTCTTATTTTTTCTCTAAAATTTAAGTAGTGCTGCATTGAAATTTTAAATTTTCACCAAATAGATTTTTTTTAAATAAACCTAGTAGTTTAGAAACTACATTCAATTTTCTACAGATTCTATTCTTACATATTTTTGAAATAATATAGATAACTTATTCAAATTTTTACGTCAAGTTTCCTAACTTTGATTTTTCTGAATTTTTTGCCACTTAAGGGAATTTTTTCCATGATGATTCTGCACATACCCAAAATACCAGGAGATAATGAAAACAATCTTCTCACACCTCCTAGAATAAAACAAGTTTACTTGAAGTTAAATAGAAAGTAGTTGAACAACCTTCTATGGTTCCTTTTGTTCCACCCCTTAGGGAAGAAATGAAACCTATGGTTGATCATCCCGCTCCTACACAAACGCAACTTGAAAACTAAACTAAAAGAAATAGAGGTGCTAGAGAGCATAGGCGTAGATGTCCTGCCCTTACTCACAAGTTAAATGAAAAAATAAACAAAGAAAATCAAGATCCAAACTCAACTGAAGCAATGCATGATGACTCTACCCCTTTGCTGCAACAAAAAAATCCTATAGCACAATCGCAACAAGAGCTAAACTCTTCTTTAAACATTGTCATTAGACCTCCTATTGTGACTAATTTAGATGATGATGAGGAGATACTAGAATTGATGAGGAGGTGCATAATGAATTGAATACATTGAACTTTCCTCTTCCATGATCTTAAACGACAATTATCTTAAGAAGAGTGTTGAACCTAGTAATGACCCTAGTTAGACACTTGCTATTGTTTGTCTTCGGTATACAATGAACATGATTGGGATGTAGACAACCTATTTTAGGTTGAATCGCATGTGCCTTACTGGTCTTTTGCATTATTTATTTTTCATGTGATTCCATGTGCATGAAGTGATCCCCCATAATGTTCTATTTGATTTTCTCTCTCTCTTTGTGACATTCCTCTATTTGTACCTACATTCTTCTCTATGTTGTAACTCTTTTATCTCTTCCTTTTATCTTTTTAATTTGTCTTGTGTTTTCCTTTTGGGGATGATGCAAGGTGTTGAGACATTCATGTCTCTTCCATGTTGACCCAAAAGGTTTTCCTTTATCTTTTCTTTGTCTTGTGTTTTC
Source organism: Sequoia sempervirens (assembly GCA_007258455.2). Lineage (NCBI taxonomy): Eukaryota > Viridiplantae > Streptophyta > Pinopsida > Cupressales > Cupressaceae > Sequoia > Sequoia sempervirens. Next base: position 10,837,662 of record VDFB02274714.1, read on the forward strand.
CTTTTGGGGATGATACAAGGTGTCAAGAAATTCATCTCTTCCATGTTGACCCAAAAAAATTTCCTTTATCTTTTATTTTCCTCGTGTTTCCCTTTAGGGGATGATGCAAGGCATTGAGACATTCATGTCTCTTCTATGTTGACCCAAAATATTTTCCTTTATCTTTTCCTTGTCTTGTGTTTTCCTTTTGTGGATTATGGAAGGAATCAAGACATTCATGTCTCTTCCATGTTCAATATATATTTTTTTCTTTATTTTCACTCTCTTTGTGTCACTCTTCTAGTTCTATGAGTCTTTGGGGAATGATGACAATTTCGAGCTCTCTCTAAACACATCATAGCAAGAACATGCTGACCCTAAATCCATAGATCCTTTATGTGTGTTTGGAGTTTTATTTTGGGGGAAACACCTCTCTTTTTTTTTGCATGACATGGCTTTACTTAGAAACATATGACTGGCATTGGGATTTTCAAGCTAGTTCTTATGTCTTCTTTATTGTTAGCATTTATCATTTGCTACTTTAAAGTAATTGCTCATAGGATGTTGTTTAGCAATTTCTTTAAAGTGGGGGCATACATTGGCATTATTCCTTTGATTTTTTATTTTTTCATGTTCATGGTGTAGTCTTTTTACTTCATGTGATGTTTCTTTCACTTTGTGGATGACATTGGGTGTGATTTCCTTCAAGAGAGTGATCTCTCTTAGCATGTTATATTCCTCTTAGTGGTTTGATGTGACACATTGCATCCCCTAAGTTGTTAATAATCTACTCTTTGATTAGTCCACTATTGGAGACATTAGGCACAATGTTCCCTAAGCTAATACCTCATATGAATTAAGCAAGACCCCTTTGAACGTTCCTTATTATTGCATTTGCATTTTCTATTATATGGCCACCTTTCATAGCACACTTTACATTCCTGTGGAGCCATCTTGTTTGGTTATGAGTTACAAGCATACGAAGCTTTGCTTGCCTCATAAATCTTGAAGTTTATTTTTGTGTGGCACCTTATTAAAGTTATCAGGAGGTATAATTTGGGTATGGTTTGATGGGAAGCTAATTTGAGGCACGAATTTCCCTTAGCCACTCATGTGTGTGTGAGTGCGTATCACCCGTGAGTGTATGTCTCTCACCTTCTTGGATTACTCACCCAATAGATAACCTAAAGTTTCATTTCCTCAAAATGAGCATGCATTTTTTTAAACAAATAACCTAGATCTGATCCACATCATGATGGACAAATGACCAAAGCTTGATCCATCAGGCCTTCTGTTACTTTTTCTTCCCTCATCTTTGGTAGTGTATGCTTGTTCCTTGTTATTGCTCTTTATATCATTTTCTTGTGTGTTATTTTGTACCTATATTAGTTTTCCATAGGACCTTGGTCTTGGGGGCTTGCACAACCCTCTTGATCATGGCCATTCTATCTCACTAGCGTTGGTGCATTTGGACCACTTTTGATGTGTGTTGGTCTCCTTTAGTATGAATTTTAAGCAAATTCCTCCTCTCACTAAAGTGGGGGCTAGATGTAATGATGGAAAAAGTATTGCCTAACATGGCCTCAAGTGATTTAGTGTTGTAATATGTCTAACATATTCACATTAGGTCTTGGATCCTTGTGAACTAAATGAACCTCATTAGTACCTTATTTGGAGTAATGTAAAGTGTTGTAACACACTTTCACATTAATCCAGGGCTTTATTAAATAATTAAGCTTATTTATGATTTAATTAGCCTTATTTTACATCCATAAGCCTCATTTAATGCATATTTTTTAGGATAATCTTAACACAAATCAATATCCAATCATAATTTAGGTATTTTTTAGGTTGTGTGGCTTAGATTTAGTGACCTATGACTCATACGCCACCTTGGGTGTATGAGTCCCACCTAGGGTTTTGGGTCCCTTGATCTATATTATGCACCTTTCTAATCATTTTTTAAGTTGGTCCCATAATTTATGCCTAATGGGACTCATATGCCACCTTGGGTGTATGAGCCTTGTTTGACCTAAAATTAAAATTAATTAAAAAATCTGGCAAGATTTTATCCACCTAGATTTGATGTTGGGTTGTAATGTTGTAATTTTGATATTTTTTGCATAATTAAGTATAAATACAAGGTTCCTTCACTCATTTTCACCTAAGAATTCAAGAGATCGCCTAGCAAGTTGAATGAGCATTCCTATAGCAAGTTTGAGTTCACAAGAGCATTCAAGGTCTGATTATCAAGTGATTTAGAGCATTTTTCAAGCATCAAGCATCATGTCAAAGTCATCATGCATCATTTTTTTTGGAGCTAACAATTGTGATGTAGGGTTTCATGATTCAATCAAGCATTTCATTCAAGATCTACATCCATCAGAGCCACTTCATACATGTTTGTAGTATTTTATTGTTAGGGTTTGGTGAGTTGTAACATCATATTTTGTTCATACTTCATTCTCCATTCCTATTTCATTTCATTTCAAGGTTTGATTACCAAAACAAGGTTTGACTAAGGAAAACCCCTTTCCAATAACAAAACAACATTTTTCCCTCTTTAGTGTGTGATTTGTAGCTCTAGGTTGGGGACATGGGTATGTGCAGGACCAGGATGGGCCAAAAAGTGGCAATATGATGGGTATGTGGCTGACGACTATTTTTTTACCCAAAATTGATGAAACGAAAAGGATTTTTAAAAGAGATTCTCAGCTTTCCATCAATATAAATTATGTTGTATTTTGAATTTAATAAGTATTATTCATTTTCTATTCAAATTACGATAAAATTCATGATTGATAGGTTGATTGAAAAACATCTATAGCTTTCAAATGGTATCGCATTTTTTGAATCCAAAACATGCATCACACTCTATGCTTCACATACTATAGGATTTAAAAAAGAAAAATTGAATTTCATGAAGTTTTGACCAAGTTAAGGTGGTTAGACATACGAGTTTTTTATATTTTTTAAAAAGTTGTAATAAAATATTCATAATTAATTATTTAATTGTAAAAAAATTACAAAACAATATGCATCACATCGGGGCATGAGTCCTCTAATTATATCTAAAATATTATAAAAAAATATTATCATTTTATTGTGGATAGGGTGGTCATATAGACACCTACTTCTTATTTTTTCCTTAAAATTTAAGTACCACTGCATTGAAATTTCAAATTTTTACCAAATAGATTAAAAAAAAAAACAAACCGAGTAGTTTAGAAACTACATTCAATTTTCTATAGATTCTATTCTTACATATTTTTGAAATAATATAGATAACTTATTCAAATTTTTATGTCAAATTGTCTAACTCTGATTTTTCTAAAATTTTTGCCACTTAAGCGCCTGTTTTTTCCATGATGATCCCACACATACCCACATATTGAAGAGAAAGCTTGGAGAAAGTTTTCAAAGTTGTAACCTTGCATTGAAGATCATTGTAAAGCTACTACAGGTTGCAAATTAGGGTTTAAGATTTAGAAATGAATTGGAAAGGACAAAGTAGGCATTGGAAACTAAATTCAAGCTTTGAAGTTTTAGAAAACCCTAACTAGACTGATATACTAGTTCTGGTGTATAAGTCCCGATTTAGGTCATTTTTTAGATTTTTGTAGTTTTAGATACCCTTTTGCTAGATTTAATTTTTTTCCTAGAAAGCCTAATCTAGGACTAAATCTCTTAGATTGGTGTATGAGTCTCAACAGGCTTTAAAATCAATGTTTTTAGAATTTTAGGCCTTCACCTAGTCTTCTTCATATTTCTAGGTGGACACCTTTTATCTTGTAGCTTTCTGTCATGATTTTCATGCATTTTTAGGTCATTTAGTGAAAAATTGCATCATACTAGGTTTAACCATTTTGATTTGAATTTCATTTGTCTTTCCAAGCCCTAGCTTGGTGGTGAACCCCTCATTAGTTTACAATCATACCTTAAGACAACCCTATTACAATATATTTTTCTTTGTATACCTTTTGATTGAGATCTCTAGGGTTTCCCTTCAATGAAATGATAGGGAAGCGTGTTTTCTCTATGTTCTAAACCATATGAAATAAAATACCATTTTCTATTATTTCACTAAGATATCTTAAATAGTTCATAGTATGAGTCAAAAAATTAAAAATAATATCACAATTTGATCTATACACCCCTATGGTCTATAGGTCCCTTGAAATTGACTACAATAAAAATAATCTCCCTATTTATATTTATGAAAATAATAACCATGTTCACTACACAAGATAAGTAACATTATACTTGCACATATACGTACATAAACATGCATACATACATACATACATATATACATACATACATGTACATAAATACATGCATGCATGCATGCATATGTACATACATACATATATAGATAGATAGATACATAAATACATACATTTATGTATCTATGTATATATACATGTATTTACTATTAATTACAAATTATTCTTGAATCTAAAATTGTATGTAGTTCATTAGTAATTATAATTATGGATAAAATTTCTAGAAATCACATTTTACCATTTTTTTAAAACCAAAAAACTACACAACGAGAATGACTAAAAGTGCATGGCCCTAAAATATAAACAATTTACTGATTAAAAATTACACATAATTTATTTAACCATGTTTTTCATTCATGTAAATGATTCATGATTCATGCCTACACTAACCTTTAAATTATTTCTATCAACCCATAAATAAAATATCATAGTCATGAATTTCTATTTAAATTAAATGTGGGTTGGGGTTAGATATTACATGAAACAATAAACATTTCCTATGATCTAATCATTAATAATAATATAAGATTCAACTTATAAATAATGATGGTTTTCTTCATTCTAACCATGTCAACCAAGATGAGAGAGAGAGAGATAAATTTAGTTATCTAAATAACACATAACTAGATAATTAAAAATCATAAATAGCATGGATCTTATGATATTGATGAAAGACATAGGGGAAATAAGTAGGTTTTAAATTACGAAATACTAGTCGTGTCATGGGATGGCTAATTGTGGGTGGAATAATGGTAGATGGGGTATCTATGTTAGAGGTATGGGTAGAATAAGATGCATAAATCTAATAGATAAAATAGTTTATCATAGAAAGATTATAAAGTTTCCATTCCAAATTCCTTAAATTATTAAATAAAGGCCACTCTTGTTTTATTTATCTTTCTTAAATTCTTATCACTTCTCTCAACAAAAGTTCTCTCTTTTCTTTCATCTCCCCCCCCCCTTATTCTTATATATGAAGAATTAGCATAATATTGTATTACATTGTTAACAGGTCATTGTTAGTGGGTATTACAATTTAACTGTTTCTGTTGAAGTTGATAAACCAACCTCACATAATCCAGTGAACATCTGCAAGCAAATAACCCATCATAGAGAAGAGATAACAAAACACAACAATGATGCTCTACAAGCCTAAAGTAAAAAATAAATAATCAAGAATTGAATAATTACAAAGAGATCAATCCTTAAGAAAGGAGATCAAAACCCTAAAGTGAAAACCCTAAGATGAAAATTAAGTATTAAAGGGCCTAAGTTTAGCTTAAGTGAAAATAAAGTAAAAGGTGACTTAACTAATTAATCTATATGATTGAATTAATTAAGTAATTAACCTTATTACTCCAATAACCTGCCTTAAGATGATCTTAGGAAGAAGCTAAAAAATAAGGAAAAAATGCATGAAAGAAAAGATGGGTCTCAACAACTAGGCTTGATGAGGTACCTATGTACAAATGTAAAATATCTCTCACAATAGGAGAAAAGGAGAAAACCTAATGGGAAAAAATCATCTCCAAAAGAGAGAAATATATGTCAAGGGCTAAGAAATCTCCAAACAAGAATGCCCTAAAAAGAATAAGAATAATTGAAGGATTAACGAAGCCTCCAAACAAGAGTGAAGGATTGAAGAAGCCTCCAACAAGAGTGAAGGATTGAAGAAGCCTCCAACAAGAGTGAAGGATGAAGAAGCCTCCAACCAAGAAGAAATTGTCCCAAAAGATAGGAACAAAGGATGAACATGAAAAACACCACTCAAGCATGGAGAAGCTACAAACACTGTCATAGAATGATTAATTTTTTTTGAAAGAAGAACCTTTGCTGAAACATATGATGATTAGGATCAATAAGACAAGAATTTGTATGAGTGCCCCAACGAAACTACTCGAATCCAATGGCAAATATCAAGAACTAAAATATATAGATGGCACAAGTGCCAATAGTCCGAAGAACTGATCAAGTAAAAATGGAAGGTCACCTCTTGAATGCAAGAGTGTCCATATGGTAAGTGATCCGTCTCAATGAAATACAAGTAACCAACCACTGATATATGTTGTATCTAAAAGTACATAGGAGCACATACTGAATACATAGATCATTCTAATGGAACCAAGGAAGCAATATCGCCAATAGTAAAACTACCCCCATAATTCTAACAAGGGAGAGTCATGATAGGTACACTAAAATTGAATTCCAAAAAGAAATGCATTAAGAAGAACCAAGAACATCTAAATGTGAAAACATGAAAATACCAACAAAGTATAAAGGGTGTGCAAACAAAGGAACACATGCATGAGGAAAGAATCTATGTGATTAACTACTTTCATGGAATGAATACTCACTAGACAAAGATATGATGAAAAACAAAGGAAAACATCAACCCCGCCATGGCACTTTATAGCATAGTGTGATTACAATAATGGTATAATATGATGAGCAAGAAACACAATACTAGACATACAAAGCTAAGGAAATTTATTTTAGTGCATTTACAAATGATACATACATGCAATGTGATCCCATAAGGTCCAAAAGAGAACTACATTTGAGAAGAAGGATTTTTGGAAAAAACCAAAAATCAAATCTGAAAGCTGGAAAGCTAAAAAAAGCATAAAACACTTCAGATAATTCTTTGTGTACATGGTAAATTTTTTGATGAAATAATCTGTAGATTTGGATAGAGCACTAGAAGAGCTTTCCAATGCCTATTAGTTTTTGAAAAATTGAGACTATATGTAAAAGATATGCCCCCAGAAGCACAAAATAGAAGTTTTGACTTTGAATAGCAATAAATGTAGAAAAATAGGAAAACTAGGAAAAAAGACCTACTTCACTAGATCCAGATCGGAATCAGCTTTCCATCAATATTTCATTTTCAAAAATCTGAGTTCACATGCAAAAGTTATGGCCAAACTACCAAAACTGCTCTAAAAGGGTTTGGGAGAAACTTGGCAATTAGGCTAGCCACAGGCATTAATTGCTAACATTAACCACTAGCGGTTAAACACCAGCGCTTAACTGATGGTGAGGTTCATTTGGGCTGAAAACACTCCAAAATTGCAAGTACCCTTTGGATCTAGAAACCCTCTGAAACTTCAAACCATTGTAGATCTGACACCATGAATCCAAATTTGACAAAACAAAGGTTAATCTTGACTAATTCGAGCATTTCAAACATGATGGTGAGGTCCAAATTGACTCAAAATGCACAAAAACTTCACTTTAAGGAAAGATCCCTCGAAAGATGAAAATGAAGCGGTCGATTTCAGTATTGCTTCTGGATTTGACTCAAAAATCCAAAAGCAATACTGAAATCTACATTATGGATTGTGGAAACTTGATATCTTTAAATGAAGTGGTAGATCTAAAGCTCTGATCAATGCCATGTTGAAGTTGATAAACCAATCTCACAGAACCTAGTGAACACCTACAAGAAAATAACCTATCATGTAGTTCTAAGAGATAATGAAACACAGCAATGGTGATCTACAAGCCTGAAGCAAAAAATGCATAATCAAGAATTGAATAATTACAAAGAGATCAATCCTTAAGAAAATAGATTGAAACCCTAAAGTGAAAACACTAGGATGAATAATTAATTATTAATTAATTATTAAAGGGCCTAAGTTTAGCTTAAGTGAAAATAAAGTAAAAGGTGACTTAATTAATTAACCGATATGATTGAATTAATTAAGTAATTAACCTTATTACTCTAATAGTTTTAGTTAAACTATTTTATGCAACTTCTCACTTTATCCCTTGTATAAATTATTTTTATTTTATTGAATGAATATAAATTCTTTATCCCCTTCATATCTAGTATCAGAGTTGTCAATCAACAAGATGAGAAGCTCACCTGGAGATAGATGAAGATAAAATGCTAGATTTAATCACAATGAAGCATCTACATCTAGTGTGCAATGGAAATGAAAAGAAGTATAAGGAGGAGTATGTGATGCCACTTATATTGTGAAGGATTTGATAATGAAGCAGGTGGATTATAGGTTCGAGGGTAGAGGCATTTTTCATCACATTTGATTTGCTAAGCATAATCTGGGAAAGAGTAGATTGAAGAGAAAAATAAGTCATCTAAATATAGAGGCATACAAAAACTGAAGTTCATTCCAAGACAGAGCGATGAGATCTTTGTTTGAGCTTGTGAAGATGTATTCAAACTACTTGGTGATTTAGACTATGTTTGAAGCAGACTTTAGAACAAAAGTTCTTTACACTTCCTCAGGTAAGCACTATGGTGGAGATCAACATATAAAATTTATTCAAAGATTTTTTGAGTTAATTCTTGAATACTTGGTGAGCATATACACCATCCATATGTTAGTAATGTGTTATTTCCCTGTTTCAAATAATTTATGATTAAGTTCTTCATTATAGAAGTATTCATCAAGTGCTAGAAGGAAGCCTTTCTAAGTTATAGATTCAAGTCTCCATTCAAGAGGAGAAAGGAATTTTGGAGATTGAGGAAAGAGTATGGTTTGAAAAATGTGAAAAGGAAACCAAAGATTTGTTTACTTTCTACTCCTAAAATCTATTATTTAAGGCAATCAAATTGGAGAAGGTGAATAATAGGACCATTTATGTGTGATTGGACAAGCCGATCCTTTCTAATACAAGTTGCTAGAAGGGCTTATTATGACATAACTAAGGAAGTGAAGACTGAAAGCCAGGTAATATGCTTTACTTTTGAGCAAGATTAACTATTAGAATGAAAAGTTTATAATTAATCAATAGGTGTTAGGTAGATGATTTGTAAGGTTGCATTAACTGTGGAATCCAAAAAAATTGTTACTGTTTCCTTCAGGATGAATAGTGTACCTATCAAAGGAGTTAATCAGGTTTATGTGATTTCCACTTTCACAAGGATTGATAGAAAATATGATAAGTATTTTGAAAGTGTAGTGTAGAAAAATGTATCCCTTTACATTTTCACACTTAATTTGGGAATGTTTAACATTAAAATGGACCTAATGTTGCCTTGATCTAGTGTTATAATGTGTTTTACACATTTACATTAGGTTTCGAGCCCTTTTAAGCTAAATTGACCTAATTTTGCCATAATTTAGTGTTGTAAAGTGTATTTATTTACACCTTCACATTAAGTTTTGGGCCATCTTGAATTTATGACCTTCATATCATCATTCATATGCCCCAAGACCTTTTATTATGAATCTTGAGGCTTATTTCAATAGAGATCCTGACATAATCAACAAATACACTTAATTTTCCAACTCCCTAATATTTCCTCTACCTGAAAAGGCCTGGTGGGACCCATACACCACCTTGGACGTATGAGTCCCACCCAAATGGGTCCTATATGCCAAAAGTGGTGTATGAGTCCCATTTGGCCCCTTTTTAGGGTTTTGAGTAGAAAAATCAAGGTTTTGAATTCAAATTTCATGAATGTTTGCATTTGGGATATAATAAATAGTAATTTAGATGAAATGCCTATATAAACAAGGTTTCAAATCATTATTTCAGCTAAGCAATCAGAATATCAACCTAGAAATCAAGAGTAAAGCATCCTAATACTTCACAAGAGTGTCAAGAGAGTTTACAAGAGAATTTCTAAGGCATTCAAGGGCATATTTCTTCATCATTTGTTGTAACAATTCAAGATCCATTATCATGTCAAGGTCAAAAAGCATCAAGCATGTTGTTGAGCTAGTGTTGTGATGTAGCATTCAAGATCCAAGATTAAGCATTGTTTCATATCCAATTCAAGATCAAGATCTACATTCTACATGGCCACTTCATGTTGGATTGTTAATTTAAATCTGAAGACATTGTTCAAGGTATCATTGTTCATGTTTCATTGTTTCATCACAAGGTTTAATTACCTAAATGAGGTTTTACCTAGGAAAACCCCTATTCTCTAGCAATCAACAAGTTTTTCCTTCTCTCTACATGTGTGATTGCAGATCTAGGTGTCTTGGGTCTTGAAGGATTTTTGAAGACTAAGTTGCAAGATTGAAGAAAATTTTTGGAGTTGTCTCCTCACTTGCAAGATCATAGAAATTCATTTTAGGTCAAAATTCTAGGTTTCCAACTCAAAGATTTTGCAAGAAGAAAGCTATAGGAAATCACCAAAGAATGCCAAAATTTTAGAAAAACAATAATTCTAGAGCTAAATCACCACTTGTGGTGTATACTTGTCTTAGTACTAACATTTTTCAAGTTTCAGGAGATTTAGATCTATCCTTATGAGATTCTAGTTTTGGCACAAAAACCCTAGTCTAGGACCAAATTGCCCAAACTAGCGTATGAGTCCCAGTGGGAATTAAAGATTGGGATTTTAGGGTTTTGGATCTTTTTTTGACCTCACATTTCTTCCTGGTGTACCTCTATTCATTCTTAATTTTTTATCCTGATTTTCAGTTTCATTTCCTAGGTAATCTAGTTACGTTTTGCATCTTGCATTCATTTCTTGTATTTCTAAGCCTTGCTCGGTGGTGAGCCCCCTTTTTTCCTTTAATCACACCCTAGGAAACCCTTATTTCAAATCTCTTTCCCTCATTCTATCCTTGGATTGGGATCTTGAGGGATTCTTTGAATGAAACTTGAAGAAAATTGGTCTAGGTCCCTAAATCCTAGTAAGTGTTCCACCTCCCAAAAGGTGGAACACCTACTTTATTCATTTCAGAAAGGAAGGCACTAGTTGAACAAGTATTCAAGGTGGAATAATTTATTCTTGATTTGATGCATTACTTGAACACTATATTTGCTTTAAGATCAAGAATGAAACCTCATGATTTCATACTTTGAGCCATCTTATTGGAGGTTGGTGGCATTGGAGGCCGTAGGAATTTCCTTCATCTCAAGTTAGCTTCTTGATTTGAGATGATGCTTTGCATGAGAAGCATTTCTAGCTTTATTTTTTTTCTTTTCCTTACTATTGGTGACATATTTAAAGAATACATATATTGTGAAGTTTGGCTTTTGGAGACAAGTAAGGGGTTTGGTGTAGAGCTCAATATGATGGTTTTCCAATGAGCACTCTAGGCTATGATCAAAAATTATACCCTTCTGAGGGTCATCAAACAAATTTATGGAGCCATGTGTTTGGAGAGCTCAATATGGATTGTTGTAGAATAGTTTGGGAATCTATGATCTAGGAATTCATGGGAGGAAGAGCTTGGGAATTCAGCTAGGGACTACACCATTTTGAGGGTCACAAGATAGGTTGATGGAGCTCCACAGGTGATTTGAGATGTTTTTCTTCAAGGAAGATCTTCACAAAGATGTATATACATTTTTTTTTCAACAAGTTTTATTATGAAAGCCTTAAGGGGGGGTCCTTTAGCAAAGTGAATAAGATCTTTTAGGGGATAGATTTTTAGGAACAATGTAATAAGGGGGGATGCTAGTATAATATTTTATTATATTGTTAATGGGTCATTGTTAGTGGGTATTATAATTTACCTGTGTTAGTTTAACTATTTTATGCAATTGTTCACTTTGTCCCTTGTATAAATTCTTTGCATTATGTCAAATAAATATCAAGTCTTTATCTCCTTCATGAACTTCCACCTCTTTGCATATAAAATTACTTGATAGTCTCTTTCCTTATCATTTCCTTTATATTTACTTCTATATTCTTAAATGTATACTTTCTTTCTTTAATTTGTATAAGTATCCTCTATCATTTAGCTTCATTATGGATTAATTTGTATATTTATCTACATTTAATTTATTTTATAACCAAAACCCTAATGACTTAGGAGCACTTGCCTCCCTCACCCTTCCAACCCTAACTCTTTATTCCTCTCCCATGTCACCTTCTTCATCATTACCTTCCATATCCCTTTCTTCCTCACTCATTTCTCTCCATATTTCCTCTTCTCTTTTATCCTCATATATAATCTATATTTCTCTCCATTTTTCTCTTTATAATATGGACCTAAATATTCTAAGTTTAGTAATGATAAAGAAAATTTTATTATTCTATGTTATATTTTTAGTAGTCATCATTGTGTTTTAAAGAAAAAAATTATGTCATATTAAATTTTATAAATAAAAGACCATTATCATTTGAATTGTAATTAAGTCTATAATTTTTTCAAGACAATTATCTAATATTCAACAAGAAATAATTTATAATATTATATAATATAATATAGCATTACAATAGTTTAATATTATGAAACTATAACATTTGAAATATTATTTTACATAAATCTATGAATAGATTTAACATCAAAGACCTCTTCTTCACTAAAAGTTAATCCTTGGAAATTCATATAACATTTATATAATATCAAAATGATGTTAATCATAAATTTGAATGTTGAACATTGACATCTATTACTATGTGATGTTGATGATGAGTTTAGATGTGACATGAAGGAAGAATTTTTTGAAAACTAAGAATATTTAAAAGATTATTGTTTTCACATGTTACTTAAGTATACATATGTTTTAGCCCCTAGTAATATTCCCCTCCTTTAATGTTATTATTTGATTTTTTTTTTCTCTATCTAACAATAAAGAAGAGCTAGATCACATTTTAATATTTAGTCATGGTCTAATTAGAGTTTTTTTCCTTATTTATTTTATAGTATTAAAAAATCCAATAAGATGTGTCTCATGGATATTATTATTTGTCATAATATAAGGAAATATTATTGTGTGAATAGTATTACATTTTGAAAATAGATTTACAAGTATGTTTAAGAAAATTTGGTGAGTGGGTAGTCCCATTATTTTTCATATTTAATTATATATTACTTAATAATTTTTACAAATTTTTCATGTGATTTATTTATAAAAAACATAAAAATATTATTATAAGGTATAATAACATCATTATAAATCAAAAGAGATGGGATTCCATCACATGGGATATAAACCATAGCGTACTAATATAAGAGGGTTGTCATCGTCATGGACCATATGCATACATGTTGTGAGTTTAAATAAATTGATAATTGTGAGATTTAATAATAAGTGAATAGATGACATATTTAGAATGAAGGATAACCAACGATAAATCTCTAGGTGCTATAATTTATGTCAAGGTAACTATAAATGTGATAAAATAAAGTGTTAACCCTAAACCCTAACATCTTCAATATATTCTATAGTATTCTTTAAATTTAATCAAATGAAAAAACCCAAATAAAAAAATAAATCTAAACCAAATGAAAATTATAAGATATGCTTAGCTATTTTGAATCTAATGACAATTTTGATCCTTAATATTATCCTAACTAATATGATATGATAGATGATAAATAATCTATAATTATGAAAAAGAAATAGTAATTAGAGGACTATAAAAATCCTACACATAGAATTTGATGTTGCAAAGTTTGTTGTGTCGTGTGACCTATTCTGAGTACTTTTATTTTACATTTTGGTCCAAATATTATGTACACCCATTCATTATCATTATTAATTTATTTTCCTGCACTCCTATATTCATTTTCTAGCCTTAATGTGAAGATATGTTTTGTAGTAGTATTTAGGGTTTATTGATTTTATCAAATAGAAATCAATTTTAATATACTATCTAAATAAATTAATAATATAGAGTTTAGGATTTTCAAATTTAAAAGGAAATACAAAGTATAGGGTTTCTAGGGTTTTTTCCAACCTAGAAAAATAAGGGAAATTTTTAAAAAATACACAGAAGTTGCTCCTAAATACCTCCATCCAAAGGTCATATGTCATTTTTTGTTCACCTTGTCATCATCTACCTATTTGAATGTTGTCCATCTAGTCAAAATTTCAAATTTCATCATTGCTATAAATAACATCAAAGATCTTTCTTCTTTCAAAGAATGTGGATAACTTAATAAAGTGCAACCTTTAGCATTATAATTTTAAAAATAATATAAATTAATTTCATTTGAAGGTGACCTTTGAATGAATATTCTCTATTGTCGTACAAAAATATTAAAAAATGCCTTCAAAAGAAGTTCATCTTCAAAGCAAGGTCTACCTTCATTCCAATGGGATTTCCATCTAACGTTCGAATGAAGAGGCCTTTGTTCAAGGATTTTATTTTTGAATAAAGATGTTTTCCAAATTTCTTATCATAAACTCATGTAAAATTTCAATGTCCCAAAAGTGAGAAACAATATTGTGGTTTAACCCCACTATGAGAAAATATATTGTCTCAATTTGATAATTTTCTCAATTTGTGAACTATTACAAAAAAATTACCCACGAGTTATGTTTTTCTTCACTTTCTAGATATTTGAATACAACAATGTGGTGTCTAGAAACACCATTAGAGGCATGTTGACTCAATAAGTGAAGAAGTTCTCCCATGCCAAACTACTAGGAGATTGGATTAAAGGGTATGAGAAAGATCAAAAACAATATTCACAAATATATTGATATTCTATGTGATGCTATCAATTTCATTCCTTTATGCCTTTAGAATCTAAGTGTGGTATAATTATTCTCCTCTTTTGATCCTTCTATTAGTTTTATTTTTCATGTGTTTAAGTGTATAACAAAACTTCTAAAATGCAATGACATAGCAACATATTGCAATAAATGCATATTCAATTAGCTCACAATAACTAATAGAAAGAGGTGAGAAAGTTGAAATTTGAATTTGAAACCATTTATTTGAAAATCACTAGCATGTTGTTTTTAATTTACCTAGATCAATTTATCATCCCATAATAATTATTTTTAAACATAAAATTTTAATCTCAACATAATAAATGAATATTTAAAAATTTGAATAAATGATAAATATGAAAAGAAATTATAAATTATAAATATAACACACAAATATAACAGTTAGTCATATACTATTACATTAATATATTCGCATCACAATAAGCACAATATTTTAAAAAAACAAAATCATAAATTTAATAAATTTCACCATCACAATATGGCGAGTTAGTTCTATTGCTTACTAAAGTGTGGCTAGATTTTATATTAGGTTATACTTAGAAAGTAAGCTCGATGAATGTGATTAACAATTAGGCATAGCAGAACATTATGACTTTATAGACCACGCATTACTTTACTCTCGCATTATGTAACCCAGAAAAGTGAAGGAACTATAAAGATAATGCAAATAAACTCTCATACACTTTTAAATTTGATAAATAATAAATTTGCATCCTAGTGTGGGAATCAAAAATTTCAAAAAAAATGTGATATCAGAAGCTATAAATTTAATGATAGTAAGGCCTTAAACTTTCTATGTGATGATATCAATTTCATTCCTTTATGCCTTTAGAATCTAAGTGTGGTATAATTATTCTCCTCTTTTGATCCTTCTATTAGTTTTATTTTTCATGTGTTTAAGTGTATAACAAAACTTCTAAAATGCAATGACATAGCAACATATTGCAATAAATGCATATTCAATTAGCTCACAATAACTAATAGAAAGAGGTGAGAAAGTTGAAATTTGAATTTGAAACCATTTATTTGAAAATCACTAGCATGTTGTTTTTAATTTACCTAGATCAATTTATCATCCCATAATAATTATTTTTAAACATAAAATTTTAATCTCAACATAATAAATGAATATTTAAAAATTTGAATAAATGATAAATATGAAAAGAAATTATAAATTATAAATATAACACACAATATAACAGTTAGTCATATACTATTACATTAATATATTCGCATCACAATAAGCACAATATTTTAAAAAAACAAAATCATAAATTTAATAAATTTCACCATCACAATATGGCGAGTTAGTTCTATTGCTTACTAAAGTGTGGCTAGATTTTATATTAGGTTATACTTAGAAAGTAAGCTCGATGAATGTGATTAACAATTAGGCAGAGCAGAACATTATGACTTTATAGACCACGCATTACTTTACTCTCGCATTATGTAACCCAGAAAAGTGAAGGAACTATAAAGATAATGCAAATAAACTCTCATACACTTTTAAATTTGATAAATAATAAATTTGCATCCTAGTGTGGGAACCAAAAATTTCAAAAAAAATGTGATAACAGAAGCTATAAATTTAATGATAGTAAGGCCTTAAACTTTCTATGTGATGCTATCAATTTCATTCCTTTATGCCTTTAGAATCTAAGTGTGGTATAATTATTCTCCTCTTTTGATCCTTCTATTAGTTTTATTTTTCATGTGTTTAAGTGTATAACAAAACTTCTAAAATGCAATGACATAGCAACATATTGCAATAAATGCATATTCAATTAGCTCACAATAACTAATAGAAAGAGGTGAGAAAGTTGAAATTTGAATTTGAAACCATTTATTTGAAAATCACTAGTGTGTTGTTTTTAATTTACCTAGATCAATTTATCATCCCATAATAATTATTTTTAAGCATAAAATTTTAATCTCAACATAATAAATAAATATTTAAAAATTTGAATAAATGATAAATATGATTTTTTTTTATAAATTATAAATATAACACACAAATATAACAGTTATTCATATACTATTACATTAATATATTGGCATCACAATAAGCACAATATTTTAAAAAAACAAAAAACAAAACAAAAACATAAATTTAGTAAATTTCACCATCACAATATGGCGAGTTAGTTCTATTGCTTACTAAAGTGTGGCTAGATTTTATATTAGGTTATACTTACAAAGTAAGCTCGATGAATGTGATTAACAATTTGGCAGAGCAGAACATTATGACTTTATAGACAACCCATTACTTTACTCTCGCATTATGTAACCCAGAAAAGTGAAGGAACTATAAAGATAATGCAAATAAACTCTCATACACTTTTAAATTTGACAAATAATAAATTTGCATCCCAGTGTGGGAATAAAAAATTTCAAAAAAAATGTGATATCAGAAGCTATAAATTTAATGATAGTAAGGCCTTAAACTTTCTCATCAGAGGCAATTACTATTCTCAACACTGCATCTGAATTTAGCGAAGGGTGAGTCGAGATCCCTTCTTCCAAAATAGATGTTCAAAATTATTCTATAAAAGCCCTACTTGAGAATTTAGTGTTAGCATTGTCATCATTGACAAAACTCTAAGCTTTATAAGCCTCCAAGCTCAACAGCTCTGCACAACAAAAACCATATTTCCTCAGCCTTAAGGTGACACACACAGGATCTGCTTCCCCAATTACAGTGATCTTCATTTGCTTCACATCCACAGTCACAGAATCCACCCCTGTAATGCAAATATTCATCATCAGATTGCATAGCAGAATAAATCTAAAGTGAGGACTTGAAAACGAAAAGGAAAAAAGCAGCATACCCTCCACCGTTGCAACCGCCTTGAGGGCCCTTCTCTTGCTTTTCTCATCCTCGATCGTCACTTGTAACACCATTTTCTGCAAATTTTGAACAGAAACTAATGATCAGTTATAACTTTGACATGAATCCAGGAACTGAAGTTATTTATAAATGCTATCTAGACTTACCTTCATTTTGATATCTCAGAAATGGGTTTTGTCGACAGAAATCGGCGAGCCCTTCTACTATGCTGCAGAGTATTTGGGATCCGTCTACTGAGACCCCAGGAGTTCGGAGTACAAGTATTTTGGTGTTTGGGGGATATGAATAAATAGAAGTATACAAGTATAGTTTGGCATCACTTTCGAGTATTTTTGGATACTCTAAGGAACCTTCCATGTGATCGCCACTACATCTGTAGACGCGTCTTTGAGTTGTGGGATTTGAATGTGAACACAACTTTTCCAGTCATTTTTGGGTATGACGCTTCCGTAAGACCAGGAAAGAAAATTGGTCGCTTCTGAGTCGTCTAAATTGAAATACCAATAGGAGGTCAACTTTTGTCGGCTTATCAGAATCCGGGTATCGTGGACTATAAAATAATATTATTATTATTATTATTTAATTAATAAAGAGTCCACATTTACAGAAAAAGTTGAAAATAACTCAAAACGAGAACAACAGTCTGTATTTTGGATTCTTTATGGGAATCTGCGTCTGTATTTTGGATTCTTTACGGGATTCTGCATGTGATGTTATGGTTTTAACTTCCATCTCTAAGTTTCTAGCTGCGTCCTTCACGTTACCAGACAGTTATAATAAGGTATCATATGGAATTTGAATGTGAACACAAGTTTGCCAGTCATTTTTTGGGCGTTATTCTTCAGTAAGACCATTTACGACAAAAGTACAGGGATTTGGACGCTTCTGCCTCCTCTAAATTGACGTAAGGTTACAAGAATTTGAAAAATTGTTTCTTTAAATTAGTTAGTGCGCAGATGGAAGATTGGGACTGTTTGAATGTTGTCTTTACCTTCTCTTATAACGACGCCCTCAAAAGCTCCCCCATAACTGTTAACTCGTTTAGAAATTGGATATTGGACTAGGGGAGAGAGCCCAATAGTGGTGCACCCTACTTTTATGGGTCGACATAGCAATGAACATGCAATATTGACATTAAAAATTATATCCCCGAGTGGCCAGGGATGTGAACAATTCAAATATTTCGTTTCACCCGCATAGACCGAGAAAAAAGGCGTCATCAATATGCTTTTTGTTGAGGGGTCATAATAGACCCCCAAAAAAAGTTGGACCAACACTGGTGCATTAAGTCATGTTTTTTAGTGTGTCAATGTGGCATCATATGATTTGTTGCTTTTTGAATATAATGAGCATAGTTGGTTCAACTATTGGGTCCTCTCTTACAATTACTAGTTCCATACTTTTAAAATATTGGGCTTTGAATGTACATGTACTATGACAACTATTGGTACCGACACCACTATTGGACCCTCTCCCATATTTCAACGATGATACTTGAGCCACAATACAATTATGTTTCGAAGGCTCGCCCATAAGTGTTGACTCGTTTAATTTCTTAGAATAAACATGCAACTCTGAGAAGATGGTGAATCTAATTTAGAAATAGGAGTCTTTGAGTTGAAAATATAATGAGGAGGATCATGCAATGACCATACACCATAAAGGAAAGAATCCTAAGATTTAGTATGGTGGACCTCTCAAATTTAGTAATTAATCTTCATGTTCACAGAAGTGTCTAATTTATGAAAGGATTGGACATGATGTAAAATAAAATTTGGTACAAATATTTGGAAAAGAATCATCCAAATCTAATCAAAATAATATATTTCAAAGTGGTAATGCATCATTGGTTCAAAATAATACATGGTAGCATTGTAGAATAAGATGACTCTCAACTAGATGAGTATGTATTTATTGCCCATACTTCTTAAGATAATTCATAATTCAATTCATAGACTAGAGAAAAGGAGTGGTTTCTCACAATAAAACCTCATGATGGTAAACTTTCTCTTGGAGATGATACCACCTATGACATTCAAGATATTGCTGAAATATTCTTGTAATTTGACATACATAATTATAGATTCATTGAAGTATTGTTAGCACTTACCAAAAATCTCATATCTATTAATTAATTTATCAACTATAACTTGAGGATTCAATTTGATAAAAATGGTAAAAGATATACCTAATCCATGATAAGTCTAAAAGTTCAAAGATTTTTGTAAGTTCTTCTAAAATTGGTAAGATGTTTAAGCTTGATTGCATCAGCAATAATCAAGCATGGTAATAAAGAATAATGATCTTGCTACACTATGACATCATTAAATTGGTCACTTGAGCATTATCTATTTGTTTACTCTTAGTGAGAAGGGTATAGCAAAATTCCCTTCATCACTTGAAATGATGGATACTATGTTTTCTATCTTTCTTGATAGAAAATAACATCGAGAACACTTCAATCCTACTGATAATCATGGATTAATATATTTGTAGGTAGTGTATACTAATATGTGTGGAACCATGGCACATAGTCTCTATGGTTTCACGTAATTTCATCATTTTTTGATGATAACACAAGAAAAATGTGATTTTGTGGCTTGTAAAAGAAAAATCTTGTTCCTACTTTAAAAAATTGAACTCTTATGGAAAAAAGGAATCTTAGTATTTATGTGCTCCACTCATAACAAGGGGAGGAATTTGCCAACATAGAAATCTCCACCTACTTGAAGGAAAATAAAATTCATCATCAACTAACCATAGCTTACACACCTCAATAAAATATAGTTACAAAACAACATAACTACATAATCATGGAGATGGTATGTAGTATGTTGAAGGATTCTTTTTTGGGTCATGCATATTGGATAATATTTATGCATATAGTAGTTCATATTTTGAGTCACACACCAACAAAATAACTTGACGAAATTGTGTATCAAAATAAGTATGGACAAGATTTAAGACATCTATTAGAAAACTAAGTAGTACAAGAAATTAAATGTTGGGGTCAATAGTTTTTTTACTCATGTTTTCGGGGTTCATGGTTTTTGTAGACACCCATATTTGATCACTCCCATATGATCAAATTTACCTTTTTATTCATCAATTTTGTCAATATTAATTTATTTAATATTACACTTCCCACATAAGACTCTTAAAGTATTTAATTTAATAATTAAACACTTTATCTGGTGCCTTTATCCTCTCTAAATTAAATAAATACACCAATTTATTTAATTTAGTCATTCTAATCTTTTGAATTAAAATCAATTTAAAATTCTTCTTTTCTCCAACCTTGTCACATCCTCCATAATCCATCACTAATTTGAATTAATTTAATTAATTCATATTTAGGGTGTGCATCCTCTTAATCAAGGATTAATGTCACATCCTCCTACATTTGCCACTTGTCTCTAATCTCCCATTAATTATCATAATCAAGTATTTGCACAACTTTAATCAAAGTTATTAACCATTTTTACCACCACTTTTTAGTCAATCTTTCCATTTTTCTTTTTTGGACATTGACCCTCTTTCCCATGAGAATTTTAATTCTCATTTATTCATCCTATGTCTCTCTCCCCCCCATGTGAATTTTTAATTCACATTTTGTCTTTCGAAGGCTTCTAGAATGTTTGACATGTCACCTCATACACATGTGACAAATTCCCACCTTTTGAGAACCTTGTCTTATCCACTAGATTCTTCCAATCATTGTGAATTTTTAATTCACTTTTATTCTCCCAAAGCTTTCCCCTTCCCCATGTGATCATTGAAAGGTTACATCAAAGTACTTGGAAGATACTTGTCCTTCCTCCACATCATGTACCTCCCTTCCACATCACCTACACATCATCCTACCTTTATCCATCTCACATTCCACATGTCAAAATGTGAGGTCTTGTGAGTTCTCAACTCACCTTAGCCCTTCATTTTGACATTGTTGGATAAATCCCAACTATTGAATTCTCTAGAGAATTCAAGCTTCTCTATAAATACCCCATCTTCTAAGGCATTTGAAACACTTAGCCATTTTACAACTAAATGCTGCCATTTTTTGCACTCATCTAGCCATCAATTTCATCCATTTATATTTGCATTCAAGCACATAGTCAAATCCTCCATTTAGCCACATCAAGATCCACCAAGGAGCATACAAATCAATCCAAATCAAGGGCCAACCAAGGAGTTTCAGCTACAAAAAGGAAGGTATATCTATTCGTCTTCATTTAACATTTTCCTCTTTGTATTTTACAAATTCCTTAGGCTAATCTTGAGGTGTTTCATTATGTTTTCCATTGCATTTTAATTGCTTAGAATAGGTTAAACATTTTGGTATCACATTTCTGGCATGCCTGGTGGGACCCATAAGCAGGTTCCTATATTTCACATTTGTTGTTGTTAAGTTTTTTGCAGGAATACATCGCAGTGGGGCAACTACGGCCTTGATTTTTTCGCATTGGGGCGACTACGCCCCTGATTTTCTACAGTGGGGCGACTGCACCCCTAATTTTCTGCAGTGAGGTGACTACGCCTCTTGGACTGAAAATTATTTTTGGCTAATACTTTTTCTGCAGTGAGGTGATTATGCGCCCTGGGCTGAAAATTATTTTTGGCTAACACTTTTTCTACGGTGAGGCGACTACACCCCCTGGGCTGAAAATTATTTTTAGCTAACACTTTTTTTGCAGTGAAGCGACTACGCCCCCTGGGTTGAAAATTATTTTTGGCTAACACTTTTTCTGCAGTGAGGCAACTACGCCTCTTGGGCTGAAAATTATTTTTGGCTAATACTTTTTCTGCAGTGAAGCACTACGCCCCCTGGGCTGAAAATTATTTTTGGCTAACATTTTTTCTACAGTGAGGCGATTACGCCCCCTGGGCTAAAATTTTTTTGGCTAACACTTTTTCTGTAGTGAGGCAACTATGCTCCCCCAGGCTGGAAATCATTTTTGGCTAACACTTTTTCCGTAGTGAGGTGATTACGCCCCTGATTTTCTACAGTGGGGCGACTACACCCCCGATTTTCCGCAGTGAGGTGACTACACCCCTGATTTTCTGCAGTGGGGCGACTACGCCCCTAATTTTCTGCAGTGAGGTGATTACGCCCCTGATTTTCTGTAGTGAGGTGATTATGCCCCTGATTTTCTGCAATGAGGTGACTGCGCCCCTGATTTACTGCAGAAGGGTGATTGCGCCCCCTTGTCACTGCGAAGCAACACATTTTGAAAGGTAAAACTATCATCTTGGCTTCAGGTTTTTGCTATTTTCAAGTATTAACCCCCTAACATTGTTCTTGCAAGGATATTGGTGGTTTTTGCTAACTTTTTGCAGCATATTTTTGTGAAGTTGATGAAGAAAGCGGGATAAAACATCTAACATTTGCTTGTAGGGCTATCTGTTCGCTCAAACTTTTTAAAATATCCTTGTTGTTTGGCTTAATCTAAGAACATATTTTAATTAGGGGGAGTAATATTCATTGCTTGTTGTGTTTATCTTTTCTATTACCCAAAGGGAGCATTAGCTTGTTTTCACTTTCCCCTTGCACTTTGTGTGAGCCTGGGGAGTAGTGAGAAACAATTAGTGCTTTCTTTCTAGTGGGACCTGCTTGGGGATTTCATCACCCCAAGGGATGATTCCAACCAAATGTACTGGCGGGGTATATAAAGGGGGGAGAGAAAACTTGTACCCCAATCTAGTCACATCGTAATTAGTAGAGCGTCAAAGCTAGGGTGATACCTAGATAGATGTGAAGAGTTGGTCCGAGCCCTTCAGTATCTCACTAGGGTTCCCGACTCACGCTTGTGATGGGCTGGTATTCACAGTTGTGCCTCACATACCGAGAGTATATCGAGGACTCCCCAGACACCTTGTGCATCCTAGATTAAGACCTCTTTGGCCATACCCTTAACACTAATCATAGGATTATGTTTGCTTGAGAGTGGTTTCTTGTGAGAAACCAGTGAAATTTTTAACAAATTGGCCTTATCATTGTCATTTTAAAGTCCTTGCCATAGTCATTTTCATCAAACCAAGTCTCTGATTTTCTGCAGTGAGGCGATTACACCCCTGATTTTCTATAGTGAGGTGATTACGCCCCTAATTTTCGTAGTGAGGCAATTACGCCCCTGATTTCTGCTGTGAGGCGATTACGCCCCTAATTTACTATAGAGAGGCGAATTTTCCCTCCTGAACACTCAAAATAGCCCCATTTGGATCCGTTTAGCCTCTAAACCATCATTTAATCATTCCCAACCATTATCTCATCATCACAAGCCTCCGTTTTGTCACTCTAAGTCTCCCAAAACCCCCATTTGATCAGTTTAAACCTCCATATTATCATTCCAAACTTCTGTTTAACCATTCTAAATCCCCATTCATTCTCCACAATTTCCCTCAATCCACCCGTTCAATTTAATTTCTCCATAATCCATTCAAAAGTCCATACCATCACCTAGCAAACTTCATAATTTTACCATTTACATCACCAAACACCACCCATAACCAAACCGCCTTAACCTTGTATTAGAAAGTGGTTACCCAAATTGACCATAGCACTTGAATTTGATTATTAGTCATTAACTTCAACCCAAATCAATTTGCTTCCATCTTGTGGTGAATTCAGTGTCATAAGTTATCATCCTCGGCCAAAATCAATCCATTTCTATCTTAAGGTGGATTTGGTGTTGTGATCATCCTCTTAATCAATCAAAGCTCTAGGTCACTAAGGGTAACTTTCTTTGATTAAACTTAGGGTCTCTCTCACATCCTTAATCATCCAATCATACCCATTCAATCATCCAAATCTATTAAAACCAATCATTTGATCAAATTAACCAATCAATCATCCAATTCAATCAAAATCCAATCTAGCCAGTCAAAATTTGATCCCATCAAAATTTGATCCAATCCAATATATCGAAACAAATTATGATCTAAATCCAAATCCCATCAAAATCAGATCTCATCTAATCACAATCAAATCATTCATCAAAAACATCTTTATAATCCATCCATAGCACATTTTCATGCCTGTTCAAACTATGTCACAAGTTAAGAGACAAATGGAACAACAACAAGGTCAAAATTCCCAAGAAAACATGTCTCAAGACCTTAATAACAATATAAATCCCACCAATGGTGCAAATAGTGCTCAAGATCCTAACAACGTCCCCCAAGATCCTCATAATGGTACTTCATCACACTCCAACACTGAAAATCAGAACAAATCACCACACGGTGAAGAGAGTATGGCTAATCAACCTGAACTCGCGCTTGAGGAACATTTTAGTAATCCTGCCAATGTGGAAATGACTGACCGTCTGTTCAAAAAACATGGGGAAGAAATTTTGGCCCACCTAATTGAGAAGGGTGTCAAACCCCCCTCAGGTGTTGACTTGTCCAAATATAGGAGTACCCCATCTAATGTACTCCAAAGTTCACAAAATGCACTAGAAGGTTCGTACTTCCCCAATGTTCCTCCAGTTGAGGGTTGGCATCAACCTGAATTTGGTAATGTTTTTCTCTATCATGTTAACCATCTCCCACATGCTCCAACCTCAGTTATGGGAGGTCCTCAAGTACCTGATCCCAATAATCCTTTTGCCTATGGTATGCCACAAAATGTTCCACAACCTGCACCATTAACGTTAACAGCACCCCCTCTTTCAAATCAACCTACAATCAACACTAGGGGCACCCCCTTTACCACATTGCCTCCACCTCTTGGGGCCACACATCTACCATCATGTTCATATACATCTCAATAGCTTCAGCAACCCAACATTCCATCTCAATTACCTCCACAAGGCGCATCCCAGCTGAACGTTTCGGGTGGTACCCAACAACCCCCTCAACAAAAAGATTCTACGCTACCTCAGCCATCTCATCAGCAACAACCTATACATAATGCTTTGGTATCTTCACAACAACCACCCTACCAACCACAAGGAAATCCATCTCGACCTATTGCTCAGACCATATCCCCCTTTCTCGCATCCATTTTACATCCATGGTCTCAACCACAACACAACATCCCATCTCGATCCATACAACAGTCGACATCACAACAACAACCCCCTCAACAGTACTACTATCACAATCAACAGCAATTTCACCAACAACCACTTTATGCGACCTCCCAACAATCACAACAGTACCTTCAACACCAACAAACTAATATGCAACATCCCATCCAAGCTCCTCCACAGCTCACTCCACATTTTTATCAAAAAAATCCGTACTATACCCCACAACAACATCCCCCATACCAATAAAATCCCCCAGATTACCAACAAGGCATGTCATCATCCAACTATCCAAAGCCATATTTCAACAATCCGATGCTCTCTCAACAAGATCCTTTATCATCCTATCATCAATATCCCCCCAACCTACCACCGGCCAACTCTGATCTGTTGGAAATCAAAGCCGCTCTGAAAGACCTTCAAGCTAGGGCTGCCAAACAATCATTCAAATTTGAAGACATATGCCCATATCCATTTGATCCCTCCATCTCATTAATCTCGTTTCCTAAACATTTTGAAATACCAAAGTTTGACAAATACAAGGGAAATAAAGACCCTAAGGCTCACTTGTAGGAATTTTACTCCTAGTGTCAAGAGTTCATGCACAATGACAACTATCTCTTGTGCCTATTCCCATAAAGCCTGACAAGCCATGCCCTATATTGGTTCATGACCCTCGAAAAAGGGTCCATAAAAACTTTTGTAAACCTGTCAGAAAAAATTGTATCCTACTTCTCTTTCAATTTGGAGGACATAGACACCTTAGATCTCCTTAAGGAGAAACAATGTGAGGGGGAAACCTTTACTAGCTACCTCCAAAGGTGGCATGCATTAGCAAGCCGAATGAAGACCCCTCTGAAAGAAAAAGACATGGTCATTCTTTTCATGGAAAATTCTCATCCCGACATGGCCCATAATTTTAGGTTACATTGTGTCACCACTTTCACGGAGATAGTGGAAAAGGGACCCATCCTTGAACATGTCCTTATTGCCAAGGGACACATTAAAATACATAGTCATGATAAAGAGAGGTCATTTGGTGATAAACCATGATTCTGGAACAAGAACAAGAATGCAGTGAATGACAGTGTGACAGACACTTAACACGTCCAAGTGGCTAATACATCCCAAAAACAACAACTGTCTATACCTAACACCATCTCTGTACCACAGGGGACACCTTGCCCTCCTCAACAGTTAAACCAGAATAATCAGGGGAACACCAAACGTCAGTATGCTCAATTAGGAGAACCTTTGAGTGTTGTCTTTAATAAGTTGTTACAAATCAACTATCCCATCACGTACCCTATCGCCAAGCCATTTGATGAGTCCAAACCCAAGCCCACATGGTTTAAAGAAAATGAGTATTGTGAGTTCCATAAAATCAAAGGACACTCTTTCAACAAGTGTCAGGGTCTGAAAAAATACGTCCAAGATCTCATTGATTGAGGTGATATCAAGGTTGACCCTAGTCAAGCTTCGTCGTCCAATGCTCAATTACAGATATATCAGAATGCCTTTCTGAACCATAATCAAGGCCCAAGCACAACTAGCAGTAATCCCCAAGAAAAAAACACAAATAATGTGAGCTACAAGAATGTACCCTTCAATTACAAGGGTGTTATTCATTACATTGAGCAAGTGGAACCTCGTGTATCCATGATACATGTTAAAGCCAAAGACCCTCAATGTGTTGTTACTACATGATGAGCCTGCATCACTGTCCCTACAGCCTCTGCACCCGCCCAATCAACTCATGTTAGCTCTCAGTACAACATCCTTGATCACTTAGGAAAGACCCCTGCTCATATATCCATTTTGGATTTGCTTAAGTCTTCCCCTGTACATCAAGAAATCCTCAACAGAGCCCTACAGGAAACCCGTGTGCCAAATGACATCGACCCCACGCATTTCCAAGCTTTGGTGGGACACTTGGCTTTATCTCATCAATTGCACTTCAGCCAAAACGATATGCCAAACATCAATGTCAATCATAATCGCCCCTTACACATCGAAGTCATGGTTGCTCACCATAAAATAAAAAGATTCTTCGTAGATAATTGCTCTGCCCTCAATTTGTGTACTCTGAAATTCATAAAACAGGTGGGGTATACTCAAGCGGATTTAAGTAATTAGATCATCACAATCAAAGCCTATGATAATGCAGAAAGAAATTCAGAGGGAATTATCAATCTTCCTATCCAAGTGGCTCCATGCTATGCAAGCCATCCCCTCCATGTACCATCAGTGCCTAAAATTCCACATCAACGGACAAGAAGTCACCATCTATGCTGATCCCCAACCATTTGAATATTTTCATACTTTAGAAGCATCGTTTCCCCATTTACATTATTGTCTCAGGGTTGAAATGGGGGCATCCTAGTCATCATCTGCTAATCCACCCTCCATCGTGATAACCACTCCATCTTCCACCACTGATCCTACAGTCACCAAAGTCCAAATCATTGATAAAGGGTGTGGTGAATATGAAATGCATACGGCTCTCAATGTAGCAACCGTGCCACTATCACCACATGAGTATGGTCAACCTTCGCATGCTACTCCAAAGGAAGACAAGACTGTCACCTTCAGTGGTAAAAACATCCCTACCACCACCTTCAGATCCCCAAGTGTCAAGATAGATGCACCAGAAGAGGACATAAGCCAATGGTTCTACCGAGAAGAACCCCAGCTGGATCCTTCTCTAAAGGAATATTTTCAGGAAGCATATCCGTGGTCAACTAAGTTTGCGGAAAAGTATAACTACCAAGGTAGGGGCCTAGGAAAAGAAGAACAAGGGCGATTGCAACCTATTGATACATCAAAGCTACCAAAGAACATAGGCATCAGATACGATAAAAAATAGAAAAGCCTTGTAACATCATCTAATACCTCCAATAGTGTCACTGTGGACAAAGGCTCATTGGAAGATATACCCGAGGAGGAATCCATCATACATGTGTACGATGATGTTGATCACATCGACTTATCATCCATGTTCAAATGCCTATCTGTCTACACCATTAACCTATCCCTTTGTGATCCTAAGCTTATTGATTGGGACCTACATAATAGCACACTTGTCAATATGTCTGCAAATACATATGTCAACCTTATGGGATTGGGGGAGGATGAACACTCCAGTCGCAAAAATAAGAATAAGAAAAGTAAAAAGTGGACATCTAGTGAAAACCTCCCTGAGGCGGTTCTTGACCTTGAAAAAGTAAAAATAAAGGATGCATCCGATGGCGAAAACCTCGAAGAGGCCCTGGACGATGGACATGTTCATCTTCCCCTTGTAGGAACTTAGTTATCTGCCCGATCATCCATTCTAATTGAAGAAACTCAAGAAGTTAATCTAAGTATTGCTAAAAATCATAAAATCACCTATGTGGCTAAGTCACTCTCAGAGCAAGAGTATCCAGTCATCGTGCAGCTACTCCAAGAGGGAATCATTAACTTTGCTTGGTCATCTTTAGACTTGCCAGGCTTAGACCCTACCTTAGTGGTTCATCATCTAGATGTTCACCCAGATGCCAAGCCTGTCAAACAAAAACTCTGCAAGATGCACCCACACGTAGCATTGTTAGTCAAAAAAGAATTGGAAAAGTTACTAGAGGTAGGTTTTATTAGACCAATTGACTACTCTGAGTGGATCTCCAATATAGCACCGGTTGCCAAACCAAATGGAGATATTTGGATCTACATAGACTTCAAGGACCTTAACAAGGCCTGCCCAAAAGACGACTTCCCTTTGCCTAACATTGACATGTTGGTCAACCTCACAACAGGACATGAGATGCTCTCTCTTATGGATGGATTCTATGGTTATAATCAGATTCGAATCTCACCTGAGGACCAACATAAGACCACCTTCACAACAACTTGGGGCACTTTCTGTTACAATGTTATGCCCTTTGGTCTCAAAAATATAGGGGAAACATATCAGAGGGAAATGACGGTCATCTTCCATGACCTTATCCATATCATCATAGAGGATTATGTTGACGACTTGTTAGGAAAATCTACAACACGAGTGAAACATCCTATTGTCTTGAAGTAGATCTTTGAATGGTTAGAACATTACAAGTTGTGGCTAAATCCAAAAAAATGCGTCTTTGGGGTTACATCCAAAAAATTGTTGGGTTTTATAGTCTCCTGAAGGGGTATTGAAGTTGATCCCGCCAAGGTAAAGGCTATTCTGGACATGCCACCTCCACGCAATCTGAAGCAGCTAAGAAGCCTCTAGGGGAAGATGCAGTCCATTTGTCGGTTCATAGTCTAGCTAGCAAATAAGTGTCAGCCATTCACTCATCTTCTGAAGAAAGATTCCACCTTCCGATGGAACCAGCAATGTCAGATAGGTTTCGATAAAATTAAGGAATATTTAGCTCATCCACCAATCTTGATGCCGCCTATTCCAGGAAAACCCCTCCTGCTTTACATCTCTGCTAATTCAGTCGCATTGGGGGCATTGTTGGCACAACATGATGAGTCATTCAAAGAAAGGGAAATCTACTACATCAATCGAACATTGGTCAGCTATGAGTTAAATTACTCCCCCCATGGAAAAAGCTTTCCTTGCGCTAGTTTTCAGCACACAGAAACTCCATCATTGCTCAACAATCCAGTCAAATTAGTCACTAAAATTGATCACTCTGACTGGCTACATGGCCAATGGGTCATGCTCCTAAGTGAATTTGACATATAGTATGTAGAGTGAAAAGCCATAAAAGGACAGGTCATAGCTAATCAATTGGCTGAGGCACCATTAATAGATGCCTACCCGCTAGACACTGAATTCGCAAACGAAGAAGTTTGCACAGTTATAGAAGCATCAGCTTGGACGCTATATTTTGATGGCTCATACACTCATAGTGGATCTGGAGTAGGAATTTTATTAATTACCCCCCAAGGTGACTACATCCCAAAATCATTCAGGATAGCATTCCCATGTACCAACAACATCGCAGAGTATGAAGCCCTCCTCATCGGCCTCCGAATTGCAAAACAATGACATATAACGCACCTAAAAGTCTTTGGTGATTCATTATTAGTCGTCAAATAAGTTAATGATGAATTCCTCACGAAAGATGATAAACTATTACCCTATAAACGCATGGTGGATGATTTCAAGAAATACTTCACTTTCATACAGTTTGATCAAACTCCTCGGGTATAGAATAAAGCAGCAGATGCAATGGCTACTATTGGTTCCCTGATTGACATGCCTAAAGACTGAACAAAATGTGAGTTTCTTGTTGAACAACTTTTAATCCCTGCATATGATATCCGTGAGACTGATATGGTGTATGATATCGTAGGTCCCACCTCCCCATGGTACTAGGATATATACACCTATCTCCATGATAATATCATACCCCCATAACTTACACACAACCAACGTAAATCCTTTATTCATCGCTCCTCCCGATACATCATTTTTGGTGATATGCTTTATTGTCACGGGTATGATGGAATCCTCCTTAGATGTCTAAATGAGACTGGGGCCCGCGTGACACTAACAGAATTACATGGTGGTATTTGTGGAGCTCACTCAAATGGTATGGCTATGGCCAAAAGGATCCTACGAGCTGGATATTATTGGCCTACATTGGAACATGATGCTTGTGAATTTGTGAAGAAGTGCCTTCCATGCCAACAACAAGCAGATTTGATTCACGCCCGAGCACAAGATCTTCAGCCCCTCCTAGCACTGTGGCCCTTTTCTCAATGGGGTTTTGACTTGATTGGCAAGATTTTCCCACCATCATCCGATGGCCATACATTCATAATTACTGCCACTGAATACTTCACTAAGTGGGTGGAAGCAATACCACTCTCACAAATCACTAGTATCCAAATCTCAAAATTTATCCCTTACCATATTCTCTGCAGATATAGTATCCCATCCACCATCTTCTCTGATAACAAAAAACCCTTCAAAAACCAAGCCATGAAACACCTCTCTGACACCTTTCATATCCAGCATCATTGGTCAACGTTTTATTACCCCCAGGGAAATGGTTAGGAAGAAGCAACCAACAAGACCCTTATCCGCATCCTCAAAAAGGTTGTCAATAACACTAGATGCGATTGGCACCTCCATATTCATCCTACCCTCTGGGCATACCACACATCCATCTGCACCCTGATAGGCGCCACCCCCTATTCTTTAGTATATGGTGTTGAAGTTTTCCTGCCAATTGAAGTTAAGCTTCCATCACTGAGGATTTCTCTAAAGAATCTTATCAGTGAAGAAGATGCCCATGTTACATTGCTTGCATAGCTGGAATTACTAGATGAACGAAGAATAAAAGCCTATGATCTCCTGCAAGAATACCAAAATCATCTCAAACATAATTACAATAAAAAGGTCAGTCATCGATAATTCTAGGTTTGTGAGCTTGTTCTCAAAGAAAACCAACACACTCAATAGGATCATGATAAAAAGGGAAAATTTGAGGCAAACTGGTTAGGGCCTTATATCATAGCAGCAAAATATGGATCTGGGGCCTACAGGTTGACTACCCTTGAAGGAGAACCCCTTGACGAACCCATCAACATAATACATCTCAAGAATTTCTACGCCTAAGTCCGCTTGGTAAGCCCACCTAATCAAAGAAAAATCAAAACATCAAAAAAATTAAAAAATTAAAAAAGTAATAAAAAATCCAAAAAGAAATAGTAAAAAAAAAAAAATGTCCTATGGTGAAAACCACCTCTTGGTGGCACCTTGGATAAGTATGGATGGTGAAAACCTGGTAACAGGCGTCATTTGTAGAGGGATTAATCATTATCTACCTGACATCCTAGTTATTTTATGCTTTCATCCGCCCCATCATCCTCACCCACCTCAACCTAGGCTACTTGGTATATATTGATTAAGCATTGGATGACCCATCTAGCCTATCCCTCATCCTGAGCATTTTAGTATCCCACTTTGAGCTTATGTCATTCATTCCCTTTGTCGGTCGGTCCGTGTCACCATATAGGATCATCCATCTTTTCGGTCTCCATCTAGATCTCATCCTTTCACATCACTAGTCAAACTACATTGCCCCTGCACTATCACATAGGCAAGGCTAATCATTTGATTTTCCCCTAGGGCATTCTAACCATTGCATCTTGTCAGCCATCATTCACCTTCATCATCCTCTTTCCACTTTATCCATGGTCTTTTCATGAACTACGAGGGCTCTGCACTTTCATGTAAGCAAGGCTAATCTCTGATTGGCCCCCGAGCCCTTAGGTCTATAGGATGTGTCAGTCTGTGTCTCCATCTGGCCCGTTATTCTCAAATAAAATCTTAAAGTTATTGAAAGTTTTAGTTAATGAAAAACATCTGGCGTCAAACTGGGTCATTCTAGTTTAGTATCCATCATCGGTCTCAACAGGATGCATCCTTCCTAGCAAACCTCATCGATCCTATCCATCACCTTGATCCTATGGCAAAGGACATTTTGATTTTAATTGTGATCTTTTGATGTTTTGGAATTGATTTGTCATTTGCGCTCACTATCAACACTTGTCATGGTCACCTTGATCCATCATATCATGGTGTGCTTTGACTAGTCGACATATGGGTTCATCTTGGTCTTTTCTTTGTTGCTGCCTTTCTGGTTGTCCCACGTAGTACACACCAAGATCCATGGGGTCTTGTGTTACATTGGGGCATTCTTGTGTGTTTGTGGTTATCCCAATGTCTGGCCCGACCAAGGTCATCGTGACCCTGGGGTGTTGGGGTAGCCCCCTTTTGCTTGCTGTGTTTTTTTTCATGCATTGGATGCCTACTGGCCCTAGTCTTATATATCAGGGTATCTGGTATCTTATGCTATAGCAAATATCAATGCTCCAAAGATGGCAACTCATATTAGGATTGCATTTCATCATCTGTTGCATTGCATTCACCCTATGATTTTGGTTGTGCAAATACTTTATCCCACTCTTTCCCATTCTTCTCAAGATACTAATAATTTTTGACAGATGCCAAATGACACCCATTCTCACAATCACTACATACCCACCTTCCATTATCATGTTAGTTCTTATTTGCACTTATGGCCATGTGTTATTTCCTCTAAAATACAAGAGCATTATTGCATATTAGAGTCATTCTATTAACCACACATACATCGCCACCTGCATGTTAGAACCACGCATACATCGCCACCTGCATCACAAAGTGTCAAAATCATAATACATCATATCCTGCATATATAAAAACGTTCATACAGAATATATCACACACATATACATACATGACAATAAGTTAACTAGGCATCCATACATATAAATCATCATAAATCCAACATATGTGCACATCATATCACCATACGAATATCTGCATTAATAAAACTATCCATATTCCAAAAATGCATACACCCAATCATCCACATAAGCATCTAATATCATACACATATGCATAAATAACCCAAAATATCCATCCACATAATCAGGAAATATCATATACACATGCATACAATCACCCATCATAAAAGGAAACATAATACATAATGCCAATAAGAACTGTCCCATATCATAGTCAAACTAATATAATGTGTGTCACATGTCCATCATACATCAAAATCTATCATATATCCATCACATAATAAACTATTAAATTCAGAGATATGGAACCTCTTTGATCTATGTTGATAAATCCTACATGCCTCACCCTGCATCTGTCAATAACTCGGTAACCTGTCACTTCCCGAATGAGCTACCCACATCTGATCTTTGTGGGGAATCTGATACTGATCTCTTGCCTAGTGTAACACCCGGTGAATCACTGTAACCTTGAGTCTGTGTCCCCAGCGACTGAGATGGCGCTGGCATCTGGGGTGCCTGTCGGGTATACTGAAATATCTGTTGGGTCGGGTTTAGAACTGAATGGTAGTATGCGTCCATCCAAAATCCTACCTCTCTCACATTCTCCTCTCGCTCTGCCACCTGAACCCAAGAAGAATTTCACTCCTGACAATACCTATCTTGATCCCTAGTAATCACTCTCCTCTCCTACTCCTAGGCCTCTTGGGATAGGCATAACTGTGTCATCTCTGCCTGCATCTGATCTCTCATCTCCTCAGTAGCCACTGCCCTAGCTACTGCTGCATCCCGCTCCCCCTGTAGCGTCTACATCCATATCTCTACAACATCTCTCTCGCTATGTTGTTTGCAACCAAACCACTACTCCATCCCTCTCCCCCTGCAGCTCCTAGACTCTCAACACCACTGCATCTCTCTCTCCTTGCAACACTAATACCTCTGAGGCTGCCTCCTCTCTCCTTCTCTGAAGAGAATGAATCTGTGCCTCTGCCAACACTCTCTCATCCTGTAGCACCTGAACTCGCACCTGCACTGTGTCCCTCTCTACCTCCAATTCATGTACCTGCGCCTGTGCTACATCCCTCTCCGCCTATATAATACGAACCTGCTCCCTCTCTTGTCTCTCTCTCTCCTGCATCACCCCCATCTCTCCCACTGTCTGCTCTAAACAATACACTTTGTCCTGTAGCTCATCTCGCGCCTGCCGGAGATCATCCACCTACTACCCACTACCTGTTGATACATGATCGGTCATCCCCACTGACTCCCCTCTGGCCTGCAATATAATGGTCTCTGCCTATAGTCTATCACGGTCCCAACTAACAGCAGCTAACTCATCTCGTAGCCCCTGTATGTCAGCCTGCAGTACCTCCCTCTCCCTCCCCATCACCTCTACCATAAATCTATAATCCCTCTGACCTGCTACTGGTGCTCTTGATAGCTCGACTCTGAGTCTAATCACCTCTGCCTCTACCACCCTCAACCTCTTATCTATGCTCTAAAGGCTCTCCATAGTGTCTCTCGATTGAACAATCGAATCTTCTAAGGTCATGACAGGAACCACTGCCAATAGCTCTGCATTCCAAATATCCATATCTGGCATATCTCCATCTATCTCCATAGCATCATCACTCTCCCTACCCTCCTACTCCTGTTGATCCTCCAAGTCCTCCATGGAAGGACGAACTCACACTCTCCATGGTTGACCATGCCTCCTAACTCTCATCAATCTCCTTGGCTCTCCTATCTCTGGATGCTCCTCATACTCACTCTCCCCTATCTCTACAACGAGAGGCTTCTGCCCTGATACTATATGCCTCCCTCTGTCATCCCCTACTCCCCATCCTCCTTGACTAACTCCTGGCCTCAATCTCCTCTCGGACCCCCTCCTGCTGACCACCCCCACCCATCCCCTCTAGCTTTGTCATAGTCGGTATCCTCATTAGTCTCCTCCTACCTGCTATCCTCTTTCACTGACTCCTAGCCTCAGTCTCCTCCTGGGCACCCTCCTACTATACTCCCCCTCCCATCCCCTCCTGCTCTGTCACGGTCTATACTCTCATCAATTGCCTCTTGCCTGCTATCATCTCTGGCTGACTCCTAGCCTCCATCTCCTCCTAACCTCCATCCTGTTGTCTCTCCCCTCCCTACTTAGCCCGTACCAACACTCTCCTCTGTCGTACTCTACTCCCTATACTAGTCTGCTGGCCCGCTCTACCCTCCACTGAGTGTATCATCTCCACCTTTGACTCCTCCTGTCCTCCCACATCTAGCTCTGGATCTCTCCCACCCTCCTATCGTACCACCTCTCTAACCCTCCTACGATGCCCCCTAATCCTCCTCCTCCTCGCTGCCCATCCCACTGCCTCCATCCTCTCTCCTCCCACCCTCATGTTGTACTCTCTCTCTAGCCCCATGGCGCTCATCCTCTGATCCAAATCCTATAGCTCCTACAATCGACACCAATGGTGTAATCCTCTCCCATAGGTGGTTACGAAGCCACCGGTCATATCGTTCTGTCACCCCTGCATCCTTTGCTCCCACACATCTCCCAGGATAGGCTACTTACACTGTCGCAGCCCATGATGCTCCGGCCTCCCTCGGGCTAATCGCACGCCCCCATGGTCACTCTCTGGTGAGCCGTTGAAACATCATCGGTGCACCAAGAATATCCTGTGTCAGCCCAAACTATCTCATCACCCTATCTGGTCGGTGCATCTTCACTATCCGCAGAAGAATCCCAATCAGGACACACTGAGCCATAAAGTACCCACTTTGTCTCTCAGTCTGCTCTCTCCATCCCCTGAAACGTTGATGCATATAAGGTCGCCACACTATGTCTCCCTCCTCCAAATCATACACCATCCTCCTTCATCCCTCCACACCTCCCAACCCCCTATGCCAAATAACCCAGCCCCTCACCTCTCCATACCCCCATGCTAGCGGCTCTCTATCATCCACATCTCCCTCCCTAACAATAATCGGTCTCGTCACCATAATATACTTTCATGCCCACACCTGTAGCAGGGTCATGTGTGTCAAACTCACTACCTCCCGATAACAAATCAGATGCATATCTCTATACAACTGAGCTAGGACACAAGCACCCCATGCAATCTGTCCTTCACACCACTCAACAATGTGTCAAATCACCTCCATAAACCTTAGACTACAATACCACCTGCTACAATCTGACAGCAATATCCCACTGATCAACCCAGCTAGGAATAAAGGCAATGGTGGTACTCCCACTGTTAAACATCTATCTAGATCCAATAGTGGGCCTTGAAGAGGCAGGGCAATATGTCCAAATAATACTGTCATAGTATGCTCTAACTCAGCCCCACTCAGCACCACATCACTCAGCAATATCCTTGTTATCGACAGCTTCAAAATGTGCCATACATCCTTCAATGTCACCATCATCTCCCCCGTCGGCAGATGAAATGTCGATGTCTCTAAACCCCATCTCTCTATCAAGGCCGTTAGCATCGCTCGATGCGCCTTCATCGCTCACACCTCTAAAATGTGCAATAACCCCGCATGATCTAAGGTCGCATGATCCACGCCTGTCATCGCTACTATGGTTGCTGTCAGTACCTCCAACCATCACTCATGTGTCTGTATCTGACCCAAACCCTGCATCTGGACCAACCGTTTGTCAATACATAATCTTCTCAGTTTTGGGACATCTTTTTCTTCCCTCTTCACTTTTTCTTTTCTCTCTAGATTTTCGTGGTCTCGTCTTTCTCGTCTCCTTTATCAAACCTTTCTCATTTTTTCGGGGTGACTCCACCCCTCATCGTGGTGTGTCCGCCCCAGCTCAGGGTGGTTCCGCCCCTCCCGGGGGTGTGTTCGCCCTAGCTCGGGGTGGCTCTGCCCCTCCCCGGGGCATGTTTTCCCCCACTCGGGGCAACTACATCCCGCAACCGGGGCATGTTCGACCCAGCTCGAGGTGGCTCTGCCCCACGGCTGGGGCGTGACCACCCCCTGCCAAGGCACCCCTGCCCTGAGGCCTGGGCGTGTCCGCCCTAGCTCAAGGCAATTGCGTCCCGCAACCGGGGTGTGTCCACCTCGTAGCCGGGGCGTGTCCACCCCAACTCGAGGCGGCTCCACCTCACGGCTGGGGCGTGTCTGCCTCGCTGCTGGGGAAACCTCGCCCTAGCTCTGGGCAGTTCCGCCCCACTACTGGGGTAGCCCCGCCCCAGCTTTTGTGCGGTTCCGCCCCATGGCCGGGGTGTGTCCGCCCCCACTCGGGGTGGCTCCGCCCCCTTTTGGGGCATGTCCACCCCAACTCGGGGCGCATACGCCCCGCTGTGCGAGGGCGCGCCCTTTATCTCCCCCCCCCCAAATCTACCTTCCCTTGTTTTTTTTCAAATTCTACAACCTACCCATTTTCCTATTCCCCCCTGCCCACCAAACCCATATTTTACTTTTTCTTTACCTATCTTAAAAATATGTTAAATAGTTAAAATACATAGCATGGGTTTTCGTACTCACTTTGCGAGGCACCACAAAGTGGTTCTAGTGTCTCCACAGGTCATCTACTGGGTGAATGATCTCTATGTCATAGTCCTATAGCATTGTTACTTTGTCTCCTCTCCCTCTTCTTCACCCTTTCCTAACTTGATACAGTAACAATGAGGTAAAGGTAATTCTTCAAATTACCTTTTAACCCCTCTTTTCCCCCCTTTTTCAAATAAAAGGTATTTTTCTCTTTTATTTACCTTTTTTTTTCTTCCAACTCATCTTCTTCTTTCCTGGAGCCACCATTTGCAAACCGTACATCCAATCAACTTCGTTCAAAATTCAAAGTTGCTTAGTTTTTTTCCCTCCACCCAATGGTCTCTTCCATTTCTTTCTATCGAGAAGTCATCCAAGGCCCCCCTTGTTTCTTCCCCAACCACCCTCTCAAGGGGGCATACCCTATCCCTTTCTTCCATCCATTTGAGGCAGGCACTGGGGCATTCCTCTCCTTTTTTCTCTCCTCTTTCAGGCTAGGGCATCAATCCCTATCACTTTCTTCATCCCCGACATTTTATTTTTCTTTGAAACATTATTATTTCAACAATATTTCGAAGAGGGAAAAAATGTAGACACCCAAATTTGATCACTCCCATATGATCAAATTTACCTTTTTATTCATCAATTCTATCAATATTAATTTATTTAATATTACACTTCCCACATAAGACTCTTAAATTATTTAATTTAATAATTAAACACTTTATCTGGTGCCTTTATCCTCTCTAAATTAAATAAATACACCAATTTATTTAATTTAGTCATTCTAATCTTTTGAATTAAAATCAATTTAAAATTCTTCTTTTCTCCCACCTTGTCACATCCTCCATAATCCATCACTAATTTGAATTAATTTAATTAATTCATATTTAGGGTGTGCATCCTCTTAATCAAGGATTAATGTCACATCCTCCTACATTTTCCACTTGTCTCTAATCTCCCATTAATTATCATAATCAAGTATTTGCACAACTTTAATCAAAGTCATTAACCATTTTTACCACCACTTTTTAGTCAATCTTTCCATTTTTCCTTTTTGGATATTGACCCTCTTTCCCATGAGAATTTTAATTCTCATTTATTCATCCTATGTCTCTCTCCTCCCCATGTGAATTTTTAATTCACATTTTGTCTTTCCAAGGCTTCTAGAATGTTTGACATGTCACCTCATGCACATGTGACAAATTCTCACCTTTTGGGAACCTTGTCTTATCCACTAGATTCTTCCAATCATTGTGAATTTTTAATTCACTTTTATTCTTCCAAAGCTTTCCCCTTCCCCATGTGATCATTGAAAGGTTACATCAAAGTACTTGGAAGGTACTTGTCCTTTCTCCACATCATGCACCTCCCTTCCACATCACCTACACATCATCCTACATTTATCCATCTCACATTCCACATGTCAAAATGTGAGGGCTTGTGAGTCCTCAAATCACCTTAGCCCTTCATCTTGACTTGTTTGGATAAATCCCAACCATTGAATTCTCTAGAGAATTCAAGCTTCTCTATAAATACCCCATCCTCTAAGGCATTTGAAACACTTAGCCATTTTGCAACTAAATGCTGCCATTTTGTGCACTCATCTAACCATCAATTTCATCCATTTACATTTGCATTCAAGCACATAGTCAAATCCTCCAATTAGCCACATCAAGAGCCATCAATGAGCATACAAATCAATCCAAATCAAGGGCCAATCAAGGAGTTTCAGCTACAAAAAAAGAAGGTATATCTATTCCTCTTCACTTAACATTTTCCTCTTTGCATTTTACAAATTCCTTAGGATAATCTTGAGGTGTTTCATTATGTTTTCCATTGTATTTTAATTTCTTAGAATAGGTTAAACATTTTGGAATCACAGTTTTAACTTACCACTTGGTTGTTTTGTATGAAATTGATTCTATAAAAATGAGTACATGCATGTTTATTGATTAAGGTGGAAAGTTAGTTGTGTGGCTTGGTTTTCATTATATTAAGATCTCTTTTAAAGAGTGCATGTGTGAAGAATGGAATGGAATGTGCGTTACATGCTTAGACATGTTTAGGATGCAATAAAGGATCTTGATGTTTCACAAGTATTCATAGAGACTCTGTAAGTATTAAAATATTTTCATTATTGAATAATACATTGTGTGTGGATGCTTTGGAGGTTCATTTTTTTCAGTCTTGAGGGTTTTCTTAAGGTATATATTGTGTAATCTTGTGGTATGTCTTTGATCCTTGTATTATGTGAAACCTCAAAAATAGTAGTTGTATGTTTTGTATGATTTAAGAGATACAACAACAAATTTTTTAGAAGTTTCACTCAAGGAAACCTTAGAGATCTAAATCAAGGGATAGAATGAGGGAAAAATATTTTCAATAAGGTATCTTAGGGTGTGATTAAAGACTAAAGGGGGGTTCACTACCAAACTAGGGCTTGGAAAGACAAGAAATGTAAATGAGATGCAAAACTTAAGTAAATGACCTATAAATGAACTCAAATCAGAACAATAAACTAAGAAAGTACAAAGGTGCACTTGGAAGTCTGAATGTGCTTGGAACAAGGTCTAAAATCCTAAAAATTCTGACTTTAATTCTCATTGGGACTCATGTCAGACTGGGCAATTTTGTCCTAGATTAGGGTTTCAGGCCAAAACCAAAATCTAGAACTGCTAAACCAGGATCTACAAAAAATGCCTAAAAATAGGTATACTAGGAATCATACGCCACAAGTTGCAATTTAGTACCAATATTAGGGTTGATCTTAAATTATAATATCCTCTAGTGCTCTCCTATAGCTTTCTTCCTATCAAATCTTCAAGTCTAAAACACTAAAATGCAACCTATAGGTGACTTTTTGGGATCTTGCAATTGAGGCGACAACTCTGAAAACCTTACAACTTTCTTCCAATCTTGAGATCTTCAATGGATCTTCAACCTAAATATGTAAATAATACTCTAAAGAGGGGAAAATATTATTTTGTTAGTGGATAGGGGTTTTCCTTCGTCAAATCTTATTTTGGTAATCAAACCCTGAAATGAATAGAAATAGAATGAAGGAATGATGAATGAACAAATATGTAATGTTGCAACTCACCAAATCCTTGAACTAAAGGCTGCAATATTGTATGTAGTTGCTATCATGAATGTGGATCTTGACTTGAATGCTTGCTTGAATCATAAAACCCTACATCACAAATGTTAGCTCAAAAACAAACATGATGCATGATGACTTTGACATGATGTTTGAATCTTAAATAATGCTCCAAAATCCTTGATAATCACTTGTGAATGCTCTTGAATACTAGAATGATTGATCTCAAAAAGTGCTATATGAATTGTTAACTTTTTAGGAGAATATATGTGAAATAACCTTGTATTTATACTTGTTTATGCCAAATTTCCTGAAATTACAACACTACAAGCTAGCATTAGACCTAGGAGAATAAAATCCCACCAAGAATTTGAATTTAAAGTAGGTCCAACCTAAGCAAGACTCATAAGCCAGTTGGGGCATATGAGTCCCATTAGGTAAAGCTTGGGACACATTTTTCAAGAAATTCTTAGTTCAATGTGAAATTTAGATCTAGGCCTTGAAACATAGGCGGGACCCATATGCCCAAGGTGACATATGAGTCCCAAATCACTAAATATTGGTCATACAATCCAAAATCATTAATTTTTTTATTTTTCATTTGATGTATGTCAGGATTATCCTTGGAAAGATGGATTAATTAAGGCTTTTGGATGCAAAAATAATGCCAAATAAGGTATAAAGAAGCTTGATTTTAGCAGGGAGGGCCCAAACAAGTGTGAAAATGTAAAGGGATACATTTTTCTACACTACATTTAGCCCCCAATTTAGTGAGAGGATGAACTTGCTTCAAGCTCACACTAAAGTGGATGAAACTTGCATCAATAAGGGTCCAAACATACCAATGCTAGTGAGATAGGATGACAATGATCAATAGGGTTATGCAAGCCCCCAAAATCAAGATCCTATGGCAAACAAAAATAAGCACAAAAGAAAACACATGAAATTAATATAAGGAGAAACAACAAGGCAAAATCATACACTACCAAAGAAACAAATAAGAAAATAAAAACAAAAACAAAAGTGGTGGATCAAGCTTCAACCATTTGTCTCACACATTGTGGATCAGATTTAAGCTATTTTTCCTAAGAAATTTATAAGTGGAGCACAACATGCACTATGCAAACCAAACATGTGCTCACAAGGGCTAGTGGAACCTTAGGCTATCCACTAGGTGAGCCCCCAATGAGACACATATGCATGTGGCTAGCATGCGCTCACACAAACAAGCAGGTTGTTATGGGAAAGTCATGCCTAAGTTTAGCTCCCATACGTACAACCATAACAAAGCTATAGCTACTGATAACTTTGATAAGGTGCCACACAACAATGAACTTCAAGATTTATGATGAAAGAAAAGCTTCCTATACTTGAAAAATAGTGTAAGGTATTAACGTAAGGAACATAGTGTTGAATGTTTCCAAGAGAGGACCAATTAAAGAATAGAAGATTCACAACTTAGGGGATGCAATATGTCGCATCAAGCCACTAAGTGGAATATAATATGCTAAGAGAGATCACGCTCTTGAAGAACATCACACCCAACGTCACCACAAAGTGAAAGATGCATCACATGAAGTAAGAAGACTACACAATGAAACATAAGTTAAAAAATGAATAATGCCAATGTATGCCCCCAAT
This sequence comes from Sequoia sempervirens, assembly GCA_007258455.2. Classification (NCBI taxonomy): domain Eukaryota; kingdom Viridiplantae; phylum Streptophyta; class Pinopsida; order Cupressales; family Cupressaceae; genus Sequoia; species Sequoia sempervirens. The sequence continues at coordinate 10,880,781 of VDFB02274714.1, forward strand.
TTAAAGAAATTGCTAAACACCATGTTGTGAGCAGTTACTTCAAAGTAGCAAATGATGAATGCTATCAATAAAGAGGACATGAGATCTTATTTCCAAAAAGCCCTACTCTAGGTCATATGTTTCCAAATAAAGCTACATCATGAAAAATAGGTTTCCCCCAAAATGAAATCCCAAAACACATAAGAGATCCACGAATTTGGGGTCAGTATGTCTTTGCTACAATTTTTTTATAGAGCTCAAAACCATCATCATTCCCCAAATACTCAGGAACAAGAAGAATGACACAAAGAGAGAAAAAAAAGAAAATATTTTGGGTCAACATGGAAAAGACCTAAATGTCTCAATGCCTTGTATCATCCCAAAAAGTAAAACACAAAACAAATGAAAACATAAAATGTTTATGACATAGAGAAGAATGTAGATACAAATAGATGAATTCCACAAAGATAGAGATCTACATTAACCAAAACCACATGGGGAGATCACATTATGCACATGAAATCACACACATAACAGGTAAGTGCACCAAGATGGTTCCCAAAAGGGGGGCTTAAGTAGCCACTTTTTTTTTTAAATCAGGAAATACTGACCTTGGATGTGAAATTGAGGATAGTTACACTCAAATTTTTGAGATGGAACAAAAATAAGGATCGAAGTGATCCAAGTCTACTTTCTAAACTACTAATTTATTTTTAAAATGGTTGAGATTAAGGGGTTCAAATGAGGGACGTAAAAAAATTGGTTTTTTTTTTGTCAGAAAAACATAACATAGCAACTCTTGTATGACCCTTATATGGTGAACTTTTTTTTAGTATTTTTTAAATCGCTATTGTTAGAAGTTAGCTAACAGTATGTAGTTGATGCATAATTTTTTTGATAATTTTTGAATAAATATTTTATTTTTTACTAATTTTCAAAGTGGGAACTTCCTGAAAAACATAATTTTGGCTGTGCTACCCCTACAAATTTTGGAAACTAATTGAATTTTTTTAAAAAAATAAATTGTACAATGGAGTCTAGTTTCTAAAAATTTAATTTATTTAAAATTTCGATGAACAATTGATTTATAATGAAAAAACACCAAACACTACATTTTTCCAAAAAGGAGACATACAAACAAAAGAAATTATGGATGAAAGGCTTAACATTGCTAGAAAGTGAAAAAAATTACATCTTTGGATAGCTAAGAGAGAACCTAACATTACCTAGATGTTTGATTTGTTTGATATTGAATCACGTGCAATCCAAACGGTGAGCACAAACTCGATTATGTGAAATATTGTAGAATTTACAAAAACACGTCTCTGGTCATTGTGAATGCGCTTCAAGCTTTTGGGTTGGTATTCCAAGGAAAATACCAATCCCAAGGCTTGGGGATTCCCAAAGCAATATATAACACATGCGCATTATAACATGCTCATGTTATATCTCAGTTTTGACATGGATTTTGTGTTTTGCAAATGCATTGACAAAACACAAGTGCATTACAATGCACTCGTGTTTTGGTCTACATTCAAATTTGTTTCTTCTCTTTTTCTTGTCTCTTTCTTGTTATCTTTCAGGGAAACTATATATATGAAATAAACATTCAAATATAAGTTGGCATTTACATATGGACGTTTACTTTATTATACTTCAAGTTATATTTCATGTATATGTGTAGGATGTTTGAGAATGGTTTCGGATCTCTAGGAGTTATAATGCAAATTCTAGTTCTGGGAAGATCTTAAAAATTTCAAATAGTTAAATTTCAAGAATCAGCATGTCAAAATTCAGTAATCGGGAGGTCAAATTTTAGTAGTCAGCAAGTTGTGTCATCTTTCTCTCTCACTCTCTCCTTCTCAAGCTACTCTCTGTCTCTCCACTCCCTCTCTCTCTCCTTTACTTCCTCTCTCCCCTCTTTCTCTCTCACCCCTCTATCTCCTCCCTACATTTTCCTCCCTCCCTCCCCTCTCTACTTCTCTCTATCTATTCTCTATCTCTCTACATCTCCTTCCCTATCTACTTATCTTTATCTCCCCTCTCTCTCCCTTTACCTACCTCTCCCTCCATCACTTTTTATCTCACCTATGTCTCCCTCCCTACCTCTTTCCCTCTCTACTCTCTATCTCTCCTCTCCCTCCCTCTACCTACATCTCTCTCACTCTCTATCCCTCTCTATCCCTCTCTTCCCCCTCTTTCTATCTAACTCCCTCCTCTCTATATCATAATTCTCTCTCCCTCCCTCTCACTCTTTCCTCTCTATCTAACCATTCTCTTTGTCTCTCTCTCTCTCTCACACACACACAAACCTCTATCTCCCTCCCTAACACTCCCTCCCTCCCTCCTTCCCTCTCTACTTCTCTTTATCTCTAATCTCCCTCCCTCTCTTGACCTCACCCTCACTCCCCTTCTTTTTGTCTCTCCTCCCTCCTCTACACTCTTTCTATATCAATTGCTCCTTTTCTCTATCTCACCATTATCTATCTCTCTCACTCTCACACACACTTCTATCTACCTCGCTACCTCTCCCTCCCTCCCTCCCCTCTCTACTCTCTATCTCCCCTCTCTCTTTCCCTCTATATACCTACCTCTCCATCACTTGTTCTCTCCATCCCTCTCTACTCTCTATCTATCCTCCCCATTCCTCTACCTACCTCTCTCTTTGTATCTCCATCCCTCTTTTTCTTTCTCACTCTCTCCTTCTCTCTATCTCACCATTATCTCTATCCCTACCTCTCACTCCCTCCTCTCTAAATCACCATTCTCTCTTTATCCCACTTTCCCTCCTTCCCTCTCTCTATCTCACCTATCTATTTCTACCTCTCCCTCCCTCCAACCTCTCTCTCTCTTTATCTCTCTTTCTCATTCTCTCCTTACCTCTCTACTCTATATCTCACCACTCTCTCTCCATCTCACTCTCCATCCTTCCATCTCCCTCCTATTCCTCCCTCTCTCCTTCCCTCTCTCCTTCCCTCTCTACCTACCTCTCCTACCACTGCCTACCACTCTACCTCTCTCTCTCCCTCCTCCCTCTTTCTCTTTTACTCTCTCCTTCACTCTCTACTTTATATCTCTCTCCCTTCCCTCTCTACTCTCTTTTTCTCTCCCCATTCCTCTCTCCCCTCATTTTCTCTCCTCTCACTCTCTCTCCCTCTCACACACTCTCACCTCTATCTCCTCCTATCCTCTCCCTCCATCCCTCCACTCTCTACTTCTCTCTATAAATCATCTCTCTCTAAATCTCCTTCCCTCTCTATTTATATTTACCTCCCCTCTCCCTCTCTTTACCCACCTATCCCTCCATCACTCTATATTTCAATTGTTTCCTCCCTACCTTTTCCCTCTCTACTCTCTATCTCTCCTCTCCCTCCCTCTCTCTATCACACACACACACACACTCACCTCTATCTCCTCCCTATGTATAATTCCCTCCCATCTCTACTTCTATCTATCTCTCCTCTCTCTACATCTCCTACCCTCTCTGCATATATTTATCTCCCCTCTCCCTCTATTTACCTACCTATCCCTTTATCACTTTGTATCTCACCTATGTCTCCCTACCTACCTAGGGTTGAGGGATTAAGGGTTGAGATTTGAGAGTTGAGAATTGAGGGTTGATTGTTTAATGTATAGGGTAGAGAATAGAGGGTAGAGGATAATGGTTTAAGGGTAGAGGGTTTAAGGGTTGAGGGTTGAGGGTTTAAGGTTGAGGGTAGAGGGTTGAGGGTATAGGGTTGAGGGATTAGGGTTGAGGGTCCAATGTATAGGGTAGAGGGTATAGGGGTTCAGGGATTAGGGTTTAAGGGTTGAGGGTTGAGGGTTGAGGGTTGAGGGTAGAGGGTAGAG